>JAPPVO010000059.1:165920406-166530511 GCA_030407325.1 Camellia japonica | reverse complement strand
CCAGGGAGCATTGAAGGCAGATGAGTGGCTAGAACAGTTAGTGAAGACATTCGAGATGCTTGGCATAGAGGATGATCAGTTAAAGTGACCTTGGCATCTTTCCAGTTGAAGGGGGATGCGGGTCAGTGGTGGAAGTATGCGCGTAGACGCATTGGAGGAACTTGGGAGGCATTTGTTGACGCCTTTCAAGAAACGTTTTTGCCTCCCACTGTTAGGGAGAAGTTGAGGGATCAGTTCTGTCGGCTCAAGCAGCTGAATACACCTGTGGCGGAGTTTGAGGCCACCTTTACTAGTCTATCCAGGTTTGCACCTGAGTTAGTGGCGACTGAGGAACGCCGCTGTCTGGAGTTTAAGAAGAAATTGAGGACCGAACTTGTTTTTCAAGTGGCCGGTTCCATGACTAGAGATTATGGGCGCCTTGTGTGGCTGCAGCCCACCTTGAAACTATTATGCAGGCAGAAGAGGAAAGGATGAGGGACTCCAGGAGGAGTCAGGATAGCCGGGGGACAGTAAGAGGCAGAGGGATTCTAACTCTCAACAGTCCCAGGGGACTCAGTCGAGGTCCACTTTTCCAATACCGAGTTCAGGTTTTGGGGGAGGTGGTAGGGAGATTTTAGTTGCTATAAGTGTGGTCAGTTGGGCCACAAGTCTCTAGCTTGTCCTCAGAGAGGAGGAGGACAGCGAGCAGCATCATCTTCGGCTCATTTTCAGAGCCAGAGTCAGGGAAGAGGCCAGCCGTTCACTTGTTATCAGTGTAGGCAGACGGGGCACCTGAAGAGGTTTTGCCCACAGTCAGGTGGTGCATCTGGTGCGTCTAGTTCGAGACAGACACAGAGTAACCAGCAGGCACAGTCAGCACAGACCTCGAGGGCCAATCAGGGAGTCTCTTCGGCTCAGTCTGTGGCATCAGGCTTATGCTCCGAGAGGTGAGCAGGTTGAGCAGAGGCCTACTGGACGTATGTATACAGTTGTAGGGCCAGACCTAGTACCTGCTCCTTTGGTAGTGAGAGGTACCTTTTTGTTTTGCAATTCAGTTGCTAATGTGTTGATTGATATGGGTGCATCCCATTCTTTTATTTCGCATGCGTTTGCATCAGTTTTGGGTTTGGAGTTGGCACAGTTAGTATCTCCTATTTGTGTAGAGTCACCTATTGGTGGTGAGATTATCTTGAAACAAGGATGTCGGGGTTGTGACATTGAGATTGCTGGTCGTCGATTACCGTTTGCATTTGTATTGCTTGACATGCATAGTTTTGATGTCATATTGGGTATGGATTGGTTATCGTCATACCGAGCTGTTATAGATTGCTACCGTTAGAAGGTTACTGTATGTACCTTGAGCAGTGATTGTTTTTATTTCTTGGGGGACCGGATGGATAGAGTCTTATCACCGGTGTATGATCTGCATGGGCAGAGTGAACTTAGTTGTCTCCTTGCTAGCTTTATGAGTAGTGAGTGTGATGGAGTTCGGGTTAAATTGCCGAGGGTAGTTTGTGAATACTCGGATGTTTTTCCCGAGGACCTTGTCAGTTTACCATCTCATTGAGAGGTTGAGTTTTCTATTGATCTAGTGCTTGGCACAGCACCGGTTTCCATGGCTCCATATAGATTTGCACCAGCTGAATTGAGTGAGTTAAAGATTCAACTCCAGAAATTGTTAGATAAGGGTTTTATTCGCCCTAGTACTTCACCTTAGGGAGCACCAACTCTATTTGCTAAAAAGAAAGATGGAGCATTACGGCTTTGTATTGATTATAGAAAGTTGAACCGGGTTACTATTAAGAAGAAGTACCCAATGCCTCGCATAGATGATCTGTTTGATCAGTTGAAGGGGTCTTGTTGTTTCTCTAAGATAGACCTGAGATCGGGTTATCATCAGTTAAGGGTAAGGGAGGAGGATATCTCGAAGACGGCATTCCGTACGCGGTATGTCCATTATGAGTTTCTTGTAATGCCTTTTGGGCTAACTAATGCTCCAGCTGTGTTTATGGATTTAAGGAATCGGATCTTCTGTGAATTCTTAGATCACTTTGTGGTTGTCTTTGTGGACGACATTTTGATTTATTCACCTTCTGAGAAGGAACACGAGGAACATTTACGAGTAGTACTTGAGTTACTTAGAGCCCATAAGCTGTATGCTAAGTTTGGAAAATGTGACTTTTGGCTGGAAGAGGTTAAATTCCTAGGGCATGTAGTGTCAAGGGAAGGGGTGACTGTAGATCCATCCAAAATAGAGGCAGTGCAAGATTGGGCACAACCTAAGAATGCTTTCGAGATTCGTAGTTTCTTGGGGTTGGCCGGTTATTACCGTCGGTTTGTGAAGGATTTCTCAAGACTAGCTTCACCATTGACTAAGTTGACTGGAAAGGAAATCAAGTTTGTGTGGAGTGAGACTTGTGAAAAGTCGTTCCAAGAGCTCAATATTAGACTCACCACTACTCCAGTATTGATTATACTAGAGAGGGGCTTGAGTTATTCAGTTTATTGTGATGTTTCACGGGATGTTTTAGGTTGTGTATTGATGCAAGAGGGTAAAGTGGTAGCCTATGGCTCACGACAGTTGAAAACACATGAGAGAAATTATCCCACCCATGACTTAGAGTTAGCAGCGGTGATATTTGCCTTGAAGATTTGGAGGCACTATCTGTATGGTGAGAAATTTGAAGTGTTCTCCGATCAAAAGAGTCTGAAATATCTGTTTACACAGAAAGACTTAAATTTGAGACAGATGAGGTGGATGGAATTCATAGAGGATTATGATTTTTGAGTGCATTATCATCCCAGGAAGGCCAATGTTGTGGTCGATGCTTTGAGTAGAAAGCCAGTAAGCAGTGTAGCTTCTATCGCATCCGGAGAATGGGAATGTTGGGTACTCTTAATGAGTTTGACTTGCAACTGGGCGAGTCTGTTGAGTCTGCGACTTTGTTTTTAGTAGTTGCACAACCTACACTTGTGAATCGAGTGTTGGAAGCGCAAAAGGGTCATCTTGAGGTGGAGTCTTTTTTAGAGAAGATCTCCAATGGAAAGGTAAAACGAGGTTTGATTGTGTACCCGACCTAAGTATGAGATACCGTGATCGTTTGTTTGTATCGAAGTCTTGCCGAGAGGAAGTACTCCAAGAGTTTCACTATTCGTGCCTTGCAATGCATCCGAGAGGCACAAAGATATATCATGATCTTAGTCGCCAGTGTTGGTGGAGAGGTATGAAAAAGGATGTGGCTGTGTTTGTATCAAGGTGCCTTACTTGTCAACAAGTAAAGGCCGAGCATCAGAGGCTAGCGGGTTTGTTGTAACCTTTGCCTATAGCTAAGTGGAAGTGGGAGCATGTTACAATGGACTTCATTGTGGGCCTTCCGAGGACTCAATGGGGTAGTGATGCCATTTGGGTGGTCGTTGACCGATTGACTAAGTCGGCGCATTTTATTGCTATGCGCGTAAGTGACTTGATAGATTATCTGGCCGACTTGTAGATTAGGGACATAGTGAGGTTGCACGGGGTCCCTGTGACGATTGTTTCGGATAGAGATCCGCGTTTCACTGCTCGGTTGTGGTAGAGTTTGCAAAGTGCCTTGGGCACTAGATTGACTTTTAGTACTGCGTATCATCCTCAGACTGACGGGCAGTCCGAGCATACCATTCAGATCCTTGAGGATATACTTAGAGGCTGTGTCCTTGATTTTAAGGGTTCATGGGAGAGGCATTTGCCCTTAGTGGAATTTGCCTATAACAATAGTTTCCAATTGAGTATTAACATGGCACCGTTTGAGGCCTTGTATGGTCGACCGTGTAGATCCCCTGTGTGTTGGGCCGAGGTGGGTGATGCACCTTTGTTGGGTCCAGAGTTGGTTCAAGAAACTACGGAGAAAGTTATACTTATCCGTAAAAAGCTAGCTACGGCTTAGAGTCGCTAGAAAAGTTATGCCGACCGTAGGAGGAGACCTTTGTCTTTTGAGGTGGGAAATCATGTCTTTTTGAAGATATCACCTAGACGTGGTTTGATGAGGTTTGGGAAGAGTGGGAAGTTGTCCCCTCGATTCATTGGCCCTTTTGAGATCCTTGAGCGGATTGGGGAGGTTGCTTACCGTTTGGCATTACCGCCACAAATTTTCGGGGTTCATGACGTGTTTCACATTTGTATGCTTCAGAAATATGAGCCGGATCCATCGCATGTATTGGATTGGACCGACTTGGAGGTAGATGAGGATGCCTCGTATGAGGAGAGACCGGTGAAGGTCTTGGATAGACGGGAGCAAGTTTTGCGAGGCAAGACAATTCCCTTGGTAAAAGTATTGTGGAAACATCATGAAGTTGAGGAAGCGACTTGAGAATGTAAATTAGAAGTCCGAGAAAAATATCCGGATTTGTTTATTGATGCATGAACATGTATTGAGAATTAATTTTGCTAATGAAAAGTATAAGCATTGTATATGTTTTAACTTGTAAGAACATTGTATATGTTGTAATTGTTTGGGAAGAACATGGATTCAATATAAACATTGTATATGTTTTGAGAATGTGGAATATGGATGATATTGTATCATTTTTGGAAGCATTGTATATGCTATGTGCGATTTTTGAAAATTTGGACTTTGGTTAAACATTGTAAATGTTTTGGGAAAAATTGAAAATTTTATTTTAATTTGGGACTTGTGAATCGAGTTGGTGTGAATAGATGACCGGAGAATGAGTCATGGTGTTGAACTTGTGGGAATAACATGGTTGGAGTAGTGCAAATTATGTTTTAGAGCCTGATTTGTAATTTCGGGGACAAAATTCTTTAAGGGGGGGGGGAGAGGTTATAGCGACCCTAGTTTTGACCCGTCTCTTGTGGTGTTCTGGACTCGGGTTTATTTGTTTGGATGGTGGTTCATGTCTTACTTCCCTTGTCTTTCCCTTAATGTTGGCTATTGGGTTGTAGTTGTGTGTTTGGAACAGGTTGGGTGCCTGTTTTTCCAAGCCTTTGTTGCCCAAAATTTGGCTCCTACGCTCGAGCGAGCATTCTCACGCTCGAGCAGGCTTCACAAATTTTTGCTCCACGCTCGAGCAGGAATTCGGGCGCTTGAGCGGAGGGACTGTATCTGCAAAAATACTGGGAGAGCGTATTTCATGCTCGAGCACAGGGTTTCACGCTCGAGCGGGAGTCTGTGTCTGACGCTCGAGCAGGGGTTTTCACGCTCGAGTGGACCGTGTGATAACAGCACACGGAAGTTACATTTTAGATTATTTTTTTTGCAATCCTCTCTCTCTAAAAGTCTCAAATCTGCAGATCTAGAGTCTCTCTCTCTTTAGAAATCATCTTCTTCCTTTGATTTCTCCAAAGCCATTGGGATTTTGGCCATAGTTCCTTCATCAAGTTGTGTAACTTCTCGAGGACTTCATTGTGTGCAGTGGGGATCGAGTTTCATCGTCGTTGATTTTGGGGGTTTCAACTATTTTTCTTCTTCTACACTTGAGATAGGGATTTTCTACACTCTAGTATGGTTTTTAGCTTAGTTATTTGCTATTGTTATAGATGATGAGATTTGGTTGTGGTTTGGACAAATCTAAGATTTGGGTGTAAAATGAAAAAAGGGATTTTTGAAGTATATGAGATAAATGATGTTTCGGGTTGAATATAAACTCTTGGTGTACCAAAATAGTTAATTTTGGATATTTAGGATAATATTGGAAAAAGGGGGATTTTTGTCCTAATTTGATAAAATGATTATTTTGTATAAATAATTAGAATTAACATTGAATATGCTAAATTGGATGATTATTGATATAGATGGTGATATTGGATATGTATTATCTCATCTATGGAAATCTTGAATAAATTATTAAACTTGATATTGAATATATCTTGAAAATACATTGTATATGTATGTTTATTGGGAGGAGATAGGGGATGTACTACATATTATGACCACGTTATAAATACATTGTATATGTATGTTTATTGGGAGGAGATAGGGGATGTACTCCATATGTGATTATGTTTATATATGCATTGCATATGTATATTTGTTTAGGAGGAGAAAGGAGATGGACTCCATTTAAAGCAAGTTGGCCGGAGTGTCCTGGGTGAAAGACCCAAAAATATATATACATGGGTGTCGGTTCCCTCGGACGAAATATCCGTAAAATGGCAAGTTTGAAGTGTTTATGTGTGTTTGGCATAATTGGAGAACCATTGAGTTGTAGTCTCATTTTGGTTGATTGAAAGATAATGAATTTAACTCATGAATTGAGTAACATATATGTGGGGAAGTGGTTTTGGAAATACTCTTCAGATCCTGGGAGACGCTCTTGATCCTCAGCTAGTCACCTGCAAGGACAAACACTCCGGTCGGGGGTGCCGGGGTTAGCACTCCGACGGGCAAGTCAGTTCTTATACTTAAGAAAGCTTGTTTACTAAGTTTAGTGAAGTGATTCTTACATACCTTTCTAAATCTGAAGCTCTTGTATTTATACTCATTCTTTGGACCTCGAGTCCAGAGCCCACTTTTTACTTATTATCCTTTTGTTTATTCCAACATACATCTCCCCGTCTATTCGGCGATCTCAATGTATTCGGTATCTTAGTTGATTAGTACGGAGCCGAACAGTCTCTGACTTCTGGGATACATCCCTTACAACTCTTCTACTATTCGGCTCCCACAATTGCCCCCCAAGCATTCTCCCAACGTCTGTTGGCTGGAGTGCTTGGTTCCGAATTTTGAATACCCAACCAAAATTTTGGTGATTGGGCCCACAAAGCATACGTCTAAGTACACCCCCTTTTGGTTGTCGTACCGACTTCCCGCCTCTTCGTACATACCTATTCATTGTGATTTTAAAGATTGGCGTCCCTTCGGATTCGCATTCCATGATACTGGTCGCTGGGTTGCCTTTTGGATCGTTCTTGCAATTTTGTCTCCTCCAATATCTTCTTCACCCTCTGTAAGTTTTCCACTTCTTTGCTTCGAGAACTATTCCCATTTTATTCTTTGGCATATCTGTGTCAACTGTAGGGTATGGCGAAACATTTGAAAGACCTCCTCTCATCAGATCGAATTGCTGGTTTTAGACGCCATTTCTCTATTCCTGATGACGTCCGTCTGTCACTTTTGGCAGACGGCACCCTTGACATGGAGAGGGAGGACGAAACCACAATCGTCTTTCCTCTCTTGTCAATCGCAGAGGGTGGAGTCCGCTTCCCTCTACACCCATTTCTAAGGGCTGTGCTTCGCCATTGGGATTTAATCCCTTCTCAACCTAACGTGAATTTCTTTAGAATTATAATGGGGATTGTAGCGTTGAATCGTCGCCTTGGAATTAACCTTGGCATTCCGGCTATCCGGCACTGCTATGCCTTGGCTAAGTCCTCCGGTCGGCAAGGGCGTTATTTCCTTAGAGCTAAGGACACCGACCATCAGCTAATCACCATGCTTTCCAGCTCTGGGAAACGAGTTGATGATGTTATGGTCGTTGTCCAGGGTAACTGGGAATTTGGCGAAGGGGAGGATCGTGTTGACCCTATTCCTAGACGGAGGGGCGAGCCAGGTCGCCGAGTATCTCCTTGTTTTTGTCATGTGTTCATTTTTATTGTAAAACCTATTCCATTGAAATCTTACGGCTTCGTCTCGTGCAGGGAGGGGTTTGAAAAAGGTACTATCTTCAACCCACGACGCCGTTCTTTCAGATATTAGGGTTGCTCTCAGGTATTTCGGCCGTCGAAGTCTTCAGAAACAGGGGAGGGCGGCTCACATTCTGCTTTGTTACGAGCCGACATACACAACCTTCTCGGCGGCGGAAAACATACCGATTCCGAAGGGTGAAGATTCCCTTATTGCTCTTATTCTGTCTGACTTCAAAAACTTGAGGCAGGTAGGCTTTGAAGGGTCCGATTCGGAGCGAAATGAGGTAGCTGATATCGCCGAATCAGATCAATCCGAGACCGAGTCTGAGGAGGTATTGGATTCCGCCGATCCTCCATTTACATCGGGACCAGGGAATCTTCCTTCTGCCGACGTTTTTCAACGCTTAGAGGATCTTCCCGTCATAGACTCCGCGGATATGGCCGGATTGAGTCTGACAAAGCTTGCCAAAAAGGCGAATGCGGAGAGGTTAGCCGCACGGCGAAGAGCGGAGGGCCTTTCGTCTGAAATACCGCCCGCCACCGAATCTCGACTCCCCCTCCCTGTTGCCGAATCAGAGTCCTTGGGGGTTGTAGAGGAGACGGAAAAAGGTCAGAATGCCGAATCTCCGTTGGTCGGGGAAGTCGGCCAAAAAGTTGAGGAAAAGGCAGAGAAACGCTCTGCTGACCTTAAGGCCGGTTCAGACGAACAAGGTGGTAAGCGTCCTCGATTGGAGGGATCTAATGAGGTTGTTCCTTTTGTCATTCGTCCAATGGTAAAGGACATGCCGGTTCCCTCTAACGCTTCGGCGCTTAAAGATCCAGAAGTCGCATTCGGTGTGGCTACGTCCGTGTCGTTGCCGTCTGATATGGAGGCTTTCCGGGTGGAACCAGATCTGAATGCGACAGCACTGCCGCGCAATCGGCACTTCTGGTACGTATTCTGACTTTTCTTCACTTTATCCAAGTACTGTTGAGGTTATGTTTTTGGGTTCTTCCTTTGCAGACCGTCGGAAGGATAGCCGACATGGGACGTCGGCATCTCGACGCCGTCAAACAGATTGACCGCTTACGAAAGCAAGTAGAGGGCCAGAGGAAGAGGGCCGAGGATGCAGTTTTGAGAGCGAACAAGGAAGCTTCTCGGGCCGAGGCCGAGGTAGAAAAGGCTCGCATTGCAGATCAATCCCGAGCGGACGCCGAGAAGAAGGCGGACGCGAGCGAAGCGGCGCTGAGATTGTCCCAGAAGGCGGTTGCCAGCCTGGAGGCTGAGTTGGCTGACATGAAGGCGGCTGCTTCCAAAGTATTCGAAGCCGGGAAAGATGCTGGGCTCGCCGAATATGTGGACCAGGTCCCGCGGTTCGAAAACAGGGGGTTCAAGCATGGCTGGCACAAAGCCCTTGCTGCAGCTGGAGTTTCACTGACTATGCCAGTGTCGTATGAGCAAGTGGATGTCGAGCCGTTGGAGACTGATTCCGAAGGCTGAGCTGGGCAAATGACTGTTAGGATTTCACAAATGTATTGTTACAATTGTTTTGTCAGACATTTTTGTGCGGGCTTATAGCTTATTTATTTTGCATATATAAAATGTCATGAGTTGTGCTCAATTTTGCTGATGAAGAATGATATTACTTAATTTTGAGCTCGGACGATCGGACTAAGGAATCTGCCCTTGCCTTAGCCAGGGCGCGGGCTCGCGAAGCCGAATGAGCCGATGGCTTTGAATCGTGGGCTGGCTCAGGCATAAGTTACTCGGTGATCTCTTGAAAAGATAGCCGGCTAGATTAATGAATCTGCCCTTGCCTTAGCCAGGGCGCGAGCGAGGGACCGAATGAGCCGATGGCTCTGAATCGAGGGCTGGCTGAGGCATAAATTACTCGGCGTTATCATTTGAAAATATATCCGGCTAGATCAATGAATCCGCCCTTGCCTTAGGTTAACCGGCGATAGCGCTTGAAATATAGCCGACTAGATTAATGAATCTGCCCTTGCCTTAGCCAGGGCGCGAGCCTGAGGAACCGAATGAGCCGATGGCTCTGAATCGTGGGCTGGCTGAGGCATAAATTACTCGGCGTTATCGTTTGAAAATATAGCCGGCTAGGTTAATGAATCTAGCCCTTGCCCCAGCGATACCGGCGATAGCGCTTGAAATATAGCCGAATAGATTAATGAATCTGCCCTTGCCTTAGCCAGGGCGCGAGCCTGAGGAAACGAACGAGCCGATGGCTCTGAATCGTGGGCTGGCTGAGGGGCATACGACGTTTGGTGCTCAGTCTTTCTGACGATTTCTCGGGGGAGCTGCATGTACCCCAGAATAAATAGGCGAGTTCATGCCAACAATTTGACTCATTTCTTATTCAGGCTTGATCCAAACCTGGCAGGGGCCAACATTGGCTGGGTTTAGAGGTCAAAATGAATCGCAGAAGCGAGCCTATTCACACAGGAAGAAGAGCATCCATGGATCGGGAAAAAGAGCGGCCCCCTAGTCGTCGAAGCAGATCACCCCGAAAGGACGGACAACGGGGAGATTCCCCGCGCCCACGACCCTTGTTGAGCCTGACGCGGCGCCACGACCGTTGAGTTTTGCGGTTCTCGTGAAGAATAGACCAATGACGGAGGCGGATTCTATAATTAAAGACCCAGATGTGGCAGTCGAGTTCGCTCGGCAGATTTTTCCGCCGGAGGTCCAACAGTCGATGGTCGGACGTCGAGATTTCGAAGTATTTCGGGATGGCATACATGGGGCTGTCAAGGGACTGTATAGCGCTTATGAAGTCGGGATGCGTCTGCGCGAAGCCCGACGCGAGAGTGAGAAAAACAACGAAAGGAATCGTAGTCTGGAGGCTCGCGCGAAAAAGGCTGAGAGTGAGCTTCGGGAGCTGAAGAGTGTTCGAGCGGCCGAGTCGGTGGTGGACAGCCAAGCGAAAAGCATGGGGGAGAGGGCGAACCGAGAGGCCTCGGGTTATGAGAGCGGATATCAGGACGGCTTGAAGGCCGGGATCAAGAAGGCCAAAACAGACCTAGCTGAGGAAGTCTGCCGATGCGAAAATCGTGGTTTCAAGCATGGCTGGATCAAGGCCCTTCAAACCGTGGAAGCTCTTGGGTCCGTGGGCATAAATTCGGCTTCGCCCCTATATCATCGGCATTACCTTCCGTATCCCGAGTTCGAAATTGAGAAAAGCGACGACGAAGACGCCGACTTAGTGGGCCATAATGTTGAATAAATAGAATTACTTTATCAAATGCTTGAAATGTTTGGCGGCTTTTGAATAAATAGAATTTCTTTATTAGCAGCTTTTGAAATGTTTTGCGCGTAATTAAACGCCCTATCTCAATTTATTGTCAGCTTTTGTATTGCGTGATGTAAACGTTCGAACATGCATCGATCGGCTCCAATTAGGAACCATGTAGTTGGTCAGTTAAATCGTGATCCCCACGAAGGGTGCTCCGAATCCGGAGACTTATTCGGCCAATCGTGGAATCCACGAAGGGCGCTCCGAATCCGGAGACTTATTCGGCCTTAGATGTCATGCACCCAAAGGGGCTCCGAATCCGGAGACTTGTTTGGCCAATCGTGGTATCCACGAAGGGCGCTCCGAATCCGGAGACTTATTTGGCCAATCGTGGTATCCACGAAGGGCGCTCCGAATCCGGAGACTTATTCGGCCAATCGTGGTATCCACGAAGGGCGCTCCGAATCCGGAGACTTATTCGGCCAATCGTGGTATCCACGAAGGGCGCTCCGAATCCGGAGACTTATTCGGCCAATCGTGGTATCCACGAAGGGCGCTCCGAATCCGGAGACTTATTCGGCCAATCGTGGTATCCACGAAGGGCGCTCCGAATCCGGAGACTTGTTTGGCCAATCGTGGTATCCACGAAGGGCGCTCCGAATCCGGAGACTTATTCGGCCAATCGTGGTATCCACGAAGGGCGCTCCGAATCCGGAGACTTATTCGGCCCTTAGATGTCATGCACCCAAAGGGGCTCCGAATCCGGAGACTTATTTGGCCAATCGTGGTATCCACGAAGGGCGCTCCGAATCCGGAGACTTGTTTGGCCAATCGTGGTATCCACGAAGGGCGCTCCGAATCTGGAGACTTATTCGGCCAATCGTTGTATCCACGAAGGGCGCTCCGAATCCGGAGACTTGTTTGGCCAATCGTGGTATCCACGAAAGGCGCTCCGAATCCGGAGACTTATTCGGCCAATCGTGGTATCCACGAAGGGCGCTCCGAATCCGGAGACTTATTCGGCCAATCGTGGTATCCACGAAGGGCGCTCCGAATCCGGAGACTTGTTTGGCCAATCGTGGTATCCACGAAGGGCGCTCCGAATCCGGAGACTTGTTCGGCCAATCGTGGTATCCACGAAGGGCGCTCCGAATCCGGAGACTTGTTCGGCCAATCGTGGTATCCACGAAGGGCGCTCCGAATCCGGAGACTTATTCGGCCAATCGTGGTATCCACGAAGGGCGCTCCGAATCCGGAGACTTGTTTGGCCAATCGTGGTATCCACGAAGGGCGCTCCGAATCCGGAGACTTATTCGGCCATCAAGAAGCGTATGAGCTGAGGCATAAAAACGAGAAACTTTTGCATTACAGCAGAGTATGTACAAGTACCAAGCCCACAAATCGGGTCATTGGTAAAATTTTCGTAGATGCGTTGAATTCCAAGGCCGTGGCAGGCTTCTTCCTGACATGTCCGAGAGCCGATATGCCCCTGTTCCTGCAATGGAGTCTACTTGATAGGGGCCGTCCCAGTTCGGACCCAGCTTTCCGTCGGCCGGTCTCCGGTCGGCTGGAAGTACTTTCTTCAGGACCAGCTCTCCTGGAGTGTAACGGCGCAACTGAACTCGTTGATTGTACGACTTAGCGAGCTGCTGCTGATACCGTGCCATGGAGGCCAGGGCGCGGTCTCTTCGTTCCTCGATTAGATCCAGGTCCAGGGCGAGCATCATGTCATTTCGGCCCGTATCAAAGGCTTGCGATTTCAAAGTCGGGAGGCCGATTTCCAGGGGTAAGATTGCTTGGGTTCCGAAGCATAGAGCGAACGGCGTTTCTCCGGTGGACCTCCTCGGCGTTGTGCGGTGCGCCCACAATACACTCGGCAATTCTTCGACCCATTTGCCTTTAGCTCTTTCCAGCCTCTTTTTGATGCCGTCCAAGATGGTTTTGTTAGAGGCTTCGGCTTGACCGTTACTCTGGGGGTACGCGGGCGTAGAGAAGTAAGGCACGATACCGTATTTGCTGCACAGTTCTCGGTATACGCCACAATCGAACTGGGTGCCATTGTCTGAGATGAGAGCTCTTGGAATGCCGAATCGCGTAATGATGTTTCTCCATACAAATCGCTTTATGTCGGCATCTCGTATATGTGTTAGAGCCTCCGCTTCGACCCATTTTGTAAAGTAATCTGTTGCTACGATTAAGAATCGCTTGTTTCCTGGGGCCCTTGGCAACGGTCCTACGATATCAAGCCCCCATTGAGCAAACGGCCAGGGACTGGTGATAGAGTTCAACCCTTCGGCGGGCAAATGGGTTAGTGGGGAGAACTTTTGGCATTGTTCGCATCTTTTAACATAATTTTCTGCGTCGGCTCTCATTGTCGGCCAATAATACCCCTGTGTTATAGCTCGATGGGCCAGGGAGCGTCCGCCAGAGTGGGCACCACAACTGCCCTCATGTATCTCAGTTAGAAGCTCCTCCACTTTATCCGGGTGTACGCATTCCAAATAGGGACCGGAGAGGGACTTTTTATAAAGCCCTCCTTGTGGATCCAGATAGTATCGCAGGGCCTTATTGCGTAGCTTGTGTGCTTCTTTTTTGTCCTCTGGGAGTTGTTCAGAAGAGAGGAATCCGGCATGGGGTCCATCCAACTTGATGCGGATTCTATAACATTGACGTGGGTTTCCTCCGAAGGGCCAATACTCGGCTCCGGGATGAAACCTACTTCAATGGTCCGTTTGAGCTCAGAATTGATGGCGGAGGCTAGGCATGCCAGGGCATCTGCGTGTGTGTTCTGATCACGTGTTATTTGGTTCAGTTCGTGATGGTCAAACTTCGTTAGCAAAGAGTTGGCCGTTTTCATATAGGCCGCCATACGGTCGTTTTTTGCAGCGTACTCCCCCTTTAGCTGGTTGATGACCAATTTTGAGTCATAAAACACTAGCAAACGCCGAGCGAATATGTGCATTTCGTAGACCGGCTAAGAGGGCTTCATACTCGGCCTCGTTATTTGATGCTTCGAAACCAAGCTTAACGGCCTGCTCTATTACTGCGCCGTCGGGAGACATGATTACTACGCCGGTGCCGCAGCCCCGTTGGTTAGACGATCCATCACAGTATAGCTGCCAAATATCCCCGACATAAATTCTCCAGTTCGGCTTTGATCGAACTTCAGCCTTTGGAAGAACGTCGGCAGGTTTAAGGTCGGAAAGCCCGCCTGTGAATTCGGCAACAAAGTCGGCCAGCACCTGTCCCTTGATTGCGGTTTTGGGTAAAAACTGAATGTCATATTGGCCGAGTTCAAGAGCCCATTTTGAAACACGTCCTGATGCTTCTGCACTCCGTAGTACTGATCGGAGGGGATAATCTGTTATCACCCCAATGCTATGCCCCTGGAAGTAATGCATCAGTTTTCTTGCTGCCATGACCAAGGCTAGGATGAGTTTTTCCAGCGGAAGATAACGTGTCTCGGCATCGACCATTGCCTTGCTCACATAATACACTGGCCGTTGCTGCCCTTCCTCTTCTTTTAATAGTACGGCGCTGACGGCCCTATCGGAGACTGCCAGATACAGAATGAGGGGGTCACCGGCAGCTGGTGTTGTCAAGAGAGGTACTGACCGGAGGTAAGTCTTGAGCCCGGTGAAAGCTGCTTCGCACTCGGCGGACCATTCAAAAGCTTTGCCTTGACGTAGCGTCTGGAAGAATTGTCTGCAGCGGTCTGTTGACCGACTGATGAATCTATTGAGTGCAGCGGCCATCCCCATCAACTTTTGGACTTCTTTCACTGATCGGGGGGAACCGAGTTCCAAGATTGCTGTGACTTGCCTCGGGTTGGCTTCGATTCCACGGTGGTTGACGATATAACCCAGGAATTTGCCGGAGCCGATTCCAAACGCGCACTTGGAGGCGTTCAGTTTCATTCTGTATTTGCGCAAGATGCCGAATGTCTTCTCTAGATCGGCTATGTGATCCTGTTCTTCTTTGGACTTGACCACCATATCGTCGATGTAGACTTCCATAGTGTGGCCGAGTTGTTCTTTGAACATAACGGTGACCAGTCTTTGGTAAGTTGCCCCTGCATTCTTCAGCCCAAAAGGCATAACTTTGTAGCAGTAGGTTCCTCTTGGGGTGAGGAATGCAGTTTTGTCCTGGTCATCTGGATGCATGGCGATCTGATGGTAGCCTCTGTAAGCATCGAGGAAACTCATGCGTTGGTGGCGCGCCGTTGCATCGACGAGTTGGTCGATTCTAGGTAAGGGAAAGCAGTCCTTGGGGCAAGCTTTGTTCAGATCCGTGAAGTCGACGCACACTCGCCAAGTTCCATTTTTCTTCTTCACCACCACTGTGTTGGAGAGCCACGTGGGGTAGGTGACTTCTCTAATTGCCCCGGCGTCAAGCAGTCTGTCGACTTCTTCTATGACGGCAGCAGTGTGCTCTGCGGCAGACCGACGGCCTTTCTGAATGATGGGCTTGCATGTGGGGTCGACGTTCAGGTGGTGCTGTGAAACTGATGGGTCTATACCCGGCATCTCGTACGGAGTCCACGCAAAGACGTCGAGGTTGGCGAGTAGAAAGGAGATCAGCTGCTGTCTATCGGCTTGGTTTAAAGAGGTGCCGATCATGAAGAACTTTTCCGGGCTTCCATCGATGTCAACTCGGTCTAAACCTTCTGTGGCCTTTTCGCTTGGCTGCCGCCCGACGTCATCCAGGATTTCCCGATTGGGTACCTCAATGGAGTTTACCTGCAATTCCTTTGGCATTTTGGCGGCCAGGAGGTAACATGCTTGTGCCGATTTTTGGGAGCCGCGGATCTGCTCAATGCCGTGTTCTGTTGGGAAACGTAACAATTGATGGTAGGTGCTTGGGACGGCCTGCAAGGTATGCAACCACGATCGCCCCATGATGAGATTGTACGGCGATGGCAGCCGGACGACCAGGAATTCTACATCCACCGTTCTGGAACCCGCTCGAACGGGTAGGTTGATCTTTCCCAGTGGGTATTCGGGGTTGGCATTGAAGCCGAATAGTGGATAAGGGGCCGGAGTCAGGTCCGATTCGGTGAACCCGAGTTTGATGAAGGTTTTATAATACATGACCTCCGAAGTGCTGCCCTGGTCTATAAGAACGCGTTCGACGGTGAACCGGTTTACGCGTAGCGCGACAACCAATGGATCGATGTGAGGGAGTGTTACGCCGATCAAATCAGAGTCGTCGAAGGTGATGCTTGGCGATTCTCGGGGTCGCTTTGCTGGCGTGAGTTGCTGCTGAGGGCCTGGGAGGGACTGGATTGCATGTACGGCCGGGGCTTTCGGCAGGCTGTATATCATATGGATGTTATCACGCGGAACACTTCGCTGGAGACGTTCGTCTTTTGTCAACTCCTCGAAGTAATCGGCTGAAGCACAACGAGCGTCGGTGTTTTGCTGTCGGGCCCGAGACCGTAGATCGCCTGCCCTTGGGGGTCGCTTAGAAACCTGGCGCACTGTTTGCTTGGACTTTGCTATTTCCAAGGCCAGATCGCGGCGAAGGCGCTCGTTCTCAGCGATGGTGTTGTCTAAACTGTGTTTGGTCTTTTTGGCTCGTTCCATGATGGCTAGCATCGTCTCCTGTGCTGAAGTCGTTTGTGAATCGACATTCAAGGCACGTCTTGCAGCGATGATTTCCTTCTCGAGCATATTTGCCGGAGTGAGGTCGACTCTCTGTGTGATCGCGTCGGTGGCTATCGGAGAATCTTGAGTCACGCCTTCCATGGATGTACTTGAGTATTCCCACAGACGGCGCCAATTGTGGGGAAGTGGTTTTGGAAATACTCTTCAGATCCTAGGAGATGCTCTTGATCCTCAGCTAGTCACCTGCAAGGACAAACACTCCGGTCAGGGGTGCCGGGGTTAGCACTCCGACGGGCAAGTCAGTTTTTATACTCAAGAAAGCTTGTTTACTAAGTTTAGTGAAGTGATTCTTACATACCTTTCTAAATCTGAAGCTCTTGTATTTATACTCATTCTTTAGACCTCGGGTCCAGAGCCCACTTTTTACTTATTATCCTTTTGTTTATTCCAACATACATCTCCCCGTCTATTCGGCGATCTCAATGTATTCGGTATCTTAGTTGATTAATACGGAGCCGAACAGTCTCTGACTTCTGGGATACATCCCTTCCAACTCTTCTATTCATTCGGCTCCCACAATATATAAATTGGAAATGAACTGATGGACAGTGGGATAAGATTGGCCTTAGTGGCATTTGGATATGTAGGCCTTGTGGATGCTTCCATGTCGGTATTATTTATATACGTGGTATTTATACCTTTGCGAAACTTCATAAATTGTGTTAGATTATTTCTATTTGGTTGTTGGCTCACCTTATAAGGGAATACCATTTTTCAGATGTAGATGAGATGCTTCCTCCAAGGCAATAGCGTGGATGGACTTTCGGGAAGCAAGAGCTTCTTAATTATGTATTGTTGAGTGTTTGTTGGTATTTGTAAAGCCAAGGGCTTAAGATGTGATGAGCGAGACTCAATTTGTGTAACAAGCAATGACTTGGAAAGATGTAAGCCTACGGGGGCATTTAATTGTTTGTTAAACAGTAAACTCTGATGTATGAATGCATGTTGTTTCTCATATTTATTCCGTATATGAGTTATCTGCATTGTATTATTTTGGGGGCGTTACAAGCTCATCTACATGCACGTGGATGGCTGGATTTGTTTGAAGTCTCGTTGTATCTCCTATATATAGAGCTCCTCTATATGCATGCAAGGGGTTACAAAAGTTTAAGCTGAGCTATATTTCTCTCGCTCTCTCTCTCTAGAATCCTCTCTCTCTACATTTTAGCCTTGAAAGTGCGTTTTCTCTACATATTTGCACTAGCACCCTTAGCCAAACACCTTAACCTTAGACTTGAGGTTCTTGAAGGCCTTGTTTGAGCTCCTTGGAGTGGTTTTGGCTTAGAAGTTTGGTTGTTTCTTACTGTTTTGCTGTTGTTCTTCAAGGGTGAGAAGTTATCCCTTTTTAAGCTTGTTTTTGTACATTGGTTTGCCCATCCTTGCATGCTGTTTTTGGCCTAGCTTTCAACTACAAAAACCTCTATTTTTAAGTGTTAAAAATGGTAGTTTGAGGCCCTTTTGGGGTTAGAGGTGTCTCACCCTCTTTTGTAGCTTATTTGCTAAGTTTTGTGCTATCTTTTAAAGCCTTTAAAACAATCTCTTTTTGGCCTTCTAACCACTGCAATCCAGGGGATTTTCAGTGGTAGAAACTTGGTTTTGAGGACCAAAATGGGTGAGGGTGGTCCCCCTTCTTCATGTCTTGTATGCATGTGTTGATGGCTTAGTAGTTGAGCATGTTTTTCTACCATCTCATGGCTTGATCTCAACATGTTTGTGAGACTTTTTCAGCATGTTATAGCTCTGATTTTGGCTGGTTGAGTCATTTGATGCTTGCTTCTTACACTTATAGTGTAATCTTGCTCACTAGCCTTGTATGCCTAATGAGTTAGCTTATTATTTTAGCATGTGTTGGCTCCACTTCAGCATGTTTTTGGCCTTTCTTTAGCATGCTTTAACTCTGTTTTGTATGGTCTTGATCATATGAGGCTTGCTTTGTATAACTATAGTGCAAATGGCCTTGACTAGCTTTGAGTTTCAAGGTCTTTAACATGTTGTGCTTGAGTTGTTTGCATGTTTTGGCATCATTTCCAACATGATTTCAGTGCTTGTAGCTTAGTCACACTCTCATATATTCCACTCTTTCATTGTGTTTGAGAGTTGTGCCTTATGCCTTGTTTGTGAGCCAATACATGAGCATGATTTTCTTGCTTTTCATGCTACCATCTCAAGAAGTCTGTCTAGGGTTGGTTTGGTCCTTTGTGATTGATATTGCATGGTTATAGTGTAAAGCTCTTCACTAGCCTTAATACTTAGGTCTCCTAACATGTTGTACATGAGTTGTTTGCATGTTGGAGTCTTGTGTTTCATGCCATTTCAGGACTGAAATTCTGCCACCTCCCTCATTTCTTCACTTTTAATTTGCTTTGAGGGTTGGTTGGCCTTATGCATGTGTTTAAGCTTGAGGTAGAGTTCATGCTCAATGGCTTTAACTCTCTTTTGAGGTTTTCTACTAGCCAAAGGCATAAACTCTCTCATGTCTTAAACCATTCTTTGGTTGACCCCTTTCTCATTAGAAGACTTTCACATTGGACTTAACTAGTTAATGAATGGCTCGGTAATATAAAATGTGTAAACAAGAATCGAATCAAGTAAAACATGCCAAGATAAGCATGTTGCATTTGCATTGCATTGTGTTCAATTAGACGTTATATTGAACACAAGGTGAATTGGTCCATTTCATACTCAAAAGTGATGAAAATGAGGCAATTCCCTTTGTGTCCATTGCCTTTGATCTTCCATGGTAAGGTAGTGGTCCTAGAGTCTTGTTTGTCTTGCATTTATTGAAATGTGTGCAAGTTGCATCTTTGGCCATCATGCATTGCATGCTTGATTGATGGTTTTGGATCCAATAATGCATCTCCTTTGACGTTTTGAGATGATAAGGAGTGGCATAGTACATACATGTCATTGGGAGACCCTCCTGTAGACCGCCCCGAGAACTCTCCGAACTTCCCACGCGAGGGCACGAACTCGTTTTATTCTCTAGCTACTACAGTTCGGACTCAATGTCACGGTTCTGAATCTAATCTCACCGTGCAATGTGAGACCGATAAATCACCAAAGAGTCCAAATCCAGCAAATCGTTTTGGAGAACTGATTTTTATAAAAAAGTGTCAAACATGGACTGCTTTGCCTGTAACGCCCTCAAAATAATACATAAAATCCAACATTCTTGACATGCATAGATATAAGAGAAATAAATATCTTTCCATTCATCAGAGTAGTTAAGTACAAAAGTATTACATGTTAACAACAAGGGTAAATGCCCCAGGGGCCTACAACTTTCCAAGCCATCACTTGATCACAAAGGAGAGTACTAACTCAAATACACTTTAAGCCCTTGACTTGAAATTACATGTAATACACCAAAAAGATAACAACAAAGGTCCTTCTGTCTCTAAGCAACCCAAGCTACGTCCTTGGAGGTAGCATATCACCTGAACCTGAAAATGGTGTCCCATAAAGAGTGAGCCACAGCCCAGTAGAAATATACTAAACCAACTATAAACAATGACTAAAATGATAGCACTTGATAGATGGTCAGCACTCATAAATCCGTTTATATCATATTACCGTTCCGTGACAATTATGTCCATGCTACATTTCACTTCCTTTATATACCAATTCATTTCATGAACGTGGCTCAGAAACTGGCCAGATAATTCAACGAAGGTTACATCTCTCATTATCAATAATTCCATTTCAATTGGGATAACAACTCATATTGAACATTTCTTCCTTCACAATAGACACACATAATTGCTGTATCAATCTCAAATAAACCCTTCCATACTTCATATATGATATACAAAAAGTGTGTTAAAGTATATGAACACATATGGAATAGAGCCTCTTTCTTCTCCCTGCCAAATAAGATATACAAATAATGTGTTAAAGTATATGAACACATATGGAGTACAACCCCTTTCTTCTCCCTGCCAAACAAGATATACCAATAATGTGTTAAAGTATATGAACACATATGTGTGTGTGTGTGTGTGTGGAGTACATCCCCTATCTCCTCCAACACACTGGAGTACAGCCCCTTTCTTCTCCCTACCAAACAAAATATGCATATATAATGTATTTAAGCACTTTATCACATACAATGATCAATCAATATACATATTTGCTGTATTATTCCTACCGTCATATTCAATGGTACAACACGCTAGATTAGTCTCAGTTTTCCCTAATCAACATGCAGTGTCTACAACAATCATGACTATCCTCCACCGATAGCCCAAAGCAGATATTTCTAAACAGAAAATAAATGCCTCAACAGATATAACATCAACATTCTCGTAGGTGAGTGATAAATGAATCCAACTACAACATTAAATCCCATAATTTCCCAATCTCATAATTTCTAATTCAATTTCATATTTCCCCAAATTAATTATACCAATTAATTTATCACAATAATTAGGGCTTTTTCCCTCTTTCTCAAATATTGATCCTAAGACCAAATTTCACCAATTTAACTATCAAACTCATATTTCCAAGGCCCTAAATACACATGGAGTTATTACACACAAAACCTGTCACGACCCGAACCCGCCCCTATGGGTTAAGGCCATAACCGGCCAGTAATCGTGTGATTACCTACGGCCTCAAACCAAATAAATCGAACTCATCGGAGATAAAGGGGGCCAAACGGAAGCAATTCAAAAACTTTGTCCATAGAGCCGTGCTTAAATGCACACCATAACATTCCAAACATTTATATGTTAATAACTCACACTAGATTATGTACTAATACAAGCACTGCACATACAGGATCATACAGGTTTAAGTCGGTCAAACCCAAAACTTATATACAAAAGTGGTCCGATGTCTTCACCAACAAAACTAAACTATAAACAAAGGACAAAAGGGCGAAGACAGTCTCATGCGTGAGACTTTTGGGCTGACTCTTCAAAACTCTGATTGGTTCTCACAATTCACCGGGGCTGGTTTTGGACGTCCCTTGGCTCACCTACATGTACATGAATGAGCGTGAGCGAATGCCTAGTGAATAATATCAATTAAGAAAGGTACATAAGCAATCATAGAAACAGTTATAGCAAACGGCCTTTGGCCCAATCATTTATGTCCATCGGCCTTCGGCCCAATCATCTATATCTATCGTTCGTATCCATCGGCCTTCGGCCCAGTCATTCATGTCAATCGGCCTTTCGCCCAATTAATTATATCAATCGGCCTTTCGCCCAATCATTCATATCAATCGGCCTTTGGCCCAATCAATCATATCAATCGGCCTTTGGCCCAATCATTCGTATCAATCGGCCTTTGGCCCAATCATTCGTATCAATCGGCCTTTGGCCCAATCAATTATATCAATCGGCCTTTGGCCCAATCAATTATATCAATCGGCCTTTGGCCCAATCATTCGTATCAATCGTTGTCCGCCATTCGAATTTATGAACATACAAAACTTACATATAAGTAAACAATTGGACAACGGTATACTTCAAATATCTTGTTAAGATATTACTCACAGTGATCGGCTTGCGGAATTGTCCTGGAACTCGACCCTACACATGCCATGAACACAAAAGGGTCACTAACAATTCAATCCGTTCAAAATTCACATTTTCCTCTTTAGGCTTCATTCCTATCTCTTTAATTCAATTACAATGCTCAATGTATGCCTAAGAGTGTTTAGGAGTGAAAGGGAACGGAAAACAGAACGCAGAATACATAAACAAAATTTCAGGAAACAGGGTCCCCGCTCGAGCGTGGACTTCCCCGCTCGAGCGGACCCCTTAAGGCTGCAAAAGTTCTGGTTACCTCAAATTCACGCTCGAGCGTGAACTCGGCCGCTCGAGCGGACCTCCTGCCTACATAGCTCCCCGCTCGAGCGCCAACTTCCCCGCTCGAGCGGGTTCCATGTCTGCAAAGAAAATGCTGGGAGCTCGATTTTCCCGCTCGAGCGGCCCTTTCCCCGCTCGAGCGGACATAAAAAATCTAGGTTTTCCAGATTGAGTTCTTGATCTCCAATTCGAATTCCAACCATCCAAATATGCATGCAATGGCTCAAATCTCAAATATACACATATTAATATGATACCAATGCAAGATCACGACATTAGGAAGCTCAATCTCTTATATCATTTACATGCATGTTTCAAATTAATCCCAATTCATCACCAACATATCAAGTTCTATCATGCAAAGCTTATTCTTTCATGATCTACTCTTGCATGTAAGAAATACACATCATTCACAACTTATTTGGTGAGGAAATGGTCACACACATGGATTTCCTTCAAACTTCAACATAGGTTACACAAATTAAGCTCAATCATGGAAATCTATAACAATTCTTCACATGCATGCTTCTATTAGCTTGAAATCCAACATATACAACTCAATTCCCTCACATGCAAACTAATTCATGCTCTTGGCCATCTATTAAACTTAAATTCACAAGGTAGTGACTAAAAATGCATGAATTACTCACCAAGGAGCTTAATCTTCACAATTTATGGCAATTCTTGAGCTTCTTGAGCTTAATCTCCAAAAGGTCCAAGTCTTAACCACAAATGCACAATCCTCTCCTCTCTCTCTCTAACAGTCGGCTCTCTCTAAGTTTTAGAGCTCAAACTCAGCCAAAATGTAATAAGGAAGGAGAATTGAGGGTGCAGTGCCCCTTTACAACATAACCCACTAATTCAATATAATAATAATAAACAATTGGGCACTAATTCACTAAATTAGTCAACTTAATCTGTCCTGAATCAATTTTTCAATTAAACTTCACCGTAGGCTCTA
The DNA here is from genome assembly GCA_030407325.1 of Camellia japonica. Taxonomy (NCBI): domain Eukaryota; kingdom Viridiplantae; phylum Streptophyta; class Magnoliopsida; order Ericales; family Theaceae; genus Camellia; species Camellia japonica. The sequence goes on along the minus strand of JAPPVO010000059.1, from coordinate 166,507,241 downwards.
AAAATTACGTTGATCACAAAGGCGTAATCAATTTTGGGTTCTGTGGCTGATAAGGCCCTCAATTAAATTTCCAAAGCAAATTATTCAAACAGATATTCCTACGGTGAACAGGTAAAATTCTCAAATCATATACATAATCACAAAATGGCACACAAAACCATATCAAAACATATAATCATATACGTATTAGGGACCGATTAGCATAATACAGAACAGGGGTGTCACAAAACCCCCCATTCCATAAATTACAAACCAAACCCTAACTTTCTCCAAAATTACCCAACAACACCAACTAATCAAAAAGACAAATATTTAAGTCAAAACCCATAAGAAGGAGTAGGATATTCCTACCTCGAAGTGGGAGACCCAATGGAGAAGATGAAGAATTTCGAAATGCTCCAAAATCCAAGATTTTCGGATGGATAGGAAGCCCACACCAAGCTCTACACTTTTTACAAAGGCTCAAAGGTAGGAGATCACTAAAGGTAGATGATTTCTTAGAGAGAAGATGAAGTTTAGAGTGAGGTGCTCTCCAATGGAGGTTTTGAAAAAGTAAGAGAGAGAAGGAAAGTCAAAAAGTGATCCAAAAAGGTGAAACTCGGACTGATATAAAAGTCTCCCTGCTCGAGCGTGGAAACCCCCGCTCGAGCGTCAGACACAGACTCACGCTCGAGCGTCGATTGCACACTTCTAGAAGTTTTGCAGACCATGGTCCCCGCTCGAGCGTCAAAATCCCCGCTCGAGCGGAGAAACAAAAACGAAGGTTCACGCTCGAGCGTCAAGACTCCCGATCGAGCGTACAAAGACCTGCAGAGAAAGTACTGGGAGATGGAAAATTACGCTCGAGCGTCAAAACTCCCGCTCGAGGGGAAAAGCACAACAAAGGGCCCGCTCGAGCGTCAAAAGTCCTGCTCAAGCGTGAAGGCCAAATTCTAAGCATCAAGCTTTTGGTTCTAAAGCTTAACCAACCTATTTCAAACCTACCCGACACAACCCAAGACTCAAATACAAAGAGTAAGGGAAGAAAAAGAGAATGAGACAACAACACAACCACGGAACCAAGTCCGGAATACAATATACAAAGGAAGGGAAAACCGGGATCGCTATAACCTCTCCCCCTTAAAGAATTTCGTCCCCGAAATTAGATACAAGTTTCAAAAACAAGTTTTTCTCAATTCTCAATAACATTACCAACCAATGTTCCACAACCTGACCCATTACCGGTCATCCCATCTCTATTCAAGAGGCATTTCTCACAGTTTGATACAACAAGCATTTCATTGAAATTCAACAAGTTTCTACATACATATTTTACAATTGCATATCATATTCAATGTTCATGATAGGTTTCCTTTACTACAACACATCCAGCATATACAATGTTAAATTAAACTTCCATTTCAAGGCATATGACATAATACTACCATAGACCGCAACATGCACAATGTTTTATAACTGAAGACATATTCAATGTTCTTAAAGTTTAGCAATACAACAAAATATTCAACATCCACTCAATTACCTACCAATAGATCCGGCCACTTCTCTTGGACCTCTAATTCACCTTCCCAAGTGGCTTCCTCAACTCCGTTATGTTTCCACAACATCTTAACTAACAGAAAAGTCCTGCTTCACAAGACTCGATAACAATAATAACAGTATGACACGTCCAACCACTGCAGTGTTCTAAGACATCCATCACGTCTCGACTACCGACAATACCCAAACCAGTATTTAGGACTTAATACCCCAACACAGGAAACACGAAAATATTCGCACACAAGGCTTTCGGTCAACTTTCACAAAACATGAACACAAGACGAAGCACGGGTAATGAACAATATTATGGCACGTTAGTACCCCAAAATTTCAAGGTCTTACCAAAGACACACAATATGTAACCAGCAACTCAGGCTAGGTTAAATCTAACCTCTCAAAAGATATTCCATTCAGGTTAAAGAAATCGTTTTATTTACTTCCTGTGTTTCAAAGCACTCAGTTCCTCCCAAAAATATTCAGACTTATACTGTCACCACTTAAACACGTCATTTACAACTGGCCACAGCCAAAAAGATTTTTCCCAGATTATTTTCCGAAAATAAGGATCCCAAATTCACGTTTCGATTCGAAATTATTTTAATTTATGAAGAGTACCCAATGTCCCTCCCGTGAATCACGACATAACCATCCCACAAAACCCGTCATACTCACGGTGATGACGCAACACTCAAAAACAAAACTCTCATGATAGGGACCCCTAAAAATTTGAAATTCCCAACAACGCAACAACACAAACGATAACATTGCACACCCCCGTGCCTTATACCACACAAACAAGGACCGAACAAGTCAAAACGACTTTAACAGAGTGTCTCACTCACTTTACACAATTTTGTTACCTCACTAGTGTTACCGCTACCCAAACTGGACGACAGACACCTACACCAAAGTGACCTAGCTTTACCAGACATCAAACCACTCGATTCAATCAGTAATCACACTATTGCCTTACCAAGGCATTCTTCGGGGATTTCCCTAGGATCGATCCCCTTCTACACATCATCTAATAATAACATACGAACCACACACTGATACGCACCGTACTAAGCGAAACCTCCTTATTTAATGCAAGCTATCTTACACCCGTACTGAATCCCTCATTCAGAGATTTCACTCGCCATCTTGACTGAACTCATAATAACAAGATTTGCATGTCCATTCCCTCGTATCGAATTAACTGACAAGGGTTCACCACCCCACGACACTTATCACTACTACGTATCTGTTTGTACCGAACACAAGCGAACTCAGTACCTTCATCCCTCAATGACCTATAGGGTCCACTCTTTATTCCACACCTTACCTGTCACTCGTCCCGAGAGTACCATCAAGACACTAAGCCTCCGTGCCATACCACTAGCCATTGCTACCGCTGGACAACCACCTTGAACTAGACCCTGACACAGTCGCATGCCGCCGACAGGGCTTTCAAAGACGTACCATCCTAGCTCTCTTGAAGAGTGAAGGTCCTCATCCTCCTTGCTATCATCCCAAACCTTCCTCCGCAAACACCATACCACTGTGACTCTACTCACGGGTCACCCCCAACCACGGGCTATACGCCCAACCAATCTTACCGACAACATCTCCTAGCCTACCCGGTATTAAGGTACAAACCTATCGCATTCTACCATCACAAAGGAGTCTGGAAACTTAGGGAAATACCCATTATACCACTACCCAAGATATAACACCAGCTGCTCACAACACACCACTCCTCGATGCCAACAACCACCATCTTACATAGGGACTAACACTCCCTCAATTAAAACAACCAATCAGTACATATGCCAATTTGGCAACGTTACCTACCAAGAAGATAAAAGTCTATTCCTAACGGAATTATGCGCTATGCCTCTGTAAAACATCATGTTAAATATACAACACCTAGTATTAATCGCACACTTTACATCCTCTCGAGGAGTTCTCACGGCAGTAGACCAAAATCTCTACCACGCACATAAGATCAAATAGATAACACATATGAGATTCCGTACTTTCAGCAAGTATAACTATTCTCGCCCCATAGTGGTCCTAACTAAGATACGCATCCCTTAATAATTCTTTCAGATTTGAAAACATGGCTCACCAGCCCTCGTTTCTCTAAGCCAAATCACACGCATACAAATGCATTAACTCAAAAATTTCACGGTTGCACAACTTATCACATTAATAAAACTTTTGAGCCACTACCTGCTCCAATCTGCCCATCTCATGAAAATAAATAAGCACAGGCACAGATAAACATATATATATATATAAACAAACAACCTTGATGTTCCAACATTCCCAAAACACATTGGTTACACAACAGAACCCAATGATCACAAAACGATAATTCACCGATTACAAAACGGATTAGTCAAAACAAAACTACCCCATCGGTATTACCACTGCTACCGTCCCTCGCTAGACCGCTAAGTTGGTCATTCTCAAACCCAAGATATACTACGAGCTTACAAGCCACGGACAAGAACTATCGGTATGTCCCAACTGGCCACACCTGGAACAACTGCACACTCCCCCAAATGGGGCTTGGGAACTCGACTCTCCCGAGGCCCTCAAAATTTGGCCTGTTTGTCCCCCAAAACGGTACTGGCCCTGTCCAGTCGAATAAGGCTGGACCCAACTAGGTTGCAAAACTCCCAAAGAAGCCCCTGGCTGAGTACAGAGACGTCTAATATGACCTGGCTGATTACACACCCAACAAGTAAACGGCTCCCCAGCGCGAGACTGGTTCAAAGTCTGAACTGATAGGGACTCCAACGACTGCTTCCCCAAAGAACATTCGGTCGACCCAAAACTAGGTTGGCTAGATGATTCTGGTGGTGCGACTACTGGTTGAACTACCAACCCTGCCCTCTTCCTCTGTGGGCAAACCGAAGACTTGTGGCCCAGCTGACCACATTTGAAACAACCAGCAGACCCCGTATTCTAAGACTGGCCTGAAACCTGAACCTCTCTGGACCTCCCAACAGAAGGGTCCGAAATCCCTGGTGAAGAAAAGGACTTGGCCTGGGACGGAGCATACTTTCGCCTCCACCTCTTACTGGGCCTCGAGTACCTATAAACCATAGGAGTTACCGAGATAGCCTCCTCCCTAACCTGACCAACACTCATAACTATGGCTCCTTTCTTATTTTGACCCATAGATAGCACCGCTGCTTCCACATGAGCTGCCGCCTTAACGAGCACACTGTAGCTCCTATGCCAAGACCCAGCAATCCTCTCTCGGATGTCGTCGCACAGCCTACTCTCAAACTCTGAACAACGCAATTCCTCCGTTTCCACCAATTCTAGGGCAAACCTCGACAGGTTTGCAAACCATGCCTCAAACTGCACCAAGGGAGTAGTACCTTGGCGTAACTCCACAAACTGTTTTCGCAACTCTTCCCGTGTGGAAGGAGGGAAATCAAAACTTCCTCGTCTAGGCATCCTAGTAAAAGTAACAAAGGTATTAGTACATTTTCAAATGTACCGTAGTTATTTCACTCGCGTCCTAAAACATTGGACAACTGTAATTCATTCCACATAAGCACATAATCACATAAGCACTTATGAATTTCATTTCCGGATAATGACTGTCCCGAGGCATTGCTAGAGTTCCAATTAGAAACGGCATTGATCAAGTGCCCTTCCAACAGGACTCCCAGAAACCCAAGGATCCAATCAACATCCTAGAAACTACATTCCATACCCATATAACCACATAAGCATGTTATCAATTTAAACACATGACATCATACATAAGTCTCTAACAAGGGAGACGAACCCATTGTGGTACCAACCACTCCCCCCGTACCCAAAGTATTCGAACTCGGTACGCTCTGATACCAAGTTGTAACGCCCTCAAAATAATACATAAAATCCAACATTCTTGACATGCATAGATATAAGAGAAATAAATATATTTCCATTCATCAGAGTAGTTAAGTACAAAAGTATTACATGTTAACAACAAGGGTAAATGCCCTAGGGGCCTACAACTTTCCAAGCCATCACTTGCTCACAAAGGAGAGTACTAACTCAAATACACTTTAAGCCCTTGACTAGAAATTACATGTAATACACCAAAAAGATAACAACAAAGGTCCTTCTGTCTCTAAGCAACCCAAGCTACGTCCTTGGAGGTAGCATATCACCTGAACCTGAAAATGGTGTCCCATAAAGAGTGAGCCACAGCCCAGTAGAAATATACTAAACCAACTATAAGCAATGACTAAAATGATAGCACTTGATAGATGGTCAGCACTCATAAATCCGTTTATATCATATTACCGTTCCGTGACAATTATGTCCATGCTACATTTCACTTTCCTTTATATACCAATTCATTTCATGAACGTGGCTCAGAAACTGGCCAGATAATTCAACGGAGGTTACATCTCTCATTATCAATAATTCCATTTCAATTGGGATAACAACTCATATTGAACATTTCTTCCTTCACAATAGACACACATAATTGCTGTATCAATCTCAAATAAACCCTTCCATACTTCATATATGATATACAAAAAGTGTGTTAAAGTATATGAACACATATGGAGTAGAGCCTCTTTCTTCTCCCTGCCAAATAAGATATACAAATAATGTGTTAAAGTATATGAACACATATGGAGTACAACCCCTTTCTTCTCCCTGCCAAACAAGATATACCAATAATGTGTTAAAGTATATGAACACATATGTGTGTGTGTGTGTGGAGTACATCCCCTATCTCCTCCAACACACTGGAGTACAGCCCCTTTCTTCTCCCTGCCAAACAAAATATGCATATATAATGTATTTAAGCACTTTATCACATACAATGATCAATCAATATACATATTTGCTGTATTATTCCTACCGTCATATTCAATGGTACAACACGCTAGATTAGTCTTAATTTTCCCTAATCAACATGCAGTGTCTACAACAATCATGACTATCCTCCGCCGATAGCCCAAAGCAGATATTTCTAAACAGAAAATAAACGCCTCAACAGATATAACATCAACATTCTCGTAGGTGAGTGATAAATGAATCCAACTACAACATTAAATCCCATAATTTCCCAATCTCATAATTTCTAATTCAATTTCATATTTCCCCAAATTAATTATACCAATTAATTTATCACAATAATTAGGGCTTTTTCCCTCTTTCTCAAATATTGATCCTAAGACCAAATTTCACCAATTTAACTATCAAACTCATATTTCCAAGGCCCTAAATACACATGAAGTTATTACACACAAAACCCCCCCTTCCATAAATTACAAACCAAACCCTAACTTTCTCCAAAATTACCCAACAACACCAACTAATCAAAAAGACAAATATTTAAGTCAAAACCCATAAGAAGGAGTAGGATATTCCTACCTCGAAGTGGGAGACCCAATGGAGAAGATGAAGAATTTCGAAATGCTCCAAAACCCAAGATTTTCGGATGGATAGAAAGCCCACACCAAGCTCTACACTTTTTACAAAGGCTTAAAGGTAGAAGATCACTAGAGGTAGATGATTTCTTAGAGAGAAGATGAAGTTTAGAGTGAGGTGCTCTCCAATAGAGGTTTTGAAAAAGTAAGAGAGAGAAGGAAAGTCAAAAAGTGATCCAAAAAGGTGAAACTCAGACTGATATCAAAGTCTCCCCGCTCGAGCGTAGAAACCCCCGCTCGAGCGTCAGACACAGACTCATGCTCGAGCGTCAAAAGCGCCGCTCGAGCGTCGATTGCACACTTCCATAAGTTTTGCAGACCATGGTCCCCGCTTGAGCGTCAAAATCCCCGCTCGAGCGGAGAAACAAAAACGAAGGTTCACGCTCGAGCGTCAAGACTCCCGATCGAGCGTACGAAGACCTGCAGAGAAAATACTAGGAGATGGAAAATTACGCTCGAGCGTCAAAACTCCCGCTCGAGCGGAGAAGCACAACAAAGGGCCCGCTCGAGCGTCAAAAGTCCGGCTCGAGCGTGAAAGGCCAAATTCTTGGCATCAAGCTTTTGGTTCTAAAGCTTAACCAACCTATTTCAAACCTGCCCAACACAACCCAAGACTCAAATACAAAGAGTAAGGGAAGAAAAAGAGAATGAGACAACAACACAACCCCGGAACCAAGTCTGGAATACAATATACAAAGGAAGGGAAAACCGGGATCGCTATATTGCCAGATACAGAGTTGCCACCTAAATATTTTATTTTGGGGGAAATTTAGGAAACCCTGACTCGTACCTAAGGCCACGTGTCCGTCATCACCAAAGTTGCCTTGGCTCAGGAACTTGGGTACGAGAGAGGAAGGTCATGCAATGAGCACCCCCGCTCGCTCGATCAAAGATCGGCCTGTACTAAGCTTGATATTTTGTTTTTGAAAACACATGTGTTCTTATTCCGGTTATTAGCTAATCTTACTACATGATGCGCACAGCAAGTACAGACTAGATCGCCTAAGTTGGAACAAAACATTTTATGTTTGTTTGTTTGAAAATGGTTTGAAAATGCTACTCGCAAGTAGGCTAAGACACAGTTCCAATTCAAGCAATCCAACCTTCATCCACAGGCATTCATGCAGTTAATCAACTAAGCAAGTAGCCTCATGGCAAGCATGCTAAACATGGCAATCAATAACACACATGCAGTATGCTAAAGCATAAACACTCACAGTGTACTCCGAGCCAAAACAGAGAACTAGTTAGAAATCATGGATGAACCTAGTTCATGTTAAGATGGCTAATGCAACACATGCAAAAATGCAACTCAGATAGGCTCGGCTATTCTAAGATGCCATGTGAGATGCAACTTGATAACATGCTGTTGAAACACGTATTCAAGAAAGTGTATTGAAATACAATGCAGTTTGTATGATGCACCGAGCCCGGTGCATGCAAAACAGATGAATGGATGCACGCATACAAAGCATAAGGTATGCTAATCGAAATATGCCTTAAAACTAACCATCGTAAGTGGTTAAGTAAAAGGGAGAAAGAAATGGGGGTTGGAAGACATGCGTCACACACACGCACGCTTATTACAATAGTTGGCCCTCTCGACGGAGAGTCCGAATAAGAAGCTAACTAGCTAATCTAAGCTAATTAAACTAATTATTACAAAGCAAAACTAGCTAACTAACAAGCTAACTAATTAAGCTATTACAACACAAATTTAATAGTTAAGCGCATTAACTAATTGAGTACAAAACCAAAGCATAAACTAGCTAAGCAAATTAGCTAAGTAAAGTAGTAAAGAAATGTCCTCAGAGGGAGAAGAAAGCATGCATGCTCGGTCGCCTTGTTCAGAAATCCGTCGCGATGCCCCAACTTGCCTCTGTTTGCAACTATTCTCAGAACCTTGCACCAAGCTCCAGAAAGCTTCAACTCCACCATGGGAACCTGTGGGAGCATGGCCGACCACCTAGGGGTGTTGCCAGCCACTGGCCGACCACTTTCTATTGCTGCAGACCAGAAAAAGTGGTCGGCCAGCTAGTTGTTCTGGTCGGCCGACCAGTTTTGCTGCACTTCTCCAGTTTGCTGCAACAGAGAGCAAGAAAGGGTATGGCAATGTATTTGCAACATATGTGTGCACAACCACCCTCCCTATCATTTCATAAGCTCAAGGGAGTGTGGTTCTCGACCCTCGGGCCACCAATTGCGCATCTCGATGCATGATGGCCGAGAAGCCAAATTGCACAATTCAATGTAAAATGGATGCACACATAAACACATAAAGCCTTGACCTCTATCATGTATGATCAAGAGGGTTGGCGAATGAGAATTGAGGCACGTTTCATCACTTCAAGTATGAGACGTCCCTCGTTTCTCGTGTTTGGATTAACACTTAATCCAAGCAAATGCAATGCAACTACATGGCATATACAATGCAAAGGACAACATGGCATACTCAACGTAATGTGACATAATCAACTTAACAAAGCTAATGACCTGCAAACAATGCTAATGCAACATGAGCATGTTGTCAAGGCTAATTCATGCATACACAATGCAAGGCAACATAAGCATGCAAAAACAAGATGTAATGTAACAACCTTCACATAACATGCTCGATGGACTTAAACCAAAATGGACAAACCTCAGTCATGCCTAAATCAGTGGCTATAATGCCAAGAAAAGAAGGCACAAAAGCATATACAAGCATGCACATGCATTGGCCTATCAACTAGGCCTAAGAGGACAACTCTCAAGTATGATGAAGAAGTGATAAATATGGAAGTGTAACAACACTATAAGCTCTGAAATTAGGTAAAAAATGATGCCAAATCATTCAATCAATACAAGCAATGCATACTAGAGTCCTTAAGGCATAAGGCTATCAAAGAGGACTACAAAGGGGGCATGCAATACATGGCATAAATGCATGAACCAGCCACAAACAGAGCTCAAGTAGGTCTAAACAAGGACCAAAACATGCTGAGATGAGGGCTCAAGGACTTAGGCAAGATGGCATGCATGCTAGGCCACAAATTAGGCAACAATGCACAACACTCAAAGCCATTCAAAGATTGAAAGAAATGGGAGCATGGTAGTCCTATATGCTCTGAAATGCCATGTTAAGTGATGCTAAATCATGTACACAACACAAATGAAGCATGCTATGGTGCCCGAAGCTCAAAGCTAGCAAGGCCAATTGCACTAGAGCTATGCAATACATGAAGCATATGGCAAATACAACCCAAAATAGTCCTAGAGCATGTTAAAATGATGCTAAAACATGTATGGAAGGAAGCCAAAACAAGCTAGCATGGAGGGCATAAGGCATGATGCATATAAGGCCAAAAGAGAGGATTACACTACAGCTACCAAGACCAAGCATGGGATGGCTTCGCCAACAAAAATCAGAGTTATATCATGGCAAAATAACCCCAAAAACACATTGAAATGATAGCTCGCAAGCTTAGGCATGATGGCATACACAATGACCCATGTTAAGGCATAAAACACAAACTCTCCAATGCATTGAAAGAGTGACAAATGTGAGTGCATGAACATGAAACATGGACTGAAATCACATAACAAATGATGCCAAATCATGAAAGTAGTCCAAGTAAAGCATGCTAGTGGCTTGGAAACTCAAAGCTAACAAGCTAGAATGCACTATAGCTATACAAAGCATGGCATGCATGACCAAAACAACACAAATCAGAGCTAGTGCATGCTAAAACATGGACAAAAGCTCAATAAAGTTAAGCCAAAAGCATGCTAGAATGATATGTTAAAGCATGACAGACATTGGGCTAGTTAATGGAAATGCACTACAAGTGCATGGAGCATGCATCGGGACCAAACCTTAACAAACCAAACAAAGGTATATCATGGCAAAACAACACCAAGAACATGGTGAGATGGACTCAAAATAAGCTAGAAAGGTATGCTACTTCATGAAGCATACAAGACTAGTTTGTAAGATTTACACTACAAGTGTATAAGGCATGCAAGGGATGACAAAACCAAGTCAAAACAGCGGTATGGCATGTCAAAATAAACATGAGAGGGGACGACCCTCTCCTTTTTGGGACCTCAAAACCTCATTTTCACCACTGAAAATCCTCTGGATTTCAGTGGTGAGAAGGCCAAAACAAGGTGATCCCAATAGCTTAAAAGATGGCACAAGAACAAAGCCAAACAAGGCCTAAGAGGGGGGTAGACTACCCCCCAACACAAAAGTGACCTAAAACAAACATGCTAAGGACTAAAAATCAGAACTTTTTGTAGTAGAAAGTCAAGCCAAAAACAGCATGAAAATAGGTTCAAAAGCTTAATCAAAACATAGGGTAAAAGGGTTAGTTGACTCACCCTTGTAGAACCACTTTGAAGCTACAACTCCAGCAGCTTTCTTGGATCAAAACCAGTCCAAAAGCACCAAAACCAACCTCAAGAAGCCTCAGTAACAAAAGTATGGTGTTTGAGTGTGTGTTTGTGTGCAATAGTATGATAAAATGACACTTTAAGGCACAAAAATGAAGAAGGAGAGCAATATAGAGACAAAGGTGTATATGTATAGCTCAAGCACTTTTTTCTGAACCTGGAGGAGGAGGGGGAAGGTTCTCTTATATAGAGAACCAAGCCTCAAGCTTGTTGAGGAAGCTAAGGACTCAAAGCCATCCCTCCATACACGTGTATGGAGGATGGCTTCTGTGCCTTCCAGCTGTAACAGCTAGCCTAAAAATATCTCCAAAAAGCTGGTGAAAAGCTGTCGACCACTTGAAGTGGTCGGCCAGTTATTTCTACTGGTCGGCTGACCAGTGGAAGTGGTCGGCCAGAGGAAAAAGTGGTCGGCCATGGGAGGGGAGATGGTCTACACACTGAAAGCAAGGCAATGGTGTGGTAGCCGACCAGAAAAGGTGGCCAAAAGACCAAGAAAACTAGTTTCCTGAACAGAAAACTGGCTGGCAGGAAGGAAAGTGGTCTCCAAGGGGAAGAACTGGTCTCCCATCCTTGTACCACCTTCTAAACAAGGAAAACAAGGTTTGTGCCAAAAACAAACCAAAAAGGATGCAAGACGAAAGTCCGGGAGGCAAGGCGTGCAGTCGGGAGCCTCGAAAACTAGTCTACGAGCACCAAAAGTGGTCTACAACCACAAAAATGGTCTCCCAAACCACAGTGGCCCTCTAGGCCAAGGCAACAAGGTGTGGTTCAAAAACCACGCCAAACGGAGAACGTTAAGCGGTCCCGAGACAAGGTGCGCGGCCGGAGACTCCGAAAATCAGAAACTAGTCTCCAAGTAAGGAAAAGTGGTCTACGACCACAAAAGGAGGTCTACAAGACCTCTCCTTCCCTAGGGAAGGAAAACAAGGCTTGGTCCACAAATCGAGCCAAACACAAAAAGTTCAGAGGTCCGGAGGCAAGGCTCTCAGCTAAAACTCCGGAAACTCGAAACGAGCACAACATGCACTATCACCGAGCGCTCAATCGATGACGTCTGAGTCTTAAGGTCGGTCAAAAATGGGGTGTCTACACCTCCATTTCCTTTGTTTTGTGCTCTGTTGCAGTTTGGTGTCACAGCACACCAGTGGCCGGCACCCTTTCATTGATGGCCGGCACCCTTGCATATTTGGCCGTCAGAGGCATGCTCTTGGCCGGCAGGTGGCCGACAGTAGCTTCTCATGGCCGGTAGGCCACAGGTGCACTCTCCAGCATTGTTTTGGTAAGGTCCAGCAGAAGGTTCTTGAAGACACCCTACAAACAGAGCCTCTAAAGAGTAAACCGGAGAGCTTTTTGGGGCGAGAAACCGAATGCGTGCATGCATGTTCAACATCTTCAAATAGAGCTGAGGCAGCATAGTTTGGTGCTTTCCTTGTTGGTTAGCATTTCAATTTGTAATTTAATTAATTCGTTAATTAATTAAGTGTTGTAATAATTAAGTAGCTTAGTTTAGCTATTTCTTTATTGGTTTGTAATAATTAGTCTAATTAGCTTAATTAGATTAGTTGCTTAGCTTAGCTTATTCATTCAGACCCTCCTGCGAGAGGGCATAATGTTGTAATAAGGGTGCGTGTGTGTGTGCATGTCTTCCAACCCTAGTTCTTTCTTCCTTTTATTTACCCGCTTTCAGTGGTTAGATTAGGGCACGTTTTGATTAGCATACCTTATGCTTGTATGTTTGCATCATTCATTTGTCTTGCATGCACCGGGCTCGGTGCATCATTCAAACTGCATTGTATTTCAATACCTATTTGAATACATGTATCAAAGTGTTTGCATTCATATGCCATCTTAGGTAGCCGAGCCTATCACATTGCATTTTGCATGTGTTGCATTAGGCATTTAACATAGCTAGGATCATGCATTGATTTCTAACTAGCTTCTATTTTAGCTTGGAGTACACTGTAAGTGTTTACGCTTTAGCATCCTTGCATGAGTGTGAGTGTTGCTGTAGACACCCCATTTTTGACCGTCCTCAAGACTTGGACGTCATCGTTTGAACACTCGATGATCATCCATGCTCGTGTTCGTTTTGAGCTTTTGAAGGTCTCGGCCACGCACCTTGCCTTGGAGCCTCTCAACTTGTCTGTTTTGTGCTTGGTTGTGGACCAAGAGCTTGTGGTTTTGTTTCTGAGGGAAAAGGGTGGCTTGTTGGCCATCCCTACAATCCATCAGCCAAGCCTTGTGCTTATCGGCCATGTTTTCTCTTCATCGGCCATCAGTGTTGGCTGGTCGGCACCCTTTTTGGCTTGTCGACCATATCTTTTGGCCGAGGCCTTTTTATTTGCTTTTGCAGATATTTTTGTGCCAGCTGTGACAGCTGGTGAGCACAGATTTCATCCTCCATACATGTGTATGGAGGGATTAAACCAAGCCCTTAGCTTGTCCAACAAGCTTACGAATTGATTTTCTATAAGAAGGGAGTCCCCTCTCCCTTTCCAGAGGTTCTAAAATTTTGATATACAAAACATATATCTCTCTCTATATTTCTTCCTCTCTCTCTATATTTGCCCTTGTTTGTGCTCAAAAGTGTCTTTTTTTCACACTTTTGCACTAAAGCACCTAGTGAAACACCTTCACTACTGAGTTGAGGTTCTTGGAGGTTGTATTTGAATGGTTTAAGCTTGGTTTTACCCTTTGAAGTTACTGTTCTAATGGGGTTCTTCAAGGGTGAGTCCCTTACCCCTTTAAAGCTTTGTTTTCATAGCTTATTTGGTCAACTTTGCATGCTTCTTTTGACTTAGCTTTCAACTGAAAAAAAGTCTTTTTTTGAAGAGCTTAACATGTTTGTTTAAGGCCTCTTTAGTGTTGGGGGTGGTCTACCCCCTTTTGTGCCTTGTTTGGCTTTATTTTGTGTTATCCTTTTAAGCTATTGGGACCACCTCTTTTTGGCCTTCTCACCACTGAAACTCAGAGGAATTTCAGTGGTAGAAAGTATGTTTTGAGGTCCCAAATAGGAGGGGGTCATCCCCTCTCCTTGTGTCTTGGTTGCTTGCCTTGTTGGCTCATCAAAGTAGCATGTTTGTTAAGCTTGTTTTGGCTCCATCTTAGCATGTCTTAGGCCTTATTTCAACATGCTATAGCTCTCTTTTAGCTTGGTTTGATCACATCTTGCATGCTCCTTGCACTTGTAGTGCAAATCCACTCACTAGCCTAACATGCATCATGCTTTTGACCGTCATTCTAGCATGTTTTTGGCTCTACTCCAGCAAGCTTTTGGCCATGTTTTAGCAAGTTCTAGGTCTGATTTAAGTGTTTTGGGTCATGCATGCCTTGCTTTGTATAGCCATAGTGCATTCTTGTTCATTAACTTTGTGTTTAAAGTCCACTAGCATGCATTGCTTGGGCCATGTGCATGATTTGGCATCGTTTAACATGATATTCAGAGCATATAGCATTGCCATACACTCACATGAGTCACTCTTTCAATGCTTTTGGAAGCTTGTGCTTTATGCCTTAAACATGAGCCAATATGTATGCCATCTTGCCTAAGCTTTTGGGTTACCATTTCAGTGCGTATTTGGTCTTTTTTTCCATGTTGCAACCCTGATTTTTGTTGGTAAAGTCACCCCATGCTTGGTTTTGATAGGTGTAGTGTAATCCTTCTCACTGGCCTTGCATGTTTCATGCTTTTGACCTTTAATTCTAGCTTGTGTTGGCTATGTTCAAGCTTGTTTTTTGGCATTGTTTTGACCTTCCTTGGGACTGTTTTGAGTCATCTTGGCTCTTTGGGGCTTGATTGATGTGGCCATGGTGCAAGTCCCTTTGCTAGCCTTAAGCTTTGAACCTCCTGGCATGTTATGCTTGAGCTATTTGCATATTTTGACATCATTTGGAATGATATTTTAGAGCATATAGTGTTGTCACACATCCATGTTTTTCACTCTTTAAGTGCTCTTGAGAGTTGAACCTTAATGCCTTAATTCTTGAGCCAATTGGCATGCATGCTTGTATATGCTTTTGGACTTCACTTTCAGCATGTTTTGGCCATTGTATTGGCATGCATGAGGCTTGTTTGAGGTTGGTTTGGTCTATTGAGTATTGCATTACATAGCCCTTACCATTACATTGTTGTTTGCATGTTGTTGCATGACATTGTTTTTCGCATATTGTTGCATGTTCATGATGTTTAGCATGTTGTTAGATAGCATGTTGGTTGCATGTTTGTTGCGTTGCATTGTGTTTGGATTGAAAGTTGACTCAAACACAAGGGACAAGGGACGTTTCATACTTGAGGTGATGAAACGTGCCTCATTCCTTAAGTCACCGACACCTTTGATCATGCATGATATGGTGGAGGTTCATCGAGTCTTATGTGTTATTTGTGTGCATTCATTGACATTGATTTGTGCAACTCGGCCTCTTTGGTCATCATGCATTGAGATGCGTGATTGATTGCTCGAGAGCCGAGCACTACACTCCTTTGAGCATAAGACATGATAAGGAGTGTGGTTGCACACACATTTTCTTGCAAATACACTGACATGCCTCTGTTAGTGCTCTGTTGCAGCAAAAGGAGAATTTGCAGGAAGCAGTGGCCGACTGGCCACCAGAGCTGCCGACCGGCCATCAAAGTCTGCCGATCGGCTATCAAAATTGGCCGATAGCCATAAACTCTGGCTGATGGCCATTCCTCTTGGCCGACTACCCCTCAGAATGTTCCTAAGGTGGGTCAGAAGCATCTTGAAAGTCAGCACAATTTTCAGAAGCCTAAAAGAGTGCAAACAGAGGCAACACGAGGCACGGTAGTGGATTTCCGAGCGAAGCCGATCGAGTATGCATCACTTCCTTGCCCGCGAGGCCATTTCATTGCTTATGATTAGTTCGTGCAAATTAGTCATTTGATTTGTTTTGTAATATTCCAATTAGCTTAGCATAGCTACTTGTTTCAATTTGTGTTGTAACAACTAATTAGTTAATTAGTTTCGTTTTGTAATAAATAGCTTAGCTTATTATTCGGACCCTCCGTCGAGAGGGCACAACTGTTGTAACAAGCGTGCGTGTGTGTGATGCATGTCTTCCAATCTCCATTTCTTTCTTCCTTTTACTTATCCACTTTCAGTGGTTAGTTTTAGGACATATTTCAATTAGCATCATTATGCTTTGCATGTTTGCATCATTCATCTGTTTTGCATGCACCGGGCTCGGCGCATCATACAAACTGCATTGTATCTCAATACCAATTTGAATACATGTTATCAAGTGCTACATTTCACATGCCATCTTAGAATAGCCGAGCCTATCTTAGTTGCATTTTGCATGTGTTGCATTAGGCATTCTTGACATAGTTAGGATTCATGCATTGATTTCTAATTAGCTTCTTTCTTTGGCTTGGAGTACACTGTGAATGTTTTCACTTTAGCATCCTTGCATGAATGTGAGTGATTGCCATGTTTAGCATGCTTGCCATGAGGCTAACTGCTTAAGTGTTTAACTGCATGAATGCCTGTGGATGAAGGCTTCATTGCTTGAATTGGAACAATTCATCGAAATGCAAGTTTTAAGCCCACTTGGAGTGGCAAATCATCATGTTTTTCTTAAGTCCACTTGAGGGTGGCAAATCCACGACTTAGCCTACTTGCGAGTAGCAACTTCAAACCATTTTCAAACAAACAAACATGAGATGTTTCGTGACACCCAAAATTTAAGGACATCATAATAAGATTTAGAAACTTAAAATCAATATTGCCACCAATATTACTAACATCCATTAATTAACAACCCAGAATTTAAAGTTCTTACATCACAACTTAGTCTTAGTACATAACCGAAATGACACAAATATAAAAAGAAAACTAGAGAAAAACTAGAAATTTTTGAAAATAGTTCATGGAACTTGGCACTCTTCAAGCTAACCAAGGCTGAGTGTTGCCTTGCAAGGCCTCGGTGTTTCCTTCGATTTCTTCGGTACCTGGCATAAAACGCCAGGGCAACGGGATTGCCAGTGAACGACGAGCTCAATAAGATACTACAACCCGAAAATGCCCACCCCGATAACAATACTCACAATTCATCAATAATGTGTAATAATAGAATAACCAGTAACATTTAGTAAGCATAAAATAAATGTTATCAGTTGAAATAATAACAATAAATAATAATAAATCAAATGAAAATATAACAAACGGAAACAGTATTTCATCATAAGGAATATGTCCACATTTTTTTTTATTTAATTTTCATAGATTTAGTTTTTCAGATAAATTTAGTAACTCCCCGCGGAGCACTATTTCCATTCAACCACTAAGCAATGGCCACGGGCAATTCTGACTCCCCCTTGGTCAAATATTCAAATGTTACTTACAGTAACTACCAATGATGCCCACACACCAGGGTTACATACTCGAGTCGTGACATCACGGTCTGCCCCAAGGGAACGGTCTATGTTGTGACACCCGCACCACCAACTTTATATCGCCTACACCGATAAGATCCGAAATACCTTCCCGTGCCATGTTAGGGTTCGCAACTCACTTGCACAAGATTCTAGACCGGGCTCACCCCATCACTTTTACATTTTAATGTATCACTGGTTAAATTTCATGTCTCTTTACTCGTTGAGATATTCACAATAATTCAAAATTTAGTTACCAATAATGTTATACCAACTCATTATAATCCGAACATAAAATATTACACATGTCACACAATAATAAACAATTGTACAAAATTTAAAGAAACAATTTATTTAAACTATGGTATGAAATAATAATTTAGATACCAAAATAAAAAGAAATAAATCATAATTACACACATGCATGGACTTTTAATCTACAAAATTAGATTAGCACAATATTAAATAAACCACAATACACACATACATGGACTACTAATTTACAATATTTGATGAATTAGACCAACACAATAACTGATTTTTATCCAAATAAATAATTGAAGTGATGATCTTAAATCTGTCCAGAAATTTTCAGGTTATACCTTCGATAACAAAATTTATAAATAAATTATTTATACAATTCTAAAATTCGTGAAAATGTACAGAATATTCAATAAATATGTTTAGGTCATTTTTCAGAAAGAATTTCCCAAAAATAAGTTATAAATAAACAATTGAAGAGATAATTTTTGATTCCTCCTTAATCTGCCAGAATTTTCAGAATGCATAACTCGTAATTAAAATTATAAATAAATTACTTATACAACTCTAAAATTCATATAAATCTATAGAATACTCAATAAACATGTTATGGTCATTTTTCAAAAAGAATTTTCCAAAAATAAATTATAAATAATTCTGAAAAATTCCAAGAAAAGTTATGACACAGATTTATCACATTTTCTTAAATTAACTCCATACTTAAATTTATAAATCGATTCCATGATCTAAAAATTTATTATGAAACTAGACTTCTCAAATTTCATTTTTTGTTTAGAAATTACCAGATTTGGTTTAATATAAAATTTTTAATGATTTTTCAAACACATAGTAAAATCTGCCTATAACTCCAGATTTGGTTAAAAATTTGTATAAATTCGTACAAAACTCAATAATTGTTGAAACATTTTGTGGACGAACTAGACATCATTATCAAAAACTGTGTAAAAGAAATCATCTTCAAATTTTGAGTATAAAATTTTCTAAAAATTCGTACAACTTTCTGGCAGATTTAAAGGGCCTAATAACATCTTCTATAATCTTTTTAATGGCATAAACTACACATGCAAGTCCAAATTCCATAACATTATCATGATTTTCAGACTACCAATAACTGATATACCATCATGAATTTTCATACAATTATAAATAAAATTCTACCTACATGTTTAGTTAGACATTTTATCATATGTATATAATCTGAAAATTTCAGATAAAAAAAATGAGAGGGTTGAGAGGGTTTTCTTACTTAGTTGTAGGATTGAAATGGAATAATGAAATGATAGGAAAATATGCAATCTCAACCTCCTCCTCTTCTTCCACAAGAATTCCCTCTATTTTTTTTTTTTTTTTATTAGCCTTTGAAAGCACGAACACAGTGTGTATAAACACTGTGTATGGTATGAATATATAGAGCCACTTCTCTGAGACTCTCTCTCTCTCTCACACATTCTTTTTATTATTATATCTTATTCCCTTTCTCCAAGTTCTAAGAATGAAGGCTTTCCTAAATTCTAAGAAGGATGATGGGTTATGGTTCCTATACCATCATGCAAACAAGCAGGTGGCATAGCCACGAAAATTTCTTTCTTTTTTTTTTTTTTTGGTATTTGTATTTGTGTGGGTTTCTGAAAATTGAT
Source organism: Camellia japonica (assembly GCA_030407325.1). Taxonomy (NCBI): domain Eukaryota; kingdom Viridiplantae; phylum Streptophyta; class Magnoliopsida; order Ericales; family Theaceae; genus Camellia; species Camellia japonica. The sequence goes on along the minus strand of JAPPVO010000059.1, from coordinate 166,487,517 downwards.
ACACTAAGATTTTTAATTAAGGTATTTAGTAAGAATAATTATCATATTGAATCCTAATTAAAATAACTTATAAAAAACAAATATTGAACACCCACAAAATTATTATTCTTAATAATGTCTTTGTTAGTGATTGAATTGGGTCAATTTAAAACTAACTTTTACATTAATATACAATTCGGATAGACTGTAGATAAAATTAATTAATTAATTAATTAATTTATTTTCTTTTAAGAATAATTAAATGTGGGGTTTTCACATGTTTTGTTCCAACTTGAGCGATTTAGTCTATACTTGTATGCTGTGCGCATCACATAGTAATTCTAGCTTAATAAACCGGAATAAGAATGCATGTGTTTTAAAAAAAACAACATATCATGTTAGTAAAGGCCGATCTTTGATCGGGCAAGCGGAGGTGCTGATTGCATGACCTTCCCCTCTCGTACCCAAGTTCCCGAGCCGAGGCAACTTTGGTAATGACGGACACGTGGCCTTAGGCACGAGTCAGGGTTTCCTAAATTTCCCCAAAATAAAATATTTAGGTGGCGACTCTAAAATCTAGCGAAGCAGTCCATGTTTGGCGCTTTTTGATTAAAATCGATTTTCCAAAACGATTTGCCGGATTTGGACTCTTTGGTGATCTATCAGTCTTACATTGTACTTTGTGAGATTAGATTCAGAACCATGACATGAGTCTGAACTGTAGTAGCTAAGAACAACGATTCGCACCCTCGCGCGCGGAGCGGAGTTCCGGGCCGTCTACAGTTGTCATGTTAGCATGCTTGCCATAAGGCTATCTACTTAAGTGATTAAACTGCATGAATGCCTGTGGATGGAGGCTTTGTTGCTTGAATTGGAACAATTCATCAAATGTGAGTTTTAAGCCCATTTTGCGGAGTGGCACATCATGTTTTAAAGCCCACTTGAGGGTGGCAAATCCGCGCTTTAGCCCACCGTGAGGGTGGCACTTTCAAACCATTTTCAAAAACAAACATGAATTGTTTTGTTCCAATTCTTGTGATTTAGTCTATACTTGTGTGTTGTGCGTATCACATAATAAGTTAGCTAATAATCAGAATAAGAACACATGTGTTTATAAAAATAACATATCATGTTTAGTAGAGGCTGATCTTTGATCGGGCGAGCGGGGGTGCTCATTTCAGGACCTTCCCCTCTCGTACCCAAGTTCCCGAGCCGAGGCAACTTTGGTGATGACGGACACGTGGCCTTAGGCACGAGTCAAGGTTTCCTAAATTTCCCAAAAACAAAATATTTAGGTGGCGACTCTGAAATCTGGCAAAGCAGTCCATGTTTGGCGCTTTTCGATTCAAAATTGATTTTTCAAAACCAATTGCCAGATTTGGACTCTTTGGTGATTTATCAGTCTTACATTGCACTTTGTAAGATTAGATTCAGAACCGTGACAGGAATCTGAACTGTAGTAGCACGACCCAATTCACGCCCTCTCCGAAAGGGGGGCGTGCGGAGAGAGTTCAGCCGGTCTATAGTTTCTGGCGACTCTGCTGGGGTTTTAGAGAACTTGACTCGAAACTCATGATATGTTGTTTTGTTTACACTTATGTGTTTCTTTGCATTGCATTTGCATTGGTACGCTTAAGTCACAGTGTTTGCCGTCTGTTATTCCTGAACGGTTTACCGGAGGCTTGCTTGGAAAAGCGGGCCATAAGGCTGACCGGTTGCGGGCTCTGCCATGATGGGAACACAAACCTCGGATCTGGATCACCGCTGTACCGTTTGATCCTCCCTTTACTTCTCGGTGTTAGGAGTGAGAGGTATATTAGGTGGTCTTGCTGAGGCACCTTTTTCGACCATTTGACCTAGTTGCATATCGGAAGCCTTAGAGATTGTTCCAAACTAGGATAGATTGCTCACCCGAATGCATGATTGTTTGAAACCGCATGTGTAGACCGCCCCGAGAACTCCGCGCATCGTTTTGTTCTCTAGCTACTACAGTTCAGACTAAAGTCACGGTTCTGAATCTAATCTCGCAAAGTGCAATGCAAGACTGATAAATCACCAAAGAGTCCAAATCCGGCAAATCATTTTGGAAAACTGATTTTTATAAAGAAGTGCCAAACATGGACTGCTTTGCCAGATACAGAGTCGTCACCTAAATGTTTTATTTTTGGGAAATTTAGGAAACCCTGACTCGTGCCTAAGGCCACGTGTCCGTCATCACCAAAGTTGCCTCGGCTCGGGAACTTGGGTACGAGAGGGGAAGGTCATGCAATGAGCACCCTCGTTCGCCCGATCAAAAGATCGGCCTTTACTAACATGATATGTTGTTTTTGAAAACACATGTGTTCTTATTCCGGTTATTAACCTAGAATTACTATGTGATGCGCACAACATACAAGTATAGACTAGATCGCCTAAGTTGGAACAAAACATTTCATGTCTGTTTGTTTGAAAACGGTTTGAAGTTTGCTACTCGCAAGTAGGCTAAGTCGTAGATTTTGATGAATTGTTCCAATTTCAAGCAATCCAACCTTCACTCATAGGCATTCAGGCAGTTATCTCAAATAAGCAGTTAGCCTCATGGCAAGCATGCTTTCAGCGTGGTTAAAGTGTTCCTTTCCTCACACGATTTCAGCGTGTCTGGAATTTATCTCAGGTTGCATGGAACGCGCTCCTGATTGGTTTGTTTTTGGACCTCTTCTCACGATTTCAGCGTGGTTAGAGTGCTCATTTCCTCACACAATTTTAGCGTGTTTGGAATTTATCTCAGGTTGCGTGGAACGCACTCCTGATTGGTTTGTTTTTGGACCTCTTCTCACGATTTCAGCGTGGTTAGAGTGCTTCTTTTCCTCACACGATTTCAGCGTGTTTGGACTTTACCTCAGATTGCGTGGAACGCACCCCTGAGTAGTTGTCTTTGGACCTCTTCTCACGATTTCAGCGTGATTAGAGTGTACCTTTCCTCACACGATTTTAGCGTGTTTGGAATTTATCTCAGGTCACGTGGAACGCGTCCCTGAGTGTTGTTTTCGAACCTCTTCTCACAATTTCAGCGTGGTTAAAGTGCTCATTTCCTCACACGATTTCAGCGTGTTTGGAATTTATCTCAAGACACGTGGAACGCGCTCCTGATTGGCTTTTTTCGGACTTCTTCTCACGTTTTCAGCGTGGTTTGAGTGTTCCTTTCCTTACACGATTACAGCGTGTTTGGGATTTGTTCTTCCTCCTCTCACGATTTCAATGTGGGTGGAGTATGTCACCCCTTTGCATCTACTGCACTACCTGTTACATCCATTACATCATACCATGTTATCGCCTGCATCCTTTCCATGTTAAGCTTAGTCTGGCATGTGCTCATACATTTCCTTCGTTGAAACATGGTTCTGTGGTAATGTGTACGCGCCTATTCCACTAAGAGAATTGTGGTCCGAGGGTTTCGACACTTTTTTTGTGTTAGACGTACTTTGTTTTGTGTCCATGCCTTTTCTAGGTAAAATGTAGTTCAGCTTGCGCCTTATTCACTTCATCCATTGCATCCATTGCATTGTAATCTGTTTTGTTGCATTTAGCATTTAGGATCACAATATTTCCTCAGCAGATAATTCCTCACTCATATCATCACACCCAATTACTTGTATTCTTTCTGCGAAACACATAGTTCTGCCTGTGCACACACCTATCCCACTAAGAGAATTGTGGTTTAAGGGTTCCGGCACCTTTTCTATGTTAAACGTAGTTTGATTTGCATCTCCATCCCTTTATGATATTTGTGTGGTTTTGTACTGCTTGTGGATTGATTATTTTGTCACATTGCATACCATTTACATTGTTTCGTTGTATTGTGTATCATTTTGCATTCTGCCCCTGAGCTACGCTGGTTTGATTACTTACAAAGGGATACGTAGGCAGCCTGCGGGCACAACCATTTATTTTTGTCTTGATTGTTTACTCAAGTCTTACGGCCTTGTCAAAATGGTTCGTCTCTGGGCTTTGACATTCACTCACGTTATTTCATGACTTCGAGCTCTGTCAAAGAGGGGCAACTGTAGACACCCCATTTTTGACCGCCCTCAAGACTTGGGCGCCATTGATTGCTTACTCGATGGTATATGCTTACTCGATGGTATAGGCTATCTTGTGTAAATGTTTGATTTCTTCGGCAGGGAGAGTGTCAAATCCCAACCTCACACCCCATTTTTGGACCAAAACTAATTTGACTAAAAAGATTTTAGACCTTAAGATCCTCTCTTTCAAAATATTTTGAAAAGGTTCCTATGATGTTCCGAGGCTCGTATTTCGTTAAATGTTGCGCTTTTCGGTAAATCGAGCAAGGACAAAGTGGAAATGCATGAAAGAGAGGTGAACTTTTTGAAAAGTCTTTCAAAACACCTTATTTAGGGATTTGGGGTTAAACAAAATTGGAGGAGAGGGAAGAAACCAAGGTTGGGGAAGAAGATGGGCATGAACCGTTAAAAGAGAGTTGAGCAGCCCTCGCTAAATCAGGCCTATCTGTTTGCACACTTGGATTTCAGCTATAAGGCCACTACCATTGGAAAGTAGACTTCTGGGGCTTCATTTTCCACTGAAGAATCTCCTAAATCCGAGTCCACATGAGAGAGATATGGTTGGTTGAAGTTGGACATCAATCTGGTTAGGATCGAAACTGAGCAGTCCTCACTGAAATGAGCATAACTTTTTGCACACTTGGAATTTTGATGCGAGGCTACTACCATTGGATAGAAGACTTCCAGGGCTTCAATTTAGGCACAAGAATGACCTGAAAAGGAGTCCAGATGAAGGAGTTATGCCCATTTGAATCTAGGCCCAAAAAGCAGATTTTTGCCTGTCGGCCACAAATGTGGCCGGTCGGCCAGAAGTGAGGGATGTTGGCCACTTTAGTGGCCGGTCGGCTACCACAAGTGGCTGGTCGGCCACTGGTGTCCAAAACTCATATTTTTTGCAGATATTTCTCCTCCAGCTGTTTTCACATTGGTCCAACTATCCATTTTCAGATATTTCGACCAAAGCTCTGTTTTTACTATATATAGAGGCCATATCTCTCATTTTGTAAGGTTAGAAAAGTTTGGGAGTCTCTCTCTCTATAATCTTCTCTCTCTAGAATTCTCTCTCTTCCCATTTTGTGCATGAAAGTGGGAATTCTCTACACATTTGCATACAACCTCTTAACCAAATTGGACCACCTTGGGGCTGAGGCATCTTGGGACCTATTTTGGGCTATTGAAGGGTTATTTGAGCCAAGAAAGTGACTGTCTAAGTGCTATGCTTTAAAAGTATATGTCTTACCTCTTTTAAGCTCTTTGCACATAGTTGTTTCGCCATCTTTTTGTGTTGTTTTGAGGCTAGTTTTCAACTACAAAAAGTTTTGAATTTTGGGCCTAAACATGTTGGTTTAAAGCCACTTGGTGCTAAGGGGTTGTATCCCCATTCTTGTTGCCTATTTGTATGTGCCTTTGTATCATCTCTTAGCATGTAAAAGTCAAACTTTTTGGGCCTTTAAACCACTGAAATTCAGAGTTATTTCAGTGGTAAAAAGTGTGCTTTGAAGTCCAAAAATGGAGGGGGTGGCCTTCTCTCATTCTCTCTCTCTTTCCTGCCTAGTTAGCATTACAAAGTAGCATGTTTTTGTGGCTTGTGTTAGCTTATTTCAAGCATGTTTTAGGCTCTATTTTGACATGTCTCAACTCTTTTTTTGGTTGGTTAGAGCACTTGTTACTTTCTTCTTGCACTTGTAGTGCAATTGGGCTTACTGGTCTAGCATGCCTAATGAGTTGACCCATCATTCTAGTTTGTGTTAGCTTGACTCCAGCACATTTTAGTTACTGTTTTGACATGCTTTAAATCTGTTTTGGGTCGGTTAAGTCCTTCGAGGCTTGGTTTGCATGGCTATAGTGTAATGGTCTTTACTAGTCCATTATTTTGAGGCTTTGAGCATGAAGTATTTGAGTTGTTTGCATGTTATAGCCTCATTTTGCATGGTATTTCAGCACCATAACCTCTGCCATGTGCGCATGTATTTCACTCTTTCATTGCTTTTGAGGGTTGTGCTTTGAGCCTCATTTGCAAGCCAACACATGAGCATGTTTTTCTAGCCTTTTATGCTTCAATTTCAGCATGTTTTAGCCACTGTTTTGGCATGTTTGAACTCTGTCCAGAGCTGGTTTGGTCATTTGAGCATTGTGTTGCATGCTTATAGTGTTGTGTTCTTCACTAGTTTGATGTTTTTAGGCCCTTAGCATGTCTTGCATGTGTTGCTTGCATGATTTAGTGTCTTTTTGCATGCCATATCAGCACTGAAAGTCTGCAACCTCCCTCTTTCTTCACTTTTTAATTTGCTTTGAAAGTGGTCTTGAGCCTCTTGTGGGCTTGAGTGTGAAATTGAGGCTCTCATGCTTAATGGTTTTAACCCTCTCTTGAGAGTTCCTCCTAACCAACAGCATGAGACCTCTTTCATGCTCAAGATACTTGCAGCTCAAACCCTCTTTCCCATTAGACGACTCTCACCTTGGGACTTACCCGGTTAAAGGACTAATTGGTAATATAAAATGTGAAAACAAAATGAACCAAGTAAAACTTGAACAAGTTAAACATGTTGTATTGCATTGCATGTGTTTGGATTGGACGTTAATCCAAACACAAGAAAAATGGGACGTTTCAAACTCAAAGTGATGAAACGTGCCACTTTTCTTGTTCACCGACACCCTTGATCAAGCGTGATAGGGTGAAGGTTCTTCGAGTCTTGTTTGTGCATTCATTAACATTGTACAAGCTTGGCTCTTGGCCATCATGCATTGAAAATGCTTGGTTGGTGGCTTGAGAGCTAAGTGCTACACTCCTTTGAGCTTGAGAAATGATAAGGAGGGTGGCAGTACACACATTCCTTGAAAAATGCATTGTTTTGCCTCTGTTGTTCTCTGTTATAACAAAAACAGAAGCTTGGAAAAATGGGTGGCTGACCGGCCACTTGCACTAGCCGACTGGCTAGGTGAGGTAGCCAACTGGCCACCAGTGCAAAGGTTGTCCAATGTGTTCATGTGTTGGAGCAGAGGCAATCTGGAAGTTTGTACAGTGTTCAAAGATCACAACAAGTGCAAACAGAGGCAACCGATGGCAAGGTGATGAATTTTCGGGAGGAAGCCAACCGAGCATGCATATATCCCTCGCCCGCGAGGCCACTTTATTACTTTATTAGCTAGTTGTAGCTAATTAATACATGTGTTGTAATTAATTAGTTTAATCTGTTTTGTAATATTTTAATTAGCTTAGCATAGTTAGTTATTCAATTGTGTTGTAATAATTAATTAGCTAGAATAGTTAATTAGTTGGTTTGTAATAATTAGCTTAGTTTAGTGTAGCTTAACTTATTCATTCGGACCCTCCTTCGCGAGGGCGCAATGTTGTAATAAGTGTGCGTGTGTGTGTGCATATCTTCCAACCCCACGTCTTTCTCCCTTTTATTTACCCGCTTTCGATGGTTAGATTAGGGCATGTTTTGATTAGCATACCTTATGCTTGCATGTTTGCATCATTCATTTGTATTGCATGCACCGGGCTTGGCGCATCATTCAAACTGCATCATATTTCAATACTTCTTTGAAAGCATGTTATCAAATTGCTGCATTCATATGCCATCTTAGATAGCCAAGCCTATTTAATTGCATTATTGCATGTGTTGCATTAGGCATCTTACATAATTAGGATCATGCATTGTTTCTAACTAGTTTTCTGTTTTGGCTTGGAGTACACTGTAAGTTTTACGCTTTAGCATACTTGCACGAGTGTGAGTGTTGCCATGAGGCTATGTGCTTACTTAATAAACTGCATGAATGCTTGTGGATGAAGGCTTTATTACTTGAATTGGAACAATTCATCAAATGTGAGTTTTAAGCCCACTTTGCGAAGTGGCAAATTATCATGTTTTAAGCCCACTTGAGTGTGGCACTTTCAAACCATTTTTGAAAAACAAACATGAGTTGTTTTGTTCCAATTCGTGCGATATAGTCTATACTTGTATGTGTGCGTCACGTAGTAAAGTTAGCTAAATAACCGAAATAAGAACACATGTGTTTATAAAACAACATATCATGCTTAGTAGAGGCCGATCTTTTGATCGGGCGAGCGGGGGTGCTCATTTCAGGACCTTCCCCTCTCGTACCCAAGTTCCCGAGCCGAGGCAACTTTGGTGATGACGGACACGTGGCCTTTGGCACAAGTCAAGGTTTTCTAAATTTTCCCAAAAATAAAATATTTAGGTGGCAACTCTGTAATCTGGCAAAGTAGTCCAGTTTGGCATTATTTGATTCAAAATCTGATTTTCCAAAATGATTTGTCAGATTGGACTCTTTGGTATTTATCAGTCTCACATTGTACTTTGTGAGATTAGATTCAGAACCGTGACAGGAGTCTGATCTGTAAGACCAATTCGCGCCTCTCCGAAAGGGGGGCGCGCGCAGAAAGTCGAGCGCTACAGATGCCAACATTGGCTTGGTTGTCGTTGGGGCTGTGGGTTTGCATAACTTCTAGGGGAGTTTTCTTTTTCTTTTTTAATTGGACTCCCATGAAGAAATCTGAAGTTCTAGTGTTTTTGATCATGTAAGAACTTGCATAATTAATCTTAAGACTAGTACTTTTTTTTTTTTTTTTGGATTTTTGTATTAGCAAGTGTAGAGAGAGAGAGAGAGAGAGAGAGAGAGAGAGTGTGTGTTTGTGTGTGTGTGTGTGTGTGATTTGGTGGTCGTCGGCGATGATTGTCAGTGAGAAAGAGAGGCATCGGTGAGAGAGTGTGTGTTGTTTATCGTTTTAGAGGAGAAGAGAGAGAGAGAGCTTTGTTTACAGTTTGAGGGGAAAGAGAGAGAGAAGAAAAGAGGCGTAGGTTGGATTTGATTAGTGTCTTTTCTTTTCCCAGCGTGTGAAATTCACGCATTTTTTAGCCAAATGGGACAAATAGCAAAGTAAGACTTTTCACCGCATTCGAGCATTTTGGGTGGGCATAATTTTGGTGGATGTAGTAGAATTGTTTTTTAAAATTCATAGTTGAACTTGATAGAATTTAAAGGGCTCATGCAGTAGTATTCGTTTCAATGATCTAAATTGTTTATTTTGTAATGTCTTTCATATATATCATCTACTGAAAAAATGTCAATCTAATACATACAGTTTTTATATTTTATCGTATTTGTTTCCACCCAAAAAAATAAAATAAAAATAGATGGTCTATTGAAAAAAAACATGCTTCTTCATTTTTTAGACAAAAATATTATAAAATAAAAATGCTATAATTATTTGACCAATTTAATTTCTTTTTGAGTAAAATACTCTAATTTTTTTTTTTCAAAATAAACGATTTAAATCACCAAAATAAAATTATGAATTTCACAAGTCTATTAAATTTTTTAAAATTTATATTTAAATTTGAACGTTATAACTCAAACTGAATTATCTAAGGCCAAAACCTTCCATTAGACTATCTATAACTCAGGCTCAAATTTTTTATTAAATTTAAATTTGATGAAAATTTAGTGAAGATGGTGTTTCAACCATTTCACTACTCGTTTGGGAAGAAAAAGCCCCAGACTTTTTGGTTAAAATTGTCACAAAAAAATAAAATAGATTAGAAAGTTAATAGAACAAAATGTCACCAAAATCATAATTATTTTATTTTTTTCTTTTACAAAAGTCAAAAAGTTAATCTATAACGAGTCTTTGTAACCTCATGCTAAAAAAATTAAAAAGTCAATTCACATTCCAAACGAATCCTTAAATTGGTATCAAATGAAAAGAATTTTATTTTTTTTTATCAAATTAAAGGAGCGTTTAATTTTTTATCAAATCTCATAGATGATTGTTGGTGAATGACCAGCTGGTCAACCGAAGAACGATTGGCCGAACAATCAGATGAACAGCCCAATTAGAGAAATTTTGAAAAAAATTTATTGTAGACTGAACGACCGTTTGGACATTTTCCTGACTGGACATCCTCCCGTCGATTTGATTGTTTAATGAAAATTAAAATTTTAACATTAAGGGGTTGTTTGGGATGACCTAAATAAGTGTACTTTTTGTCTTTTTACAAAAAGATGTACAGAAAAATAGAGAGATGATATGATTAAAAAAGATAAAAAGATAAAAAATGTGTACTTATTTAGAATAGCCAAACTTGGCCTATATATAATTTTTATTCAAATTTTATGTAAACAAACGATTAAACCGTGTAGATGCTCTTACACTACCATCAGTCACACATCTCACTTTCACAGTTTTTTTTTTTTTTTTGAACGACTCACTTCCACAGTTCACTGTCCAAAAACCTTACAAAACCCTAGCAATGGCGGTGAACGGGACACCAGAGACCCTCCAAGTCCATAGACTCCCACTCTCCAAATACATTGATGCCCTCCGCTGGCTTCCACCTCTCTCCGCCTTTGACCGCTTCGTCGTCCTCGCCGTATTCGACTCCGATTCCAACTCCTCCGCCATCGAAATCCACTCTCTTACCCGATCAAACCCCTCAAATCTAACTCTCCAATCCTCATGGTCGTCACCCTCAAAAATTTCCTCCCTCAAAGTGTCTCAAACCCTCCACAAACCCCTCATCGCCGCATCCACCTTCTCCGGCTCGCTCCACGTCCTTGCTCGCTGACCCGGTCGATGCGTTGATCAAATCAGAGGTTTCGGTGCCTGGGAAGACATTGCACGTTGGACCCATTTCGTGTATTGACGTGCAGGAAAATGGGTCTGAGTGTGTTAGTGTTGGGGAAGATGGGAGGGTGAATTTGGTGAGTGTTGGTAATTCGAATTTGAGTCACCGCCGGTTTTTCGATAGCAATGGGTTGGTGTCGTATACAGTGGCGCAGTGGGCGTCGCCGATGGAGTTTGCCACTGGTGGATTGGGGTTTAGTCTTCAGTGGTGGGATCAGAGAAAGCCTGGAGGACCAGCTTCTCAGTTCAAGGGTAATTGGTAAGCAAATACCTTTTTTTTTTTTTTTTTTTTTTTTTTTCTTCCATTTTGTACAATTATTGAATAGAAATTTCATTTTAAACATTGTAGTTTCATCCAAAAATCTGGATAGAAGTAGTGGCAAGTAGGTCTGTGACTATCTTATTTTCAACCTGATATGCAAATTTGCAAACTTTCTCTTCAAAATGATCTCATGGAACTTGTTGATCTCCCTATTTGAATAATAAGAAAATTCTATCTAAAATACGGGTTCTAATTGGGTTCAGATGTGGCAAATGTTATTATACATGTCAATAATATGGGCAAGGTCTGGACTTGATCATGTTTATTTGCCGTCCATATTTGAGTTGAGACAAGGACTCATCCAATGTCTGAAGGGTACAATCTATCTGCAATAATACATGTATTAATGTATGTGGGTGTGTTTTGTGTATATAATGTAGAGTGAATGCTTCAAAGTATGGAGTTGGGATTAGAAATATGCTTCAAAGTATCCTTTCCCAATCGTCTGTAGTGTAAGCTTTTTAAACTTTTTTAGCCTACCATGTCCCAAACAAATGAAAAAAGAGAGACAAGATCCCTAATCCCTGTTCCCTTTTGGAATGATTTAAAAAGAGACGGATGATTATTTATGTTGGGGCTCTTTTCTGCTTGTGGTTCCCTGCAATTGCATGATCCCATTGATTAGTCTGGGTATTACTAGGCAGCTAGTTTTCAATTTTCCATTCATTAAAATTTTAATATAAGGCCTACAATCCTTGTGTGGAGCAATCTCTGTTGTGTTTTTAGTTCTTTTTCTCCTATTTATAAGTAAAACTAGATGGGTAAAAAATAGTATAAAATTAAGAAGGCAGAGGAGTCAAAACATGAGATAGGGTTGGGGAATCTTCCCATTTTTTGAAAAGTAGAGATATATATTAAATTAAAAATTAGGAAGGAATGTCAATCTGAAATATATTTCAGTGAGAGTCATGTGCAGATTCCATGGGTTGCTCTACTATTGTCTTTTATCTTTTACTAGTGAAAACTGCAATTTAAGCTGAATTTTCCAAGTCCTAGTTCAATTTGGCTTTGGATTCTAGAGATTTCATAAATTTATCATGCCTATTAGTTGCCTACCCCATACGAAAATGAACCTTTATTTTGGGTACGTCTTGGGGGAAGATCCTTTCCAGTTCCAACACTTACTTTATACAATCATCATTCAACACTTGATCCAAATGCCACAATTCAATAGCTAGTCATTATCATTTGTGGTATTTGGATAAAGTGTCGGACGATGGTTGTATGAAAAAAGTGTTGGAGGGGATCCGAATCCCATCTTGACACACCTTAAAGGTGTGTTTGTTACGTACTTTTATCAATATGAGGTGGGTTTAAAGGTGTGTTCTAGATAATGGTTGGAAATGTTTAGAGCTTATGTTGTTGGCTTTAAAGGGTGATCACTTGAGCTTTAGGTTAGTTCAATCTGGCTGTAAGTGTAACTTGCTGGCAAGTAATATTTGAGAGTACAAAGAGTTCTGTGATTTTATATACTTGGAGGTTTCAGCTAATTTAGCAGTCGTCACCTATTGATCATGTTTTCATGTCTGGTAGAGTTTTGGAGGCCAGTAGACGAGGTTAAAGCCTCTAATTAGAGCATTTTAGTGAGATTTTCGTTCATCCCCCGTTTTGAACATGGCTCTTTATAAGAATTATTTTGTTCTCCACTCAGGTTCTTTATTTATTCATTTCTTTTTCATTTCAGGCTTTATTTTTATTTTCTTTTTGGAGCCATAATATTATTCATTTGAACTGAAATTAGTTGTTTTTTTGTGCTCTAATGTGTTAAGGGGACCTATTTTCTATATGTTCTGATAAAATCTGCTTCTTATCAAATAAAGTTATGATTTTGGGAAAATAAACAATAGAGAAAAGATGGGTTGTGATACGCTTCACATGCAAGGATCATGAGGAGTGCATAATTTGTTGATAATTTGAACATACCAATGTAGGAATTTCTTGAAACTTAATGTGTTCTTAAGTGGTATTAGTCATTTTCTTAGATGAGTTTCTATTATGCTTCTAAATTCAGTGTTTATTTTTGTTCTGTTTGCACTATCTTAATTGCATATTTTGACAGCTGGGTTCAGCTCTGTCCATCTGAGTAGAAGCAGTTTATTTTTTTTATTTTTTATTTTTCATTTTTCATGGTTAGTTTTTGTTGTGATGAGATGTGATTCTTCATATTAATAATGTTGCAGGGCTCATGGAACTACTTCTGGGATTGTACACTCCATTGATATTCATCCATCAAGAAAACACACTTGTATTGTAAGATGCTGCTTTTTCATTCTTCATGCCTCTCATAAAAATATGTAGATTTGATGCACTAAGCTTAACTCATGGGCATAAAGTAAGAATTAAAAGCATCAGAAAGTAAATGTTGAGGCATTAGGACAGGGGTATACAAGGTTTTGTTTTAGCTGTCCCCATTGTTCTCTCTCTCTCTCTCTCTCTACCTAATATTTTTATTTTTTTTGTTTTGGGGGGGGGGGGGGGGGGGGGGGGGAAATTACAGTATATTTGGAATATCCAGTGGCTGATAATATTTAAGCTTTGTCTGTAGTTTTCTTAGTTGCTAAAAGGTTCAGTATTGACTTGGTAAAGATGATAAAGATGATGATTTGGAATATAAACTAAAGCCTACTGTTGTTTGTGTTAGAAACAGATCTTATCAAAATGTATCATATTGTGGTATTATAAGGGGTTTTGGGCAGCTATATAATTATATGGTTTATTTGATTGCCACACTGTAACGAAGTTTGCTGTTGTACTGCTGCTGCAGATGCATGCTGATATTCTGTCCTTGAGTCAACTGATTAGGTTTTTTTGAGATAACTAGGATCTCTAATTGTCTGCTGATTAAGTAGCCGAGATAACTCTGGTTGTGTTTAGTTGCTGGTTGATGTTCATCTTGATGATCATTGAGATTTATGTGTTGGCGCAAATACTACCAACTCTGACTGAAATTGTTTCTATGGCATATATTTCTGTGTCCAAGGGTTTAGAATGATTCACTTTCTTAAACTTGGCTTGTCAAAGTCTATGAATTTTGATTTCTCAACTATTGCTTCTTCTTTTCTTTTTTTATTTATTTTAATTTTTTTTATTTTTAATATTAAATAGACCAGACAGGAATTATGCTTATGAACATTCATTTAAATGATGCCTCCAAGGAGAACCCCTTTTTTACTGTTAAAAAAAAGAAGAAGTTTACATGCTTAAATTTCATGCTGGGTGATGATTCAAAGGATTTTGTGATCGCATTGAAATTCTTCCACATTTAATTATTGGATTACATGGTTATTTGGAAACCGAATAAGTTGTCTTTTTGTGTTCTGACTCGAAAACTTTTTTGAGATTATTTATTATGCTGGTTTACATGATGGCAGGAGGCTCTTCTGGTACTGTATTTGCATGGGATCTTCGGTGGCAACAGCAGCCAATAGTTCTTTCTGGGGTTGCAGCAGGTGAGTTTCAGTCCCACTCATTATCTGAGAGTGAAATTTGGGAGGTCCAGTATGACAGCTATTCTTCAAACATTGGTAACATGTCAACATCACGGGTGTTGCCTGTTATGATCTGCTCAGAAGATGGAATCCTTGCTGTTGTTGAACAAGGTATGAAGTTTGTTGCCATATCTGGCTTTTTCCATTTGGGTGCTCTAGTGGAAAGGCTTAAGGTCATCTTATTTGCTAAGTGGCTGAATTCATATTTCTTGTTTTCTGTGGCAAAAAGATAGAACTGGCGCACTTTACCCGAAACCGTAAATCCATCCAATTTCACCTATTAAACCTCTCATCAAAATACATAAATAAAAGGGTTATAAATGAGTTGTATACCTGTTGGGTTGATCTGATTAATTTGTCGGGTTAATGGGTTGATCGGATTAATTTCCCATACCTGTGTACCAAATTCAACCCACCTCACTTAAACCTGTTTATAAATGGTCAGGTTTTTTAAATGCATAATTCGTTTTGACCCATCCAAACCTTTTGCCTCCTCTACAAAGGGAATACTTGCTTCAGACAATCTGTAACCTCTCTTTTCTGGTGGTTGATTTGTTTCACACTGTTCCTTTGCACAGGTGAAGAACCCATTGAACTCTTGGCTGAACCATGTGCTATCAACAGCTTTGACATTGACCGACAGAACCCCTCGGTGATGTGTTTTTTCTTCTCTTTCTCCTATACTCAGTTTTATCTCTGAGATGTACAACATTTTGATCTTGGGGATAAATTACTTTGCTATGTCATATATCTGTGGAATTGCTAAAAATGACTGATGATTTCAATTGTTGCCATAACAGGATGTGATATGTAGTTTAGAGTGGGAGGCTATTGCCATCTTGATGAGGGCATAATTTCTGAAACTAAGATGAAGAATTCGGTGTCATACGTAGGATCTGTTCATTATCCTTTCAGTGTATCTTAAAAAGTGAAAGTGATGATTACTTGGGGTAAAAAGAAGCAGAACATCATGATTTTGGGAAGATGAACTGGGTAGCTTCAGTGTGTTCTGGTAACCAGCATATGCACCCAAAAATGTAAGGTTTATAGTTATGCTCCATCTTATCTAATAGTACAGAATACAGGTGGCTTTTTAACAGCACCAGACTGAATCCATGTTGGAAAAGTAATTGTTCTAATCTTGGGCCATTTGCTTTTGTTTTGAAAGACATTGGTAACGAAACACTAAAGCCATGGACCCAAAAAAAGTTGCCATGAAAACTGTTCAGAGCACTAGTGCATGGCTGAGATTGATTTATTGTATTGTGGGGTTCATGGCTTAGGTGAATTTTAACCACACAATGATTGTTTCTGGAAAATATTTGTGGGTTTGTAGCATTGTTGCGAATGAAATGCAAGCTGCAGTAGCAGCTAACTATTGCTTGGCCGAAGTTAATTGCTTTCAACTACATTAGTAAGGTTTTTTTATTTTTTTGATGTCATTTTCTTTGAAGTGCCTTTAGACTAGAAATGGGGAATGGGTCAAATAAGATTTATTTATTTATTTTACTAAAGACAAATTTTTTATTTTATTTATTTATTTATTTTTTTTTGATTTTTGGTTGTCTTCTCGGGTGGAAGTTTTACAATAACTCTTCCTTTAAGGGAAAATCGAGACTGTTTTTATCAACAATAATGTTAGATTTACCACATTTTTATATTATAAGTTTTTAATTTTGTCAACACAATATTGGCAATAAGTTCCATAACTAATGTATATTTTGTAATGTAATATCATGTATACAAGTCTAACGTACTATTAATAATTAGATAATATTACATATAGTAAATAAGAATGTAGTATCCTTTGTTGACATTGTGTATTTGTGTATTTTTTTTTTTTTTTTTTGATCAGTAAAAATTAGTGATTAGTTGTTAGATTAGTAAGATCTCCCCTTGGAGGAAATTTGTTAATTTAAAAAAATAATAATAATAATAATGAAAAGTTGAGTATAATTTTAAGTGTTAAGATTTGTTAATTTAGAAAGTGAATGAACACCATCATAGAAATATTAATGTATATTAAGAATTTTTTTATTTTTATTATTATGTTTTTTTGGGAGCTGCTATTTACGCTTCATTTTGTTCCAAATGCATTTTTTTTCTTCTTATTATATATAGTTATTATTGTCACTCTATTTATTTCAAATAAATTTCTTTTTTATATATAATAAAGAAAAAAAAAAGTGTTTTTCAAATAAAGTAAGATGAGAATAATGATTTTTTTTTTTAAACTCAAAATGTGTCATGTGGCAAGCCCTAAGTCTGGAGAAAAAGTCATTACAACGGTGGCACGCTACAGCCCCTTTTTAAAAGTTATTTAGTTTTCACAACATATACTTCAAAACTCTTTTTAGACTCAAGTTCTGAAGTTCTTTGGTTGAGATTTTTACATACACGTTTTCAAAACTCAATTGGCCGAGCACATAAACTTCAACTCAAAACCCAGCCTTGTATTAGTTTTTAAATTTGGTGATTTTTTTTTAATATATATTTCATTATTAAGTAATTTTATAAATAAATAAAAATGTGAAATATTTTAAATGTATGTAAATTAAGTGGATATAAAATCAGAAAAATATTTCCTTTGTATTATCATTTTACTATAATATACACAAACATTTTGACTATGTATGCTCTTAAGTGAACAAGTTACAATTGTGTTTTGAACAAACACAAAACGTAAGTCATTGAAATAAATATGTCAGGAAAATGTTAGTTATCATGAAATTTTATTTAAAAAATCACCCCAAAATGTAAGATTTATGAGGTAGATATGGAGTTGATGGAATGATGATTATACTTAATATAAGTTATTTTTTGAGTATTTTTTAAAATATGTAATATTGTTAACTAAGTAAAAACAAAAAAAAGGTAAAAACACTCTACTAATACCAACAATATATTTACAAAATAATATAAATTTTAAACGAAAACAAGGTTGAAAATGACAAAAAGACCCATGTAACCATTTTTTGGTGGATGAATTATTATTATTATTATTATTTATGTGACTATGGTCTATTTTACAAAATAAGTTAAAAGTTGACTTTTTAATTTTTTTTTTACTGTTTTAAAAAAATAAGTGTAAAAAATAGATAGATAATGTGATAAAAAATCAAAAAATTAAAAAATTGACTTTTAATTAATTTTCCAAAATAGACATATTTTCATTTCGGATATTACTATACAAGTTTAAAAATTAGATTCAATTTTCAAGTCTAATGATATGACAATCAATTAGGATATCTAAAGTAACATCCTCTCTCATATCTTCTCAATCATTAATCAATTATATCACCTATATTACACATCATTAAATTTAAAAAATAATTTTGCATAAAAATTTGGGTCTTTGAAATTTATCCATTTTATAGCATCCTCTCCTTGAGCTTGGTCCTTGAGGGCCTTCGGATCCACTTTGAGGCCCGATTTTGATAATCTGAACCGTTCATATTTTAATATTTACTCAGTATAATATACCTGTAAAAAATCAAGTTGATCGGATATCAGAAAGTATGTGTTCGAAAAACTGTTTATTAAAAAATAGTTTGTAGTCCCAGTTTTTCGAACACATACTTTCTGATATCCGATCAACTTGATTTTTTACAGATATGTTATACTGAGTAAATATTAAAATATGAACGGTTCAAATTATCAAAATCGGGCCTCAAAGTGGACCCGAAGGCCCTCAAGGACCGAGCTCAAGGACCAAGCTCAAGGAGAGGATCCAAATTCCACAACACAACCATTCTTTAATCATTATCCCCACGCACCCAGTAAACAAACTACTAGAAGAGGCCCATCCTCTCAACCAAAACAACAAATAGCAGAGAGAAAGCAACAATAGCGTCGTCCTCAACAACAACCTTCTATCTTGCTTTTAAAGTCTCACCCCCAATTGTTTGCTCTGCTACTACTAGTCTTCGTACCTCTCCTACCATTGTTCGCCTCTCACAATTCACCAAGAAATCCTCACTCAACCTCAGTTCCTCACACACCATATCTGGCTTCTCCCCAATCCTTCCTCGTCTCACCTTTCCCACTCAAACCCCCCAATCTCTCACCGTCGTCACTGCAAAAGGGTACAAAATGAAAACCCAGAAGGTCTTTCTCTCTATCTCTCTGTCTTTTGTAGGTAATTGAGGAATTGGGTACTTATTTGATTTGTTTTTTGGGGTGTTTTTAGGCTTCGGCGAAGCGATTTCGAGTCACGGGTAGTGGGAAGATTATGAGAAGGAGAGCTGGGCAGCAGCATTTGCTTAGAAAGAAGAATACCAAGAGGAAATTGCGACTCACAGCCCTAGATTGTGGGTACAAGCTTGATTCCTCTTTTCAGCCATCACAACCGTCACCTACCTCAGTCTCACCTTCAGCTAATACTAAAGCCTATGTTGCCTCTACTTCAAACTCAGGCTCACAGCAGTCTCATTCAAATTGGTTTCTTGATTCCGGAGCTACTAGTCATATGACAAATGATCTCAGCAATCTTTCTTTTTACAAGCCTTATCAGGGCCACGATCAGGTAGCTATTGGTGATGGTACTAGTCTGCCTATTGCTCACACTGGTAATGGACTTCTTCCTACTCCTCTTCCATTTTATCTCACAAACATGCTTCATGTACCTACTCTTTCATCCAACTTGCTTTCAGTCTATCAGTTGACAGTAGATAACAATTGCACTATTACTTTTGACGAAGATTCTTTTCTTGTTCAGGACAAGAACACTAGAGAGTGCCGACAAAAAAGAAAAATAAAAATAAAACAATTTACTAGCTTGCAATCTAGTTTAGAAAACAAAAGTGGATTTAACCAGCCATACGGCGTTTAAAATTTGGCAACATTTGTCCTACATTTCACATTTAACGGAATTTAGCACATTAACTAGAGCCTTTGCACCATACTTAGAGGTCAAGAGTTCGATACCTTCTACTTGCGTAAGGATCCTATTCACCTTGCAGTCGTTTTGGGTATCTCTTTCCTGTTTTGGGAGTTTATTTGTAGGTCTATTTTGGAAAGTGGGTTAAAAATTACATCTCAATTTTTAACCCACTTTCCTCTTTCATAAAAAAAAATCAAAAAAGTCAAAAAATAATTTTTAACAATTTTCTCAAAACATTCCTAATTGCTTATGTTATTATTGTTGATTTAAACCACTTCAATGTTTTGAGAAAAAAAGTAATTTAGAAAGGGTTAACTACACTAATGATCTGCAAAAGATATTATACTATATTTTAGTCCGAATTTTTAGTTGTTCCATTTTTGTTCTCAAATATGTGATTTGTTAAATTTTAATCCCGGTCATTCAAATCAATAACACAAGAAGTATTTGTCAAAACGACGTCGTTTTGAGTACAAAACAACATCAAAATTGCCAAAATGACGTCGTTTTGACAATTTTGAGCCATTTGAGCCACAAAAATTAGGGCTCTCAAACATTTTTCTTTTAAAAAATTACATGAAACTCAACCAAATCAAAATAACAAATTAGGAGGATTTGGTTGAATTAATCAAAAGCCAACTTTTTGAAATTAACGAGGACCTGGTGGAAAAAGCTAACTTTTTGAGATGTCAGTTAAAAGTTAGATTTTTAATTTTTTGATTTTTTTGAAAAAAATGTACAAAAAAAATGCAGAGATGATATAATATAAAATGGTGGTGTTACATGTACCAATTAATATACTAATATTAGTTATGACATTATTATTAAATCTACTCATAAATTACATTACAAATACCAAAAACCTCTTAAATTGTACAACATCATCAATTGGTACATTATTTAGTGTACTAATTGGTACATATAGCATTATTCAATCTAAAAAAGTCAAAAAGTTGGCTTTTAACCAACTTGCTGAATATGCATATTTTTCATAAAAATTAAAGTAAAATCATAAATTCATAATCAAAATCAAATCAAATGAAATTATAATAATCAAAATGATACTAAGACCAAAGTACAGAGATTACTGTCGCAATTTGCCTTTCTTGTTATTAAAATTCTAAGCATTATTGGGAGCACTTTTGGATAATGATTTTTTTTGTTGAGCTTTGAATATGAAGTTTTTATTTATTAATCCTTTAGAAAATGAGGTCGTTTTTTTTTTTATTTTATTTTTAATTTTTTTTTTTTATGTATCATTACTCAAAGAATAAGGTAGCGTTTGGTAGAGCTTTCTAAATATGATTTGATAATAGGAGTTGTATTTTGAGTTTGTGAGTTTTGGAATTATGATTTGAGTGTGGAAAATTTGTTTGGTGAAAGAGTTTTGAATTGAGTGGGGAATTTTTGCTGTAATATATGATATTTGATACAAAAACTTACAACTCATAACCAAACACACAACTCAAAATTCTATTCAAATCTCATAAAAAAATTTAAAAAATTCAGAAAATATTTTTTGTTGAATATATAAAAATTAACATGTGTTAATTGCAAAAAAAAAAAAATATCACTGTTCCGGTCAACTAGTCGGACGACCGGTGGGACATCTGGTAGGACATCCGGTGGAACGACCAATTAGCCCAAATTTTCCCGTCTTGAACAACGTTTTCAAAAGTGAGTGTGGAATTAATTTTTGAAACTGGTAAACAAACATCATGTGCAAAATAAGCTCTAGAACTAACGTTCCAAAGCTGTACCAAACAGAGCCTAAAATTCTTTTTTGGGCATCTTGATAAAGAAGATTTTTCTCAATTTTTACAATTGAAGACCTTTGGACAGAGATTATTTGACTGGGACTTGATAAAAAAAATGAATTTCTTAGGGCTTGTTTCACTTTCAAATCAATTTTTGCGAGCTCAAAATCAAAATTTGTTTGATTTTATAATTTTTTTCAAAATTGCTTTTAATTAATTTTTCTATCTCCTCTCTCCTTCTGTCACATTCTACATATTAATTAATCATTTTCTCTCTCTCTCTCTCTCTCTCATCCTACACATCAATCAATTACTTTTTCTCTTGCACTCATTTAATCATTTACACAAAAAAAAAAAAAAACATCTCAAATTATAGAACTCTAACTACAAAACTATTTTTAAAATATATAACCAAATAAATTTTAAAATTTTGAAAACTCCTTTAAAATATTTATTTTTGAAAATTGATTTCAAAATCAAATCAAACGGATCCTTTGTCTTTTGGGTAAGGGAAGTATTTTATTTGTTGGATCTTTAAAAAATGACATTTTTTTTTTTTTTTTTCAATTATTAGGCGCTTGGACGGAGAAAATTTTGGAGACTCATCCAATATGGGGACTAAAGCCATTGTTTGAATGGCCTAGGACATGAGTCGGCCGGGTGCTTGACTGTGATGACCGGACCGGTCAGTTGTAGGCCAATCAGTTTCTATCTGTAGAAACAGAGTATATCAATATGAAAGGACCAAAAAGAAGAGAATAAATTACTTGCTTACACTTTGGTTTATAAAAAAAATAAGGCAAATTACAAATATAATCCCTGAGATTTGATTAAAATACGAATCATTTTATGTGGTTTTAGAAATTATATTTCACCTCATGAGATTTCTAATTTTATAATAAATCGCCCCCTTTTATTAATAAATCATGAAGTCAACTAACAGTTTTTAATATTGTTAGAAATATGTTTCAATTAATAATTTAGGTAATTTTATTATTGTATAAGAGAATAATTATGAATTTCATTTTTTTAGTTAATTTTGTTAAATAAAAAATTATGACTAAAAAGTATTTGTAATTTTTTAAATCACATAAGGCAATTTATACTTTAAACAAGCCTCAGAGGGTGTATTTGTAATTTACCAAAAAAATAAGGATAGAACAAACTACTAGCTTGCAGTCTGATTTAGAGAAAGGGAGAACAAATTACTTGCTAGTTCATTACATTCATACATACAAACAAAGTGCATAAAAATAAAAATAAAAAAATATACAATTTACTAGATTGGAAATATAACAAAACAGAGTTTAACTAGCCATGGTGTTTAAATTTGAATTTGGGGTGATTGTTGTGCATTATGCACAGGGTCACCGTTGTGTAGTCAATAGAGTCCATTATAGGCCCTATTTTAATAATTCGAATCGTTCATATTTTAGAGTATATCAAATAGAATATATTAGTAAAAAATTAAATTGATTAGACTTTGATAACTTTTTCATCTAATTACATTTGTATTTTAAAAAATGAATGGTTAATGTGATTTTTTGTATAAAACTGAATACAAATGTACTTAGATAAAATGGCTACTAATAATTAAAATTTTTTAAAGTATATTCTACTCTATACATCTTAAAATTGAATGATTTGAATTATCAAAATAAGGCCCGAAGTGAGCCCAATTAGCCGCACAACAATGACTATTATGCTTTATGCACAGTAGTTACCTATCTTCCTTAAAATTTGGCGATGTTTGTCCTCCTGTTAGCATTTAACAAAACTAATCCATTGGCTAGAGTTCTTAAACTGTACTAAGAGGTTAAGAGTTTGACTTTCCACTTGCATGAGGGTCCTATTACCCTTGTAGTCGTTTGGGGTAGCTCTCTTCTTCTTCGGGAGTTTATTTGTAGTTATCTATGCTATAATTGTTGATTAAACTACATCAATGTATCGAGATACATTGTAATTTTTTTTTTTTTTGAAAAAGGGTAATTTCACTGATGGTCCTCAAAACATACATTACGTTACATTTTAAGCTCTAATATTTAAACTGTTTTATTTCAATTCTCAAAGTATGTGATCGGTTACACTATAATTCTTGATGTGAACACCGTTCAAAATGAGTAAAACAAAGGAATATTTATAAAATTTTACATGAAATTACATCAAAATTAAAATGATCAATAATGAGGAGCCTAATAGGTTTGACTTGGTGGCTCCAGTCCTCGTCGATGCTCGACTTTATAAAGAAAAAAAACATTTATATTAATTTGATGTGTCTAAATAAAATAATAATATTGTGTTATTTTACAATACACAATTTTATTTGGAGCATATATCACATGCAAGTTATGTCATTTGTATACGCTTGGGTCAGAAAATCCGACCTATTTTATTTTGGGTTGGCACATGTGGCCGTCCCAATTGACTTTGTCCTTGTCTGGGTAGTTTGGACCTTTGGTGTGCTTTGGGTTGGCTGCGGAGCAGCAGTCCAGGTCTTCTGTCTTGGCTTGGTCGCGCCTGTGACCTGTTATGTTAGTTGATCGAGCCCACAGTCTGTTTCATCGCGCCCACAATGTGTCGTGTATATAAGCTGTTTGTGCGTTCAAAAAGTCACTTTTTCGAATCTCTTCTCCTATTTCTGCCATTTTCGACCCATTTAAGCTTTCAAGCTTGGGTTTCATCTATTTTGAGTGATCTTTTACCCCTAGTTCCTGTGGGTGTTGATTTTCGACCTCACAACCAAACAGAGAATTTAGCTGGAGAGCACGCGGCAGAATAGATTAAGCCAACTGTAGCTCGACTTTTCCGCGCCCCCTTTCGGAAGACGAATAAGCCCTACAGTATCGAACTCCCGCGGTTCTAAATCTGATTCCACAAGTGCAATGTGAAATAGATAATCACTAAAGAGTCCCAATCTGGCAAATCTTTTGGAAAATCGATTTTGAATCAAATTGCCAAAAATAGACTGCTTTGCCAGATACAGAGTCGCCACCTAAATATTTTTGGAAAATTTAAGAAATCTATGACTCGTGCCAAAGGCCACGTGTCTGTCATTACCAAGATTGTCTCGGCTCGAGAATTTAGGTACGAGAAGGGAAGGTCATGAATTGAGCACCCCCACTTGCCCGATCAAAGATTGGCCTGTACTAATCATGATATGAATCTTATCTACATTATATGCTCTTGTTCCGATTTATTAGACTAGCATTACTATGTGATGCGTACACACACAAGTATAGACTAAATTGCAAGAATTGGAACATTTGATTCACATTTGTTTGCTGTGGAGAAGTGGTTTGGAAATACTCTTCAGATCCTGGGAAACGCTAGTGATCCTCAGCTAGTCACCTGAAAAGATACAAACACTCCGGTCGGGGGTGCCGGAATTAGCACTCCGACGGACAAGTCAGTTTAGAGACTCAGGATAGCTTTCTTACTAAGTTAAGTAAAATGATTCTTACATACCTACTAAATATGTTGTTCCTGTATTTATACCTGTTTCTCTCGATCTTTGGGGCCAGGGCCTACTTTTTGATCATTGTCCTTTACATTATCCGGCTCCAATGCTACACACTTATTCGGCACATATATCATGTTCGGCTCCCCACTCTCGTAGGATACAACCGACTAATATCAGTTCCAATGGTACGCACCTTTTGATTTAACGAATTATTCGGTCCCCACAATTGCCCCCCGAACTCCCAATTGACGGAAGTTAATCGGCGTGTTTGGTCTTGAATTGGAAAGGTTAAAATAGGTCAGGCGGCTTTGCGTACCCCAATATAGATGTCAGCATGCGCACACCTTTTCGTTCATCATTACGCTTTCCCGCCTCAATCGTGCGTTTCGCATTTATTGTGATTTGAAATTTCAGTCCTTTCGAATGCACAGTTCGTCGAGTATTCGAGACTCTTAGACCGCCAGCGGATATCCCTCTCTAACTCACATTTTCTGCAACTCTTCTCCGTCTACCCTCGTCTCCGTTTAATCTTCGTAAGTCTTCTTCTCCCTTCTTTACGATCCTATTTTCTGTTTGTCGTTTTGATTTCGGCGAAACCTTGAATCCCTGCGAAAATGGCTAAACACTTGAAAGACCTCCTTTCCGAGGGTCGTATTTCCGGATTCCGAAGACATTTTTCCATTCCCGATGACGTCCACTTATCTCTTGTAACGGACAGTACCCTTGATATGGAGAGGGAGGATCAGAATACGATCGTCTTCCCTCTCTTATCTATAGCGGAGGGCGGAGTCCGTTTTCCCCTACACCCATTGCTTAGGGCGGTCCTTCGCTATTGGAGTCTGATTCCTTCTCAACCCAACGTAAATTTCTTTCGAATCATCATGGGAGTGATTGAGTTGAACCGACCTCTTAGGATCAACCTTGGCATTCCGGCGATTCGGCATTGCTACGCTTTGGCCAAATCTTCCGGTCGGCTGGGGCGATACTTTCTCAGGGCCAAGGACACTGACCATCACTTGATAACCATGCTTGCCAGTTCTGGTAAAAGGGTTGACGACGTAATGGTCAATGTCCAAGGTAATTGAGAGTTCGGTGAAGGCGAAGACCGCCTAGATCCCATTCCCAGACAAAAGGGTGATCCAGGTTGCCGCGTAACGCCTTGTGTTTGTTGACTTACCCTTTACTCGGCTTTTTTCCTTTAATCACCCCTTGTTCTTTGCAGGTAACAGATTGAAGAAGATTCTTCCCTCAACCGACGGGGCAGTCCTTGAGGAGATCAAGTCTGCGCTCAGATACTTCGGCCGTCCAAACGTACAAAAGCAAGGGAGAGCGGCTCACATACTCCTCCGATACGAACCTACTTAAACTACATTCTCGGCTACGGAAGGCATTCCAATTCCATCCGGCGATCAACACCTTTCGGCTCTTATCTTTCCCAGCTTCAAGAGCCTTAGGCAAATTGGCCTCGAAGATTCGGATTCGGGGGCAGAGGAGGAGCCGGTGGTAGAGGTAGTTGCCGAACCAACCAGAGAGGTTGCTAAGGAGGCCAAAGAGGTCAACGAAGCGATACGCTCGGCGTTTGAGGCTGCCGGACTTAACCAGCCTTCACCGTCCACTTCGGGTCGGGCAGAGTTTTCTTCTGGAGATATTTTTGCAAATTTGGGAGACCTACCCAGCGATTTTTTTGATGCTATGGCTGGGGAAAGCCTTACGCAGATGGCACGAAAGAAAAATGCCGAGCGAATGGCTGCTTGAAAGAAGGCCGAGGCCGCCCATTCTGAGCCCACCTTGATTAAAACTTTCGTACCCATTATTGAAGAGACGATTCAGGTCGCGGAGGCCGAAACGGGGAAGAGGTTGAGGAACAAGTCATTGATGAACGGCTGATTCCAGAGGAGCGGGGCAAAAAGCGTAGCGCCGAGGGAGAGGTTGGGTCAGAAATTAGCCTTGCTACCAAACGGCCTCGTTTAGAAGAGTCGGACGTGGCTGCGCCTTTTATTGTTCGGCCTAAGATCAAAGATACACCGATCTCCTCCGATGCTTCAGCCATTGAGGATCCAGCCGTGACGTTGAGCCTGGCGGCTTCAATTTCCTTGCCGGCTGACGTCGCAGCCTTTCGCGCCGTGCCGGATGTTATGGCCGTAGCCCTATCTGCGCAGTCAGCGTTCCTGGTCAGTGACCATCTCAAATTCTCTTGACTTTGTTTTCATTAAAGATATCTGAAGAGCCCAACTTGTCTTGCAGACTGTTGGCAGGATCGCGGACCTAGGCCACCGCCTCCATGATGCCCTCGGTAGAGTTGATCGTTTGCAAGCGGAGGCGGACGGTCAAAAGTGTAGGGCTGAGTTTGAAAGGATGAGAGCCGCGGTGGAAAGTGCGCGAGCTGAAGCAGAGAAAGAGAGGGCTCACTCAGCTAAATAGTTCCGTTCTGACGCTGAGAGTAGGGCGAATGCGAGCGAAGAATCGCTCAAGTTAGCCAAGGAGGCGCTTGCCGAGGCGGAGGTTCAGTTAGCGGAGTTCAAGGCCGCCAAGGAGAAAGCCGATTCTGAAGCTTCTGCGGCATT
Organism: Camellia japonica; assembly: GCA_030407325.1. Taxonomy (NCBI): domain Eukaryota; kingdom Viridiplantae; phylum Streptophyta; class Magnoliopsida; order Ericales; family Theaceae; genus Camellia; species Camellia japonica. The sequence goes on along the minus strand of JAPPVO010000059.1, from coordinate 166,460,352 downwards.
TGAGGCAGGAAAAAGCGCCGCCTTCACGGAATATGTAGATGAAGTCCCCAAATTCGAGAATCGGGGGTTCAAACATGGATGGCTCAAAGCCCTTGCTGCCGCTGGAGTTACATTGGCCTTGCCAATTCTCTACGAGCAAGTGGACGTTGAGCCACTTGAATCTGGCCCCGAGGATTGATCTGGGAGTCATCTTGATTTTATTAAGTGCTTTTGATTTTGATGTAAGTTTTTGTTCGGTAGACTTTTGTTGGCTCAGGGTAATTTTCATGTATAAATTGGTTACTATTTGCGCTCAATTTATTAATGAAAACTGCCTTGGTATTTCTCCACTACTTGTCCATGGTTTGTGAAGTTATGTTAATGAAGAATACTTTGCCTTTCACGAATTTGGATAAAATCATTGCTGTGTTTGAGCTTTCAGAAATTGAATATCCTATGACAATATTGAATTATCATTCATGTGCCGCGTATTGTGAGTACTGAGCCGAATCGATTGATGAATCTGACCTTGTCCCAGGCGGTGCATGATCATTCGGGCGCCGGATGAAACGACCTTAAGATTTGTGAAGGATCGATTCATGAGCCGGCTGGGGTACATAAGCCGAATAGATTGATGAATCTGCTTTTGCCCCAGGCGGTGCATGATCATTCGGGCGCCGGATGAAACGACCTTGTGAAGGATCGATTCATGAGCCGGCTGGGGTACAGAAGCCGAATAGATTGATGAATTTGCCCTTGCCCCAGGCGGTGCATGATCATTCGGGCACCGGATGAAACGACCTTACGATTTGTGAAGGATTGATTCATGAGTCGGCTAGGGTACATAAGCCGAATAGATTGATGAATCTGCCTTTGCCCTATGCGGTGCATGGTCATTCGAGCGCCGGATGAAACGACCTTGTGAAGGATCGATTCATGAGCCAGCTGGGGTACATAAGCTGAATAGATTGATGAATCTGCCCTTGCCCCAGGCGGTGCATGATCATTCGGGCGCCGGATGAAACGACCTTAAGATTTGTGGATCGATTCATGGGCCGGCTGGGGTACAGAAGCCGAATAGATTGATGAATCTGCCCTTGCCCCAGGCGGTGCATGATCATTCGGGCGCCAGATGAAATGACCTTACGATTTGTGAAGGATCGATTCATGAGCCAGCTGGGGTACAGAAGCCGAATAGATTGATGAATCTGCCCTTGCCCCAGGCGGTGCATGATTATTCGGGCGCCGGATGAAAGGACCTTACGATTTGTGAAGGATCGATTCATGAGCCGGCTGGGGTACAGAAGCGGAATAGATTGATGAATCTGCCCTTGCCCCAGGCGGTGCATGATCATTCGGGCGCCGGATGAAACGACCTTAAGATTTGTGAAAGATCGATTCATGAGCCGGCTGGGGTACAGAAACTGAATAGATTGATGAATCTGCCCTTGCCCCAGGCGGTGCATGATCATTCAGGCGCCGGATGAAACGACCTTAAGATTTGTGAAGGATCGTCAGCTGGGGCACTTAATCCGAATAGATTGATTAATCTGCCCTTGCCCCAGGCGGGGCATTATTATTCGGGCGCCGGATGAGACGAACTCATGAGTTTTGATAGATCTGTCTGCCTTTGCCCCAAGTGGGTCGATCCAGTTGGCGCCGGGCGATTGAGGTTTTTACAATTAATGAGATTGCCTCGAGGGTGCTGCCTCTGTAAAGGATAAATGATTAAAGGTAAAACTTTTATGAGCATAGTAGACAACTGACTCCAGCATTTGAAGGTATCGAGTGAATGTCGAACAGACTCTTTTTTAACAGCAGAGGGGAAACGAGGACGCTGGCTGAGCTGGGTGGAGACATGAATCGAGGTAATGAGCCTCCGCGTACAGGGAGCAGGAGTTCCAGGGATCGAAAGAGGCGTCAGTCTCCTCGACGTCGAAGCAGGTCGCCCAGGCGGGACAAGCAGTCGCAGGGCAGAACTTCTCAACCTTGAGTCGAGAGGGGACCTGAGGCGAATCCGCGCCCATTAAGCTTCGCGGTATTTGTGGGGAATAGACCCATGACAGAGGCGGACTCGATCGTTCGAGACCCAAATGTAGCGGTCGAGTTTGCTCGACAAATTTTTCCTCCGAGGTTCAGCAGTCGATGGTAGGTCGTCAGGACTACGAAGTATTTTGCGAAGGCGTTCACGGGGCGGTGAAGGGGCTGTACACTGCCTATGAAATCGGCATGCAGTTGCGCGCTGCCCGCCGAGAAATGGAGAAGAAGGAGGAACGTATTCGAAGTTTGGAGGCCCGCGCGGAGGCTGCTGAGCGCGAGTTAAGGAAGGTCAAGGCGGCTCAGGCACAACCTACCGGGTAGGGAAACCCAATCGTGGAAGAGAGGGTTACCAGTCGGCTCATCAGTTCCGCGCTTGCCGATCGTGAGACGGCGAGTATGTTTGTAATGGAGAACGCGAAGGGGAGGGCCTATAAGAAAGGTTTCCATGAAGGACAAAAAGTTGGAATTGAGAAGACCAAGGAAAAACTTGCCGAAGAAGTTTGCCGATGTGAGAATCGTGGATTTAGGCACGGTTGGATCAAGGCATCTCAAGCCGCAGAAGCTCTTTGAGCGGCAGGCATCGATTCGGCATCGCCACTCTACCACAGTAAACATTTTTCGTTTTCTGCTTTTGAAGTCGAGAAGAGTGATGATGAGGGTGACGCCGTATAAGTATATTTATTATAAGGTTAAAACGCAGATCACGTTCAAAACTATGTAATTTATTGCTTGTTTTATTGAATAAGAAACGTTCTATTACAAATATTTTATTGCAGTTCGTATTCGGCATGTATGTGTGTCGTTTTATTGTGTTTGAATGAATGTATAAGCGTTGACCGGCAGGGTCAATCCATACTTGATAGCCATTTACTCCTGACTGAGGCTATTGTAACCTGAAGAAGCCGAAAGCCAGTGGGTAGAGTGGCTTTGGCAAATTCAACTCGGCTCGGGGCCTAAATTTTTTGCCAATGCACGTGCTTCAAAAAGTCATTTGGATAACTACGCCGTGGCGAATGTCAACCGACTTTTTTCTAATGGAGTTTAGTGTTAGTGAAATCGCCTCGAGATTGGGGCCTCGAGATCGCTGCCAGTATTGAAAATGAAAGGAGTGGGCGCTCTGCGCAGATAAACAATCGCTTATGTGAGGTGGGATAAGTGGGGATGTTAGTTAGAGGCTGGAGTTCAGCCGAACTTGGTGTTGCCATGGATCGTGGCAGTGGATCCATCCGTATGGGAAGTAGGGCGTCCGAAAGTTGGCATGAATCTTCAAGTCATCGAAGCAGATCACCCCGAAAGGAAAGGCAACGACCGTTGGGTTTATCCCTCCTTGTCCTGGATCTTTGCCTTGACATTGTCAATGGTATCAGAAAAGGACTTGGGCACAGTTGGCTCAAGGTATTGCAAACCGCGGAAGACTTCCGAGTGACGGGAGTTGATTCGGCGCTGCCGCTTTACCAATGCGTCTTTCCCCTTTTTAGCTTTTGAGATTGGAAATGGGTATTGTAATGCTCAAATGTAGTTGCATTTATGTAACAACTGTCTGATTAAATAAAAATTGTAATGCTCAAATGCGAGTTGCGTTTATGTAACAACTGTTTGATCGAATAAAAAGTTTATTTCAAATATTTGCGTCTTATTCTGAATTTTTGATATGCTCAGTTAAGGACCTTATTTGCGTCTTGCTCTGAATTTTTTATATGCTCAGTGAAGAACCTTATTTCTGATGTTGGCGAGTTTTGTTTTGTTCGTGCCAAAGGGTACTCCGAATCCGGAGGCTTAATCGGCCCTAAGGTGTCATGCACCGAAACGGGTTTCGAATCCGGAGACTTAATCGGCCCTAAGGTGACATGCACCAAAGGGGGCTCCGAATCCAGAGACTTAATGTTGCCAATCGTGATATCCACGAGGGGCGCTTCGAATCCGGAGGCTTAATCGGCCCTAAGATGTCATGCACCGAAGGGGGCTCCGAATCCGGAGACTTAATGTGGCCAATCGTGATGTCTACGAAGGGCGCTCCGAATCCGGAGGCTTAATCGGCCCTAAGGTGTCATGCACCGAAGGGGGCTCCGAATCCGGAGACTTAACCGGCCCTAAGGTGACATGCACCAAAGGGGGCTCTGAATCCGGAGACTTAATGTTGCCAATCGTGATATCCACGAGGAGCGCTCCGAATCCGGAGGCTTAATCGGCCCTAAGGTGTCATGCACCGAAGGGGGCTCCGAATCCGGAGACTTAATCGGCCCTAAGGTGACATGCACCAAAGGGGGCTCCGAATCCGGAGACTTAATGTGGCCAATCGTGATGTCCACGAAGGGCGCTCCGAATCCGGAGGCTTAATCGGCCCTAAGGTGTCATGCACCGAAGGGGGCTCCGAATCCGGAGACTTAATGTGGCCAATCATGATGTCCACGAAGGGCGCTCCGAATCCGGAGGCTTAATCGGCCCTAAGGTGTCATGCACCGAAGGGCGCTCCGAATCCGGAGCCTTAATCGGCCCTAAGGTGTCATGCACCGAAGGGGGCTCTGAATCCGGAGACTTAATGTGGCCAATCGTGATGTCCACGAAGGGCGCTCCGAATCTGGAGACTTAATCGGCCCTAAGGTGACATGCACCGAAGGGGGCTCCGAATTCGGAGACTTAATGTGGCCAATCGTGATATCCACGAAGGGCACTCCGAATCCGGAGACTTAATCGGCCCTAAGGTGTCATGCACCGAAGGGGGCTCCGAATCCGGAGACTTAATGTGAAATGAATTGAGCGACAAAGAAAAATGGTTTGCATTGTAGAAGTGAAATATATACAAGTATCAAAGCCCATAGGTCGGGTCAGTGATAGGGTTTTCATAAAATCTCTGCTTATGCCGATTGGGGGGAGCCACGGATCTCTTCAATGCCATGGGCTGTCGGGAAGCGCACAAGCTGATGATAAGTGCTTGGAACGGCCTTCATAATATGTATCCAGGTTCGCCCCAGGATGACATTATACGGCGAAGGGAGCTTTACGACCAGGAATTCTACTTCGACCGTTCTGGAGCCCGCTCGAACAGGTAGTATGATCTTCCCTAACGGGTATTCGGGATTCATATTAAAGCCGAACAATGGGTGAGGCGCCGGAGACAGTTCTTACTCGTTGAGGCCAAGTTTGATGAAAGTTTGGTAATACATAACCTCTGAAGTACTCCCCGGGTCTATGAGAATGCGTTCAATGGTGAACCGATTTATGCGTAATTTAATGACCAATGGATCAATGTGGGAAGCTGTTGTGCTGCTGAGATCGGAGTCATTGAAAGTAATTGTCGGAGCTTCTTTGGGCCATTCAGTCGGAATACGTTGCTTCTGGGGGATTGGATGTGATTGAATTGTGTGCACGGTTGGGGATGCAGGCAGGCTGTAGATCACATGGATCACGCCAAGTAGAAGAGAGTCCTGCCTGCCTTGGTTGGCTTTCCCTTTCTCACGTACTATTGCAGTCGGCCGTCTTGCACCAGTTCTTCCAGGTGATCTTTTAATGCGTAACAACTCTCTGCTTCGTGGCCGTGATCTTTGTGATATTCGCACCGCCTATCCCTTCTTCGCGTGTCAGGCGGCCCCACCATCTTTGATGTCCATTTGAAGAATGGAAGGTGTTGGACTTTGGTCATTATTGCAGCGATTGGTTCTGACAACTCTGTGTACTTCTTGTCGGCACGCCTCGAACGCCTACTGTCAACTTGCAGTTGCTCATTCGTCCGGTGGGAGCATTGATCGCTTGATCGGCGAGCATCCCGCCTTTTGTCTCGTTTAGCGCGTTGACGAGGCTCTGGGCTAGGAGGTGGCACGGAGCTTATTGGTTGAGCAATTTCAGGGGGGGCCGTTTTGTTGGACATTTGGCCGGCTTTTATTCTCAAGGCATCATCATCCACTTTGCAATACTCCTCAACTTTCTTCATCAACGCGCAGACTGTTTTGGGGGGTCTTCTGGTCAGGGAACTGCGAAGAGGACTATCAGGATGTAGTCTCATTTTGAAGGCGGTGATGGCCATGGAGTCGTTACAAGCGTCGTCGACGAGGTTGAAGCACTCCCAATAACGCGCCGAATACGCTCTGAGCGTTTCTCCTGACTGAATTTGCATAGCCCAGAGAGAGTCGGCCTGTTTCGGCTGTACCTCGTTGGTGATGAACCTGGCCCTGAAGGATTTCTGTAATTGATGGAAGCTTTTGATGGAGGCCGGCTCCAGCTTGTAATACCACCTGACAGCTAATGGCCCCAGGCTGCTGGGGAATATTCGGCACATGAGGGCTTCGTTGTCTGCATGCAATGTCATGGCCTGCTTGTAATGACGGATATGATCAGTGGGGTCTGATTTTCCATCGTAAAGAGTGAATGACAGAGCTTTGAACTTCTTGGGCAGGGCTGTCCTTGCAATCCGTCGGACAAAAGGATCATGCTGGTCCTCTTCGTCTGAACTGCTCCTCCTGCGCTTGTTCCTTGTATGTAGACTCTTTTCGGAGGAGCTGGAAGTTTCGGATCGTCCCTTCTTGGTGAGCTCCGTGGATAATGAGTTGGAGTCGCTATCGGTATCCTTTGGTCAGGCTCGAGGTCGTTGTCCACCGGCCCTCAGAGGTCGTTCGGGATCTTGGCGCATGGCTTCTCTCGATTTTGCGACTTCGAGGGCCAAATCTTGACGGAGACGTTCATTTTCAGCGATCATGTTCTCCAGCCTCTGTTCGTTCTGCTTTGCTTGTTCCATGATCGCCTGCATTGTCTCTTGCGATGAAGTCGTTGGTGAATCGAAGTTCAAGGCGCGTCTTGCAGCGATGGTTTCTTTTACGAGCATATTTGCTGGAGTGAGGTCATCTCCCTGTGCAGTCTCGTCAATGGCTACCGGAGGATCTTCAGTCACGCCTGCCATGGATGTATTTGAGTATTCCCACAAACGGCGCCAATTGTGGAGAAGTGGTTTGGAAATACTCTTCAGATCTTGGGAGACGCTAGTGATCCTCAGCTAGTCACCTGAAAAGATACAAACACTCCGGTCGGGGGTGCCGGAATTAGCACCCCGACGGACAAGTCAGTTCAGACACTCAGGATAGCTTTCTTACTAAGTTAAGTGAAGTGATTCTTACATACCTACTAAATATGTTGTTCCTGTATTTATACCTGTTTCTCTCGATCCTCGGGGCCAGGGCCTACTTTTTGATCATTGTCCTTTACATTATCCGGCTCCAATGTTACACACTTATTCGGCACATATATCATGTTCGGCTCTCCACTCTCGTAGGATACAGCCGACTAATATCAGTTCCAATGGTACGCACCTTTTGATTTAACGAATTATTCGGCCCCCACATTTGCAAAATTGTTTCGAAATATGTACCACTTGAAAAAGTGATCACATATAAACATTACTCAAATTATTCCAATTCAAGCAACTAACTTTCATCCACAACCATTTCAAGCAATTTATTATTTAAGCACTTAGCCTCATGGCAAGCACGCTATATATGGCAACGTCAACATGCAATATGCTAAAGCGAGTAAATGCTCATCTAGTACTTCAAGCCAAAAGAGAAATGAGTTAGAAAAATGCATGATCCTAACTTATACAATATGACTAATGCAACACATGCGATATGGAATCTAAATAGGCTCAGCTACTTAACATGGCATATGGATCAATTTGATAACATGCGGTCTAAGCACGTATTCAAAGAAGTATTTAAACGACAATGCAAGTTAGAATGATGAACCGAGTCTCGGTGCATGCAATACAAATGGATGCAAACATGAAGTGTGCTAAACAAAATGTGATGCCCCTAAACTAACCATCATAAGCTAGTAAATAAAATGGAGAAAGATGTAGGGTTGGAAGACATACACATTATTACAACACTGCGCTCTCACGAATGAGAGTTTGAATAAACTAACTAGCTAACAAGCTAACTAATTAAAACTAAGCTAAGCTAATTATTATAACACAAATGAAATTAGCTAAACTACTTAACTAATTATTAAAACAAATGAATTAACTATTCTAATTAACTAAAATGATTACAAGACGAAATTGAACAACTAGTTAACTAACTAATTAATTACAACACTTTACAAAATTAACTTGCTACAACTAATTAGTTACAACAAGCTAAATATTTAAACTTAAACATGCTCGATACGTGAAGAATGCTCATGCACTCGCTCGGTTTCCACTCGAAAAGCCACTGTTTTGCTTCCAGAAGGCCTCTGTTGCACAGTAGAACACTTACACCTTTGTCCACTTCTATAATAGCTCTGCTCTGTTCAAAAAACACAATGCTGGATTTTGCATTAGTAGCCGACTGGCTAGGAGTGAGGGCCTGTCGGTCACTGCTGCACAGTTCATCTTGCTACAACAGAGAACAAACAGAGCTTGCATAGAGTATTCTCAAGGGTTTGTTTGCACAATCCACCTTTCCTTATCATGAAAAGATAAAGGAGAGACAAAACTTGGTCCACAAACCATCGTCTCAAACAATTTCATTGCATGATGGCTTATGAATCGAAGTGTGCAAGTTCAATAAATGCAACAAAATAAGACTTTAACCTCCTTCCTTCATGATTTGATCAAGGAAAGTGGTGACCTTGGAAACCCGAATCATTTCATCACTAATGAATATGAAATGCCTCAAGCTTCCACGTGTTCAATTAACGTCCGATTGTATAGCGATTCCGGACTCGGGTTGTATGGGTTTGAAAGGTCATTCATATCTTGTTTCCCTTATCCCCCTTTTATTTTTTGGTTATCGAGTTGTAATTAAGCAATTGGAACAGGTTGGTTGCTCCCTTTTCAAAATCTGTGTTGCCCAGATTTTGGCCTCTCTATTGGAGCGGGCATTCTTGCTCTTGAGCGGGCTTTACAAATTTTTCTCCTCCACTTGAGCGGCCATTCCCACGCTCGAGCGGGATTCTACAACTCTCAGCATTTTTCTGTAGGTCTGTGAATGTTGGGAGAGTGCATTCGACGCTCGAGCATCCAGTTTCATGCTCGAGTGGGAGTCTGTGTCTGACGCTCGAGCGGGGATTCCCACACTCGAGCGGACTGCGTGTATTTCAGTTCGAGAAGATGACATTTTGAATCACTTTTTCTTCTCTCTCTCTCTCTCTCTCTCTCTCTCTAAAACTTTCCAAAAAGCTTGTTCTTAAGCTTCTCTCTTTACATTTCACTTTCTCTCTTGGATTTCATCTAGATCCATTTATCTTTGCACCTTAGTGCCTTTGAGAAAAAGATAGAGCTTGTCAAGATTTACATTTTGATCCGAATAGAAGTGGGTTCGGTGTTCTTGGAGTTTCTCTCTTGCTTTGCCTCGTCTTCTCACTTGAGGTAGGGATTCTTTCTACATTTTCATATGATATTTAGCTTAGATATTATCTCTTGTGTAACAATGGTGTGATTTGGGGGTGTTTTAGACAAACCTAGGGTTTGGGCACAAAAATGGAAAGAGGGGTTTTGGGTGTAGGTAAAATAGATGCTTGTGGGGTTTAAAAATGAGGTTGCATTATGTTTAATTTGATGATTTTGGCATTTGGATAATATTTGGGAAAAAGGAAAATTGCCCTAATTGGGTTAGACTATCTTTTTGTACAAAATTGGAATTGGCATTGGGAATGTGAAATTAAGAGGGTATCGATGTAAATGGTGAAATTGGTTATGTATTAACTTATTCTTTTGGAAGTTTTGAATAAACTATCTGTTGAGATTGAATATTTGTTTAGAGATAACTATATTGGGCTATCGGTGAATGATAACTTTGATTGTTGTAGAAATTGCATGTGGATTAGATAAATTGAAACTAATCTTTTGATGGTTGTCATTGAATATGACCGTGTTTATATACATTATATATGTATGTTTGTTTGGAAGTGTAAAGGGGATGTGCTTCATGTTTGATTATCTGTTTAAAAACATTGCATATGTATGGATATTTGTTTGGAAGGAGAAAGGGATGGAGTCCGTTATAATTAAGTTGGCCGGAGTGTCTTCGGTGAAAGTCCTGAAATTATACATGCGTGCCTAGCCCGCGGACGAAATATCCGTAAAATGGCAGTTATAGTACTTGTATAGCCTACGTTTACATGGGTCACATTTGACGGCTGCCCGCTGACGAAATTTTCGTGAAATAAGAAGTTTGAAGTGTTTATGCATATGTGTTGTGTGATTTGAAATGTAATTGAGTTGTAGCCTCAACTCGTTTGTTGAGAAATAATGAAATTGACTCATGGATGGAGAACAGATAAGTGAATGGAATATGAATTGAAAGAAAATGGATCAGGACTTGAAATTGATGTCTCAATAGTATGTATTGTTGTGAAACGTTTCTTCACATGCATTGTTTATGCACTCGTACTTATATATTTGCTAAATTTCATATACTGTGTTAGATGATTTCTACTAGGCTGTGGCTCACCCTATTCGGGAATAACATTTTTAGGTAATGATGGTATGCCTCCACCAAGGCAATAGCATTTGAGGGATCTTTGAGAAGCAAGGGCTTCGTGTTTTGTTTATTTTGTATAGCCTAGGGCTAAATATGTAAAGAACGAAGCTCACTTTTGTTGTAACCAAGTTAAGACTTGAAAAGGTGTAAGCCAATAGGGCATTTATTTATATTAAACTCTTTGTATCCCTAACTTCGTGTAATGAAAGGACTTTTCACTCTGATGTGTGCAATTACCAATGTATGTTTTTGGGTTATATTTAATGTGTATTTTGGGGGCGTTACAGGTTGAATACAAAATCAAATTCTTATTTTGCACCATTTTAGTCCCATTTTAATTACTTCATTTTAATTTACCAACTGTTCTTTAATTTATTGAGTCAAATGGTGAGTTTAAGTCCTCTAATGGAAAGGGGGCTCAAACCAAGTGTTGTCTTAGGCATGAAAGAGACATCATACTGTTGGTAATGAACCCCCAAAGGGATTAAACTATTAAGCATGACATCTCAATCTCATGCTTAAACGAACAAGTAGTTTGAACCACATTCAAAGCAAAACAAAAGCTAAGAAATGAAGGAGGTTGTAGAGGTGATTAAGAGTGATCACAAGTATGGAAAGCCATAAATAGATGCGATCAACTCAAATAAGATGGTGTCTAAGGCCTAGAACACCAAACTCATGAGGAAAATTACACTACAAGCATGCAAAACAAAGCTCAAATGCAACTATCAACCAAAAACAGTGTTAAAACAGTCTAAAAATAGTCCTAAAACATGCTAGAATTGAGCTAACAATGGCTAAAAAAAAGCTAAAACATAGCTAGGAAGCAAGACACAAGGAGGGGAGGCTAATCCGTCCAAATTTGGACTTCAAAATATGATTTTAGCCACTAAAATAATTTTGAAAATCAATGTTTAAAAGCTCAAAAACAGATAGTAAAATGATGGGAAACACAAGGAAAAAGGCCTTCAAAACAAGGTGCAAAAAATGGTGAACCACCCTCAACCTTTAATGGCCTTAAAATCCAAGTTTCAGCCCAAAAATACAGAGTTTTTACAGCCCCAAAACACTTGGAAAACAGTAAGAAAAAGAGTGACTAAAGCAAGTAAAAAGGTAAAGCATTATACCTCTTGAAGAGAAAATCAATTCCAAGCAATAAAACTAAGCAAACACACCCTTAAAAGCTCCAGCAAAGCTCAAAGACACCTCAGCTCAAAGATGAAGAGGTTTGGTTAAAGGTGTATAGGCAAAGGTTAAGGATATATAGACAAGAGAGTAGAAATTTGGAAGAGAGAGAGAGAGAGAGAGAGAGAGAATTGTAGAGAGGGAGAGAAAAAAATTTGCTCTAAAATTTTTCTAACCTTAAAACATGAGAGGGAGGTCTCCTATATATAGAAAATCAAGCAATTCCCTCAAGAACATCTAGCCCTACACGTGGAAGCAGATGGAAGCATCTGTGCAAACAGTTAGCACAGTTGTCACAAAATATCTACAAAAGACATTGGTGGCCGGTAGGCCACATCAGTGGCCAGCAACCAAGAGTGATGGCTGGCAGCCCAAAAAAGTGGCCGGCAAGCCACCAAGGATTGCAGGCTTGAAAATCTCAAGGTTTGGTCCAAAAACAAAGGCAACAGGGGTGTAGGGTTTGAAAGACTCAAAGTTGTGGCATTCCGTTGAGGACTTCGAGCACTTGACAAGCATATAGACTCATCATCGGGTTTGCAAGCGATGGCGTCCAAGTCGTAATGGCTGTCATAAATGAGGTGTCTACACCAGCAACCTGCCAACAAGGAAATAAGAATACAACAGTGGTTCGTCCACCCGGGAACACTCTGACGATCAAGTTAGTTAATCTTATCTCTCAAAGATATCAATCAATTACTTAAACTCACACAATCAAAAATATACCTTAGACCCATAGGGGTGCCTTACTTTTATAGCCAATAGTGCCTTTATCCTCTAGAAGTCTCACTTTATAGAACTTAAGCACAATGCTTATATCAGACTCTTAGCCAGATATGGATAAAGTCCTCAAGAGTGTTATCCTTATCCAAACTAAGTGCATCAGTCATCTAGGACTCTTGTTCCATATCCAAATATCTCAGATTCCGCTATTACCACATCGTATCTCGGCAATGCCATATCCACCTCAGCATTTTGGCTCCTCCACGTGGCATCTCAGCCAGTACCTCGGCTAAACCTTGGCCACGTGACAAGACCTCAAAATATATCCCCACAACTGCCCCCTAGGTTCTATTATCTCGGCAACTTGAGGTGATGAAACTTATATCGTCTAATCTCCCATCATGTTGGCAAAGTAACATGCCAGAGATACTCTTCTGATCGAGATCATGACTTGTCAGCTTCAAATAACTTGGACTTAAGCGCCCACTCATTAAGAACCTTATTCTTTCATCTTCTCAACTAAGATCGCATCACTAGCTAAAGTCGTTACCCCACTAATTCAAAAATTCCAAGAATTCCAAATGCCCATGAGCTGCCACACACCATTGTCCCAACCGTTTCATCCACGGGTCACTACCCCATTGGTTCATACCTGTCATGCGTCATTATGTTACATCAGTTCTGCCCATGCCTCCTGACGTCAGCTCAGGCACTCCCACTAATTTATGTTACCTGTTTGATTTTCACTAGTTTGTTGTCTCCTTGTGCTTAATTTTCTTTGGCATCTGCATTTTCTCCTGACCATAGTAGAGTCCAATTACTTTTTGTGGCTGTCTTGATTTTCTCTGTTTAGTTGTGTGCCTGTGTGTGTAATTTTCTCTATTTTTTGAAAATTTCTCAAGGATTTGACATCTTTAATGTCGAATTTTTTTTATCATTGTACTGAATTTCCTATTAACATCTTTATGTTTTCATTGTCTAAAAATGGAAAAACACAACAGCAGCAGCAAAACACTTGAAGCACCACAAAAGAAACAAAAAGTCGCTTTGTCTTCTAGTTATGAGCTGAGATCAATACGGAGCAGCAGCAAAACACTGCAAACAAAATAGAAAGTCTTTGTCGCTGTCAATTATGAGCTGAGATCTAAAGGCAGCAACAAAGCACTAGAAACATCACAAACAAAATAGAAAGTCCAAGTCCAAGAGGCAACTAGAATTTCCAAACTTAACTTCGCTTTGAAGATCACAAAAACAAAAACACATTCACATCAAGAACACAAAATGTTAATTATTAAACAAAAAACATAGAGAAAGTCACAGAGCAAATTATTCAATTAATTTTCGAATCCATATATCTAATCCAGATAAAATTTAAAAAATAAAAATAACAAACTCATAATAACATGTAAATATAAAATTCTATTTTTCTCTGGAATACAATAACAAATTATAATTTTCGACTTCAAATAATAGTCCAGAGAAATTTCCACTGGCTTGTCTTTATGGAGAGTGTTTTAGTGCATGGACCTAGGAACAAAGAAAATTTGAATTTAAATTTTTGGCCTGAGCACCTTTTTAAATATTTTATATTAATTTTATATCCTTTATGTGTATTTAGATTAAGAGAATTTAAAAATTAAAAAAATTTTACTTTAAAAAAAATGTTCAAAATATAGAAAATTATTTTTGAAACTCCAAACCAAATAAAGTGATTTATTTTTTTTTTAAAAAAACAAATGCTAACAAGTGCCCATATGCATTGTTTAATGTTTGGGATTAGTGTAAAATATTGAAAATGGTGAAAAAATAATAAAATGTTTAAAAATGAGAGAAAAGTATTTTCGGTTCAACATCTTCTTCTTCTTCTTCTTCTTTTTTTTTTTTTTTTAATGCCTCTGAAGCGTTTGTTAACAAGACTCTTTAAAAAAATTAAACAAAAAATAAACCACTGATTTTTTTAAAAGATATACAAAAATTTATAATATAAAAAGCAATTACCAAACCAAATTTAAAAGGGGGAAATTTTTTTAAGATCCGTGCTATTAAGATTTATAATATAAAAAACATACAATATTTTCATAGTAGGTGAGATTCCTTAATATTTTTCTAGAGAAATTTAGATATAGAAAAATTTCAAAGCATAAAAAAAATTCAGATAAAATTGTCTATATTTTAAAATTGGCCACAGCTTCTCTCCAGTCCAAATCTGGACTGGATGGTGCTGTCCGGCCCTTGGGAGCCCATTACGGGTCGTGTTTCGATAATCTAAACCGTTCAATGTGTAGAACTCGTCGAGTACTATATGCCTGTAAACAATCACGTTAATCGGATATCGATAGCTATATGATCAAATCAGTTTTTTATGGAAAAAAATGGACTGCGAAAAATAAACGACTTACAAAAAACTGATTTGATCATATAGCTATTGATATCCGATCAACGTGATTTTTTACAAGTCTATAGTACTCGACGAGTTCTACATATTGAACGGTTTAAATTATCAAAACACGACCCGTAGTGGGCCTCCAAGGGCCGGACAGCACCGTCCAACCTAGATTTAAACTGGAGAGAAGCTGTGTCCTTTAAAATTTCTCTGATTTACTCAATTCTTTGATTTTCTATGTATTTTTAAATTTTCTCTAGGTTTTGACGAAGAGAAAATTGTGTTCCCATGCCAGCCATTGCCAAACCCGATTCAGTTCATGAACAAGAAAATCCCCAAAATATTAACGGTCCAGGAACTCCCTTGTTCATCATGCCATGCCCTTGGTTCTTCCCTTTTCCTGATCATGGGAACGGACTTCAATCTAGGCCATTCTTTGATCTGAACGATGAACAAAATGAAACTTCGATGAATAACCAAGGTAGTGCTAATTCATCTTCTATTGCACATGCTGAGAAACACCATCATTTGTTGCCTATATAAGCTAAAACCAAAGCGTCTAGTTCAACAGAAGCCATGCCTGCTAATTAAACTGTTAGTCATACTGTAACTGCATTGTCAGAGTCGAAACAAGATCTAATTGTCAGCTCAAGTGAAAAAAACATGGATGCGGTTGCAGCAGCAGCAGACGCCAGGAAGAAAAGGAAGGAACTCACGAAGCTAATGAACCTGCATCGCCGTCAGTTTCGTATGCGTTGTTAGCTTTCGAATCCGCGATTTGGTTTGTAAACCCAGATTTCTCTTGATGTTTCACGGCGGCGGAGACATGGGTTCCGACAAAATCTGCACCTCGCGATTTTTCATCAGAGTCGCCATTGACGAGGTTCGAATGAGAGAGAGGAGAGAGAAGGAGAGAGTGGGTGTGAGTGAGATACAGAATCATAAATTGGTGATGAACGATTAAAAAATATATATATATATATATATATTGTTTTTCTATTACTAAAAGTTGAAGAGGGTTATTAAATTAAATATCCTCGTAGAAAAACCACTCCACAAAATTAAAATATTATGTAATTGACATAATATTTTAGTATATTTAACATTTATAATAAACTCAAACACATATAAGTTTGATATCATTTTTAAAATCTTTTTTTTTTAATGAAAAAATTGGAGAAAACTAAATACTAATTTAGTGAAAAAATTAATTAAAACCACTTATCATTTTCATATAATTTTATTTTTTTGGGGGTAAAAATATTTTTTTGATTTCAAATTTGTCAAATTAATTTTAATTGTCAAAAAATATTTTAAAAATTAATTGTAAAATTGAAACCAAATAATTAGATATGTTGCACATTTTAAAAATCTCTCTCTAACTTTTTTTTTAGATGGTATGAAACAGCAGCGAAACAAAACAAATTATCTATGTAAATAAAGTATAACGCAGCAGAATAAAAATAATGATCATACCTTTCAAACAGAGTCTGAATTGAAGGATCTCGTGGGTAAATCACGTGCTTCCTGAATCTGGTCAATCAACCCAGCAATGGGGTGATATTACAATAGTGAATATCACCCACACAAACCACAGTGCAAATGGCTTTGATCATTGTTTTTGGGAGAGAGTCAGTATATGGCAAAAACTCAGATCATACGTTGTTTTTCTCTTGATCACCCAAAAAACCCATATATCAGATATATAATATGTTATTATTATCTATCCATATCAGTTAATGGAGATAATATCTATATCCTGAGTGGTTATCTTAAATAGGTTTGAATTCAATTTCAAAACCTATTTGGATAAGGTTCAAATTCAAATTCAAATGGTCATGCCACATGGGCGCCCATTTCTAACATCTCCCACTCGCACATGAGTTGGCATGACACTGCCACATCTCTATCTCAATCTCCCCAAAAATAAACAATCTCATACTAGCCAATGCACCGTGCAACTGCTGAGAACACCTGCATGTGGGAGCTCTATACTAGAAACTCAAAATGAGCCAGCATAGAGACATCAACCCAAAAGGAACAAAAAATAGTGTCTCATATACCCCAGACCCATCTAATTACACCGGTCCAAAAAAAACATCTCTAATCCCTCAAAAAGAGCATGTTCGACCCTCTCAATTCGTGCAATATATTCACACTCAATTCGCCTCTCATACAGAGCGATGTGAGTTGCCGGCAATGAATATACAACAGTGGTGTAATACTAGATGATCTTCCCTTTGCCCTCATGCCATTTAGTTTAGGATTGACCGCTTTCCCAGTGATGTCCCTTAAGGCCGAATCATACATGACCGCAGGCAACATACCAAAGTAGCAGAACATCAACCCCTTACCTTATGACATAGTCAAAAGTCACAAAAGGGTACATAAATGAAAGTCATATCAATAATGACACGTAAGACTCACACGGTGAGGAAACAGGGATCCATTCTGTTACCTCATTACTCAGTCGCCAGGCACATATAGTATGAATACATGTTACAGTGGAGTAACTCTTCCAAAAGAGTGACGTCATCCTCGATACACCGTACAGATATTAGTCTAGTCGCTTTCTAGCGCCTAACCCGAATTCTCTATTTGCTTGCCTTCTAGGCGCCAAATGAGATCTCACATCTGGCTAATCATAACAGGCACAACATGGAAAGTGGGTACTATCATCCATGTTTGGTCCTTAACACGACCTCATCTTGGTTGTAACCAAGGCGACATACATAGTGGATTATTTAAGCATCTCTTGGCTCCAAATAAAAATAAACCACTAGTCTCATCCTTGCTCGTTCCCAAGCACCAAGGGCGATTGCTCGTGTGAGTGAGCCAATCTTGCCTGCTGACATCATCATCTGCTAATCATTATGACACAAACTATAATAGTGTCAACATCCCATCATCTCAAAATAAGTGATCGATTTTAAAAAAAAATTGACCACAACTTGCGCAATTCTAGATTCCAAACATAAGCCTTATCAGCACCTCTTGCGATAAGCATATACAACGGAATCCTCCATGTGCGCCTCACATGAAGTGATTTAAGATCACTACCTCTTGCGCAATTACCTCTCTAAAGATATTTGGTGACCAATTTGCGTTCATTCTGGATGCGCCCAACTAGCGCATTGAATCTTACAAGGAGCAGATGCGCCCAACTAGCCATTGAATCTTACAAGGAGCAAATTAATATACTACTAGTAAAGCATTTATCCTCAGTCTAATGAGCAAGGTCAATGTCTAAACAACTCAGTTGACCATTTACCAAAGATAACACTTATCATGCCGAATACGCCCACATAGCGTACTTTAGGCTCCCACAACAAAGAAAAAATCAAAGAATATAGGTCATCTGTTTCTCCCAAAGACAATTCGAGGATTCACTCAATAGCTAAGGCTCTGGCTTTTACCGATAGGTAAGTCAATGGGTTTGCAATTTTGCATCTAGAATCATTCTAGGATATTCCTTATGTAAGTCATCGAAGACAAAATAGGAATTCTCCCAAAACAATCCCTAAGGATCGTACATCCGAGCATATAAATTACATCACCCATGTCCATCATATCTAAAACAGAGGACTGCCCACCCTAGGTGGCGACAACCCTATAAATTCCTGGCTCATAATGACTAAGTAAGGAAAAACTTCTTTTGGACCATTGATCATGCCTCAGTGGTCTTCATCGATCATCGTTTGCCTATCATGGCTTGACGAAATCTAAGAACCACTATTTGGATAACTGTTTTAGGCTGTAAAAGATCTATTGGAACTAGCAACCTTTTTGCGCTCCTAACTTTTCACCATAAAAGCAGAAGGTAAATCCCTACGGATCTACTTATCCAATTCTCTAACGAGAAAGTTGGGTCACAATGTCCACAAATCAATGTTCCGAACTTATGTCAATCATAGCCTAAGTCACAATAACCTCACTCCCCAGGAGGAAGTCTTCTCATGGTCTACACTTTCCTCAATGGTGCGACTTTTCGGTATCTAGCGAGCCTTATGCCTCAACAATGACTATCCAAATTACGCATAACTTTAGAACAGTTTCGCGTCATAATGGAAAGTCAACCAAAAAATGGTTAATCCTCAAAGACTTTTGTCTTAAACTGCGCAACATTAATCCACTTTCTTAAAACAGGGGACTAGAGCCTTTGGCATTATCCTATACTCTTTATCATCTTGCGGAGCAATCATGAATGTTTCCCTCTTAATCACCCAGTGATGACGTGGAAAATTTTCACATTCGCTACCACGCAACTAAGAATGTAGAGTATTCTTCTCTAATGAAGTAATCCATTAGTAAGCACATTGCTCCCACTGTCCCTAGGATATTGGAAATTTCTTTCCATTCTCAACTAGGCTACATAGAGCGCTATGCTTAGAATTCTCTATCTTATAGAGTTCCAAAAACTCTATTCACGTCACCTTCACTAAGAAAACTTTATGTGACCTAGTTACACTCCCACAAAGCTGCTTACTTATATGCACATGACCCAAAGGGTTTACATGACCGCATACAATGATGCGCCACACGACCCTTTGTGTTTACAAGACAGCATACAATAATGCGCTATAAAACCCTAGGTCTTAACTTCGCAATCTTATGAGAAGTAGAATAAAGATAAGCTGCTTAACGGTTACAGATCGCCCATAGATGGCTCTCTGCTAACCCATTACTCAAAATGGAGTGTAAAATCTGATATGGAGGGCACTTAGTTAGGGATATAGGCAACAAACTAGTGCAATTCCCAATTGGGAAACATTTTGCGCCATTATCCACCTAACATTAACAATACGTAATTCCTTATCTCTACTACACCATTGTGTTATTGAGTATTAGGAATAATCAATTTTCTAAGCATCCATCTCTCTTCACAGAGCTTTCTAAAAAATAGCTCAAATAGATACTCGCCACCTTGGTCAAAACTAAAGCACAAAAGCTCTTATCTAATTGATCTCGACCTCATATGTGCAATGTCAAAAAAATATCTCAAAACTTTTGACTTATGGGAGATCAAATAGTCTTGACTCAGATGCGTATCGTAATCTATAAATGTGTCGAGATTGAGGCTTAGCTTTCATACCCTTACACATATCTAGTCACAAATATCATAGTGGACTAAATGCGCCAAAACAAATGACCTTCTATGGCTTTCCTACTTACTTGTGCGCACCTATTGCGAACAAAGTTACACATTCACATGAGAGCAGGATGTCACAAGCGAGTGGGCCCGAGAAGGCCTACTCAAACCATCGTGTCATCATCTCATTAATGTGATTAAGTATAACAAACCACGGGTTTATGACCAATGTCATAAACTAATTCCAATCATCCTAATGTGTGAGTTCTTGAAGACAAGTTTCAAAGGTTTAGGCCCAACTAGGTAATGACTCACGACTAATTCATATTCACTAGATCATAAAAGGATGTCATGGAGATATCAAGTGCGCCTAAGTCGCAAATTAAACTAGTAAGTGCTAATCCCCTGCACCTTCAAGTCAATTTTATTCTCCATACACTTTAATGCATCTAGTTGAAAGATGACGATACTCCTCTTGCCATCTCTGTTTCTCGCTTCATAGTTACTTGCAATTAATTCTACTATCCACAAGAAGGAGAGAATAAGCTATCAACTATGACAGCTCCTGAAGTAATTTAAGCGCGAATTAGGCTAAAGAGTCTAATTCAACACAATGCTCTCACGAGCCATGCGTCAAATTCTTAGAGTCATAACAACCTTGTTGGCCTTGACCTTTTCATTACTATGCTGCAACGTTTGCGCTTAATGGTAAACGTTATTCAAAAACGTTAGCCTAGCTAAGGAATCATACAAAGAAGCCCCTCCTATGTCTCACACCCAAGTGTGGAAACAGTAAGTGTCCAGACTTAGACAAGTTGGCAATGCTAATAGATTTTGCAGCCACTAAGCGCTAATCTTTTCACTTAGTGTTAATAGATTTTGCAGCTTCTAAGCGCTAATCTTTTTCACTTGGTGTTAATAGATTTTCAGCTTCTAAGCGCTAATCTTTTCACGTAGCGTTATAGATTTTGCAGCTTCTAAGCGCTAATCTTTTAACTTCACGTGATATTTCAACGCACACTATTATAGTGCATGAAATTTTGCTCCATCCACTCCCAATAATTGGGTGGAGAGCAAAACACTGCTCATACTGGCTACTCGTCTTACACTTAATGACTAATTTATTTAAGCTCGCATTTCTTGGATGACGTGACTCTTGAATGTTACTTCATCCAATGATGTAACATTATTTACAAGTCAAATTACAAAGTCAATCCGCGCAGCTCAATAGTCAAGATCATATACAGATCTATTGAGGGCTTACTAATTTCATAACTCCAAAACTCGTCAACCAAAACTACGTAGCGTGCCGCTAACCATAGTGCACGCATTAGTTTTTATTATGCCAAACAAGGCAACAAAACACGACGACTTCGAGTCATGTTTCCTTACTTTGGATCAATTAATGCTTGACCTAAAGTCTCCAAGACTTTTGCTCATCTAAAGAATGGGATTAAATTGTTCACATTTGAACATCTTTACTAAGTCTAGGTGAACCAATTAACTTCCATAAGCTAAGTCAATTTAGAGAGAAATTCGCATTGGGATTAACTTGATTAGCATAATATAATTTTGCCACAAAAATCTAAGTTAAATAGTGACAATATTACACAAGTCGCAAGATCGAAAATCCGCTATGCTCGTAATCATCTCTTGCGCCACAAGTGACAATTATCCAAAATTTAATTTAATTTATGTGCAAAATATTGGTTTTCGGGAGTTAATCTACAAAGATTTCTCTCAACCGAATAACCTCCCACTTACTATGGCATGACTAAAAGCATGAAAAAATTTTAATTCTATACAATAGCATTATAATGTAGATTTACAAACAACTCATGCTATATTCATTTAATAATGGAATTTAATAAAAATAAATAAATAACTAATCATGCTTCTTTAATTACAACATATTACAAACCCAAAAAAAATATGCTGTACTCAATATTCAGATTATGCCATAATTAAAGTGTACATCATTTTGAAATTTTCTGGAATTTTCTGAAATTTTCTGGAATTTTAAATAACTAATAAACACACATAAAATTAGAAATAAAAAATCCAGAAACTGATAAACAGAAACAATATTCAGATTATGCCATAATTAAAATGTACATCATTCTGAAATTTTCCGAAATATTCTGGAATTTTAAATAACTAATAAACACACATAAAATTAGAAATAAAAAATCCAGAAACTGATAAATTGAGACAATATTACCAGTAGATAGTAAAACATTTCAAAAGTCCACAATAAAAATTTCAACCCCAGAAAATTATTTATGCAATACCAGAATCATTTTAAAGCATAAAAAATGAATTATTAACACAGAAAAAAATTTTTTATTTTCGTAAAATTTTCAAAATTTTACAGAATATAGAAAAATTAATTCTGAGTCTAACAGTACAAACCACGCATAAAACAAATATGTAATGAATTAATAATCACCATTTAACGCGATACAGAATTAAAAAACAGAACAAACAGTGCCTTAGGCATCAGCAGCCAAGCCAGCCAAGCCGCCGGAGGAAAATGGCGCGGCTCAGCGCACGCGGCTCAGTACGCTGCTCGGAGCGCCTCGGCGCATGGCTCGGCACGCGGCGCGCGTGTGTGGCGCGGAGAGCGCGCGCGTGACAGCGCGTGAAAGGCTCCCACGGCGTCAGCTGGCGCGTGAGGCCCACGCTCCGCCTTCCATGGTGTTTTCTGGATCGATTTTTGTACCGCCGATTTCCATTTTTCACAATAAATACATTTATAGCATAAAAAATGACATTTATGAACATGAAATGACGTATTTTATGGGACATCTTCCCTCATAATAAATAGTCATGTACATAATGTGTGCATATATATATGTAAATATACACATGATAAAAGAAAGCACGAAAATATCCATACATGCTCTGATACCAATGTAAACAAAGTATAACGCAGCGGAATAAAAATAATGGTCATACCTTTCAAACAGAGTCTGAATTGAAGGATCTCGTGGGTAAATCACGTGCTTCCTGAATCTAGTCAATCAACCCAGCAATGGGGTGATATTACAATAGTGAATATCACCCACACAAACCACAGTGCAAATGGCTTTGATCGTTGTTTTTGGGAGAGAGTCAGTATATAGGAAAAACTCAGATCATACGTTGTTTTTCTCTTGATCACCCAAAAAACCCATATATCAGATATATAATATGTTATTATTATCTATCCATATCATTTAATAGAGATAATATCTATATCCTGAGTGGTTATCCTAAATAGGTTTGAATTCAATTTCAAAACCTATTTGGATAAGGTTAAAATTCAAATTCAAATTCAAATGGTCATGTCACATAGGCGCCCATTTCTAACAATCTATAACCCACTGCATCTCTCTCTGTAATGTTTTTTTTTTTTTAGATGGTTTGCTTCTGATTATTTCGATATAATGTGTTTGGCAACAAAACTCTTTGAACAATATTTATCTCTCCCTCTAACTTGGATTTTTGAATTGTTTTTTTCAACTACTTCTAGCTCTATTTGCATGCATATATATTAGGGATGTCAACTCACTTGATGGGTGTGTTTAAAATATAAATTTTAATCTTCAATTTTAAACATATTTCTAATATTGTTTAAGTGGTGAAAGTATTCTTTATTATATCAATCAACAGTCGTTGGTTCAAGTCTTGTGTCTTCTTGTGTAACTACAATTTTTTTTTTTTTTTAATAGAGAAATTGACACTTGACGTACGTAGAGAAGACTACATGGTATAAAGAGAGAACAAGATTCATAAAATCAAGAGAGCTGTTAACTTTTAATAATAATAATAATATAAATAGAAGTATAGAAGATATACACATCTATCTATGTATCTTCTAGCTATATTTATATCTATATCTATATTATTATTAAGCGAAGGTTGAACTTGGTGTCTAAGTCTTCTCCTCATACGACGTGGCATTTTTGTCTATCCCAAAAACAAAATAACAAGTGCAACTCAAGCAGCTCAAGTGACAATGCACTGCTTCTAGACAGTGACAATATAGCCAGGCCTAAGTCTGCTAAGAGCATCTCTAATAGTGTTTGCTAAAATAGCATTGCCATTGTTATAGTTTGGCAATGAATAGTGCTATTTTGCCAAATTATAGCAATGGTGCTCCAATGGTCACATGCTATTTTGGTAAATCTCAACCAACTTTTCCTCTAAATTTGTAGGTGTTGTTTGGATATAGGTTTTTTAGTAATTTTTTTGTTGTTTATTTTGTCTTTTGTGACCTTTTTTCATCTTTTTGTAAAAAAGAAAATTATATATTTATATTATACCCCACTAGACAAATTTAAAAAATTTCAAAAAAATTTAAATATAATTCATTCATAAAGTTAAATATAAAATACTCAAAATTACATTATAATTTAAATTCAAACCCTCTAGAAGCATCCCAACTTTCCATGACTCGATGATCTCCTTTGTTATTCTCTCTCTCTCTCTCTCTCTCTCTCTCTCTCTCTTTATTTCTCTGATTCACTCTTTCTCACTCTCACTCTTACTCTCTTTTTTTTTATTAGACCACCACTCGGTCTCTCTCTCTCTCTCTCAATCTTTTTCGTGCTCACTCTCATTTCTTCTCTCATTCTCTCAATCGTAGATCATTTTCTCTCTCCCTCTCTCTCTCTCTCTATATATATATATATATATGTCACAAACCCCTTTTCGTGTATCACAAAGAAGATGAAATCAAAGATGAGAACCAAGATTGCAGTTCATTCTCCCCCATTTCGCAGATTGTAGATCACAAAGATTGCAGATCAAGGAGTCCTGAGCCCTCTTCGCAGATCATAGAAGTCGAAGCAGAGTTGTTGCCAGAAATCAAAACCATTGTCTCAAATCCATCAACCACCAAAAATTCCTAGTATTTATTGTTTAAAATTCATTTGAAATTGCTTGTTTGCGTTGAAATTGTTTGATTATTGTTGTTGTTGTCTGTGAAATT
Source organism: Camellia japonica (assembly GCA_030407325.1). Taxonomy (NCBI): domain Eukaryota; kingdom Viridiplantae; phylum Streptophyta; class Magnoliopsida; order Ericales; family Theaceae; genus Camellia; species Camellia japonica. The sequence continues at coordinate 166,435,531 of JAPPVO010000059.1, read as the reverse complement.
ATTATTATTATTTTTTTTGAAGGGTTTGATTGTTGAAACAATTTATGTTTTTAAAAAAATGATTTCAATTAAAAAATATAATTTGATGAATTTGGTTTCACAAAAAAATTAACTTTGTTTTGCTGGGAAGGATGAGGGAGGGAAGGAAGAAAAAGGATGATTTTGGGTGAATTGGCTCATTTGGCAGCTGCGAAAACTTGTGTCAAATTTGGCACATGTTTTGGCATTTGCCAAATTTGACAGATGCTATATGGAACCATTGGAGAACCCATTTTCACCCAAAGCTGCTATATTATCACTTTGACAGCTCCAATGGCAAACCATTGGAGATGCTCTAACTCTCGCAATAGTATTGCTAAGGTCTAGCAGCAGCACAAGCTAGGATCATGTGTAGGATAAGATAAGGGTAGTCTAGTGCATATTAGCAAAAGAGTAGTGTATGCTAAAAATGTCACGCCCCAAAATTTGGACAATTAAATATTAAATTATGACTAAACCCCAATCAATATTTCATCTTCCAAATCCTAGGGATGAAACAAAATCTAAATGTTCTCGTCTCTATAAGGTTTAAATAAATTTCTATGCTTAAAAGATTACAAGAGATTAAAAAAACAAAGCCAGACACAAACAAAAATACATTTAATTCTTGTTACGTGACAAGACAAGTAGTTCTATCCGCACCGAGACGAATGGGTAGTTTCCTGAGATACGGTGGCATTTAGTTTCTTGCCCGTACACAATGAAATATAAATTGAGTATAACAGAAACAAAATAAAAATAAAAATAAAAATAAGGTGGGTCAGCCCTGCATAAAAAGTTAGTAAGACTCACTATCCTGAAAAAAAATAAAGTTAGCATAATTTAATCATAAGTAACTTGCTGAAGAAGTATAAGAATACATTGTTTCATACTTAAATAATTCGAATTGACCAAAACTCAAAGAACAAAAGTTGTACAAAATCAAATTTCCTAAAGGGCTGAGCGGACGAATTTAGTAGAAACTGAACAGGTTGAGAGAAAACTTAATAGAAAATCCTAAACAAAATTCGATCGAAAAATCTGAAACTGAAAATGAAAAGAAACTGCTGTAAGATGAATTTTTTTAGAAAATTTAAAAACACGAAAAGTGTTCAGAATAATATTTTACTTTAGTTTACATGAAACCAATAAAAATGAGCTCGTTTTGTGGGTTAAAACAGTCTCTAAAATCTGCATTGCTAAAATGAATCAAAACTACTATAACCAAGATCATCCGATTATAAATTCTAATCAATCTTTTTAATAAAAAGTTAAAACACAAAAGTTGTCTAGAATCACGTATACATGTCTCTGCTCAAATTTCATAATTTATCAAGGTCGTTTACTATTTTTCAAGATGTACAAATCAATACAATTCACACTATACCAATAAACTCATAATTAAATTCTTTATACCTTAACTCCACCACTTCAGCCTACACATATATTCCACATGCATCCCGTATACCTAACACCGCTCTGAAGCCAAACTTGCACAGGGATATCGTCCCGAGTTTGACCCACACTCCTCGGATGGTTAGCATATACGTACGTGCGTAAATCAAGGCATTCATCTATTCATGAGAACGATGCAACAATATATATATATATACACAATCTCTTATCTACTTATGAGAACAAACATAACAATGCCAAGCCTAAGGCATTCAAATAAATCTTATCATCCTCACTTTTTTTTTATACACTCTTTCTTACCAACACTCAAATAAAACAACAATTCATGAAGTCATGGTAGAGTATAAGAAATTTATCTATGAGTTTCTAATTTATTTTAATTTCATATAATCATGAGTGTGATTACAATCATAAAATAAATACATATAAAAACCCTAAATCTTACATACACATCTAAACCAAATAATGAAATCAATCCATCATCTACATACAAATACAAAATTAAACCAAAATCAAATAAATAAAAATAAATAAATAAAAACAACGAATCAATCCACCATCTAACGAATATCTATGAATTCTAAGTTTATTTCAATTTCATATAATCATGAGTGTGATTACAACCATAAAATAAATACATAAAAAAATCTTAAACCTTGCATACACAACTAACCAAAATAATTAAAATCAATCTATCATCTTCATACAAATACAATATCAAACCAACATTAAATAAATAAATAAATAAAAACAACGAAATAAATATAAATCAAGAAAAGTGGATTTTGTACTCACAATATTTTTTTGAAGATCAAACAATCACTTGAACAATTAATGAAGTCACCAAAATAAAACCCTAATCTTTTTCTTCTTTTTTTTTTTTCCTCTAGTCTTTCTCTCCCTGCCGTCCCCCTCTCTCTCTCTCTCTCTTTCTCTCACTCTCGACTTGCACTCTTATTCTTTTTCTTTCTTTTTTTTGTTGATTACCTAATACTATTCTAACCTAATTGATATATTATATAATATTATACTATACAAATTCAACAAAAATACAACATATATAATATGCTATATAAAACCAATATATATAACACCTTTTTATATATATCATAAATAAATAAATATATATATATATATATTCATATTAATTATATATAATTAAATATCACCTTAAATTAATTAAATACCACATTAAATTCTCATGTAACCACACAATTAATAAAGCCAAAAATAAAATAAGATAATAATAATAAATAAATAAAGGCTTACGAAAAATCAGGATCGCTACAATATACACATCTCAAAAGAATCTCGTCCCGAGATTCGATAGGAAAGAGTACTAAACAAAAAGTTTCGGGTATATACGCCGAACTTTCTCTTTCAATTCCCAAGTGATATTATTCTCATCCTCGCTCCATTGCACTTTCACCAAGTTCACTTTCTTGCACCACAACTGCTTTACATCCCGATCTAGAATATTGCACCACATACGTTAGATCGTTACTAATCTCCAATACTTCTGGTGATACTACTTGGGAAGGGTCTTGCACACACTCCCGCAATAAAGATACATGGAACACATTGTGAATCATAGCTAAAGCAAGTGGTAGGGCTAATTTGTAAGCCACATTACCAATCTTCTCAGTGATCTTATATGGTCCCACAAATCTAGGTGCCAACTTTCCCTTTTTTCCGAACCGCATGATACCCTTCATTGGCGAGACCTTCAAAAACACAAAATCTCCAACATTCAACTCAATCCCTTTATGTTTTCCATTAGCGTAACTCTTCTGACGACTCTGTGCAGTCTTAATATATTCTCGAATAATGTTCACCTTCTCCATGGTCTCTCTCACTAACTATGGCCTTAACAACGGCGCATCTCCTACCTTCATCCAACAAGCAGATGATCGACATGGCCTCCCATACAAAGCCTCAAAGGTGCCATCCTGATATTGGAGTGATAGCTATTATTATAAGCAAATTCCACCAATGGCAAGTGTTTTTCCCAATTACCACCAAGATCGAGGACACAAGTTCCAACATATCCTCCAAGATCTGATTTACCCCCTCAGTTTGCCCATCCGTCTGAGGATGATAAGCCATGCTCAAGTCTAACCTAGCACCCAAAGCATGCTGAAAAACTCTCCCAAAACTCTGCGACAAACAATGGATCACAATCCGAAACTATAAAAACGGGTGCGCCATGAAGTCACACCACCTCCCGAATATATAACCTAGCCAGTTTATCCGTAGTTCAGTGAACACTGATTGGAACAAAATGAGCAGACTTGGTGAGTCGATCCACTATTACCCAAATAGATTCATTACCTCACTTAGACTGTGGCAATCCATCCACGAAGTCCGTAGAGATGTACTCCCATTCCAAGTAGGGATCTCGAGAGGCTACAAAAGTCCAAACGGTCGTTGGTGTTCTGCCTTAACTTGTTGACACACATAACATCGAGAAACATACTCTCCTACGTCTTTCTTTATACCATCCCACCAAAATGTCCTCTTGAGGTCATGATACATCTTTGTCCCACTAGGGTGAATGGTATATCGGGACCTATGGGCATCCTCCATAATCTCTTTCCTCAATTCAACAATGTTAGGTATATACAACCTGCCCTTGAATCGCAATCCCCCATCTGAGTCCACAGACCAATCAGTAGGACAATCATTGATCAAATCCATTACAAGTTCACCGAGCTTGCTGACGAGAAACCCATCTAAATTTTGCATCTGATGAACTTTACCCAGTAACGTCGGCTGCACAGTCAAACTACCAATGTATGCCCTCTCAATACTCTCTATTGGTTGAATATCATGCATCGAAATTAACTCCAAGGACTTTCATTCCTGAATCATAAAAGAAGCTATAATCCCATGTTGTTGACTAAGTGCATCTGCGACCACATTTTCTTTCCCTGGGTGGTAAAAGATCTCGAAATCATAACTACTGACGAATTCAACCCACCTCTATTGCCTCATGTTCAATTCTTTTTGAGAAAAAGATATTTGAGGCTCTTGTGATCTGTGTATAACTCAAAGCGCTCCCTAAACAAGTAGTGTCGCCACACTTTCAACGCAAAAACAACTGCTGCCAACTCTAAGTCAGGAGTAGGGTATCGTCTCTCATGAGGTTTTAACTATCAAGAAGCATAAGATACAACCTTCTGATGTTGCATTAACACACATCCCAACCCAGTTCCACTCGCATCAGTAAACACTACTAACTTTTCCCTTTGTACTGGTATAGTTAACACTAGTGTTGTAGTCAACCGCTGCTTTAACTCCTGGAAAGCTCTCTCACAATCATCTGTCCATACGAACTTCACATTTTTGCGGGTCAACTTGGTCATGGGTGCTGCAATAGTGGAAAACTTCTCTATAAATCTCCTATAATAACTGGTTAGTCCTAAAAAACTTCTCACCTCTGGCTGGTTCATAGGCAGCTTCCTTTCTTTGACCGTAATAACTTTTTTAGGATCTCCCGATATCCCCTGATTGAACACAACATGTCCTAAAAACTGAACTTCTTTCTCCCAAAAGTGACACTTACTGAACTTAGCGTATAACTGCTGCTCCCTCAAAGTCTGCAACACAACTTTCAAGTGTTCTCTGTGTTCTTCTTCATTCTTTGAATACACTAGAATATCGTCTGTGAAGATAATCACAAACTTATCTAGATACGGTTGAAAAATTCTGTACATCAAGTCTATGAAATAGGCAGGAGCATTGGTCAAACCAAAAGGCATTGCAGGAAATTCGTACAACCCATACCGGGTCCAAAAAACAGTAAACGGTATACTTTCCTCTGACACACCCATCTAATGGTAACCCGTTCTGAGATCAAATTGAGAGAACGCAACTGCCTCCTTCAACTGATCAAACAAGTCATTAATTCTAGGGAGCGGATACCTGTTCTTGATAGTCACCTTGTTCAACTCTCTATAATTTATGCACATACGGAGAGTGCCATCTTTCTTGGAGACAAAGATCGTGGGTGCTCCCCACAGGGGAGTTACTTGAACGTATAAATCCTTTCTGAAGCATCTCTTCTAGCTGCTTCTTCATCTCCACAGGCTCTTTAGGCGCTATTCTATATGCCGCCTTAGAAATTGGTGCAATTCCCGGCACTGAGTCAATACGAAATTCTACTACCCGTTAAGGTGGAGGTCCAGGTATCTCCCGAAATACATCCTCAAACTCACGTACTACATCTATCTCACTAATATCCTGCTTAGGGATTTCTATTGGGCACAGAAAACTCGTCATTACCGACTCTTCTCCATCGCTAGAAGTGCAGGTAAGCTGTGGCATACCGGGAATATCTACATTTGCAGTCCTTTCAGAACAATCTAGAGTCAGAAAGTATTTTCGCAGCCAATCCATACCTAAAATAATTATAAACCCCTCAAACCCTAACACAATTAGATCCGCATACAAGACTCTGCCTGCAAAGTCAATCTCAAAATCTTTACACATCTTATAAAGAGTAACTGCCCCTCCTAAAGGGGTCTCAACACGAATAGGTCTAGATAAGGAGGTAGTTACAAGGTGTTCTCTTTCTACAAACTGTCTAGATATAAAACAATGAAAGACACCAATATCAAAAAGTACTCTAATGGGTTTTTGAAAAAGATTAAAAAAAATACCATCCAGCCATCACCTTCAAGTTAAACACACAAAAAGAATTTGTTCATAAATAGTTAGAATAAACTCAACCACCAAACTAAACCAGCTAACCCATGTTTCCACAATCCGAGGATCACCTAAACTCTCACAAGTCTAGGGAAACCTAGAGCTCTGATACCAAACTATCACGCCTCAAAATTTGGACAATTAAATATTAAATTAGGACTAAACCCCAATTAATATTCCATCATCCAAATCTGTGATGACCCAGACTTGCTAATTGTGATTTTAATTAATTAATTATGTATTAATTCTAATTGAACTAAGTGCCTAGTAATTTAATTTGTGCATATCTATCCAAATTGGAAAATTACCTATTAAGGTTATAACTTTGAAACTGAAATCGAAAATCTTATTGGGTGCACAATTTGAAATTGAGTATATGGATGGACTTATGGGAATTTTTAGAGCCATTTGAGAAATTTAATTGAAAATTGATTCAGTTTATTGAAATTGTCTGTGATTGAATTGAGCCTTAATTGGAACTATTAATTATGTTCCCACATGTTAATTATGTGATTAAATGTTATTGATTGTTATGAGATTTATTGACTTGTATTGTTTGAACAGATAAGTTAGAATGAAAATTAAACTTGTCTGATTCACTAATTTTAACAAGTTAGAATTAAATAATTTGATAGAAATTAGAGCCTTATTCGCCCACACTAATATAATTAAATTAAATTAAGTATAATTGAGATTTTATTGTGATGATGATTAATTTAATTTGCGTAGATTTGATTTTTATTTAAATTAATTAGAATGATCTAATGGTTTAAAATTAATTAATGATAATAATAATAATTAAGAATACTACTCATTTTTTTAATCAACAAACATAGTAAGAGAGAAAGTACTTGGTTGCTTATATTGAGTCTCATCTAACACACCAAACAAGACCCAAGAAGAGAGAGAGAGAGAGAGAGAGAGAGAGAGAGAGAGGAAAGAAATAGTCATCTTGAGAGTTTGAGCCCAAAGAAGAATTGAAGGAAGAAGAAAGAAGGGACTTGATTCATATTGCATTAAATCATCAAACTAAGTTAATTTCCACCTCCTAATTCATGAAATTGAAATGATACATTGTTAATTCATAGAATCTAAGTTCAAATAGGAAGAACATAAGCTTACTTGAGTTGAATTTATAATTAATTAGAAGATTTGCTCATGTAATTAAGAGCTCATGACATGCATGTTAGAAAATGGTAAAATTGTTCAAATTAACTCCTAATCTTTACATGCATGGCATATTCTTAAGAGAACTTGGGTTCTAAACTTGTTTTTAACCATGATTCATGGAGTTTAAGGAGAGATTAAGCATGAATTAGAGTTTGGATTCAAGAAAACGGATGTTTCATGAAATTGAGTTTCAAAAATGGACGAATGAGTTTAATTTGATATCTAGAGGCTCATAAGAATTCAATTAAAAATCTGATTTAGGTTTGTAAAATTAGATGTAGTCAAATTAAGCTTTAATTGAGAATTAATTAAATTCAATTGAAATTGAGTTAGGCTTAAGATTATGGAAATAAATGTGAAGATTAATTATTTGGGCCTTGATTTTCTTAAAAATGGAGTTGAAATTGCAAAATGTACATATTTATGAGTTTCTGATTCAGTAATTTAAAATGACTAAATAATTGTAATTTAATATGTATAAGCCTAATTTAAGTTTGATTGTGTAATTAGTGAACTTAATAAGGGTTGGTTTATGATTAGATTATTTATATTTAATTAGTTTGGTTAATATATAGCTAAACATATTTTAATTTGAGGTTAATAATCTAATTTATTCCTAATACTAGTCATCCATATTTAAAAGGAATGGAAGAAAAATAAATAGGAATAACCAAATGAAAAATTAGAATCAAATGAGAGAAAACGAATAGAGATCGAACGATTGAATTGAATAGAATTGTAAGAGTGTGATTGTAATTGTGTTGTGCTTGACTTTATTTGTTTAGATCGGACGCCGAACCATTAGTACGTGTACCAAGGAGCCCACTGTGAGTAACACTGTTGTAAAGATATGGTCAATCGTATTTATTTTCTGATTGATGAATTATATTGTTTTCTGAAATGATACTTTTTATCAATTGAATGATGATCCTATTTTTTGAATTGTATTCGTGGCATCCATAGCATATTGTTATTGTTATTGATATTGTTATCGCTATTGTTACATAGATCTCTGTCAGTTCCAAATCTTGGAACTATTGTTTTTGTATGATGGCCATCAATTGATTGTTCGATCTTTAAGGCCTATTGTATTGTATTGTTGCTATTGGATGTACCACGTATGACCTATATGAATACGAGCATGATTGAAAGTGATTGATTGAATCGAATGATTGAACAATTGATTGACAAAGATATTGATTGAAATCGATTGTTTCAAAGACCGTAAAGACATCATTCTTAACCTCTTTACATATATGTTATTTACTGGGCTCTAGCTCACTGTTTATTATATATATGTAGGTGATCGAGTATCGGATCAAAGCTAGTGGCGTCGACTCGAACCCTTGTTTTGTCAAGCCAGCTATTGTGCCTTACCGCGAGGTTCCGAACCAACATGTGTTAAGGCTTTTTGGGTGGTTCAAATTCACCCCTTGATATTGGTCAAGTGAAATGAATGTTTTATGACTTTTGTTAATACTGTTTTCGATAATGGGATTTAATTCCCAACATTGTGTTTTGTCTTGTATATATGTGTTTTATGGACATAAGTGTTTGTGTATATAACTATGTGAAAAATCTAGAAATCTCCTAGACGTTGATTTGTGATTATGTATTAATTTTAAGCAGTAAACAACAATCTCAATCAAAACAATCAAGGCAAATCGACACAACAATTTTACGTGGAAAAACCACAATTGGACACCTCCAATTGTGATAAAAAACCACGGGCAACAGCCACAAAACAATCCACTAAGAAGATATAAAAGAATTACACAGGTATACTCTCAATTACCTAGCGAATCTACGCCCGAATTGAACCAATCCCTATGTGCCTCTTCCAACCCCGTCTTCACCTCGGAATTGTCTTGACGATGAGCCACTCCAGAATCCACCAAAGCTTCAGGCTCGAATTCTTCGGAATCCACTGAAAAACAACTCTCTCTTTTGCGTAGAACAAACAAATAATCCTGTGATGTATACTCTTTAAACCATGAGTTAAATACTCAATCAAAACATCAAAGAAAACTAGCAAAATATCCCCAGGTATAAACCTTAATATCCAAGAAGAAGATCTGGAGAAGTAAGTAAAGTTTTGGGAGAAAACCAACTACTTATAGAAATCCAAAGTAATCCTAGTTTTGGAAGAAAACCAATTCCTTATAGAAATCCGAATTTTGAAGTTCGCTCGAGTGAAGCTTCTCTCGCTCGAGCGAGAACCTTAACTCGCGTGATTTCCACTAGTGCCTTCGCTCGAGCCACGAATCCTTCGCTCGAGCGACCAATGAAAACTTTCAGGTTTTTATGCAGACGCAATTTTCACTCGAGCCACATAGTCTTCGCTCAAGCGCACATTCATCTCTTTCAGGTTTTTGCCAGACGCAGTCCTTCGCTCGAGCGAGAACTCCTTCGCTCGAGCGAGCAAGGGCGGACAGGCAACTTTGAATGCAATTTTGCATTTTGCTTCGGGCGCGAGCTGACCGGGCAGCTCGACCCCCGTCATAATCAGCGAAGTGGCACGTGAGCTGACTGGGCAACTCGACCCCCGTCATAATCAGCGAAGTGGCAATCTTGGAAGCATTAACATCACAAACTTCTCTGCAAGGCTCGATTTGGGTTGGATTCGCATCTAATAAACTCATAGCCTCACTGAAATAAAAGTGCAAAAACAAATACAACTGAAAGGAGTTTTGTCAAACAGGATTGCCAAGAATAAAAACCTAACACTATGCATATGAAAATTTATTTCCATTCAGGTCCTCACAGCTCATTGGACGATGTATGTTATTATTGATTGGCTTCCGTCAGCCCCTTTATATTGTATTATTGTCATCATTGTAAAACAGGCCTTCAGTAATCACGGATTACTGGCCGGTTACGACGCTAAACCTATAGGGGCGGGTTTGGGTTGTGACAAAATCCTAGGAGTGAAACAAAATCTAAACGTTCTCGTTTCTATAAGGAAGTTCAGCTGATTGATGAATTATATGTTCAATCGTATTTATTTTCTGATTGATGAATTATATTGTTTTCTGAAATGATACTTTTTATCAATTGAATGATGATCCCATTTTTTGAAACTGTATTCGTGGCATCCAACAACTATAATTATTCCACGTCACCACCGTAGCCCCAACTAATCTCGCAAAGGAAGTTCGGCTGTGCTCAAACAGAGCGCACCCGAGTTGCCAAGAGACAAAACGGGTTAGTATATAGGTATACTGGTATGAGTACAAGATTTAACACCCACGTGTCCACCAGACACAAACAAAAATACATTTAATTCTTGTTATGGGACAAGACAAGTAATTCCATCCGTCGAGACGAAAAATTTCCTAAAAGGCTACGCAAACGAATTTAGTAGAAACTGAACAGGTTGAGAGAAAACTTAATAGAAAATCTTAAACGAAATTCGATCGAAAAATTTAGAACTGAAAACGAAAAGACACTGCTGTAAGATGAATTTTTTTAGAAAATTAAAAAACATGAAAGTGTTTAGAATAATATTTTACTTTAGTTTATATGAAACCAATAAAAATGAGCTCGTTTCGTGGGTTAAAACAGCCTCTAAAATCTACATTGCTAAAATGAATCAAAACTACTATAACCAAGATCATCCGATTATAAGTTCTAATCGACCTTTTTAATAAAAAGTTAAATACAAAAGTTGTCTAGAATCACGTATACATGCCTTTACTCAAATTTCATAATTTATCAAGGTCGTTTATTATTTTTCAAGATGTGCAAATTTATACAACTCACACTATACCAATAAACTCATAATTAAATTCTTTGTACCTTAACTCCACCGCTTCGGCCTTCACTTCCGGCCTACACATATATTCCATGTGCATCCCATATACCTAATACTGCTCCGAAGCCAAACTTGCACGGGGATATTGTCCCGAACTTGACCCACACTCCCCGGATGGTTAGCATATACGTATGCGCGTGAATCAAAGCATTCGTCTACTCATGAGAACAAGGGAACAATATATATATACACACAATCTCTCATCTACTTATGAGAACAAACATAACAATGCCAAGCCTATGGCGTTCAAATAAATCTCCTCATCCTCACTTTTTTTCATACACTCTTTCTCACCAACACTCAAATAAAACAACAATTCATGGAGTCATGGTAGAATATATGGAATTTATCTATGGATTTCTAATTTATTTTAATTTCATATATTTATGAGTGTGATTACAATCATAAAATAAATACATATAAAAACCCTAAACCTTACATACACATCTAACCAAATAATAAAATCAATCCATCATCTACATGCAAATACAAAATCAAACCAATATCAAATAAATAAAAATAAATAAATCAAAACAACGAATTAGTCCATTATCTAACCAATATCTATGGATTCTAAGTTCATTTTAATTTCATATAATCATAAGTGTGATTACAACCATAAAATAAATACATAAAAAAAAACCCTAAACCTTGCATACATAACTAACCAAAATAATTAAAATCAATCCATTATCTTCATACAAATACAATATCAAACTAACATCAAATAAATAAATACATAAAAACAACGAAATAAACATAAATCAAGAAAAGTGAGTTTTGTACTCATAATATTTTTTTGAAGATCAAAGAATCACTTGAACAATTAATGAAGTCACCAAAATAAAACCCTAATCTTTTTTTTTCCCTCTACTCTTTCTCTCCCCGCCGTTCCTCTCTCTCTCTCTCTCTCTCTCTCACAGCTTGCACTCTCATTCTTTTTTTTTTTTGGGTGCTAATTACCTAATATTATTCTAACTTGATTGATATATTATATAACATTATACTATACAAATTCAACAAAAATACGACATATATTATATGCTATATAAAGCCAATATATATAAGGGAAAATTAGTCTAAGGTCCCTCTCCTATTTTTAGTAATGGAAGAGATCCACAATATTATTTTTTGATGTATAAGGTTCTCACAGAGAAATTTATATATCTCACACTCTCTATCTCTCACTCCCACTGCTCTTTTCTCTCTCGTCGATCTCAACTACCAGTTTAAAATCCTTGATCTTTCTCTCTGTCCTTCCCTAGATCTATCTCTCTCTTCTTCTTCTCTCATCTTCGGTTTCTCACCGCCGCCGCCGTCTCCATCTCCATCATCGTCTCCCTCTTGGATGAGAGTTTACTCTAAGTTTTGGTTGAAGCAAAGAAAGTTTTAAACTGGAAGCAATTACTCTGAGTTTCGTCAAGAAGTTAAGCCGAAGCAAAGAAAGTTTTGGAAGCAAAGAAAGTTTATTTTGAGTTTCGTCGAAGAAGAGAAAGTTTTGGAAGATTACTCTGAGCATGAGATAAGCCGAAGATAAAAGAAGAAAAGGAGATAAGCCGAAGATAAGTCTCCATCATAAGCAATTACTTTGAACGTGAGATAAGTCTCAGTTATCTTAGTAATTACTCTGAGCGTGGGATAAGTCTCCATCATATCTATATCAGTTACTGAGATATACACAAAGACTCCATTATAAGCAACTGTGATGAGTCTTTAAGTATAAATATCAGTTTACTCTTAAAAGAAAGTTTTGGAGGATTGCTTATGATGTATGTTTGCTTTCAAATGTTTAAGAGCCCAAATTAGATAAATTTGAAAACACATAAAAAATTGTTACTGAAGATTCAATAATGAGTAAAATCTGACTTTGTGTTCATGAGCTTGATTGGTGTATTTCCATGCCTAAACCAGAGAAATTCTCTTATTTGTTTTTTTTTTTTTTTTTTTTGGTTCAATTTTCTGTGGTTTGATCAAAAACACAAATTTCTCTGGATAGAACCACACAAAGCCACATAAATTTTCTCTAATACAATTTTCTTTGGATAGAGTTACACAAGGCCACACAAATTTTCTCTAATACAATTTTCTCTAGATGAAGTCACACAAATTTTTTCTACACAATTTTCTCTAGATAGAGCCATACAAAGACACACATATTTTCTTTACACAATATTCTCTGGATAGAGCCACACAAAGCCACACAAATTTTCTAACACAATTTTCTCTGCATAGAGCTACACAAATTCTACCAGAGAAATTCTCTATGAACCAAAATTTCTCTATAAAGTCTAGAGAAATTCATCTAGAGAAATTCTCTGGATCGAATTTTCTCTGGATCGATGTTAAGGGATCTTAGACATTATGAAAATATTGATAATTTTCTCTGAATTTTTGTAAATTTCGCTGAGTTGAAGTGAATTTCTCTAGAAAGTCACTACCTTCGGAGGACTAATATCAAAAAGCAGAGCACTATCCAGAGGAATTTGGAATTTTCTCTGGGATATATCTAGAGAAATTTGTAATTTTCTCTATGATATGTCTAGAGAAATTTAGAATTTTCTCTGTGATGTGTCCAGAGAAATTCTCTAGATCGAATTTTCTCTGGATCGAATTTTCTTTGGATCAATGTTAAGGGACCTTAGATATTATGAAAATATTGAGTGTCCTTTATGCTATAAAATCTTAATACCAAGGACCTTAAAAAAAAATCCCCTATATATAACACCTTTTATATATAATATATACATATATATATATATTCATATTAATTATATATAATTAAATATCACCTTAAATTAATTAAATACCACATTAAATTCTCTTGTAACCACACAATTAATAAAGTCAAAAATAAAATAAGATGATGATGATGATAATAATAATAATAATAATAATAATAATAAAAAATAAATAAAGGCTTACGAAAAATCAGGGTTGCTACAAAAAAAAACCCTCTTAACAACTGTTTGTTAACTTGTTAAGACGGTTATCCTATTGTATATATAGATCTGCTATTGTAACAAGTTAGGTGTGATTCATTTTATTAAATAAAATCTTTTCATTCTTTCTCTCTTTTCCTTCATGTCACGTGGTATTTTTTTCTATCCTAAAAATATACTATTGTTAAGTGAAGGTTGAACTTGGTGTCTAAGCCTTCTCCTCATGTCACGTGGCATTTTTTTTCCTATCCTAAAAACAAAAATTACATGCAGTGCTGAAAAAGGTTTGAACCCAGGATCTTTTGTTTCAATAAGAAACCTCTCACTACTTGGGCAATATACATATTATACTATTAATTTCTTTATTATTGATTTTTTTTTTCTTACTTATTTGAATTGTACATGCAATACGTGTGCCATCTGCTAGTCTATACATATGGAAACACAATATATATATATATGTGTGTGTGTGTGTGTGTGTGTGTTTAGATTCAAACTTCTTTTTTTTTTCTTTTTTAAATACAGGATATATACATATGTATGTAATTTTCTAAAAATTATTTTGACTTTTTTTGTTTGGCACCATTTTTTCTTATTTTTAAAATTTGAATCTATTAAAAAATAAGTTCATTAAAGTAAACATGATTGAATTGTCCAACTCGCACTCAATTTAACCCAATCCATTTAAACTCAACCAATAAATGGACAAATTGTGTTGAATTATTTTATTACGTGCTTTAACCTGCCCATTTGCCACCTCTACAAATTACTAATGCAAGGGATTATTTAGACAAGGGTGCCAACTTCAACAATTTCGATGAATGAGATCACTTTATAAATTTGAGTGTTACAAATTTAGAAAAAAAAAACAACTTTTTAAACTAAATAACATTTGTTGCGTTTGGTTCTAAAGTTTAAAAAGTACTTTTTGAGCTCTTCTTTTTGTTTTGTTTTTATTTTATTTTATTTTATTTTGTGTTTTGCTGTTCTTAGTGAATTATATGCACCTAAAAATATATATATATTTTTTTTTTGTGGAAAATGTATTGAATTTTTTTTATTATATTTATTCAATTTTTTTATATAAAAAAATCACAAATATTTTACTTTTAAGTATATCTAGATTAAGTGAATCTAAAAAGGGAAAAAAAATCTGCTTAAGATGTTTAAAAAATTCACCAAACACGAGTAACACAAAAAAGAAAAAAATCAAAAATTATTTACTAAATAGAGTAAAAATTCAGTGTCACAATGATACCGTTTTACTATTGACACGTGATATTATCTACTAACAAACTTACATGTAAAGGGTGAACTTACTCAAAATATAACTATATTGCGATACATACATGAGAAGATAAATGATAAGATACTATTAGATGATGATACCAATAATATAATATTACTATTGTATTGAACATTTTTTTTATTATTTAATGGGATCTTTTAATTTTTTAAAACAACCAAAATAGACAAAAAAATATTACCAATACAAATAAACTTTTTGGGAACATAGGTTAAAAATTAAAAGCTAACTTTTAACTCATTGTGAAACTTTTAACTATCTTCTCAAAATATTTGACCGCACCCTTCAGACGTGTGGCATTGATTGAAAATACTTATTGAAGAAGCTGTTTAGAGCGAAGGTGTCGACGCCATAAAATGCATAAGACTGCGGTATAAGGAACCAAACCAAATTGAGGAGCTCGCCTCCTTCTCTAAGCTGTTGAAGATGGTAATTTTTTGGACCACTAATTGCAGCGTAACATAACATCGCCAACCACACATTTTTCAATTTTTCCCATCTCTCCTCCTTATTACCTTCACGGATGAGGTCAGAAAATATACCCGAAAGTAATAAATACGTCTTTTTAAATTTTTCCATTTTGCGTCGTTCTCCATTTTCCATGGGAGACTTGCGTTCTTCTGTATACCTGGAAAACAATTTGACATTGTCCATGACAACTATCAACTGACTATCCGATACAACAACAGGCAACAACGAACGGCAGGTGAGGAGTAGATACACCATGTAATGTGATAGCGTTTTGCATGTTTCCTTGTTATCATGACATCCAGATGGGTTGGCACTATTTTGGGAAGTGTTTGTATCATCATAACGGCAGCATAAATATGTTATGATGTGCATAAAAAAAATTAGCTCATGAAAAGGTGTAGAGCCAATAAACCCCACAAACCACCCAAAGTTAAGGTTGTCTGTAGCTGTGTCCCTACGAATAAATTCAACAATCATGGGATATAGCGTCGGAGGGACACACACACTAGTCGTATGCATGTACCTATAGAACTTGTCTTGAATCCCCAACTTCCCAATTATTCCACTCCATTTTTTATGATTGTCTTCCTTTTTCAATAGATCGATTTGCCCCATCTTTTTAGACCACTTCTTCTTTTCAAAAACCAAGGAAATTTTTGCCACAATCGATTTGCCCATTTGCCTCTGCCGCGCTTAATTAGCCAAAGCATTGCCCAATCAGAGAATAATAACAAAATGACTGCATAAATCTCCAAAAAAAGAGCTCCGACCAATAGTACCCCTGTGATGACAATATCAACCATGGAGTAGTGCTGCTTGTGCCACTTGGCGATAAGCCGGAAGAGTCCTACCAACACAGACACCGTACACATGAAGCTGATAGAGCGAAAAATGCACCCTCTCTTGGTAAATGTTATGGGTGCTTTTGTGTATAATAAATCGTACATGAGCCCCATTTCAACCTCCAATACATTCTTACAATCTGTATGAACATCCAGATTTATTGCATCGGGAAATTTTAGTTTTGCATACCGTAGTTTGAAACTAGATCTACGAATGTCATAATTCTCTATATAATCTTTAAAATCCATCACCAGATTGTGGGCCATAATTAAATCATTTTCACGTGTCTTTTCTCCGGCAAAGCGAGCTAGATCATGGCCTCTTAGATCATAAAAGGGTACAATGTTTTTTGATTCATCATGGCATGCTAACTTAAGAGCCCATGTCCTCTCCCCATACTTAATAATTCCAGCCACGAATGCCGGAATTAACATAAATGAAAACCAGAAATGCCTCCAAGACATAACAATGACATAAATTGCCACAATAGCTTGAACACTCATACCTAAAAAATGCCTTATCCACAATTGATTATCATTCAAAGAATAAGCAGTTATGGTATCTGGGCCACCAAGATGCAATAAAAGCAAGGGTGCCCATAATGCCTGTAATGTATCATTGGGATTAGGAATATTATTTAGGATATGAGAGAGCTTGCCAAGGGCGACAGTTGCCACCCAATCGGCCATTGTGTAGGCCAACCAGACAATCACGTTAATCCATTGTGACGATATATTCTTTCTGCGTTTGCCAAAGACAAAAAGAATGATTTGTAAAATGAGACTAAGTAGAACCAGAATCTGAACTTGCCACACATCCCATAGTATCTTCCACGATGCTGGAATCAGATTCATCACACCCTTCTCTTCTTTATCTACATGGAGAGAAAATAAGTTACTATATGTAAACATAGATGGATAAATTTAAATTGAGCATTGCTATTCAACTTAAAAAATTAGACGTTCATTTGAAACTCAATGATATGACACTCAATGAGAATATCTAAGGTAATATTCTCTCTCATATATTCTCTAATCATCTATCAATTATCTCAATCACATATCATTGAATCCAAAAAGCGGACTTGTATATCATTTTTCATTTAAATTTTATATATATCATGGTAGCACATTATAATAGATAATGACTATTCAAAAAATTCTACAACATAGCTATTTTTTTTATTTATTGTGTATCATATGCAAGTTATAACAATTTATGGTATCGATAGTATTGCATAGTTAAAATCATATGTATATTTAAGCACAACACATTTATTTTTTATGTGACAAAAAAATATGCTTAGCACACGTATTTTTTGTTTTAATTTCTCTTTGGTTAACAAATGTGCTATAAATATTTTGATGCCTAACTGTTTTTTTTTTTTTTTTTTAAATTCTATAGATGCCACATGAATTGTTTAGTTTCAAAAATAAAAATAGAAAATTTTGAAATAAATATTTTTAAAATTTGAAATTATATAAGACTAATTTCATATTTGGAATTTCTTTTAAAGATTTTTAAATTTCAAATTAGAGATGGCTAAATTTCTTTTTTCAGTTTCTATATTATGTTTTTGAAATTACCACTTTGGAGATCATAGAACATTTTCAGATGAAAAGTTATTTTAGGGGAAATTACAGTATAGTGAGATAGAGAAAAAAAATTCTAAAAACATGTGGGGTGCAAGTGATTTTATAATATGATACAAGTGAAATGCTCTTGTACCCCTCATGTTTGTGTAAAATAAACTTTGTTATCCCATTGGATGTAATTCCCCTTTCATTTTACTTAATATATAGTATAATTGTGGTACACACCCTTAAAAAGTGTGTGCCATATACATCTTATAATTAAAAAATAAAATTACATAATTTCATACTTTCTAAGTTATAATTTTGAAAAAATGGGATAACTAAATACAACATGAGATATAACTAAGACAGTCATCAGTCATAACTAAAATAATTATTTTGCAATACCATAGAACCATATGGTATGACTTCCATAGAACCATAGAACCATAACAGCACATAACATAACATATCTCTTGTTTTTTGCAATACCAGTTAAACAAGGGACCCATTCCCCTGCATATCTAAGGCTTTCAAATGAATATATTTATTAGTTTTATATTTTTGAAATCATAAGTCATTTTAGGTCTTTGTTGCTTTATTAATAATACAAGGGGGGCCATTGGTTTGATCTACAAACAAAAATAACAAAGCAGTCACAATTCTCTAGCCGCAGAGCAATTACTTAGTGTGAATCACTTTCGTTTAGTTAATAAGAAACGTTAAAAGATGAAGCACTAGAAAACCCCAAACAATATGCCGTTTGGGAGGAGGGGAAAAAAAAAAAATGAAAAAGAGTCCTTTTGACATAGAAAAAGATCTAACCTCTTTATATATAGAAAAATGACTGGTAGCTCGAAATTCGTGGCTCGATTTTGGCTCGAATGGCAAAACGACGTCGTTTTGCCATTCTTTTTTTTTTTTTTTCTTTTTCTTTCTTCATTTTCTTCTTCTTCTTCGTTGAAACCAGAAGAAGAACAGAGGGAAAGAGGAGAGAGGGAGCCTCCGCCGCCTCCGCCCGCCGTCCTCGTCGCAGCTCGCAGCTCGTTCGTCGCCTCCGCCCGCCGTCGCAGCTCGCAGCTCGTCGGCTCCGCCCGATCGTGCCTCCGCCCCCCTCCTCCGCCTCCAGCCCTAATAATTGGGCCCCCTCCAGTCCTTCTCCTCCTCCCTCCTCCCTCCCTCCCTCCTCCTCCTCCTCCTCCTCCTCCTCTTTCTTCTTCCCCCTAATTTCAAGCCAAATTCGAGCCCCTATATTCGAGCTACCAATCGGGATTGTATATATTTACATACAAGTTAATATATATAAAAAATAATAATAAAAATTATAGATCATGGACTTGTATGATAACCCATATCATACAAACAATGATACAGAAAATTTCCAACTAATCAGCAAATAATATGAAGCACATATGGTATACTTGCATGTGCTCTGTCATCCAAACCAAAACAAACAAGAATATACATATACATATATACATATATATATATATATCATATTTTGTTTTTTGAATTGTCTAGAGAGTAAGATTTGAGGCCATCCCTTCAAACATCCACTCATTAGGGTTTTGAAAATTAGGGAAAACAAATAAATTGGTTTTCAAAAGTAGGGAAAACAAAGGAAAATAGAGAAATTGAACAAGAGAGAGAGAGGACCCATACCTGATCTCGGGCTGTTTGAAGATAGGTGAACTGCTAGTGCCAAAAAAATGGTGATGGTGGTGCTGTTAGGTGCAAAAATAGAGAGCAACCATGTGAGTAAGAGGAGTAATGGAAAACAAATACAAAGTTTGAGAGAGAGAGAGAGAGAGAGAGAGAAATACATACATAACAAAGCAAGCCGTTAACTTCTCGAAGCACTGCTGATGCTTGCTTGAAGAAGCGACGCCGGCAACTGTGATTACGAAGGAGAAGTGACTTTGGTGACTGCAATTGAGCAAGAGAATCGACAATGAGGTGCGTGCGTATGAGGAGTGATGCGCGGGACTGGTGCACAGTACATACGGTATAAAGAGTTTTAAAAATTCACTCTAGTGATATTGGGCAATTTTCCCCTACAAAACTGTTTGGTCAGTAATTTCCTTCAATTTAGTTAAAGAACCATCAAAAGGACGTAGTTTTATAAATTGCGACCAAATTATTTTGGTCGCCAAAATTTTTTGTATTTGTGCTTTTTTTTCCTCTTGGACTTTTGCCGACCAAATTTCAATTTTAGTCGGAGAAAATAATATTTTGGCAACTGAAAAATATTAGTCGGCAAAACTCCAAATTTTTGCCTAGCAAATTTTTATTTAGTCGCCAAATGAAAAAATTTTACGACTAAATAAAAGTTAGTCGGCAAAATTGGTTGGAAAAAATGTAATTTCTTGTAGTGCAATGTCATAACTAAATAAGAAAATAGTATAACTAAGAGCGCATATAGTACACTATTTTTAAGAGTGTGTATATTAGAATTTCTTATAGTTATAAATTGATAGATTATTTAATAGTAAAATAGATAGGAGGGGCCGACTAGCACGAGACAACCCTCTCTCAACATTAATTATGTGAGTATCTACCTATTGGAAAATCAAATACGAGGTCTTAAACGAGCTCAGCAACGTTGGGAATCACAACAAGGGATTTACAAGTAACTCTCACAAGTAAGAAGTTTCATTTGAAGCTACTATATAAATTGTTTCTACATTATTTTGCAAAATATTCAAACCTCAAAAAACATTTGTCACAAACAACATTGTTAAGGCATTATGAATATAGAGATAGGGATAATGTAGGACAAGTCAAAATTAACTTTATAGAAGTTAGAATCTCACTTGGTGACTCCTGCAATGATATCAATTCTTATTGTGGCTAACATGTAAACTGAAAAATAGAAGAAAATGCCAACTTGCCAACTAATTAAAAAGAATATATATATATATATATATATATATGCATATTCTTAAAAAGAAAAAAGGAAAAACATCACCTTTTGTACCTCTATATAGTAGCCTGTGATGACTTGAAAGCAAGAAGATCAATGACGATATGGTACTCCATATTACCTCCCAATCCTTATATTTATATAGGAACAAAGTATGTCAAAGGGCAAAAAAGAAGAGAATATATTACTTGCTTGCATTTTGATTTAGGAAAAAAATGAGGAGAGAACAAATTACTTGCTTGCAATCTGATTTAGAGAAAAGGGAGTACGAATTACTTGTTCCTTACATTAAGATATACAAAGAAAGGTATCAAAGGACAAAAACGAAAATTAAAAATAAAACAAATTACTATCTTGGAATCTAGTTTAGAAAACAAAAGCCAATTTAACCAGACATATGGCGTTTAAATTTTGGCAACATTTGTCCTACACTTGACATTAAACGGAATTTAGCCCATTGACTAGAGCTCTTCCACCGTACTAAGAGGTCAAGTGGTTGATACCTCCTACCTGTGTGAGGGTCCTATTCGCCTTGTAGTCCTCTTGGGTATCTCTTTCCTTCTTTGGGAGTTTATTTGTAGTTCTCTATCTTATAATTGTTAATTCAAACTACTTAAATGTTTTGAGAAAAAATGTAATTTAAAAAGGATTAACTACACTAATGATTTTCAAAGGATACGTTATACTATATTTTAGTCCCAATTTTTAATTGTTCCTCTTTTGTTCTCAAAGTATGTGACTTGTTACATTTTAATCCCTGACGTTAATGTCATTCAAAATCAATAACACAAAAGAAGCATTTTTTAAAAATTTCATGAAACTCAACAAAATCAAAATAACGAATAACAAAGACTTGATGGAATTAATCAAAAGCCAGCATTTTGGAATTAACAAGGACTTGGTGGAATTAATCAAAAGCTAGTTTTTTGGGAAGTAGGTTAAAAGTTAAATTTTTAATTTTTTTGGTTTTTTTTTTGAAAAAAATGTACAAAAAAGTACAGAGCTGGTGTAACTAAAAAAAGCAAAAAAGTCAAAAAGTTGGCTTTTAATCAACTTGCCAAATATGCATATTTTTCATAGAAATTAAAACAAAATCATAAATTCAGGACCAAAATCAAACCAATTGAAATTATAATAATCAAAATGACACAAAAACTAAAATACAGGAAGTACGGTCTCAATTTGACCTTCTTGTAATTAAAATTCTAAGCATTGATATTGGGAGCACTTTTGGATAATGATTTTTTTAGTTGAGCTTTGAATATGAAGTTTTTATTTATTGATCCTTTAGAAACTGAGGTTTATTTATTTATTTATTTATTATTATGTACCATTACTCAAAGAATAAAATTCTTTTTTGGGCCTCTTGATAAAGAAGATTTTTCTCAATTTTTACAATTGAAGACCTTTGGACAAAGATTATTTGGCTGCGATTTGATAAAAAAAATGAATTTCTTAGGGCTTGTTTCACTTTCAAATCAATTTTTGAGAGTTCAAAACTAAAATTTGTTTGACTTTATAATTTTTTCAAAATTGTTTTTAATCAATTTTTCTATCTCCTCTATCTTTCTCTCACATCGTACATATCAATTAATCATTTTCCTCTCTCTCTCTCTCTCTCTCTCTCTCTCTCTCTCATTCTCTCACATCTTACACATCAATCAATCACGTTTTCTCTCACATCCATCTATTCATCTACAAAAAAAAAAAAAATTACAAATCATCTCAAATTATAGAACTCTAAATACAAAACTATTTTTAAAATATATAACCAAATAAATTTTTAAATTTTGAAAGCTCTTTTAGAAAATTTATCTTTGAAAATTGATTTCAAAACCAAATTAAACAGATCCTTTGTCTTTTGGGTAAGGGAAGTATTTTTTTTGTTGGATCTTTAAACCAAATTAAAAAATGACGAAGAAAATTTTGGAGACTCATCCAATATGGGGACTAAAGCCATTGTTTGAGTGGCCTAGGACATGAGTTGGCCGAGTGCTTGACTGTGATGACCGGACGCGACCAGTTGTGGCCAATCATTTTCTACGTATAGTACCAAAGTATATCAATATAAAAGGACCAAAAAGAAGAGAATAAATTACTTGCTTACACTTTGGTTTATAGAAAAAAAGAGTACTTTTTTATAAATCTCTTTTCTTTTATTTATATTTCATTTAGTTCACATTATTGTTTTATATTCCAATAAGTCTCATGAGTGACATAGTTACCACAATACCTCTAATAATATTCACATTTATAGTGTGAATGTTCAGTGATGTGAATGTTCACACTGTCAATGTGAACATTAACATGTTAATGTGAATATTCACATTGTAAAATATAAATGTTCACATCACCAAATTGCTAACCGTTCAAAAAATATTTATAAGGGTAAAAATATCTATAAAATACTTTAAATATGAAAATTAGGATTTGGTAGATCAAATGTTCAAATAATAGGACTTATTAGAAAACAAGAATATTTTATAAACTAATTGGGATACAAACACTTGAAAAATAATTTTCTAATAAATCTCTCCAAAAAAAAAAAATAAGGATAGAACAAACTACTTGCTTGCAATCTGATTTAGAGAAAGGGAGAACAAATTGCTTGCTAGTTCATTACATTCATATATACAAAGAAAGTGCATAAAAATAAAACTAAAAAAGTATACAATTTACTAGATTGGAAAGAAAACAAAACAGAATTTTACTAGCCATGGCATTTAAATTTGAATTTGGGGTGATTGTTGTGCTTTATGCACAGGGTCACCGTTGTGCGGTTAATGGGGTTCATCACGGGTTCTATTTCGATAATTCAAATAGTTTGTTTTTTAGAGTATATGAAATAGAATATATCTGTAAAAAATCAAATTGATCGGATGTTGATAACTTTTTCATCTAATCACATTTGTAATTTGAAAAATGAATGTGATTTTTTGTATAAAACTGAATACAAATGTACTTAGATGAAAGGGCTATAGATATTGATTAATTTAATTTTTTTAAAATATATTCTATTCGATATACCCTAAAAATTGAATGATTTAGATTATCAAAATAAGGCCTCAAGTGAGTCCAATTAGTCGTACAACAGTAACTGTTGTGTCTTATGCATAGCAGCTACCCATCTTCCTTAAAATTTGGCAATATTTGTCCTTCCGTTCGCATTTAACAGAATTAATCCATTGGCTAGAGCTCTTAAACTGTACTAAGAGGTTAGAAATTTGACTCTGTCCACTTGTATGAGGGTCCGTATTACCTTTGTAGTCGTTTGGGGGTATCTCTCTCCTTTAGGAGTTTA
Source organism: Camellia japonica (assembly GCA_030407325.1). NCBI lineage: Eukaryota > Viridiplantae > Streptophyta > Magnoliopsida > Ericales > Theaceae > Camellia > Camellia japonica. The sequence goes on along the minus strand of JAPPVO010000059.1, from coordinate 166,411,049 downwards.
TTTGTATCTATGTTATAATTGTTGATTCAAATTACGTCAATGTATTGAGATACATTGTAATTTTTTTTAAAGGGTAATTACACTGATGGTCCTCAAAGCATAGATTATGTTATATTTTAATTGTTCTATTTCATATCTCCAAGTATGCAATTTGTTACACTATAATTCTTGATGTCAACACTGTTCAAAATGAGTAAAAAAAAAAAAAGAAATATTTATAAAATTTTACATGAAATTGCAACAAAATTAAAATGATCAATAATGAAGACCCCAATAGGTTTGACTTTGTGACTCCAGTCCCGGTCGATGCTAGACTTTAGAAAGAAAAAAAAAATTATATTAATTTGATGTGTCTAAATAAAATAATAATAATAATTTGTTCAAAAAAATAAAATAATAATATTGGGTTGTTTTACAGTACTTTTTTTTTTTTTTTGGAGCATATATGTCATATGTATCATAAATGTTATAATTAAATCACTTTTATATTCAAAATTAAAAATAATATAATGGATCCTAATCGAATATCACTTATGACATAACTATGACTTTTTCAGTCATAATCAAAATAATAATTACAATAAGTTATAACACTATAACAAATTAAGGTTTTAAAAACAAAAAATTTAGAGATAAAATCGCTTCTAGATATGTAATAATTTTTTTTTCTCAAAAATAGCATTATTGTATTTTTAGAGATAAAATTAGACATATAGTGATAAATTATTTTTTTTTGAGACCAAAGTAATAAATCTTTTTGTGACCAAATTATTGTCCCTAAAAATGCATCTATCAGCAACAATTTAAAAATTTTGTTGCTAAAAGTTCTTTTTTTTTTTTTTTTTTTTGAACTTTTGAGTTGACCTTTTAGTGACTATTCTCATGACAATACAAATTGGTCCCTAAATTTTTTTACAACAAAATTTTTATATTTTGGGACAGAAATTTGATCTTTAAAACTCTTATTTGCTGTAGTATAACCAACATCACAACATAACCAAGGGTCATAACTAAAGACCAATTAAGGCATAATCAAATACCTCTTCAGACATAACTAAAACAAAATAAGCGATTATAATCAAATTATAATTAATATTGCAATTAGTCATAGTCAAGTTATAACTAATACCAGAATAAGTAATAACCAAAAATCACAAAAATCATAAATAGACATGTGTATTATAGAATTTTCCCAACTAATACCCACTTACACTAATGTATACCTCTTAATTTGTCCACTAGTGATTCTAATATAGACTGTAGCTGTAAGGGTTATTTATATGAAGCCCATCTAAATTATTCAAAAGTATCATTTTGATCCTTAAATTATGAAAGTGTATAAATGGATTCCCTAAATTATTGTGAAATGTTACTTTGGCTCATAAACTATAAAAGCGTACAAATAGACTTCTTAAACTATAAAAACCGTACAAATTGGACTCCTAATGAAAAGAGTCAGAATGAAGCACACCAATAGTCTATAAAAAACTATACAAGTTAGACCCCTAATGAAAGGGACGTCAATAGTTTAGGGGGTCTATTTCTACGTTTTTATAATTTAAGAGATAAAGTGATACTTCATAATAGTTTATCTGTTTGCATGCTTTTATAATTTTAGAGGTTAAAATGATATTTTTTTAATAGTTTAGAAGGTCATGGTGTGAATAATCCCAGCTGTAATTATTGGTTGTATTTCCACATTATTTGATAAGACTCTTCTATTTTGCTAATAAATGCAAGAGACAAAACAATACAAAGGTATCTTCGACCAGGGAACAAAAGTTGCATTTTTTTTTTTTTTTTTAAATGGTAAAAGGCTGCATTTTGATGCAAACTAACAAAAATAGTCATTTATTTTATAGGGCATGTCACGGCTCTTGCTGAGTGAAAACTACAAAAAGTTGGATCTTGAAAGATGAAATTTTTTTGTCTCTAAGGAGTTAATTTCGTCACTATAGATATTTGTAAGGAAATATTTTCGTCACTGGTTTCGTCATTGAATGTTTGTCACTAAAAATCACAATGACGAAAAATAATTTCGTCCCCAATGAAATTACTTCAATGATGAAATTTTTTGTCACCAATAAAACAATATTTTGCCGCCAAAAATTCTCATTTTCGTTACCAAATAATTATTCAATACCATATTTATAACTTTAGTTGACGAATAAATTTGTCACACATGTTGATCATTGATGAAAAAATAATTCGTCACAGTAAGATGAAAAGGTGACGAAATTTTTCGTCTCCAAAAATCATACATGGGTGACAAAATATATTTCGTCACAAATATATATACACTTGACGAAATTTTTAGTCACCAAACAATAAAATCAATGAAAACTTTCATATATAAGCTGTAATAAATTTTTATCACAAAAAATATTTATTAGCGACGAATAATCACTTTGTCATAATAACAAGTACAAATGACGAAACAAATTCGTCACTAAACTTGTTCCATATTTTATATTTCAATTTAAATTATTATTTCACAAATATCCCTGCTCATATCCCAATAACCTTTTAATTGTACTAAGAAATCCACTAACTATTATACACCACTCCACAAAAAAAATTCATTAAACAATTTATATTATAAATAAAAATATATCTATTAAAATAATTTAATAATAATCCATTAAGTATAACAAAAAAAAATATCATAGCAAATCCCAAAATGGACTAACGTGGAGTCCACAAAAAAAAAAAAATCAAAACGATCTTGATTTGCAATTAGAACTAAGTATCAGTTCAGATAAAAATAAATAAATTCAACACTTGATCTTGATTTGCAAGTATGCTTCCAAACGTTATCAAAACCAATCTGCAAAGAAAATAAATAAGGAAAACATTAATATATTGTCAATTACATCTAAATTCATATATAAATAATTTTATTGTGTAAACCAATTTAGTAGAAATGCATATAATAATCCAAAACTTCAAAGAGTTGAGGTTATCCTTGATGATAAGTAACACGGATACCAGAAGATGCCAGAAGAGTCTAAGAATACCATGTATCACTAGCACTAATGTCAACAAGAACCAAAGAGAATCATAAAACCTGTTTGACACAAACTAATCAGCATTTTTATTTAAATCTAAATATTCTTCTATTTTATTTTTAACCTCAACGAGGTAAAAGGTCAAAACACATACATGCAAGCAACCATAAAAACAAAAACGAACACACGTGAATAGATATTGAAATAAAAACACAATTAGACCTCCAACCAGTTTGGGTTAATTACATTTTACCCCTTTATAGTTTTGTCCAAAAACACTTTACCTCCTTCATGTTTAAAAATATACACATAACCCTCTTGAAATTTGAAGTGAAGTGCAAAAGTCGCGAATTCTGGTTAAGTTAACCATGCATGTACAACACACACTAAATTGAGCATGTGTGAATGTAAGAAATATATAAAATAACACTTTTGCCCCATTTTTAATTTGTCTTTTTCTATTATTTTCTTCTTTATTCCCTCTCCCTCCTCCTCCTTTCTACAGCAGCAGACCCACTCTTCTCTTCCATTCTTCTTCTCACTTCCTCCCACACCTCACAGGTCGCCATTGACCAATAGCCTCATGGGCCACCATAGCTATCAACCACCTCTAAAACAAAACCTAGCAGCCATTTCCCCAAACACCCAGGTTAGGTGACTCAGTAACCTCATAGACACAGTCCACCAGGCCACCACCGTATATGACCAAACCCAACCCCAATACCTAGTGACAAGCACGTTTCATCCCTCTCATCTCTTTCTATGATACCCCCATTTTGTATTATGTTAATTGGCCCCTAATACGTATGCGATTATATGTTTCGATATGATTTTGTGTGCCATGATGTGATATACGTGATTTTGGAATTCTATCTGTTAACCGTAGGAATATCTGTTTGAATAATCCGCTTCGGAAATTAAATTGAGGGCCTTATCGGCCGCAGAACCCGAAATTGATTACGCCATCGTGGTTGGCATAATTTTTAGAGCCCACGGTGAAATTTAATTAGAAATTGATTCGGGTTAAATTAAATCGATTAAATTGATGAGTTAGAACCCAACTATCTTATTATTATAATATTGTGACTTAGTGGGGCCTTATTATATTCAATTCCCTCTTTGTTTCACCTTGGCTGATTCTAACTAAAGGAAAGGGGGAGAGGGAGTCGGCTAGAGAGAGGGAAAAGAGGAGAGTTGGGTGTTTGGCTCAAATTTGTGTAGTCTTGGAGGATTAAACTCAAGAAGTTGCTATAGATTGGAAGATTGAGCCTCTAGGTGAGCATTTGATTCTTGAATTCATGAGTTAATGTGTAATCTTGTGTGTTCAAGGGTTGTTTGTGATCAAGAGCATGATTTGAATTAATTTTGTTGAAATTGAGACTTGATATGTGCATGCATGTAATGAACTCCCATGGAATCACAAATCTAGCATGTAATTTGTAAAATTGTGAAAGATTGGTAGTGTAATCCCACATGCAAGCATGTCTTTGTCAAATTTTATGGGAATGAACACTTATTGCATTATTTGAAGTGAGTATGAAATCAAATAGGGCATGCATGTACAAATCATGGGAGTATAAGTCTTGAATGTCTCAATTTGAGCATATTGGAGATGAGTTGTAATATCTTGGGCCATACATGCAAATAAATCATGAAATTGAGCTTCAAAATGTTGTGATTCAGTATTTGTACCAAGTTAGTGCACACATGTACCAATTTTGGGTCAAAACCATGCATTTGGGGCCTTTGAATTTGAAGTTGAAGCTCAAGAACATGTTCTGGATTTTCCAGAAATTTAAGTCCCGCTCGAGCGGGGAAACTGCCGCTCGAGTGTAAAAATCGAGCTCCCAGCACTTTTTGCAGACATGGTTCACGCTCGAGCGGAGGAATCCCACGCTCGAGCGGGGAGCCATGTAGAGAGGCCTTCCGCTTGAGCGCCAGAGTTCGCGATCGAGCGTAATTTCGATGCATCCAGTACTTTTGCAGGCCTTAAGGGTCCGCTCGAGCGGAAAAGTCCACGCTCGAGCGGGGACCCTGTTTTCTGAAATTTTGAAAATGCATTCTGTGTTCTGTTTTCCGTTCCCTTTCACTCCTAAGCACTCTTAGGCATACATTGAGCATTGTAAATGAGTTAAAGAGATAAGAATAAAGCCTAAGAGGAAAAATGTGAATTTTTGAACGGATTGAATTGTTAGTGACTCTTTTATGTTCATGACGTGTGTAGGGTCGAGTTCCAGGGCGAACCAATCTACCGATCACTGTGAGTAATATCTGAAATATGTTATTGTCCAATTACTTGCTCCCATGTAAGTTTTATAAGGTTCATTAATTCTGGATAGTGGACAAAGTTTGATATGAAAGTCTGAAAGGCCTATGTGCCGGTTTGATATGAAAATCTGAAAGGCCTATGTGCCAGTTTGATATGAAAGTCTGAAAGGCCTATGTGCCAATTCGACATGAAAGTTTGAAAGGCCTAAGAGCCAGTTTGACATAAAGGCCCAAGAGCCAGTTTGACATAAAGGCCCAAGAGCCAGTTTGATATAAAGGCCCAAGAGCCAGTCTGATATAAAGGCCAAGGAGCCAGTCTGATATGAAAGTTTGAAAAGGCCAAAGGCCAGTTAACATGAATGAATTAGGGCCTAAGGCCGCCTGTTGTATAATGTTTCAATGCATTTCCTTTATTTAATATTATTCACTGGGCTTTCGCTCACGCTCATTCATATGTTTGTAGGCGAGCCAAGGGAGGTCCAGACCCAGCCCCAGTAAAGCCTAAGTGGATCAACATAAGTTTTGGAAAGTCAGCATTTGTGTCTCACGCATGAGACCCATCTTCGCCTTTTGTCATGTAGTTATATTTTGTCTTGTTGGCGAAGCTTTGTAGATGTTTGTATATAGCTTCACAGGTTGACATAGTTTTGGGATGATCCTGTATGTGCTGAACTGTTGATACTTAATTTCTGTTGAGAGTTATTAATGTTTAGATGTATAACTTGTTTGACGTGCCATGTAAGCACAGCTCTAAGGACAAAGTTTTAAAATTGCTTCCGTTTGGCCCCCATTAACTCTGTTAAAATGCGTTTGGTTTGGTTTGAAGCCGTAGGTAATCTCACGATTACTGGCCGGTTATGCCCTTAATCCACGGAGGCGGGTTAGGGTCATGACAGATTGGTATCAGAGCACGAGTTAATAACTCACACACTTGTCCAAAAGAGCAATAAGCGTCTAGAAAATGTCTAGGATGCATTCATAAGTACGAATTTGAAAGCATTGAGAATGTGCTTAACTGTTTCATGTGCACAACTTTATGTTACAAGTTTGCGAACTACTTGCATTACAAATTATCTGAATATATATATATATATATGCTCCTTTTTACATGCATATTTCTGTACCTTTTGTATAAACTATAATGCAAGTTTAATCAGATGGTGAGGACAAGGGGTGATGAGATAGAAGAGTCTACTGCTACTAGACTGGATAGAATGGAGAGACTGATTCAGGAAATGGCAGAGTCTTTGAGGTAACAACAAGAATGGCAACAACAGTGGCAGCAGCCACATCCTCCACCTCCGCCTCCGGCACCTCCTGTGCCAGATAATCAGAATGATGACCGGGCCATAGCCCTCACCAAAGAGTTCAAGAAAATGAAACCACCCCAGTTCCATAGTGGACTAGATCCTCTGAAAGCTGAAGCTTGGGTCCTCGGCATTGAAAAACTGTTTGAAGTATTTCCGTGTTCAGAGACGCAGAAAGTGCTTCTAGCCACCTTTATGCTAGAAGATGAAGCAAGAAGATGGTGGATGTTGATGCGCGAGAGTTACAAAGATGCTGATTGGGCAAAATTTTTGGAAATCTTTTATGACAAGTACTTCCCGCAGTGTGTTCGGGATAGGAAGGTGGCGGAATTCATGGAACTGAAGCAAGACAGCATGACTGTGGCCGAGTACGAGGCCAAATTCACTGAGTTGGCCAGGTTTGCGCCACATGTAATTGACACAGACTATAAGAAGGCAAGACATTTTGAAGGTGGGCTCCGAAGTGACATCCTAGAAAGGGTGAACGTCTTGAAGTTGGAAACATACATAGGAGTGCTAGACAGGGCCATTATATCTGAGGCAAACATAGCTAGACAAGCCAAGCCAACAACAGAATGGAAAGGTAACAAAAGGCAGGGCTTCTTTTCGAAGAAGAAGTTTCTGAAAAAGCAAAATATGGGCTCCTCAAACACCTCGAATTCTTCCCAAGACACATCTCCCATGTGCAACATTTGCAGCAAAAGGCACCGTGGGGTTTGTTACCGTGTGTCAGGGGCCTGTTTCAAGTGTGGTAAACAAGGGCACATGGCCCAAGATTGTAATCAAAATGGGGGAAAGAAAGCTGCTAGTTCCACTGCATCAATCCCAAAGCCAGGAAACACTTTGAGGTCTGCAACCACCGGGGATACCATGAGACAAGGGAGAGTTTTTGCGCTTGTTCCGGGTGATACACGGAATGCCAATGCAGTTGTCTCAGGTACTATTTCTATATGTAGTCAGGATGCTTTTGTATTAATTGATTCCGGATCCACACACTCCTTTGTGACATATGCATTTGCATCTAGACTGAATAGACCCTTAGAATTACTGCCCTATCTACTATGTGTGTGTGCTCCATCGGGGGAATCCGTGTTATGTGAATACATATATCGGTTTTGTGACATGCATATCGAGGATGCTACCCTATATGTAGATTTGTTACCCTTGAACTTTAGACATTTCGATGTAATTCTGGGCATGGATTGGTTGACCAAATATTGTGCCACCATTGATTGTGTGACAAAACAAGTTGTATTTAAACCACCAGAACAGAAAGAGATTGTGTTTGTGGGAAATGGGGTAGTGCCTCCGCCTTATTTGATATCTGCAATGAAAGCATGTAGGCTAATCAGGAAAGGGTGCCAGGGTTATTTGTGCTATGTATTGACTAAACAATTTGTGGATGTTAGAGTGAATGATATCCCTATTGTTAGAGAATTTCCGGATGTGTTTCTAAATGAATTCCAGGGGAATTGGTAGACAGGGAGATAGAGTTTACAATTGAGACTATGCCAGGCACCCAACCCATCTCCAAAGCTCCCTACAGAATGGCTACCGCCAAAATGAAAGAATTGAAAGAACAGTTGCAAGACCTGCTTGATAAGGGATTCATTCGACCTAGCACTTCGCCTTGGGGTGCACCAGTTTTGTTTGTAAAAAAGAAGGATGGAACTTTGCGTTTATGCATTGATTATCGGGAACTGAATAAGGTAACAATAAAGAACAAATATCCACTACCCCGTATTGATGACTTGTTTGACCAGTTGCAGGGGTCACAGGTGTTTTCTAAAATTGATTTGAGATCCGGGTATCATCAGTTGAAGGTAAAAGCAGAGGATGTTGAGAAAACCGTTTTCAGGACAAGGTATGGTCATTTCGAATTTCTAGTTATGCCATTTGGAGTGACTAATGCTCTGGCAGCATTTATGAACTTAATGAATAGAATTTTTAAAACCTACCTTGATGAGTTTGTTGTAGTTTTTATCGATGATATCTTGATATATTCCAAAGATAGACTTGAACATGAACAGCATTTGAGAACCGTCCTGCAAATACTTAGGGAAAGGAAATTGTTTGCTAAACTAAAGAAATGTGAGTTTTGGTTGGATGAAGTTGTTTTCCTGGGACTTGTGATTAACAGAGAAGGGATTTCAGTGGACCCACAGAAAATAGAGGCAATTGTGAATTGGCCTACACCGACCAATGTAACAGAAGTTCGCAGTTTTATGGGTTTAGCTGGGTACTACAGGAGGTTTGTGAAGGATTTTTCAAAAATAGCCGTGCCTCTTACCCAACTGACATGCAAGGGGCAATCTTTTGAGTGGAACGATGAAAAAGAATCAGCCTTTCATGAATTGAAAACCAGATTGACCACCGCCCCGATTTTGACACTACCTTCAGGTACGGAAAATTTTGTGATTTTCAGTGATGCATCTTATAAAGTCTGGTTGTGTGTTAATGCAGAACGGAAAGGTTATTGCCTACGCCTCCCGACAGTTGAGACCACATGAGAAGAATTATCCAACGCATGACCTAGAATTGGCCGCAGTTGTTTTTGCTTTGAAAATCTGGCGGCATTATCTATATGGACCAAAGTGTGAGGTCTACACGGACCACAAAAGTTTGAAATATTTCTTCACACAGAAAGAGTTGAATATGCGCCAGAGAAGATGGCTGGAATTGATAAAGGATTATGATCTAGAGATTCAGTATCACCCCGGGAAAGCTAACACAGTTGCTGATGCCTTGAGCAGAAAATCAACGGGGAGTATGGCTTGTTTGCTTACTGAACAGAAGGAGATCCTGCAAGATTTTGAGAAGTCTGAAATTGAAGTGGTAATGTGTAAACAGGACGGATTGATAGCCGCTATTACAGCCGAGCCAGCGATCATTGAAGAAATCAAGCAGAAACAAAATGAGGATGAGTTCCTCAAGAAAGTGATTGACGAATTTGAGGCAAGCCCGAAAGCAGAATTCAGTATTGAGAATGAAATGTTGAAATTCCGGAACCGAGTATGTGTCCCTGATACCCCAGAACTAAAGAAGAGGGTTTTAGACGAAGCCCACAGATCCGCATTTGCTATGCATCCGGGTAACAACAAAATGTATCGAGATTTGAAACAAACTTATTGGTGGCCTAAAATGAAGAAGGAAATTGCAGAATATGTATCCAAGTGCCTTCAATGTCAGCAAGTCAAAGCCGAACATCAGAAACCGGGCGGGCTACTTCAGCCTCTCCCTATTCCTGAATGGAAATGGGAGCATGTGACTATGGATTTCGTTGTTGGCCTACCTCGGACCCCTCGAGGTATGGATTCGATTTGGGTTGTAGTTGATAGACTGACTAAATCTGCACATTTTCTGCCTACCAAAACTACATTTACTACTTATAGATTGGCTACCATTTATATTGATGAGATTGTCCGTTTACACGGAGTTCCGGTATCCATTGTGTCGGATAGAGATCCGAAATTTGTGTCTAGATTGTGGAAAAGTTTGCAGGAAGCTATGGGAATAGAACTAAGGTTCAGTACTGCATTCCACCCACAGACAGACGGGCAGTTAGAACGAACGATACAAACTTTGGAAGATATGCTTCGCATGTGTGCTTTGGATTTTCAGGGGAGTTGGGAAGACTATTTGCCACTTGCAGAATTTGCTTATAATAACAGCTTCCACTCCAGCATCGGTATGGCACCATACGAGGCTCTGTATGGTAGGAGGTGTAGATCACCTATTTGTTGGATAAAGGTCGGGGATAGAGCTTTGCTTGGACCTGAAATTGTGCAAGACACTTCTGAGAAAATCAAGACTATTCGTCAAAGGCTCAAAACAGCTCAGGACCGACAAAAGAATTATGTAGATGTTCGAAGAAGACCCCTTGAGTATGAGGTCGGGGACCATGTGTTCATTCGTGTGTCTCCAATGAAGGGCCAAGTCAGGTTTGGAAAGAAGGGCAAGTTGTCACCCCGTTACATTGGGCCATTTCAGATTTTGGAGAGGCTTGGTCCAGTAGCCTACAGAGTTGCTTTGCCACCGGGATTCGAGCAAATCCATAATGTGTTTCATGTGTCGATGTTAAGGGGTTACCTCCGAGACCCGTTTCATGTGATTGATTATCACCGGGTAGCCATTGATGAAAATATGGAATATGCTGAATGGCCGGAACGAATTGTTGATCAGCAAGTAAAACAGTTGAGAAGCAAGACCATCCCGATGGTAAAAGTTGAATGGAAAGAACACTATGGGACGGATGCTACTTGGGAAAAAGAAGAGGAGATGCGACTGCTCTATCCACATTTGTTTCCCGACGAAGGTAACTTAAGTTTAGAGGACCAAACTTCCTAAAGGGGGGAAGACTGTGATACCCCCGTTCTGTATTATGTTAATTGGCCCCTAATATGTATGCGATTATATGTTTCGATATGATTTTGTGTGCCATTATGTGATATACGTGATTTTGGAATTCTATCTGTTCACCGTAGGAATATCTATTTGAATAATCCGCTTCGGAAATTAAATTGAGGGCCTTATTGGCCGTAGAACCTGAAATTGATTACGCCATCGTGGTTGGCATAATTTTTAGAGCCTACGGTGAAATTTAATTAGAAATTGATTCGGGTTAAATTAAATCGATTAAATTGATGAGTTAGAACCCAACTATCTTATTATTATAATATTATGACTTAGTGGGGGCCTTATTATATTCAATTCCCTCTTTGTTTCACCTTGGCTGATTCTAACTAAAGGAAAGGGGGAGAGGGAGTCGGCTAGAGAGAGGGAAAAGAGGAGAGTTGGGTGTTTGGCTCAAATTTGTGTAGTCTTGGAGGATTAAACTCAAGAAGTTGCTATGGATTGGAAGATTGAGCCTCTAGGTGAGCATTTGATTCTTGAATTCATGAGTTAATGTGTAATCTTGTGTGTTCAAGGGTTGTTTGTGATCAAGAGCATGATTTGAATTAATTTTGTTGAAATTGAGACTTGATATGTGCATGCATGTAATGAACTCCCATGGAATCACAAATCTAGCATGTAATTTGTAAAATTATGAAAGATTGGTAGTGTAATCCCACATGCAAGCATGTCTTTGTCAAATTTTATGGGAATGAACACTTATTGCATTATTTGAAGTGAGTGTGAAATCAAATAGGGCATGCATGTACAAATCATGGGAGTATAAGTCTTGAATGTCTCAATTTGAGCATATTGGAGATGAGTTGTAATATCTTGGGCCATACATGCAAATAAATCATGAAATTGAGCTTCAAAATGTTGTGATTCAGTATTTGTACCAAGTTAGTGCACACATGTACCAATTTTGGGTCAAAACCATGCATTTGGGGCCTTTGAATTTGAAGTTGAAGCTCAAGAACATGTTCTGGATTTTCCAGAAATTTAAGTCCCGCTCGAGTGGGGAAACTGCCGCTCGAGCGTAAAAATCGAGCTCCCAGCACTTTTTGCAGACATGGTTCACGCTCGAGCGGAGGAATCCCACGCTCGAGTGGGGAGCCATGTAGAGAGGCCTTCCGCTCGAGCGCCAGAGTTCGCGATCGAGCGTAATTTCGATGCATCCAGTACTTTTGCAGGCCTTAAGGGTCCGCTCGAGCGGAGAAGTCCATGCTTGAGCGGGGACCCTGTTTTCTGAAATTTTGAAAATGCATTCTGTGTTCTGTTTTCCGTTCCCTTTCACTTCCAAGCACTCTTAGGCATACATTGAGCATTGTAAATGAGTTAAAGAGATAAGAATAAAGCCTAAGAGGAAAATGTGAATTTTGAACGGATTGAATTGTTAGTGACTCTTTTATATTCATGACATGTGTAGGGTCGAGTTCCAGGGCGAACCAATCTACCGATCAATGTGAGTAATATCTGAATTTGTTATTGTCCAATTACTTGCTCCCATGTAAGTTTTATAAGGTTCATTAATTCTGGATAGTGGACAAAGTTTGATATGAAAGTCTGAAAGGCCTATGTGCCGGTTTGATATGAAAATCTGAAAGGCCTATGTGCCAGTTTGATATGAAAATCTAAAAGGCCTATGTGCCAGTTTGATATGAAAGTCTGAAAGGCCTATGTGCCAGTTTGATATGAAAGTTTGAAAGGCCTATGTGCCAGTTCGACATGAAAGTTTGAAAGGCCTAAGAGCCAGTTTGACATAAAGGCCCAAGAGCCAGTTTGATATAAAGGCCCAAGAGCCAGTTTGACATAAAGGCCCAAGAGCCAGTTTGATATAAAGGCCCAAGAGCCAGTCTGATATAAAGGCCAAGGAGCCAGTCTGATATGAAAGTTTGAAAAGGCCAAAGGCCAGTTAACATGAATGAATTGGGGCCTAAGGCCGCCTATTGTATAATGTTTCAATGCATTTCCTTTATTTAATATTATTCACTGGGCTTTCGCTCACGCTCATTCATGTGTTTTTAGGCGAGCCAAGGGAGGTCCAGACCCAGTCCCAGTAAAGCGTAAGTGGATCAACATAAGTTTTGGAAAGTCAGCCTTTGTGTCTCACGCATGAGACCCATCTTCGCCTTTTATCATGTAGTTATATTTTGTCTTGTTGGCGAAGCTTTGTAGATGTTTGTATATAGCTTCACAGGTTGACATAGTTTTGGGATAATCCTGTATGTGCTGAACTGTTGATACTTAATTTCTGTTGTGAGTTATTAATGTTTAGATGTATAACTTGTTTGACGTGCCATGTAAGCACAGCTCTAAGGACAAAGTTTTAAATTCCGTTTGGCCCCCATTAACTCTGTTAAAATGCGTTTGCTTTGGTTTGAGGCTGTAGGTAATCTCACGATTACTGGCCGGTTATACCCTTAATCCACGGGGGCGGGTTAGGGTCATGACACTTTCCCTCGCAGGGAAGTAAAATTTAAAACTCATCTCCCTCTAACAGTTTAAAAATAGTAAGTTCATAACACAAGTTCTAAAGGCAACAAATCACTTTCAAGTTCTCTGTTTTAAGGCAACTAAGTTGAGAACAATTAAGATGTTATTAATGAAATCATTATATCAATGATGTGTACCGATCCATCAGTATAGCCAAACTTCATGTCAGGAACAAAAACACTTACTAACATGTAGTATTTATCTCTCCTGAATGATCTACTGCTTGATCCCTAAGATATATATATTTTTTTTAAATTTGATGTTTTGTTATGCTTCAATGGAAAAGTTAGAATTTCATAGTTGCACTCATGTTTCAAGTTGGTTTCTTAGGAAACGGAAACATTTCAGCCATTTTGATGAAGAAAAAAAAAAGCACCTTCGACGCAATAGGCTAGTATACTAAATTGGTGGTCAAGTTTGAATTTAGATGTTATGGCTACAAATTGGCTATTTAGATCATGCTCAACTGAAACTACATCATCAATAACAAGAAACCTTGATAAAATTGAAAAAGTAGCATCATGCAATAATACAAAACAACCTACAAGGAAAAACATACAAAGAAAAAGAACTTGTAATGAATTGAAAGGCAATAAAGGTTACCTTATATCGGGGATGAACGGGAAATAGAGAAGGGAAATAGAAGCAGAAGCAGCAGAGAAGAAATACAAAGAAGAACCAGACAGGGAGAAGAAGAAACGAAGAGTAAGTAGATAGAGTATAGAAAAGAGAAATGAGGGGAAAATAATGGAAAGAAACAGAGGAGGAGAGAGAACTTGCTACACAAGGAGAGAAGTTATGCTATGGTTAACATTCAGCTATGCCAATACTAACTAAAGTTCATTACACTGCCATATATATATGTCTGTCCAAAAAACAAAATCGATAAGAATTTAGAGATCTAAAATAAGTAAAGGACCCCAAAAATAGCAGTGCAAGGGGAAGCTCAACACTATATACATATTCCAATTTCCAATAGCCAAGAAGTCTCAACAATTTTGGGTACCACCTAAATAAGCTGCTTATTGGCTTATTTACTACAAGTTATCACATCAATTCTCTACTTTTGTGCATGTATTTTCATAAAAAGCCAATAAGCCACTAAATAAGTCATACCCAAACCACCCTTAGGTTGGAGTTCTAAAAACTTCAGCCAAAGTCACAAACGTCATAATGCAGTTCATAACTATTGAGTTGAAGTTAGAAACGTCATAGTGCTGTTCTTCATGGATGTACTAAAAGCAAGTGGAAATATGTCTTCAAATAAAAATTGAATTTTTTTTCTTTTATAAATAATAATTGATTAAAGAAACAACATCAGAGGGGTTGCCACCCTTATACAAACAAGAACTCAAATGAACAAGTCAAAGCACACAATTATAGGTTCAACACGATTAATCATGTCTTTTTTCACCTAAATAACTCCTATCAAAACAGCTAATTACTTCCTATGTCTTTTTAGTTCACGCAAATTATTTCTGAGTACACGACGTTTGTGATAAAAAATGTTACATTTAAGTTAAGTTGAAGGCTTTACCATAGAACAAACCTCCACGGGAAAATAAGTAATTTAACATCCTGTAGCCCCTTAGTGTACATAAAAACAATCATGGTACCCTATTACTATTCTACTTATTGAAAATGGCTCTTTGGACACCAGAACATTGAACCATGAACAAAGAAAGGCATGGGGAGAAAACTTCCTACATGTGTCTATGGGGTGTATTATTTATTCATCCACATTTATCCCAATGAGCCGTCTATCAAATCTTAGCAGGCAATATCCAGGATGGACAAAAAAGCTGTAATGCTTAGTTCAATCCATGGAAACTACATAATACAAAAGGCCCAAAACAAAAAGTTTTCAGAGGTTGAATTACTTCCCCCCTCCCACCCCACCCCACCCCACCTTACCTTTTGAAGAGCTAGTTAGCACGTGTAACATTTTCTAAAGTACATACTTTAGAATGCTATAACAACCAATATTGATTTGTGCCCCAAAAAAATAAACAAAACACAAAATAAAGCTTCTCATCTGTGGCATGGAAAGTAATGATTACCAAAGTGTTTAAGAATTGAAAAAAGGCTGAACACTATAATCATTTAGTCTTGTACATCATAATGAAAGACAATGCTGCTGATAACGCCTCAACTATGTCAAGGTATGCATAATTGAGAGAACTCCACAAGGAAAAAAGGTGATGGAGGGTAAACTTACAATGTGGAGAGGGATGAAAGCTCACCAAACATGTCATTCACTTGGCCCTGAAGTTGATTGTGACCAACATTTCTACAATCAAAGCACAATGTAACAACTAGTGGTTAAGTGTGAAGTTTTAAATAGTTTTGACATGAACAATAAAAATCAAATTTCGGATGCTTGACTAACAGGTATTTTAGGGAAGTCATCTACGATATTGAATAAGGGATGCCACCAGTGAAGCCATTTCCAGCAAGGTTTCTGCATTATAAGAGAATTGCTGATGAAACCACCATAAGAAAATTAAAGGGCGTAAATTTTTTTTTTTTTTTTTTGTTGATAAATGAAATTAAAGGACTAAAATAGAAGAGAAGGAAAAATCAGTAGGTATTAAGCATACAGTTGCGTGCAGTTTGAAGGAAGCTGATAAGGTATCTAGTTTCCAAGATTATTATTGCTCATATAACTGCAGAATTCATCAAATCACCACATCAAGATTATCAAACAGAAAGATGAAAACACCAGCAAATCATCTTAGAAGGCTATTGATCTTACAAATTCGTTACCGCTATCAATTGGTTACCGCTGTCAAACTTGCGAGCTGGTATCCCATTGACCCAGTAAGTCCAAGACCAGAATACTGCAGTGAAAAAGTGTGACCTGCTAATTTTCCCGAGAAAATACTTTGAAAGGCATTTTCCGAGAAAAACCCCAATAAAAAGTGCGGCTTTTTTTATATTCCTTACACTTCAAATCTCTTCATACCAATTAAATTCTAATCAAACCAACCCATATCATGAATTAAAACTAAAAATTACCTTTCTTGGCCAGCAGCAGTGTTTGAAATCCGAGCTTTGATGACTTTGCCATCAACATTCAATCTTCTGCTAGCGAACTCAACATCAATTGTAGACTTGGATTTGAGACTGAACTCATTCGCCGCCACTGCCGCCGCTCATCACTCTTCGCTGGTCGAAGAATGGAGACAGTGCCGACCGATCGAAGGATATGTAGAAGACTAAGGTTAGGGTTTGGAGAGAGAGAGAGAGAGAGAGAGAGAGACATAGAGACAGAGAGGTTTGGAATCGGAAAAGATAAAAATGATTTGTTTGAGAGAGAGAGGTTTGGAATCTCAAAAGATGAAATTGAGATTGTGACAAACCTGTTTCCATGGTAGTATACAACACAAGGTAGAGGAGTGTCCTCTGGGAAAGGTGAACCCACATAATGACTGCACTGCAAGGTGTGGCCTCTTTGATTCCTTAGCTGCAAATTTGAAATAATACATAGTCTGAGAAGCTTAAACTATAATAAATATGAAACAGAATGTGTATTGTAAATAGGTAGTGGCAATGGAAGCTGAAAGTTTGGTAATGGATGTCCATACTTGCCTCAAGGTCCTGTTTTTTGTACTTTCTGCCCGCAAGAGTAAAATCCTCTTCCATAAATACTGATCTGGATTATAATCCACCCTGGATGTCCAGCATATAGATGGAACAACAAATACAAGGAAGATTAAACATTGAGAAACGCTAGCAAAAGCTCATAGATGTTGCATAACATTAAGGCACAAGTTTATAACATGAGAATGTGAGGCACCACCATTTAATGAATGAGATGAGAGAAGTGGTCAATCTAATCAGCTATTTGCAAAGATTAATGACTAATTTGTTCCAGTCAATTGGTGCTATTGTAAAAGGACCACTTGAAAGAATGTTTATTGGGATAGTAAGAAAACCTGAAGCCTTAAATAAAGCAACTTGGGAGAATCTTTTTGGGTTAACTTCACTTTACTCCCATGCGGTTTACCTTGAAAACACATACACTCTTTGAACTTCAAAAGCAACACTTAAACCCTCTGTTCATGACTAAAAAGAGAAATAATCATTTTTTTTCAATGCATTTTAACAGAAAGAGTAATGCACATACACTTAGAAATTGACTGAATGATTGGACTACAGTTTTTCCACCATATTGAATAAATAAAAGGACAATATTGCCCTTGTTATACCAGGCCATGGAGTTGCAGCATCATTGTCTGCAACTTTTTCTTCATTATAATTTAAGCATATAGTTGTGATGAGGACGAAAACGGCAATTACAATGTGCATATTACAAAGGAGCAGTATCGAGCAATGATTGGAAAACACATTCAGAAGAACAAGAAGAGGCTCAATGATTCATTTGCAAGTCCTAAAACTACCCGAATTGGGATGCCAGTCCTAAAAATTAGTTCCAAGGTTTCAAAATTGGGAAATGAGCTTCAAGGTGGGTAACATAAAATTGAATCAACACCAGATCTTCTCAATGATGTTAGTCCTCAAAATCTAAGAAATCATCATGAAGTAGATTTTTCTTTGGAATATGACATTGGCGGGTTTTCTTTTTTCTTAAAAACTAGTACAAGTGCAAATCTGTTTCATTGACATTTGAACTTTGAAATGATATTTTTTCTTTATTCAAATTTGGAAAACATTTTGTAGATCAATTTAAGAACTTAGTTACTTGGATTTTGGGAACAGCATCACTCATAGGATAATTAAAGCTTATGAAAAGCTAGCGGTATTATTGACATTGCCTGTTACCCAAAGGGTTCCCTTGATTTGGGGTCATTGGCTGCAATGATGGCTAATGAGAAGAGGTTTGGGCCTAGAAGCCGGGAAGGGTGGGTAAGTATAGGCCCCAAAATCTTTGTCATATTTATAGTTTTGTTTTTGAAGTTTACTGGTGAAAAAGAAGGTGAGTAGATCACTTAAATTGATGAGGGGTGCTGCAATTCGTACAAGGAAACAGGCCAAAGACATGTTGTTGTCATGGAAGAGTGTCAATAAGAAGATAGTGTTCGTCTTTTTTTTTTTTCGATCGTTAAACTGTTTGAATGAACTTTGTTGCTAAAAGGATTTTAAAGCATAGATCTTGCAATGCAAACAGGAAAATTTATTTGTAATTTCAGTATAGATTAAATAAGCTCTCGCACAAACTTGGATTGGTTCTGCCATAAAGGAAAAAATATATGGGGTGGTCTTCTCTAGTGGGTGCACCTGTTTCTATCTTGAACAACTGGACTGATGAAAGCTCTTCCTGATTGGGATGACCACCTATGTTTTGGCAGTTTGTATATGTTCAATAGACTTAAATTCATGTAGGAAATTTAATCTTGTTACAGACCCTCCAACAAACTATATTGGTTTAGTTCCAATAAAATGTGAAAATGATTGTATGTATGAGGTAAAAATCACAAGCATCGGGTGTACTTGCCTGCAAATGAGATGGCCAATCCACATGTTTGACAAACCAATCGAAAACTCAGTGTATACTCCATTCATGAATCTATCAAACATCCTACTATCCACTAAATTCTACTTAAATACATAAATGCATCATACAAATTTTTTTTTTTTTAAAACAAATTCACCAAAAACAACAGCAACAATCAATTTCAAAAAAATTATTAGTAATCTCAAACAAATCTCAACCAAACAACAACAATCTCAAGCAATCTCAAGCAAAGATTCCAAAATCTAAAGTAAATTTTAAACAAGAAATATCTGTATTTCAATATGCTTACGAGTTTGAGTTTGTGATATGCGATCTACGAATAGGGCTGCGATCTGCGAGAAGGGTTTGTGATCTTTGATCTCGTTGACTGATGTTCACCGAAGAAGGGTTTGTGATGTTAGATCCTCGTCAACTGATGTTCACCGGAGAGAGATGAAAGAGATGGAGGGAAAGAGGGGGGGTAGGATGTCGACTGTGAGAGACCGATCGACAACGAGAAGAGAGAAAGTGATGGGGATCGGCGACAAGAAGAGACCCCTGCTGATAGTCCCTTGCTCATCAAAGAGAACAATCGAGAGAGAGAGAGAGAGAGAGAGACTCTCAGAGTCGCTGAGGAGAGAGAGTAAGGGGGTCGGTGATGAGAAGGTTCTAGATTGAGAGAGCACAAATGAGAGAGAGATGAGAGAATGAAAAGGACGGAAAGAGAGAGAGACCAGTGGTCTAATGATCCAAAAAAAAAAAAAATTCAAGTAATTATTTATTTCAAACAATAATACCAAGTGATTTTTATTTTTCAATGTGGAATGAATTATATATATATATATATATATTTAATTTTAAGTTTTTGTTTAGTTAGGTATAGTATAAATATTTAATTTTTTTATAAAAAAAAAAATTTAAAAGTCAAAAAAAAAATTATTTAAAAAATTGGTTGAGATTGTGTCAAAATAACATTGCATCATATTTGTCTAGACAAGAAAAATGTAAATATTTAATTTTTTTTCTCACCTAAAAAGAAGTATTTGTTGACGAAAATAAATTATGTCACCTATTATATTTACTTTTTTATTATATGTGACAAAATTTATAATTCATCACGAATTATTCTTATTTAATGACGAAATTTATTTTCTTCGCTACTTTTTGTCACTATAGGTTACTTAGAGAGCTAATTAACTTGTGTCTCGTTTTATTTTGACACACAGAGAGAGAGAGAGAGAGAGGGGAGGAAAATTGATAAACAAAAAAAAAGAGGGGAAAGTTAGTAGTCTATTTTTTTTCATCACTGCTCAATATGTCAAAATTTTCCCTCCAAAATTAGTGACAAAATAATTTCCTCACTAAAAAATCTCAAAATATTAAAAATTATTAGTGACAAAAATATATTTCTCACCAAATGGTCTTAAAATATTTAAAATCAAGTTTCTCGAAAAAAAATATATATATAAAATTATTAGTGACGAAAATATATTCGTCACTAATAACTTTATAATTTGTGACAAATTTTTTTCTCACCAAAAGTCTCAAAATTTTGGCGCCACCCCAAAAAATTAGCAGGAAAATCTTCGGTGACAAAACTTAATTTTTCCTCACCTAAAAAGAAGTATTTGTTGACGAAAATAAATTTTGTCACCTAATATTTTTATTTTTTTTATTATATGTGCCAAAATTTTATAATTCGTCACGAATTATTCTTATTTGGTGACGGAATTTATTTTCTTCACTACTTTTTGTCACCATAAGTTACTTTTGTTGTATGTACAAGGAAAAATAGAAAAAATAAACCACCACAAAATGTTTTTTTTTTTTGGAAACAAAAGTGCTGATTGCCTAGAAAATGGTACATATCATATTTGAAATTTCAAGCCTCTTGTTTCTTATAAGAAAGAAAATATGAGAAAGAGGCACAAAGAGACTACAACAAATACTGGATGCTTTAACAAATCTTTAGTCTCCACTGAAATCACTCGAATCCTTGATCAATCTCACTATACCTTCACATTAAATTGTGCAGATTTCGCAAGTTAGAGAGAGAGAGTAGATGCTGGTAAAGTCTAAACACTACTCTACCTATTTAGATCCAAACAAAACAAAAAATAGTATTGTAATTTCTAGGAGCACTACTAGAAGAAAAAAAAATACTTTTTGCGATCACCATAAGCCATTACAAATAATAAAAATACAGTCACAAAAGACATTTTGCGACAGCCCATGTGACTACAAATGGGGAACGCAAATGTGGGGGTGGCAAATACCTTCTGTGACAGTAAAGCAGCAGTTGCAAATTATTTGTGACTATTAAAACTACTTTTTGCCACAGTTATTTTGCCGTCGCAAAACAAAAATAAAAAAATACTTTTAGCGACCATTTTTTACTGTCGCAAAAAATTATTTATTATAAAATTCATATATACATTTGCTACAACAAAAAAATCAATTGCAAGCACCTAACAATTTTTTTAATGAAAAATAACAAAATTAACCATGGGGGCCGAATAAATATGTGCTCAGAAGAGGTTCAAACAGAGCGTTGAGAATGCTGGTAAGGCTAACTCGGCGTGATCAAACCCATTGAACAAGAACAAGGCTGAGTAAAATCCAGCCCGTGGGCCGAATATGTCAAAAAGTTTTTGACGTACCTGGGGGTCCCAGATATGATGATGAAGGTTGATGATGAAAGGGTGGGCCCTTAGAGATCAATATAAAAGGGAAAAGCATCAGCTAAAGAGAGGTACATAAGAATATACAAGATAACTTGAGATAGAAGTAAATTGGATATAATATTGACTTGTCTATCGGAGTGCTAATTCCGACACCCCCGACCGGAGTGTTCATCCCTTTTTCAGATAGCAATCAGAGGATCAAGGATGTTTAACTGGATTCTGGAGTATTTCCAAACCATTTCTCCACAATTGGCGCTGTCTGTGGAATACTCAAGTGAGTCCATGGCAGGCATGACAGATGATCCTTCGATAGTTACTGACGATGTTACACCAAGAGATGACATTACTCCAAGAAACATGCTTGGACCAGAGAATATCACCGCACGACAGGCCTTGAACTTCGACCCAGTAGCTCAAACCTCACCTCAACTTTTGTGTAGGAGACTGTGCAGGCGATCATGAATCAAGCAAAACGAAACGAATAGCATCTAGAAGATACGATGGCTGAAAACGAGCCCTTGCATAAGGAATTGGCCCTGGAGTTAGCCAAATCCCAACAAGCCGCACGCCATGACTGGGGTCGATCTCCAGAAAAGAAGAAGGATGGTCGACAATGTCGACTTCAGAAACATGATAATGGCAATGATTCCGACTCACCATCTCAGGAACCCAGAAAGAAGGGGCGAGCCGATGTATCGAGCTTATCCGAAGGAAGTCCATATGCACGGCACAAGCGAGGGAAATGAAGTGATGATTCGGATGAAGAAGATAGGCACGACCCTTTCGTACGAAGCATTACAAGGGTTGTGTTGCCTAAAAAGTTCAAAGCACCAACATTCACCCTATAGGACGGAAAATCAAATCCCACTGACCATATTCGTCATTATAAACAAGCAATGACGTTGCATGTTAATGATGAAGCCCTTATGTGTCGAATGTTTCCACGTAGCCTAGGACTGTTGGCCGTCAGATGGTACTATAAAGTGGAGCCGGCGTCAATAAGAAGCTTTCATCAACTCCAAAAATCCTTCAGGGGAAGATTCATCACCAACGAAATTTAGCCAAAGCAAGCCGACTCTCTCTGGGTAATGCAAATTAAACCAAAAGAGACCTTCCGTGAGTATTCGGCGCACTATTAGGAATGTTTCAACTTGGTGGATGATGTCTGCAATGATTCCATGGCCATTACCGCCTTTAAGATGGGATTACACCCTGATATTCCTCTTCGCAGTTTGTTAACCAGACAGCCTCCCAAAACAGTCTGGGCGCTAATGAAGAAACTTAAAGAATATTGTAAAGTGGAAGACGATGCCCTGCACGTCAAGGCCGGACAGAAAGTCATTAAATCGGCTCCATCTGGTCTGGTTTAGCTGATAAGCACTGTGCCATCAAGGAGCCCCGAACCTCGGACTCGAACTAAACGGGACAACCGGCGTGATTCGCGCCGTTCAATCGGCCAATGTTCACACCGTTCAAACGAACAATATCAAGTGGATAGCAGGCGCACAAGACGTTCGGACAAGAAGTATACAGAATTGGTAGAGCCGATCAATAAGATCCTGCCCAAAGTCCAGCATCTTCCGTTCTTTAAGTGGCCGTCCAAGACGATGGGACCTCCTGATACAAGAAGAAGGGATAAGCGGAGCAAATATCACAAGAACCATGGCTACGATACTGACAGCTGTTATGCACGGAAGGACCACCTGGAGGAGTTGGTACAAGACGGCTGGCTAGCGCAACACGTCTGAAAGAAAAATCCATCGAACACGATAGCCCTACGGCCAGATTTACCTCCACTTAATGTAATTCACATGATATAAAGCCTACCGTCGTCAACCGAGGTACATACAATTCAAATACAACCTAGCCTGCCTAAGCCAATCACACCAGCCAAACGGCCCCACGAAACTGGCAGGATTAGCTTCGATAACACTGACCTAGATGAAGTAACTCTCCTCCACACTGATCCCTTCGTCGTAGAGCAACGCATGAACAAATTCACAGTTGAGCGTGTTCTTATCGATTAGGGAAGCATCCCAGAAATAATGTATTACAAGACGTTTGTTAAACTCGGCTTCATTGATTCAGATTTGTTACCGGCCGATTATCCATTGTTCGGCTTCAACGCCAACCTCGAGTATCCCTTGGGTAAGATCACACTACCAGTACGGGCAGGTAATAGATCAGTAGACGTGGAATTTTTGGTCATCAAACTCCCGTCACCATACAATCTTATCATGGAAAAGACTTGGTTGCATACCATCCAGGCTGTGCCGAGCACCTACCATCAACTACTCCGCTTTCCAACTGAGTATGGCATTGAACAAATTCGGGGTTCTTAGAAATCGGCACAGGCATGCTATCTTATTGCTGCTGCAAAGAGGCCAAAGGAACTGGAAGTGAACTTGATTGAAATACCGGATCGAGAGAGCCTCAAGGACATTGGGAAAATCTCCAGCGAAAAGGCAACTGAAGACCTTGATCAGATTGAAATCAATGGGAGTCCTGACAAATTCTTCATAATCGGCACTTCCTTGAACGAAGTTGATAGAGGCGAGCTGGTGTCCTTCTTACTAAGCAACCTTGATGTGTTTGTATGGACACCACATGAGATGCCGAGGGTGGATCCAGTCGTGGCCCAGCATCGTTTAAACATCGATCCAAAAGTCAAACCAATCATTCAGAAAAGTTGACGGTCAGCCGCGGAGCATGCATTGGTCGTTGTTGATGAAGTTGACAGATTGCTTGATGCCAGGGTAATTCGTGAAGTCACTTATCCCACATGGCTGTCCAATACCGTGGTTGTAAAGAAGAGAAATGGATCTTGGTGTATTTGTGTCGATTTCATGGACTTGAATAAGGCCTGTCCAAAGGATTGTTTTCCACTTCCCAAATCGACCAACTTGTGGACGCAACGGAATATCATCAGCGCATGAGCTTTTTGGATGCCTACAGGGGTTATCACCAAAATACCATGCATCTAGAGGATCAAGAAAAGACCGCATTCCTCACCCCAAGGAGAACCTATTGCTACAAGGTCATGTCCTTCGAACTGAAGAATGCGGGGGCAACTTACCAGAGACTGATTACTACTATGTTCAAGGAACAACTCGGCTGCACCATGGAAGTATACATCGATGACATGGTGGTAAAATCCAAGGAAAAGCATGCCCATCTAGCCGATTTAGCAGAGACCTTCGGCATTCTCTGAAAGTACAAGATGAAACTGAATGCCTCAAAATGTGCATTCGGCATCGGATTCGGAAAATTTCTCGACTATATTGTCAACCATCACGGAATAGAGGCCAATCCGAGGCAGATCACAGTAATTCTAGAACTCTGCTTCCTTCAGTCGGTCAAAGAAGTTCAAAAGTTGATGGGGATGGCTGACGCCGTCAATAGGTTTATCAGTCGTTCCTCAAATCGCTGCTGATAAAATTTTCACACACTTCGACAGGGCAAAGCATTTGAATGGACCCCCGAGTGCCAGGCCGCACTAGATGGCTTGAAAACTTATCTCCGATCAGTACCACTCTTGGCAACCCCATCGGCAGGCAATCCGCTCATCTTGTATCTGGCGATATCCAACCGGGCAATCAGCGCAGTGCTACTAAAAGAAGAACTCAGGGAGCAGTGACCAATTTACTATGTAAGCAAGGCAATGGTCAATGCCGAAACACAATATCTACCATTGGAAAAGCTCATCCTTGCTCTCGTTGTGGCTGTAAGAAAGTTGATGCACTATTTTCAGGCTCACACCATAGGGGTATTAACGGACTATCCCCTCCGGTCAGCGCTCCATAACGCAGAAGCATCAGGGCGAGTCTCAAAATGGGCTTTGGAACTCAGCTAGTATGATATCCAATTTTTACCTAGAACTGACATCAGGGGGCAAGTGCTCGTCGACTTTGTAGCCGAGTTCATGGGATGCCATGCCGACTTCAAGTCCAATCAAGTGCAACCTAAACCCGATTGGTGAATATATGTTGGAAACATTTGGCAAATATACTGTGACGAATCATCCAACCAACGTGGCAGCGGGACAGGCGTTTTAATCATGACCCCCAAAGGGGCAATAATCGAGCAGGCGGTCAAACTGAGCTTTGATACATCAAATAACCAGGCCGAATATGAAACATTGCTAACTGGCCTTCGTAATGCACTTCACCTCAGTGCATGACAATTACTTGTTTTTTGTGACTCGAAATTAGTCATTAATCAGTTGAAAGGGGAATATGCAGCTAAAAATGACCACATGGCAGCCTACATGAAAACGGCGAATTCCTTGTTCACAAAATTCGACCACCATGAGTTGAATCAGATAACCCGGGATCAGAACACGCATGCAGATGCCCTTGCTTGCCTAGCCTCCACTATTAACTTAGAACTCAAACGAACAATCGAAGTAGGGTTCATCCCAGAGCCGAGCATCACCTCTTTTGGTCTAGTTCAGATTAACATCATTAAACTAGGACCAAGTTGGATGGACCCTATCACTACATTCTTCTCCTCAGAACAGCTCCCAACGGATAAGAAAGAAGCCCACAAGCTACGAAATAAAGCCCTGCGATACTATTTGGATCCGCAAAGAAAGCTTTACAAAAAATCTCTTTCTAGGCTGTACCTGGAATGTGTTCACCCAGATAACGTTGAGGAACTGTTGGCCGAAATACATGAAGGTAGCTGTGGTGCCCATTTTGAAGGACGCTCATTGGCCCATCGAGCCGTAACGCAGGGGTATTGTTGGCTGACTATGCGAACGGATGCTGAGAACTACATAAAGAAGTGTGAACAATGCCAAAAGTTTTCCTTATTAACTCATCTGCATGCTGAAGAATTAAATTCCACTGCTAGTCCTTGGCTATTCACTTAATGGGGACTTGATATTGTCAAACCATTACAGCGGGCTCTAAGGAACAAGCGATTCTTGATCGTCACAACAGATTATTTTACAAAGTGGGTCGAAGCAGAGGCATTAACACATATTCAAGATGTCGATGTTAAACGTTTTGTATGGAAAAATATTATAACACGATTCGGCATACCGAGGGCACTTGTCTCCAACAACGGCACCCAATTCGATTGTGGCGTCTATCGGGAGTTATGCAACACATATGGTAACCAGCCCTACTTTTCCTCGCCGGCATACCCACAAAGCAACGGTTAGGTTGAGGCCTCCAATAAAGTGATCCTAGACGGCATCAAGAAACAATTGGAAAAGGGCAAAGCTAGGTGGGTTAAAGAATTGCCCAATGTGTTGCGGGCTCCTCGCACCACTCCATGGCGGTCTACTGGAGAAATGTCGTTCGCTTTGTGCTTTGGGACACATGCTATTATCCCTCTTGAAATCGGCCTGCCTACACTGAAATCCAAGGTTTTTTACATGGGCTGTAATGACATGATGTTGGCTTTAGATCTGACTTTGATTAAAGAACGCCGAGATTGTGCTCTTGCGTGTATGGCACGGTATCAGTAGCAGCTTGCCAAGTCATATAACCAGCGCATGCAGTTGCATCATTATACACCTAGAGAACTGGTCCTCAAGAAAGTGCTTCCTGCTACTAAGAATGCGGCAGACGGTAAATTAGGCCCTAACTGGGACGATCCTTATCAGATTGATTCGATTGTCGGAATAGGGGCGTATCGATTTTTAGACATGGCTAGTAGAAGTTTGCAACGCCCCTAGAATTCGACCCATTTGCATAAATTTTATCATTAAGACAACTTGTGCAGCATGCTAGTTTGTTTCTAATTTTTGCTGTTATGCTAACATGTACACATCTACAAATTCCGCAATGCAGTGCCTTTTTTATCGTCGTCTCGTTAATAATGGTTGAATAATGAATAAGCCTCCGAATTCGGAGTGCCCTTCGTGGATATCACGATTGGCCAATGCAAAGACTCTGAATTCGGAGCGCCCTTCATGCATGTTCACGTTTGGGTCAAATAAGCCTCCGAATCCAGCACGCCCTTCGTGGATATCACGATTGGCCAATACAAAGACTCTAAATTTAGAGCACCCTTCATGCATGTTCACGTTTGGGCCGAATAAGCCTCCGAATCTGGAGCGCCCTTCGTGGATATCACGATTGGCCAATGCAAAGACTCCAAATTCGGAGCGCCCTTCATGTATGTTCACGTTTGGGCCGAATAAGCCTCCAAATCCGGAGCGCCCTTCGTGGATATCATGATTGGCCAATGCAAAGACTCCAAATTCGGAGCGCCCTTCATATATGTTCACGTTTGGGCCGAATAAGCCTCCAAATTTGGAGCGCCCTTCGTGGATATCACGATTGGCCAATGCAAAGACTCTGAATTCGGAGCGCCCTTCGTGCATGTTCACATTTGGGCCGAATAAGCCTCCGAATCCCGAGCGCCCTTCGTGCATATCATAATTGCCCAATCCAAAGACTTCGAATTCGGAGCGCCTTCGTGTATGTTCATGTTTGGGCCGAATAAGCCTCCGAATTTGGAGTGCTCTTCGTAGATATCACGATTGGCTAATGCGAAAACTCTGAATTCGAAGCGCCCTTCGTGCATGTTCACGTTAGGGCAAAATAAGTCTCCGAATTTGGAGCGCCCTTCGTGGATATCACGATTGGCCAATGCGAAGACTTCGAATTCGGAGTGCCCTTCGTGCATGTTCACGTTTGGGCCGAATAAGCCTCCGAATCCGGAGTGCCCTTCGTGGATATCACGATTGGCCAATGCAAAGACTCCAAATTCGGAGTGCCCTTCGTGCATGTTCATGTTTGGGCCGAATAAGCCTCCAAATTCGGAGCACCCTTCGTGGATGTCACGATTGCTTGAGTCGGTGAAAGTTAGTAATTAAAACTATGACAGTCAATAGAACGACAGTAAAGATAATGGGGCCACAATACTTATTTCCAACAAGGATAACTAAAATATCAAATAAACAGACATAGGATATTTATTCGTTCCAATTTACACAAATACATGTATGCTTAAAGAATAAAAAATACAAGGTCTGGCTATCTAGACCTTCTCCTGTTCGACACTTTCTTCATCGTCATCAATCTCCTCAGCTTCATAAACCTTGAAGGGGACCTTGTAACTTTGGTAAAATGATGATGCCGAGTCGACACCCGCGGCTTGCAGAGCCTTAATCCATCCATGCTTAAATCCACGATTTTCGCATCGGCAAACATCATTAGCTAACTTTTCCCTAACCTTCTCAATACCAATTTTTCGGCTGTCAAAAAATCCTTGTTCGTAGGCCCTCGTTCTTATCACTTCTCTAACAAACGTGCTCGCCGTATCATGATTGGCAATGGCATGATCAAGAAGGCACTGGTTTACTCTTTTGGTCACAATCGGGTTCGTTTGACCCACCGACTACGTTTCGGAAGCCTTGGCTTTTCTCAGCTCGTTCTTGGATTTCTTTACACTTAATGTGGCCTTCTTTCTGTTCTATCTCTCTTCGCGCGGCACAAAGGTGCATGCCGATTTCATAAGAGGTGTATAGTCCTTTAACCGCTCCATGGACGCTCTCTCAAAAAATTTCATAATCAGGCTGACCAACCATTGGACTTCGGGCGGAAAAATTTATCGAGTGAACTCTACTGCCACATTCGGATCACGGGTAATTGAATCCGCTTTGGTCATCGATTTATTCCCAACGAAAATCGAAAAACTTAACGGGCGTGGTGGCCTGCTGGTTTCGTTTCGCAATGAGGCATGTGTACTCCCAGTCCTAGAGCTCCCTCGTTGTTGTTTCTCCTTTCTTGGCAACTTCTCTACCCCGCTCCCTCTTGGAGACTTGCTTCGATGACAGGGGGAGCGACGCCTCTCATGCTCCTCCGACGTCCTGTTACCCGTTCGTGCAAGTTCGCCACCAGCCCCTCGATTCATTTCTAAATCCAATTCAGCTAGCGTCATGCCCTCTCCTCTACTGTTAAAGAATACTTTTCTTAACATACAAATTTCCTCAGTTCAACACAAGGCTCTTTTCCCTTTCGCACCCGGCTGAATTTGAGCAAAATATATTTAACAACAGCATAGGACCCAAGCGCGCCTAGCCCCCCCGCTTATTGAGGGTGTTTGTTTGGGCTTTTTTAGACAACTTATAGCTTCTAGCTTTGGAAAAGCTATTTTAGACTGTTTTGTTAAACTTATTTCAAACAGTTTATGATTCTAATAACTTATTTTAACTCAAAAAGCTGATTCTGAGAAGCTGCTCACCCCTTGCTTCTGCTTATCAACTTTTGCTATGAACATGTTAATTTATGGTTATACTCTTAGATTTTTTTTATTTTTTTATTTTTTAAAAATAGAAAAAAACCCAAATAGACTGTAAATTATTATTATTTTTTATGAGAAATGTAGACAAATAGTGAATAACAAAAAACAAAAGTTAATTGAAAAAGCTACTTCACAGCTTATTTAACAAACACTACTCAGCAACTTAAATCTATAATCCAACAGCTACACCAAATAGATTAACAGCTTTTGATTAAAGTCATAATCTATAATCTATTAAGTTAGAATCTATAATCTATTTTAACAGCTACACCAAACGGGGCCATTAATTATGGATGCAGCGTTTACGAAGCGACCGCTTCAAGCATTTTGTCGAATAACTACAATGCCCCACCTGATCCCATGAACTTTTCATTTACACATTCGACGGTTATGTTCAGTGATTAGCTGGGGCAAGGGTAGAATTATTAATATCTTCGGCTTATCTTCAAGCATTTCGCCAAATAACTACAATGCCCTACCTGATCCCATGAACTTTTCATTTACACATTCAACGGTTCTATTCAATGATCAGCTAGGGCAAAGGCAGAATTATTAATATATTCAGCTTATCTTCAAGCATTTCGCTGAATAACTACAATGCCCCACCTGATCCCATGAACTTTTCATTTACACATTCGGCGGTTCTATTAAGTGATCAGTTGGGGTAAGGGCAGAATTATTAATATATTCGACTTATCTTCAAGCATTTCACCAAATAACTACAATGCCCCACCTGATCCCATGAACTTTTCGTTTACACATTCGGCGGTTATGTTCAATGATCAGCTAGGGTAAGGGTAGATTTATTATTATATTCGGCGTATTTTCTTATCAACGTATCTCCAAACATTTTTCCGAATTAAGATGTACAGGTCATGATCTCAATTGATATGGCATACTTTTGTTTTTCAAACTTAATGATAACATTCAATAACAAAATGGACATTTTCATTAATAAACTGTGTGTACATCCACGTTATACATGAAAATGTCCTACATCTAAAATAAACTGTTAACAAAAACAAATAACGGCTATCCATGACAAAACTGCCGATCAAAGGTCCAAATCCTCTGGATCCGATTCTACCGGTTCGACTTCCAGTTATTCGTAAGGAATCGTCTAATCCAGAATCACCTTAGCGGCTGCTAAAGCCTTTATCCATCCATGCTTGAAGCCTCGATTCTTGAACTTCAAGACTTCATCAGCTTAAAGCTCCTTGGCCTTCAGTAGGCCGGCATCGAAGGCTTTGGTCGCGTCCGCCTCAGCGAGCTCCTTTTCCTTATTATCAGATTCAAGGTTGGCCTTCAGCTCTAAGACTTCTTCTTAAGCTGACTTCAGAGAGCCGTCCATCAAGTTTGCTCTCTCTTCGGTGGCCCTGTGGAGCAAATCGGCATGTTTAGCATTTTGTTGAGCAGCAACTGCCTTGCCTGCTCTTCCTCAGCTTTTGTAGTCGCTGCAGACAGATTGGCGAGGGCTGCAGTGACCTTGCCCTTCTCTTCCTCAAGCTGATGCTCAAGGATGCCGAATCGCTCCACGACGTCGTAGTGATGACAATCGATCTCTGTGAGCCTTCTTGTTGTCTAGAAAAGCAATAAAATTAGTTTGGACAGGAACACGTATTTAAGCTATTTGGAAATTTGAGGTTTTAACTTACCAAAATGGCCGACTGAGCGGCCAGGGCAATTGAGATTACGTCTGGTTCAGCAAGGAAAGTCACTCGGTCTAAAGGCAAAGAGAGGTTCGAAGCTACACTCAGGGCCATGGCGGGATCTTTGATCGCCGACCCACTGGTGAGCACCAGCGCAGTCTTCATCCTTGGTTGGATGACGAATGCCTCGGCCAAATCATCTTCGACAGGCGGCGTATCCACCCTCGACCGTTTCTTGATCGGTGCCTTTTGTAAATCGATCACAGTCTCGGCAGGACGCTTCTGTCCTGTGAGATCGACTTCTAGGACTTCAACTTGATTTTGTTCAGGAATCAACTCGGCCAATGTTGTTTCGCAGGGCGTTTCTTCCTGACGCACCTTGCGAGTTGGCGTTATTTGGCTCCCCCCTGACGCGCCAGCTTGCCTCCTGGCTGCCATCTTCTCCGTATTTCGTCGCCTGGCAAATTGGGCAAGCGATTCCGAGCTCATCTCTTCAGCTTCGGATTCGACTCCAAGCAGATTCTCTAAGCCGGTGAAGATATCATCCTCTGGAGTAGCTAAGTCTACTCAGCTAGAAGTAGAAGGAAGGTCGGCGTATTAGTCTGGACCGATATTCTCAAACGCCAAGTCTATTTCTCTATTCAACTCCTGGTCCCTCGCGTGGCCCACTAATTGTGCATCTTCACCGACCTCCTCACCGACGTCAGAACCTTCGATGTTAATGTCCTTTATACTTTTGTAGCTAGGGAAGATAAGTGCAGTAAGTTGTCGTTCGTATGTCGGCATAGGGATATTATCTATGGTCGAAAAAGTGGAGTAAGTTGGGTTGTATCTCAACAAAACGTGGGCTGCATGCCCTTGTCCTTGGAGGTTTGCACGACCTTTGTAATTAAGGATCATCTTCACTTGATCCAAAATGGCTTCGTCCGCGAATGGCAATGCTCGTTTCAAATCGTTGCCTGCAAGAAAGACAAATGATCAGCACAATATTTAAGTCGAATAAGCCGTTTATTCTAAGACATCTTAGCAATTCTAGCCGGCCACCTGGTTCGTCCTTTTGCCTGGAAATTGGGTCTTGGCGATCTTCTCCCTCGCCGAATTCCCAATTACCTCGGACGGTGACCATGACATCATCAACCCTTTTGCCAAAGCTGGCAAGCATGGTTACCAAATGATGTTCAATGTCCTTGGCTCTTAAAAAGTAATGGCCTTGTTGACTGGTTGATTTCGCCATAACATTGCAGTGCCGAATAGCTAGGATTCCTAGGTTAAGACCCAGTCGGCGATTCAATTCCACTATGCCCATAACAATACGGTAAAAGTTCACGTTTGGCTGGGATGGAATTAATTCCCAGTAACGCAGGACTATCCTAAGAAAATGATGAAGGGGGAATCGAACTCCACCCTTTGCAATTGCCGAAAAAGGAAAGTTAATGGTGCCAGTGTCAGCCCTCTCCATGTCCACTACGTTGTCTGGAACGAGGGATAGGTCAATGTCGTCTAGAATGGAAAAATGACGATGGAAGGCTGCAACTCGATCCTCAGAAAGGAGAGCTTTTCAAATGCCTCGCCATTTGAGATGAAACGAAAACAGCGTATACAAAAAAAAAAAAAAAAAAAAAAAAAAAAAAAAAAAAAAACACGCAGGGAAAGTGGAATGAGGAATGGAATTAGAAGAAAGAGGGGACTTACAGGATGAAGAAAGAGACGAACAGTAAGAGGCGGGGTTGCAAAGGTCTGGAAAGAGGTTGATATGAAGGATGCTCGAAGGATGTCAATAGCTTTTCAATTCAAGAGTATACGGGCGTAAAAAAAATGTCAATGGATTTTCGATTCAAAAGAATACGGAGGTACAGATTTCAAAACGCATTAAAAGAATGTCAAATGCGAAGGGACGGGAAGTTGTAATGATTCAAGTAGCGCGTCTGCTCTAACAGCTCTGACGAATCAGTACAAAAAAGAGTGCAACCGCTGTATCTGTCTTTTGAGAGTTCTTGCTTTGATTGGTCGAGAAACCAAACACGCCGAGTAAATACTTTATTCGGATGTTTGGGGGGCAATTGTGGGGGCCGAATAAATATGTGTTCAGAAGAGGTTCAAACAGAGCGCCGAGAATGCTGGTAAGACTAACTCAGTGTGATCAAACCCATTGAACAAGAACTAGGCTGAGTAAAATCCAGCCCATGGGCCAAATATGCCGAAAAGTTTCTGACGTACCCGGGGGTCCCAGATATGATGATGAAGGGTGATGATGAAAGGGTGGGCCCTTGGAGAGCAATATAAAAAGGAAAAGCATTAGCCAAAGAGAGGTATGTGAGAATATACAAGACAACTTAAGATATAACTAAATTGGAGAGAATATTAACTTGTCTGTTGAAGTGCTAATTCCAGCACCCCCGATCGGAGTGTTCATCCCTTTTTTAGGTAGCAATCAGAGGATCAAGGACGTCTAACTGGATTCTAGAGTATTTCCAAACCACTTTTCCACCATTTCCAAACCACTTCTCCACATTAACAAATTAATTACTATCTCAAAAAAAAAATAAAAAATAAATTTATAATAGAAATATTAACCTATATTCACATATATATATATATATATATATAAGTGTGCAAACAAAATATAAACTTTTATACATGCAAAACAAATATCCATCAACCATCCTTAAGATACATTGTACTAAAAGATTCAAGTCCTCAAAAAAAAAAAAAAAAAAAAAAAAAAGAGTAAGATAATCTTGGTTTGGCTCCCAACATTATCCGCTTGATCGTATCAACTACTCCCTTAAAAAAAATTTAAAAAAAAAAAAAAAAAAAAAATCTAACTTGACTTGAAAATTTAATACACTTTAATGTGTTAGTTTTACTTGAAAGAATCAAATAAAATTATTTCAAAAGAAATTGTCAAAAGAAAAAAAAGTTCATTTTCTAAATTCTTTTGCTTTGAGTAAATTACAAAATTAAAGATGCCAATTCATAATTTGCACAAATAAACAGGCAAGAAAATAGTCACCCAATCCAATCAAATTAATGAATAAACCAAAAAATTTGAAAAATGAACACAGTTAACATAATCTCTATCCTAGAATAAGTAAATACCAGAAGGAAGCAACAAGAAGAAATTTGAATTCACTATTTAGAAGTTCATTATCACTAACTGCATAGTGACATTGAGTTACTGATTCCACTGTGTAATTCAAGAATTAGCAATCAAGAATTCGGGAAATAAATTCACTCAATCAATAACAAAGGATTACAAAAGTGATTTGCATCACTCCAAATGGATGAGAACACTTGCCTTCTCAAATCAAGTAGCCCATTAGTAGATTGAATTGCTAGATTATCCAATCTGAAAGTTTTGCCTCCAAACACATTTTGGCCAAGAGCATTTAAACAGTTGAACACCTATTGCATATCTGTGATATTTATTGCTATGTGATGCATTTGATCTAGAGTCATAAACTTCCAAAAACATTTATACAAATATGATCAATTTGTAAATTTCTACAAATAGATAACATTAAGAAAGGGAAAAAAAAAATTGCTTTTATGATGAACCATCCATACATTAAGCAATTATCCTAGTTCTGATGCAGAAAAGATGCTCTCTCTCTCTCTCTCTCTCTCTCTCACACACACACACACACACACTCTCATACACACACACCCCGTTGGAAATTGATAAAAAGCCATAATAAGAAGACTTCCTGCTCAAAGAAGTGAACCCACGACAGGGGTTGATAATAAAGTTCTATGGAGCTTTATGTTAACATTTCCATAGGGGAAATGAAGCAAACCAAGAGAGGGGAAGGAAAGACAGAATTTCGCAGTAACAGGGGTTGTTTTGAAAATAGATAACCATTGCAACATTTTATTTGAAATCCAGCAGCTAATCAATTTGAAAATAGAACTCATCCTACAAAACAAAACCATTTTTTATTTTTTATTTTTTATTTTTTGGGTAAAAGCTTCATTAGGCATCAACACTCAAATTGAAAACACAACTTTTCGTCATAAATATAGGTGCCACTTTATGACTAAACTCTTTAACACCATTGGTTGATGACATTCATTTAAGTTTCAAGTTAACACAACTTTTCCTCGTAAATATAGGTGCCACTATATGACTATACTCTCTAACACCATTGGTTGATGACATTCATTTAAGTTTCAGGTTCTATTAAGATGATTATTTGGAAATTCATGTTGTGGTCTAAAAAAAGACAGCCTTTTCTAATTGAATCAGTTAATATTTGAACAACATAAATAATTTATAGAAAAAAATAATGAGTTAGGAATAGAATTAGAGTAAAGATATAATTACCTAATTTTTACACAAATTTATAGACTATCTCACGTAGGTGTATAAGAGAGTTCGTAGTATTTTGTATGGAAAACAAAAATGATTTGTTTACACAATTTTTTCTCCCAAATGTGTTTTTGGCAGGTAAGAAAATTATTATGACCTTTCACTGATCAGAAACATATTCAGAAAAAATGCAGAAAGAAAAATTATATGAATATAGCATTGCTAGAGTAGAAAATTAGGCATTCATTGTTGGTAAACTCAATGGGTTAGGTTTTTTTAAAGAATAATGTTTGGTCCATACAAAATCCTCAATCTAATCATGCCTGCATTATGGCACCAAAAAAAAAAAAAAAAAAACACCACGCATTTCTTGTTCTCTTTGTCTACACCACCAATAGTCCCCTCTCTCTCTCTCTCTCTCTCTCTCAAACAAACGGTGGTCTTTCTCTCTCATCTCTCAGATCTAAATATGTGAAGAAAAAAAAGAAGGGAAGTTGTGATCAGAGAACCGACCTCCACAACCTCGCCACCACTCTTCTGCCGACCACCATGAACCACCCACCCCCTTTCACGAACCTCATGGCCGCAAGTCCAACCCCCTTTTTCGCTACTGCAGATTGCGGGTCACCGCACCAGAGAGAGAAGCGAGAATGGTAGGGAAAGAAAAGGTTTAAAAGCACTATTTTCACTCTCTTTCTTTCAAACTCCAGTGATCAAAACCCACAAGACCCCCATTTTGGCACAAACTCCACATTTTTTCACACACATTCTTCCATACACACATACACATACACATACACACACACACACACACACAACCCTTGATGTTTTTGACTTGATCTCGAAACTAACCGGCCCTAATTTGTTTATCTTGAAAGGTAATTGCATGGTGTAGAGAGATCAACCATTTGTTCTTCATTTAAGACTTCTCTATCTTCCTGTACATATGCAATACTTTTTTAGCAAAAAATCAATTCAAGCCCAACTGATAGTGATTGATCGACAAACTCAAAAAAAACTTCAAATAAACATAAAATAGATCAAACTTTGTGGTTGAGTTCTATGCCTTAAACAGATTAAGGACTTCCCTAGAGGTAACTAAGTAAAGAAGGTTTTGAACAAAAAAAAAAAAATGTATTTATTCAATTAAATTGTCACTTGCTATTAGTTAGAAGAACTTAAACAAGAACAAAGAAATGAAAAACACTACAATCAACAAAAAGAAGAGAAATGAGGGTTAGAAAATCTACTAGTTTGATCTACTCCTAAATGGCTAATTTTAAACTACGCCTAAATAACTTTTCGCGAGTGTGATTAATGGTTATTGATGATCTCATTCTCTTCCTTCGACCCTCTTTTATACTTGACTTCTGGCCTGGCTCTTGATCATGATCCTCCTTGATTCTCTAATTTCCTTCAAATCTATCCCCACATTCTAGGAACTGTATCTTTTGAATTTTGAATTCTTCCTTGATTTTCTGCTAGCATCTTCCTTATCCTTCTATCTCCAACAGCTCTTCATGCCATGTCAGTCGCTTTAACCGATCTTGTCATGCCATCCATGCCACATCATCCTTATGCCCTATCGGTATTCTGTCAATGGAAGACTCCTAAATTTTAGAAGCAACAATAAGGTAAAAATCTTTTTTGCCTTGAATGATTTCATTATTCTAGGCTTATTACTGCTTCTAACGTTCAATTCTGGGCCCAAAACCCTCTTAACCCCTCGGGGCCTCTTACTGATTCTTGGGCCTACCATTGTTAGGCCCTCCTTTAGTTTATCTAATTTATTATTTCTATTTGGGCCCCACACAAAGGTACTTAAGCTTTTTAAATTCTTCCTCTCCGTTACTTTCTTCTTCTTGCAAAAAAAACTCTTCCTCTTCTTTTGTAACCAAGAAACCCTAACTTCCTCAGCCATGTCTTCTGATTCGGACTCCAACCTAGTTCGTTCATTTCCTTAGGAGATCGTCTATTTCATTGAAAGTAACAAGTTTGACTCTCAAATAACAACTAGTCTCACTACTAGCACTAGGGAACTTAGCCCCTGTGTTTTGACCACTTTTCCAGACGATCTGACTCCATACTACCCCATTACTGATGATGAGACTCTTCTTCTAGACCAATCTTCGATTTCATGACTGAACTAGTCGACGGGCCCCAGATCATGGCATCATGGCCCAAACCAACTGACGCCTAGGTAACTTAGGTGAAGAGGATGACCGTTTTTGAAGGGGATATGTAGCTCAATTTGGGCATTTATTAGGCTATTCAGCTATCCACCATCTCATTTGAGATAGACCCTTGGCTGATTGGTGTATCCACATATTTTTGGTCGACATCTTGCAATTCTATGATGGTCAAGTCTAGTATGGCCTCACCTACTTGATATTATGCACCTTATTGGCCTTCCTACATATGACCAACCTTGCCACTACTCTAACTTAAGTGAAGGCAACCCCTACTGAAGCGGAGGTTCACACTCCTCAGGCTAACCTTCTTCAAATCCTACCTTCTTCTATGGAGGTATCCTTATTCTTTTTCATTCCTTTTAAACTTCCTTTTATTTCAAATATTCTAATGACAGCTCTCCCATGGCCTTAACTGCTGACCTGCTCTAGCAAGCCAGTGCTTTTCAGTTGTCAGTTGCTAGCACCACTTATGAGGAGAGGTTCAGGAAACTCTCCTCTGCTGAATAACAAGAGGTTGATCAATTCTTCTTGTTACTGAACCATTCCTTTGAAGATCTTGCCCTCAACAGGGCTGAAGAACTTCTTGGTGAGTTTCAGAATTTAGTGCCATTAGTAGAAAGACTCCTAGACCCTGATCAACTTTACATCTTTCAAGACTTCATGGGCTAACTCCCTCGACACCTCTCCTCTATGGCACAGTTTAAAGCTGAAACTGAAGCTGCCAATGCCAGAATGGCCTCCGTGAGGCAAGTTTCCTATACTTTAGCTAGTGTCTCTGCCAGAACCCAAGCAATCTCCCATGCTAATGCTTCCGTCGATGAGAGGAAAATTATCATTTTGGCTCAGATTCAAGTCCAACAGGCTGCTTTAATGGAAAAGCAAAGCAAAATTAACCAATAGATGAACCAACTTTGGGCTCAAGATGGCCCAGTCGCCCTCAACGATGCTTAAGGGAATCTTTTCCAAGTCAAAGCAAAGAGAAGAGCCATCTTTTTCTGCTGGGCTAGTTTTGTAACTGCCCTTCAAAAGGATTAAATTTTTTTTTTTAAGACTAGATGGTAACGTTACTTTCCTTGTATTCTTTTAGACTAGATGGTAACATTACTTTCCTTGTATATGGACCCCATCTTACTATTATTAATGGAAACATTTTTCTTTTTATTAATGGAAACACTTTTTTTTTTCTTTTATGCACGCTTGATGTTTTCCTTATGGTTGGATAATATTTCATTAAATATTTTCCATTTATGATTATCCTGTTTGGTACTCCTTTTATAGATGCCAGATGATATGCTCCTCCCTTGAGGACTTTGTAAATCTTGAATGGTCCTTCCAGTTTGGGGACCACTTCCCATAACTTGGATCTTTGCTTTCTAATGGCAGTATGGTTTTCCATACCAACTGCCCCTCTGAAAACACCTTGGCCTTCACTTTTTTATTATAAGCCCTTTCAACTTTTCTTTTCTAAGCTAGAAGATGGTTGTAGGCCATTATTCTTGTCTCCTCCAGGTCCTGTAGCTCCAACATCATGGCCTGTACATACTCATTGACAAGAATGTCATAGTGCAAGGCCACTCTGCTAGACTGAACTGTCACCTCTAAAGGAAACACTCATCATGACCATATACCAGTTCATAAGAGGTAGTCCCAATACCATTTCTCTTGGAATTCCTATAGGCCCATAGTAGATTGTATAGCAAATTATGCCAATCTTTAGGGCTCTCTTCAGCCATCTTTTCTAAGGTATTCTTTATTATTTTATTGGTGGACTCAGCTTGTCCATTGGCTTAAGTGTAATAAGGTGATGAATTGAGGATTTGGATGCCATATTCTTTGGCAAACTCCTTGATTCCATTCTTATTAAACATGGTGGCTTGATCCACTATGATCGATTGAAGTAACCCAAATCTATGTATTATATGTTTCTTTATAAAATCGATCACATGGCTCTGGGTCACCATTCTCAATAGCATTGTTTCCATCCATTTAGTGAAATAATCCATAGCCACTAAAAGGTAAGAATGCTACTTTGAGGAGAGGGAAAAAAATTTCCCAATCAAGTCCATTGCCCATCCTCTAAAAGACCAGGGTTTTACCACAAAATGCAACACCACTGCTGGCATCCTCTAGAGGCTGCCATGTTTAAGCATGATTGACACCCCTTAGCATAAGCTATGAAGCCTTTTCTTACCGTTGGCCAAAAATAGCCATACCTATTGACCATCCACCTTATCTTTTCTCCAACCTAATGAGCACCACATATGCCCTCATGCACTTCAGTCATTATTTTCATCTGCTCATCTCGGCATATACATAGTAATATAATGCCATCATGGGCCCTCTAAACAAGTCATCTCCCATGATGACATAATTCAAGGCCTGATACTTAACATGTCTATTAACCTTCTCTCCAAGATCCGTTAAGTACTTGATCAAAGGATATCTCCAATCTCCTTATACTACTTCTAAATACATTATTAGTAGGAAATTTCTCTATCGATCCCTTAATATGGAGAAATTCCTCATTTGAATCCTGATTATTCTTTCTTGGCTTCCCTTTGGAATTCTCAAACCTGAGGCTACCTGGGCCATTTCATTAGCCTACTTATTTTCTAGTCGAAACATATGTTGAAAACTTACATGGCTGAAAAAACTTATTAGCCACTTAACGTCAACTAAATATTCTTCTAAAATCTCGTTAGCACACCTATATTCACCATTAACTTACTTAATAACCAGTTGTGAATCACCAAATACATGTAAACTGGTGATTCTGAGTTCTATAGCCAGTTCCAGGCCTATAATTATGGTCTCATACTCAGCTTGATTATTAGATGTGATAAACAGTTCATCTAGTTGGCATGAAAACTGATGCACTTGGCCATTGGGTGCTACAAACACAACACCAGCTCCAACACCTTCTTCTGTTTTAGAGCCATCAAACATTAGCCTCCAAGGAGAATTTTTTCATAGTTTACCTCAAACAAATCCTCATCGACAGAAGAGCCAAGGTGCTGAGCCAAGAAATCAGCCAAGGCTTAGCCTTTAACAGCCTTCTAAGGAACATACTTGAAGTAATATTCTATTAAGGCCAACAATCATTTACCTTGTCTTCCCCTTATAATAGGCTTAGATAGCATGTACTTGATCACATCAGTTTGGGTTATCACCCATACTTTTGAGGGTAACATATAATGCCTTAACTTGATGGCAGCAAAATATAAAGCCAAACACAATTTTTCCACTGAGCTATATCTGGTTTTTGCATTATTTAGTTTTTTGCTAAGATAATAGATGGCCTGCTCATGGCTATCTCATTATTGTTCCGACCCAACCCCTGTCCCAAGGGATTAGTGAGGTGATCGGCCAATAATTCTAAGATTACCAAAGGCCTTCTTAAATAGACTCATAATAATAGGGGCTAGCAGAAGAAAATAAACAAAAATATATCGTCCAATGAGCTGTGCAAACATATATGAGACAAAAGAAATTTACAGATTTATATATATATATATATATATATGTGATCATAGCATCATTACATAATTTCATAATACTGTCAAGTCAAAAAGAGATTAAACCCTACATACAACAACTGTGTTAACATCTTTTAAACATCCTGGTTACAAAAAGAAAACAAGGATTTAATCCTTGGACACAAAGAGCCTTGGCATCGACATTCGAGAACCTCCACGTGAGGCACAAGGGTTGGTTGACAAAACAAAATCCAGACAGATACTTCTAAGCCTAGTCACACGCTTGGTCACCTACATACATAAATATAAAAGTGATTTGGAGCCCAATGAATAACAACAGAGTAAAGGGTTAATGAATGATGTCCCAATTATAAAATTCCAAATTCAGAGTTTCAGATCATAACAAAATCAGATTCATATTCAAAGTTATAATTAGTCATACGTGGTACATCCATTAGCTAATAAAGTATATGGTCCTAAAAGACCTGTTCAGATCAAACAAATGATTATGCTTAATCCAGACAAATAACCATTATGGTTTAACAGATAGTTCCAAAATTGGAACCCATAGAGATCTCTGATAACAGATAACAGTAACAAATACAGATGCTAAGAATGCCACGGTTACTTTTCAAAAATAGACAATCACTCATTCATTCATAAAATTTCATTTCAAGAACAGAGTATACTTTATAATTCAAAAAATACATATAATCAAACATATCTTTACAGAGTTGTTATTACTCAAATGGTGGTGGAAATTTGGAACTCAAATTAATTCACTTTGGAAGAGAGCTATA
Organism: Camellia japonica; assembly: GCA_030407325.1. NCBI lineage: Eukaryota > Viridiplantae > Streptophyta > Magnoliopsida > Ericales > Theaceae > Camellia > Camellia japonica. The sequence continues at coordinate 166,368,748 of JAPPVO010000059.1, read as the reverse complement.
TGTAGCAAATATAAGATAGATGAGGCTAGTTGGCATCCACCTTTAAGGTTCTCTTACAAACATTCTAGAGTTTGGAAAGACATCTTATCTATTGGGAATCATAGCAGTAATATTTACAATTTTTATATGGATAACTGCCAAATTAAAGTGGGGGATGGAAATAGAATTAAATTTTGGCATGACAGATAGTGTGGCAACTCTTGTCTTAAGACTGCTTTTCCCCTCCTCTTTAATCTTTCAACTGATAAAGATGGCTCTCTCCACCAATTCTTTGCAAGGAAAACTAGCCCAAACAATTGGAATTTTCCTATTAGAAGAGTGCTGTTTACTTGGGAATTGGATGAAGAAACTAGCTTGCTTGGAGTCCTATCCTCAGCTCATTCTCTGACTCTTAACAGGGCTGACTACTATATATGGGCTAGTGCATCTGCAAGCCCTAGTGAGTTCTATGTATCTACTCTTTACTCTTTTAGTAATTCCATTCTTGGCCCTCATATTACAATCTGTAAGCATATTTGGAATAGGGCTATTCCCTCTAAGGTTTCATTTTTCTATTGGTTGGGTTGGAAAAACAAAATCAAGTTAGCAAAATTTATGCACAGAATTGTCATTTTAGATTCTACTGTTTCCACTAGTTGCACCTTCTGTAGCTCTGAATCTGTTATCCATGTCTTGCTTCATTGCCCTTTTTCTTGGTTGATTTGGTCTTCTATAATTCATGATTGGGGACTTTCTTTGTGCATTCAAGGCTCAGTGGATGGCCTTTTCCAATGGTGGATGGGTGTCAACTTCAAGCACTTTGATAGGTTAATTTGGAAAGCTATCCCACTCATTGTTCTTTGGTCACTTTGGAAACATAGGAACAAATGTATTTTTGCAGAGGCTCAACCTAACTTCTTTGGTATGAGTGAAACTATCAAAATCAGAGTAGCACTTTGGCTAAAAGCATCTATTAAGGACCTTCCCTACTCAGTTGATGATTTAACTTTCAATTGGAGACAAATTAGAGGTTGTTTTTGATTCCACAGCTGGGTTTTACAAATCAGTTAATGGGTTGGTTTGTGCCACTTTTGTTTTCAGTGTGCTAGTTCAATGGCTCTGTTCTATGGGCTGGTATATGCTGCTTCAATGGCTGTATCTTTTAGGCTAGAATGAATGTGTTTTTTGCAGAGGCTCAACCCAACTTCTCTGGCTTGAGCAAAATTATCAATTCAGAAGAGCACTTTGGCGGAAAGCTTCTATTAAGATCCTTATTAATTTTCAATTGCAGACAAATCAGGGGTTGGTTTGCGCTGGTATGATCCTTATTTTTGATTCCACAGCTGGTCTGTTCTGGGCTAGAACAGCAGTGGCTGAGGTTGCACAAATTCTATCTCTGGGCTGGTTTGCTGTTTTGTAGGATTGGATTGCTATTAGTGGTTGCTTTCAAGAAATGGTGGCTAATTTAGTGTGGAGCTGTGTTAGGATATAGATGCTGGTCTGCTGTGCTGGTCTGGTTGCTGCTGTGATGCTGGTATGCTATGCTCTGGTTGCTGCTGAGTTAGATTATTGTGTGGATAGGTCTGAATGGCTATATGACATTGATGCTGGATGCTTGAATGGGCTGTATGCTGGTCTGCTGGTTGAATGGGCTGATTATAGGTCTGCTAGTTGAATGGGTTGAATGCAGGATTTCATTTTTAATTTGAGGCAAATCAGGAAGTGTGTGCTGTTATGCTGTTAGGAGTTGCCTTTGTGGTGATGTTTTCAAGTTTGATTTTTTTATCTGGTTTTTGTGTTTTTTCGTCTATGTCTGATGTTGTGGCAGAATCTTTTGCTCTCTATTTTTGTTGGTTTCTCACCAACTGACGCTTGGAGCTTTGTGTTAGTTCCAAACTCCTCTTTATTGATGTAATCTATCATACCTTGTATGTTTTCATCAATAAAGATTTTCTTAGCCAATCAAAAAAAAAATTCATAGATGGCTCCTCAGACAGATTAGACAGATAGTTGCGCATAACCAACACAACACATAACAAGTCCACATTGAAACACACATTCTCATACGATATTTATTTAATTCAATACTCCTTCGTGTGTTTCTAACTCATTTCCTCATTATTGTTGTTTAAACAGTGGCTTAAGAATGCCTATAATGGAATGAGGATGAAATTATGCACTAATGAATGCATTTCAAAATTGTTGAAAATAGAGTAGTTCGCTCGAGTGTAGTTTTGGTCGGTTGAGCGGTTTGCAAAACTTTACAAAACTTCTAAATGCTGAAAATCTAGGCTCAAGCTAACTTTTTGGTCGCTCGAGCCGTGTGCTGTATAAAAGTGAGTTCACTCGAGCACACACTTGGCCGCTCGAGCTAACTACATATGACTTCAAAAATGCTGAGAGCCTTAAAAGTGCGCTCAAGCGACGGATTGTTCGCTCAAGCGATGAAGTAGAATTATGGAATTTCCAAAATAGAGTTGAGCTTCAAATTGCACAAATTCAAATCACAAACTTGCATGGCTCATTCTCAACTTAGAAAAACACTTAGAAACTCTTCAAAGCCATGAATTCAAGATCAATTTACAAAATCAAAACTCAAAACCTTCTCAATTCTTCAAAATCAAGCTATGAACTTCATGTTTACAACATGCATGAAAAAATGAGGTGTTAAGTGTAAAATTGTGATAACCCTGCTCCGTATTATGCTAATTAATCTTAATTACGAATGTGATTATGTGTTTAACATGATTTTGAGTGCTATTTATATGAATATATGTGGTTTTGAATTTCCATCTGTTCACCGTAGGAAAATATGTTTGATTTTCTACTTTAGAAATTAAATTGAAGGCCTTATCGACCACAGAAGCCAAAATTGACTACGCCATTGTGATTGGCATAATTTTTAGAGCCTATAGTGAAATTTAATTGCAAATTTATTCGGAATGAAATAATTAGATTCAGAACGATTAAATTAAGCTCAATTGCTTAGCCTTAATCAAATTTGATTAGGCACACATATATAAGGGCCTTATTACACTTAATTCCTCCTCTTGAATTCATTTTGGTTGAGATTAGCTCTCTAGAGAGGGAGAGAACCAACTTTGAGAGAGAGAGAAGACATCTTTGTGCATTTTGGCTCAAGATTTGTGAATTTGGAAGCTACACTCAAGAATTGAAGCTCCTAGGTGAGTAACCAACCCTTAATTCATGGGCTTGAGTTTGTAACCATATGATTTCTAAAAGAATAGGTGACCAAGAACAAGAATTGTGTTATAATTGATGAACTTGAAGTTAATATGCACATGCATGTATAGAATTACCATGATTTTGCATAATCAAGCATGTATCAGTTGAATATGGGAATATGAGTATTAAAGCATACATGCAAGCATAGTTTTGTTGATTTTCATGGTTATGAGCATCATTGGTGATTTGAAATGGAATTGGGGTCAAAGACCAACATGCATGTTGAATTGGTAGAGATATGAATTTTGGATGAAGTTTGAATGCATGTGTTTGATCATACAAAAGAAATGAGGATTTATTGAGAATTAGATTGTGATTTTGAACAATTCGGTCCCATACACTTATATTCTCATATGGTATAATGTATTTGCATGTTTTGAACCACAATCATGAGTTCTGGACCTTTGAAGGTCGAGTTTGAGCTTCAAGAACAGTTCTGGAAAACCCAGAATTCATGAAGTCCGCTGGAGCGGGGGAACCGCGCTCGAGCTTGAAATGTGAGGCTCCCAGAATTTTTGCAGACATTGATGTCCGCTCAAGCGGGGATATTCACGCTCGAGCGGGGAGCTGTGTAGTGTGACATTCAGCTCGAGCATCCGAATTCACGCTCGAGCGTATAAATGAGGTAACCATTATTTTTGCAGACCGTCAGGGTCCGCTCGAGCGGCGGGACCCACGCTCGCAGCGGGACCCTGTTTCAGAAAATTTGTAAAGGTGTTCTGTGTTTCATTTTCTATTCTCTTTCGCTTCTAAGTACTCTTAGGCATGCATTGAGCATTATGAATGAATTAAAAGAATAAGAAAGAAGCCTAAGAGGGATGTATGAATTAAGAACGGATTGAATTGATTATGACCCATATGTGTTATGTAATGTGTAGGGTCGAGCTCCAGGGCAAATCCACCGGCAGAACACTGTGAGTAATATCTTAATAAAGATATCTGAAGTACGTTATTTGTCCAATTGCTTACTTCCATATAAGTCTTATAAGTTTGTTACATTGAATTGGGAACAAATATTTGTTATGCCGTATGATTGGGCCAAAGGCTGTTGGATACAATTGACTGGGCCGAAGGCCATTTGACACACATGAACGATTGGGCTGAAGGCCGTTTAACACACATGAATGATTGGGCCGAAGGCTGTTTACATGAACTATTGGGCCAAAGGCCGTCGACATGAACGATTGGGCCAAAGGTTGTCGGATACGAACAATTGGGCCAGAGGCCGTTAGACATGAATGGATGGGCCAAAGGCCATTGGGTATGAGTTAATTGGGCCCGAGGCCGTTTGATACGTCGAGAAATTTAGTCGATTGATACATTAGATAGAAACATGAATTGGGCCCAAGGCCGTCTGATGTAACTGTTTCAAAGTTTGTTCATGTATCTTCCTTATTTGATATTATTTACTAGGCTTTCGCTCACGCTCATTCATGTGTATGTAGGTGAGCCAAGGGATGTCCAAACCTAGCCTCAGTGAAATATGTGAGAAACAGTCAAGGTTTTGAAGAGTCAGCCCAAACGTCTCACGTACGAGACTTGTCTTCGCCTCTTTTGTTCTTTTGATATAGTTTTGTTATATCGGCAAAAACATTGGATTACTTTCGTGTATAAACTTTGGGTTTGACTGACTAGACTTGAATGATCCTGTATGTACAGACTTTGTGTTATTATCCCTTTAATGTGAGTTATTAACAGGTATATATATATGGACTGTTATGTTGTGCCATGTAAGCACAGCTCTATGGACAAAAATTTTAAATTTGCTTCCGTTTGGCCCCTTTACTCTGATGAGATATGTCTTGTTTGGTTTGAGGCCGTAGGTAATCCCTTGATTACTGGCCGGTTATGTCCTTAACCCATAGGGGCGGGTTCGGATCATGACAAAAATCATGTTGAATTCTCAAAACTAAGAAAGTATAGGTTCATGTATGCAAAAATTCTTGGAAAATCAAAATCAAAATTGATGAATTATGCATGCATGTAGGCTAATCTTTCAGTCATCTCATGCTAAACTCAATTCTTTGTTCAATCACTTAATTCTCTTGAATTTACATTCTAAATAGCTTAAATTCATAGTTTAATGGTTGAATTCTTACCTAAAGCTTTTAATTGAGTACAAACTTGTTCAATCTCCTCAAATCTTCTTCAATTCTCTACAAACTCCACTATTCTCTCTCTAAGTGTTGTTTTCTCTCCCTTTCTCTGAAGTTAGTTCAAAGATGATGAAGTGTATGAATGTATAGACATGTTCTTGAGCTTAAGTTAATTAATCTTGCTTAAACTAGTTAATCTAGCTTAATTATAATTAATTCTAATCATCCCTAATTAATTTATTCTAATTATTTGAATCCAAATCAAATTCTAATTAAATTTTCCATAAAATTTCAAAATTTCCATTGATCCTATTAACTTAGTCAATTTCATTTTCAAATGCCGTTAAGGCTTTTAATTTTCCAGATCAAGACAGTATTCACAACTGATATTCCTATGGTAACTGATATAAATTCATATATCACACAAAACACACAATTAACACATAATTCCACCTTAAACACTTAATTATTATTCATATTTACTAATTAATAGCAAATTACGGAATGGGGTTATTACAATTATCCTGAGCTAATAAGCATCCAATTGACCTTTCACATGTTGAAATGTATAGCTTTAGTGGCTTCTCCTTGATGGGAGGCATTAGTACTGGTGGATTCATTAAGTATTTCTTAATTAAATCAAAAGCCTCTTGCTGAGGCTTTCCCTAATTAAAATCCATATCTGCTCTTGCTTTCACCAGGGGTGAAAAAGCCAAAGTTTTTCTAGCCAAATTATCTATGAACCTCCTTAGGAAGCTTAGCTTTTGTAGAAAGCTCTGCATCTCTTTCTTATTGGTTGGTGGTGGTGCTGTTAGTATAGCTTTGGCCTTATTTGCATTCACCTCAATACCCTTTTGATGAACCAAGAAACCTAAAATGTTTTTAATTGAAACCCTAAATGCACACTTTAGTGGGTTCATTTTTACCTTATAAGACCTCATCCTTTAAAAGGTTTGTTGAAGATGATCTAAATGTTCATCAAAACTTTCTGACTTGATGGCCACATCATTTATATATACTTTCAAAAAATTTCTAATCAGATCATGAAAAATTAAATTCATGGGCATCTGGTAGGTTGTATTTGTACTTCTTATGACAAATGGCATAACAACCCACTCAAAAGTGCCTAAAGCCCCAGGACACCTGCAAGCTATTTTGTGGCTGTCTTCTGGGCTGATAAATATCTGATTGTACCTAGCATGTCTATCCATAAAGGACAAGATTTCATGCTTGGCTGCTGAATCAACCAACAGATCAGCCACAGGCATTGGGTACTCATCTTTGGGAGTTACAATATTCAAATTCCTAAAGTCTATGCAGACTTTTAGTTTGCCATTCTTTTTCATAATAGGGACCACATTGGACAGCCACTCAACATACCTGGTTGTCCTTATGAACCCTGCTTTAAACTGTGTTTCAATTTATTTTTTGACCAACAGTACCACTTCATTAGTCATTCTTCTTGGGGTTGCTTATGAGGAACATAATTACTTCTTGTTGGGAGCTTCTATTCCATTAATGATCTATCTAAGCTAGGCATTTCATCATAATTCCATGTAAAGCAATCCATATAATTAGAAAGAAGGCTAACTAGAATTTCCTTGCATTTATTGGATAACTTTGCAATGACAAAACTATGCCTTTTACAGGCCTCATCCCCTAAGTTAAATTCCTCTAAGAGATCTTGTACATCAGCCTTAAGGTCATCTAACTTAGCAGGTACTACCTACAAATGTTCTAATTGAACCCCTCTATAACTAAGAGGGTTGTTGTCAATCATATACTCAGCCCATGAACATGAAGGTAAAATTCTAGGACTGACCTTATTTGCAAAAAAGAAACAAAACAATCTAAAGGAAGTGGACCTAACTACACTAACATCCTCTTCATCATCAGTCAATGTACTCATCATTTAATAATCTTGTTCAGCCACCAACACAATGATTGGCTCATCCTGCCTCTTTTGCATCAGATTGGGTTTGGCCAAGTCTTGGCCAATCTATCGGAATCCCTCATTTATATAAACTTGAAACTCTTCAAGAGTAATGCCCCTTGTGACTTCATCTCTTCAGAAACCACCTCTACTGGTCCCAAGCTTTCTTCATGCAATGTTGCCTCAATGTTGTGTACATCTACTATGAAAGGGTTAGCATCAGCCTAATAAACCTCTATGCTATCTCTTCCATGTGGCTTGCTTTTCTCCTGGCTGGTCAGGAAAATGAGAGCCTAGTGTAGTAAATTTGGCATACATCCATTCAAATGGATCTAATCTCTTCTCAGCAACAGGTTATAGTTAGAGGTAGAATCGACCACAAACAAAGTTGTACTCATGGCCCTTGCTCTAACCTATAACTTTAGGAATATTACTCATTTGGCATCAGATAAACCTCTTGCAAAGTTACTAATTGAGATATCAGTAGGCATCAAATCCACTGTTTTTCCCAACATCCTTAATGTTTTGGAAGAAAGGCTATTAACGATGGCCCCATGATCGACTGAAACCCTGTCGACAAGTATTCCATCCAGGTGTACCTATACATATAAAGGCCTTAGATGCTTAATCAATTCTTTCCCAGGCTTTTGCAGTATTACTTGGTCTCCATCGACGGACTTGACCACTTCAATTGACCTTACTATTTTGGCCTTAGTTTCTGCTATCTGGGCCATTGCTTCTGTAAAGTCTTCAACATCACCAACCAAATGTGTTGGTTGGTCTAGTCTGGCCTGAAAACTCTTAGGAAAGGCCATAATCACATTACAATCAATAAGGGAAAAACTGCTAAACTGAATGGCTATATTTTCCCTAAAATCTCCAAACTTTTTGACATAACCTCATCTTTTTCCATATCAACATGCTCTGTCATCTTGACCTTTGGAGCCATTTCTTGGCTACTTTTCATGGCCTCATCATCCACTTGCAGTTCTTTTTCTAACTCTCTAATTCTTTGTCTTAGTAAAGCCTCCTCTGTGATGGGTATAGGTGCTTCACATGCTATCGATGGCTTGGAAACTTCCTTGATGCCATCTTCTGGTGTCAACACTACTCACCATGCTTGGTTACCATTTTTCCAAAACACTTTTCAGAAAATTCTAATTTTTTATTTTTCGTGTTTTTTTGTTTTTACTGAATTTTTTTAATATTTTGAGCAATTTTTTTAATTTTTAGACATACCTAACATAAATATACCTAAAAAGTAAAAAAAAAATTGAAAAAAACCTTTTAAAAATTCACTAAATACCAAAAATACAAAAAAAATACGAGAATTCAGTACATTTTTTTGTATTTTTACGTATTTATTAATTTTTAAAAATATTTTTTCACAAATTTTTTACTTTTTAGATATGTCTAAGTAAGGTGCATCTAAAAAAGTAAAAAAAATGTTTAAAATTTTAAAAATATTCACTAAAAACAAAAAAACACGAAAACCAAAAAACTCAATTTTCAAAAAACTTAACTCAAAAAACTCAAACCAAACACACTGACTGCATTTTTTCTCTAGACCAAGTCAGGTTTTGAGCCCTTGGTGGTTTCAGGCCCTAATTTTCAAGCCTGGACATCATTGCATGAAACTTCATCTGCTCCCTTCTTTTCTGTGTTCTTGTCTCACCTATAGGTCTCCATCCAGCCCTAGGAGGACACACCACCCCCTGCCAACCATAATGTAGTGGCACTGGGGGCTTGATCATTCTAGGCTACTCCAGTCCTAACTCCCTAACTGGCCTAAGTTCTGCTGGGCCACTGTGTGGCTTGGTACCCATGCCTTTCTCTGGCCTCTTTTCCAGGCCATGTGAATATGTTCTGGCCTTTTGATTATAAGACCTCTGGGCCCTAAAGTTTCTTAGCTGGCCACTCTACTGTTGTTTGTGCTACCTCAAATATGCTTTGACTACACTAGCCCCCTCCAAGTAAGGGTTCATTGGTACTCCTCAGTAAAAGAAGAGTCCATCATGCTCCTCATACTCTACTACCTTAGTGGTGTAAACACTTGGGTCTACCCCATCATACAACAACTTTGCACCATTAAAAATCTGCAAATCATCTTGGCCCATGGTGTTAAACCTTAGGCCATAATCCCTCATCTGCTTCTATACTTTGTCAGCTACAATGACCTGTGTTTTTTCTCTTTCAGTTCCACACCTGAAACATACAAAGTGGTCCTAATGGACCATTGGCTTCTTTCCTTCAGCCAAAAGTTCTTTTCTCAGGTTATGAATTCTTTCTAGCTCACTTAGTAACACCCTTGGATTCTTGGTTTGATCATTCAGCCTGGTAGACACCATGTTTATGTCCACCACTTCTGGAAAAGGATTCCCATTGACAGCCATGACTCATTTGTCCTTCTCAGCATATTTTAGCATTCCTTTCTAAATCAAGTCTAGCACACAATTTCGAAAAGTTACATAATTATTAGTTGAATGTCCAAATGAATTACGCCATTTACAATATTCTTTGCCAATTCTATCTTTTTCCTTTGGGATGCTATGGCTTTGGGATAATGTCAAAAACTTCCCAGTCAACAGCTCATCGAATAAAGCATTTGCCTTTAATAAATCAAAGGAGTACTGTCGATGGGTCATTGGCACATTTTTCCTAGCTGGCTAAATAGAAGGCATGTTTACTGGTTTCTTTACCTTTTTCAAGACTTCACAAGTCATTGGTGTCTTGCCAATTATTTGAGCAATATCTATGTCTATTTATGTTTCTAATTATATGTCCTGGTAATACATTCCTCGGGTAGTAGCCCTTCTTTACTGTTCTTCTCTAAGAATGGACTCATAACTGGTTGCCATATATGGCAGTTCAAACAAATCTCTAAATTTCATTCCTTCAAATTTTTTCCTTAGCTCAAAATCAAGACCATTCTGGACCAATCTTATCACTTCTATCTCAGGCATATAAACATGGCACCTTGTAAACACTCCATTTTTGATCGTCCGCAAGACTTGGGTGCTTTGTCCTGAACACTCGATGATAAAAGTGACGTTGTGAATGGTTTGAATTCTCAACAAATGATTCTAGGTTCAAGCTCTAAAACAATCCCAAAACCTTCATATTTACACTGTTCTTACCTCAGAGGTCCCTTTTGAACATTGTGCCACCTTACACTAAGCTTGAACCAAAACAATAGGGGAGCACATTGGGACCCAACTGTGCTTCATTGGGGGCCGGCAGTGGCCATTTGGGGCCGGCCATGCTTCTTTGGTAAGAAACACTGTTCTAGGTAGGAATCAGCCAACTGTCTATTTTTGAAGATATTTGTAACCTATTTTGCTCAAATTCTATAAATACGAGTTGATCCCACTGTGTTGAGGGTTAGAATAATTTCAAAGAAGCTAAAACACCCTTGAGAGCTCCTTCTTCCTTGGTAAGCCATCTTTGAGATATTATATCATCTTTGAACCATATCTATACATCATATACACCCTTAGAGCTAGACCTTAGAGCTTTGGTTGAGCCTTGAGAAGCATAATTCAACCTTGAGAGTGTACTAGGACCAAGTTTGGTTTACAACCAAAGCTTGCTCTCTTCAAGAGGTATAAGCTCGTCACCTTTTCTCTTGCTTTCATTTGTGTCTCTTTCTATCTATTTCTTGTGTTTTATGCTGGTTTGAATCCATTACAGGTGTTGGAACTTGGGTTTGAATAGCTACCAAAGGTAGAGAGGGTTAACGCCCTTTCTTACACCTTACTTCATAGCTCATCCCTTTGGTTTTGCACTCTTTTCCTTGACTTTCAAACTGATTTTCAGAGTTTAAAAAGGCTGAAAAACATGGTTTAGAAGTTCAAAAAGTGGAGGGGTTAGCCACCCCTCCTTACTAGTTTTGTACCTCCTTACTTTTGGCTATGCTTTGTGTTCTTTTAACAAGATTTTAGTCACCATTTTTTCACATATTAGGGGTTGTCTAGGGCTGTTTTATTTCATTTAATTAGTTTATGCTTTGAATACTTTGCTTGTTGTGTTGTACGTCCTTATAGCTTTGGTTGTTTAGGCCTTAGACACCATGTCATTCGAGTTGATAACTTTCTTTACTTTGTTTCCATATCAAGAGTCTCATTCTAATAATCAACTTTGCATAATCATTTCTGTGCCCTCCCTCTTTTCTTCTTTTCTTTTGTTTGAGAGTTATTTCAAATGATTGATTGTTATTTAAAGCATGAGAAAAAGACCTATGTTCAATGGCTTAATCTCTATGGAGGTTCATCGTCAAGGCGTGGTCTCTCTTTCATGCTAAGGATCACTTCTCGTTTGACATTTCTTCTCATTTGGTGGACTTAAATATCACTTTTGGACTAATCGATTAACGGAAAGGTAAGTCAAAAAGGGCTAAAATTGGCTTAAAATCAATGAAACCAACATAAAGAAAATGTTTAGAATTAGTCGAATTCGGCCGAATGTTATGCCGAGTCCATCGCTTCGAGGATTGTCATTTATCAATCCAGGATATTTTGATGAGACTTGAGGTGTGTCTACCTCCCTCTTGGAGCCTCCATGATAACAGGGAGAGGTGGTCATCTTCATTGCATTTATTAATTATTTTGTCCAAAATGTGTTCAAAATAATCTAGCCATCAAATTGTGTCTATTGATGGTTTCGGACTCGCATTCACTCTTCTCTTGAGTTTCATGATAGAGGAGAGCAGAAGGGACAAACATGGTTTAAAGTTGCTTTGTCTGCACTATTTTCACCCTAGAGCACAAAAACAAATTTTTAAATGAAATTAGGGCACAACCAGTTGTTTTTGGACCCAGCTGGCCTCCAATATTTGGTAAACAGTGAATTTTGGCAGAAACAGGGGGCAGTGGCTGAGGGTGAAACAAAGCAGTCTGGGCAAACAGACCAGTTTCTGAACACTGCGCATGCGATCATTGTGCATTCTCATTGTTGCTTGTATTAATCTTATTGTTGTAATTATCATTGTTGTATTGGTTATAATTGTTATAATATCCTTTTTGTAATAAAATTAGCTAGCTAGTTATTCGAACCTGTAATAAGTAGTTAGTTTAGTTAATTCATTATTCATTCGGTATTGTAATAGTTAGTTTATTCGAACATTCATTCAGACCCTCTTGTACGAGGGCAAATATGTAATAATTGTGTATGTTTTCCAATCCCCATTTCTTCCTCCCTTTTACTTACTTGCTTATGATGGGTTGCATAGAGCATCATGTTTCCTTAGCATTTTCTATGATTTGCATTAGTCTTGCATGCATTAGGGTTCAGCTCATCATACTAACCAACGTCAATTTCGATTTCATTTCTTGAAAACGTGCTTTATCACATGCCTTGAATTGACCCACATGCCATGGTAGTAGCCGAGCTTATCATTTACATAATGTGTGTGTCGCATTAGTCATATGGCATTATTTAGGAGCATGCATTTCTTCTAATTATTTTTGTTTTATTTAGCTTCCCTCGAAGTACTAGGTGAGCATTTCTTGCTTTAGCATATCACATACGTGTGATTATTGCCATGTCAAGCATGATTACCATGAGGCTAAGTGATTAATTGATATACCCATTTGACTGCCTGTAGATGAAGGCTAATTATTCAAATTGGGATGGTTTGATCAAATGTAAATATGAACCCACTTTTTCAAGCGACACATGTTTAAAAAATCTTCAAAACAAACATGAAATCAAAGTATTCCAAATTTTACAAATTAGTCTATACTTGTGTGCATCACATAGTAAAGATAACATAATAATCGAAACAAGAGCATATAATGTACATAAAAATCATATCATGATTAGTAGAAGCTGATCTTTGATCAGGTGAGTGGAGTGCTCAATTCATGACCTTCCCCTTTCATACCTAAGTTCTCGAGCCGAGACACTTTGGTGATGACGAATAAGTGGCCTTTGGCATGAGTCACGGGTTTTCTAAATTTTCCAAAAAATATTTAGGTGGCGACTCTGAAATCTGACAAAGTAGTCCATTTTTGGCATTTTTGATTCAAAATCGATTTTCCAAAAGATTTGCGGGATTTGGACTCATTTGTGCTTATCTATTTCACATTGCATTTGTGAAATCATATTCAGAACCATGGGAGTCCTAACTGTAGGGCTAATCGTATCTGCAAGGAGCACGAAAAGCAAGTTACACACCTATTTCTAGCTTTTTTGAACCTGTCAATGTACTGTTTTGCAGATTCCCCTTGTTTTTGTCTAAATTTAGCTAAATCCACCATACTAATATATGGCTTAATGATGTAAAACTGAGCTTAGAACTTGCCTTCCATGTCCTGCCATGTGAGTACTAAATTTTCTGGTAGGTTAATAAACCAAGCGAAGGCTACTTTTGATAATGAATGTGGAAAAAGCCTAAGTTTTAAGTTATCTGAGTTAGCCTCCCCACACTGCATGGTAAACCTTCCTATATGCTCTATGGTTGACTGCCTCTCTTCCCTAGTAAATAGGGAGAATTCAGGCATCTTAAAGTTTCTAGGAAGAGGGTTCTCATCTACCCAATGGGTACAGTTTTCTAAACATTGGCCTATTAGGCCTCCTTAGGCCTGGGCCATACATTTCTTGAATTATTTCCATGATCTGATGTCTATTAACCTGGGTTGGTTCAAAGTGTGGCTCCTCATGATAAGTGCCATACCCCATCCCTTCATTCATTGGCTAAAGTTTGGTGAAACAAACCCCTCATACAGTTGGAAATGCTGTTGTCGAAGTGGGTGCATGTCACGACCCAACCCCAGGGGCTTAGGGTTGGAATCACAACTTACTAACTTATTCTATTCGTAGCAAATTAAACTGCGTAAGCGGAAATAAAAATAATTAAACAGGAAATTACTCCATTTTATTATTTTAATAAGAGAAAATACATCTAGAGGGCTTTTATTATTTTATTATTCAGTGACCGGCCCCGAGTCGAAACAAAAGGGGGCAAAAATATAAAAAGAAAAAGAAAGACAAAATAGTGGTTCAACATCAATCCACGTGCGGGTTCCATTTCATGAGGTTATGGGTTTCCCCTATATCTCGTCACCTGAAAGGGTAACAGCTATAAGCACACAGCAGAGTGAGAAATATTATGCCAAGAGTATAAGGAATAAAAAATAACCATGATAGTTAGTTAGGCCAAAACATTTACATAACTCAATTTGGTGAATAAATCACTTAAGTGGCAGAAACAGAAATACAGAAATTATATAAATAAATAACCATAACCACAGTACAGAACAGAACAGAACAAAACAAAACAGAGGTCACAAAAGTGACAGTCAGAATAGAGGCCAATGGATCCATGATAAACAGAGAACCATAAAGTGGCCAAACAGAGGCCAATGGTTATTTAAGTTCCCCAAGGCGTGGACTCCCGTGGTGGTACTTACAAAACATAATTGTTTATAAGGTCATAGTCAAATATATACTAAAATTTAAACAAACATATCCATGGGTTTCATTTTAAACAAATAGAGTTCAGAAAATAACCTACGTAATTGAAATATTAATATAATTTATAAAACATAACTTATATAAAATGAATTATGGTAAGTCAAAAAACAATAAAACATAAAATTATAGTATGGTGACTCAAGGTATATATTAACTCACTTTAATATTGACCTTAGCCTTACTTTCCACTATCACAATCTTCTCTACTATAAAGTTTCCTACTTTCAATAACTTACGTGCCTCTCTCTCTTCTTTTTCCTTTCCTTTCCTTTTCTTTCCACAGATTTGATCAACTCCTCCCTATTTATAGGTAGGTAAAAACATTACTAGGCCAACACGTAGCCAGCTCAAATCCTCCCTGGATTTGCTCATAACTCACCCTGGATTTGCTCATTACTAACCGTAGATTTATACTTATCTTAGTGAATGTTTATGGTGAATTACACTTTGCCCAGTTTTCTAGCATAACTATATAAATAAATTAATCTCTAATTAAATTACACTTTATCGTATACCACAGAAATTAATTATTTATTTTACTACCACACCCACTATTATTATTATTATTATATATTATTATTATTATTTTATATATTATTATTATTATATTTATTTATTTACTCTACTTTTTATATTATTTATTTACTATCTTAACTCTAATTTGACCTAACTAGTATTATAATTCTATATTTGTGTTAATTTAGCCCCAAATAATAATCCTAATTAATCCCATATTTGATAACCCAATCCAAATTAGATTTATAATATTTATTTATTATTATTTATTTATTTAATAATATATATCACATACAATCATAATTATATATAACTATAAATATTAATATAATATTTAATTAAACGTTCACGGTATCACAGTGCAGGCCAACGTCTCTTTCCTCCAAATGTCAAGGGGGTGGTCTAGGCCCTCATTGTGGCTCATGATTTCTAAAACCTTGTTCTTGATATACTTGCTGCCTAGGTCTTTGGTTGCCTTTTGGCCTTAGGTTATCATAGTTTGGTTGTCTAAACCTCTAGTCAGCAAAGTTGTACTGCCCTAATCTTGGTCTGTCGACGGCAAGTTCCTCATACCTAGGGGCTCCAAACTGCCCTCTGGCATAGGCCTGGCCATGTCATTTACTGGTTCCTCCTATTCTGGGAGCTAATTTTACCCCCTTGCATTGGTCTATTATCATTTCAAAAGCTGGGTTATAATGTGACTTCCCTTCCAAGGCCTCTCTCTAAGCAACAGGCCTAGAGGGACCAAATTGCCCCCCCATAGTTGATGTTAATTTTAGTTTCCTTATATGTCTGATTAGGGTTCATTTGAAACCTCCCTCGCTCTTCCTCTTAGAGAGTTGGAAGCCTATAAAAAGAGGCACTACCCTAATGAACTTTACTTGCCTTAGGAGTTTGAAATTGTACCTTAGTCACTTGTGCTTCCACTTTGGATGGTGGTAGGGGACTAGGAATGAGGGTGAATCTCCCAAGAATTCTAAGCTTGGCCCTCAGACTTTCTGCGAGATGTTTTGGCCTCATTTCGAAGGTGTGGCCAAGCTGGGCAATCATCTCCTCTATTTTTTCAACCGCCAGGCCGTGTATTAGCCTCCATTGGTTGTATCCTAACCATCTTTCAGTCTTTCCCCATACCTGGTTACCACTGATTGGCTGTTCGTGATGACCTCCATGTCTTTCTCAAACTCGGGAAAGCTAGTAGGGACATATGTGTCCTCATCAGGCCTCTTATTTGGATTCCCAAAAGGCCTAACTCGTCAGCAACTCTCCTGTTGGCATCAATAGTCTCAATTTTTTCAACTTTCTTCTTCACCATTACTCCAAGTTAGAAGGAGTCCCACTAGGCAATTTATGTTAGCAAAAAATTAGTTCAAGCCCAATCGACAGTGATTGATTGACAAACTCAAACAATTTTTTAAATAAACATAAAAAAGATCCGATTTTGTGGTTGAGTTCTATGCCTTAAATAGATTAAGAACTTCTCTGGTTTTAATTAAGTAAATAAGGTTTTGAACAAAAAAGAATATGTATTTATTCAATTAAATTGTCACTTGTTATTAGTTACAAGAACTTAAACCAGAACAAAGAAATGAAAAATACAAAAATCGATAGAAAGAAGAGAAATGAGGGTTGGAAAATCTACTAGTTTAATCTACTCCTAAAATGGCTAATTTAAACTACTCCTAAATAACTCTTTGTGAGTGTGATTGATAGTTGTTGATGATCTCATTCTCTTCTTTCAGCCCTCTTTTATACTTGACTTCTGGCCTGGCTCTTGATCCTGATCCTCCTTGATTCTCTGATTTCCTTCATATCTATCCCTACATTTTAAGAACTGCATCTTTTGAATTTTGAATTCTTCCTTGATTTTCTGTCAGCATCTTCCTTATCCTTCTATCCCCAACACATCTTCATGCCATGTCAGTCGCTTTAACCAATCATGCCACGTCATCCTTATGCCTTGTCAGCATTCTATTGACAGAAGACTCCTAATTTTAGCACCAACAAATACATACAACCATGACCAAAACAATAGTTGATGATGGTGAAATTTACAAAGCCAAGACTAAAGCTTCTTTATATATATATATATATATATATATGGATTTTTGTTTCTTGATGGGTTTGTGTTTTTGGTGAATTTTGCGAGGTGGGTTTATGAAATTTTGCGTATTTCAAGTGTTAAAATCAAATCTTTGAACCACCCACCTGGTCATTGAAATTGTTTAGTGAGAGGTTCATGATTTTGAGACCAGACAAAGGACGGGAATCAAGTGGGATGTCGACATTGGCTTAGCCGTCGTTGGGGCTGTGGGTTTGCATAGCTTGTAGGGGAGTTTTCTTTTTCTTTTTTAATTGGACTCCCATGAAGAAATGTAAAATTCTAGTTTTTTGATCATGTAAGAATTTGCATTATTAATCTTAGGATTAGTACAAAAAAAAAAAAAAATTCTAGATTCTTGTATTTGCTATTGGGCCACACCAAAAAATAAATCAAACATTCTCCCACTTGGCCTATTAAGCTGATTATGATGCAACTATCAGTTTTTTCAAAATATGCAATTTATAAAAATTTTGACTCATTGGATTCCACACTAAAACTTGACACGTGATCACGAAATTTTAAAAATAGCCAATAAGCTCAGATATATTAGAGACTATAATACTGTGATTACTTCAGATCACCAATGTGAGTCATAGCGATCATATAACATTTATGTCATATTTCCTTCTATGCACCACACCATCGATAACCTTCATTAACTCAGTCTATTATCGGGATATGTAATTATTTGCCTGAAAGGCTCCTGTAATTTGTCTTGTTAAGACATTTCCTATTTATCAATATTCAAATTAATGTGTACACACACTTTTGGAATAGGAAAAATAGAAACAAAATTATTATTTCGCAAATAGTGTCAAATAAAAATAAGCACTCAAGATTAACCATACACATCATGGGTTGCTTAAAAGACCCATCCTGATAACATGCTCTTTGTATGTCTTTGGTGGCAATCCCTTTGTGAATGGATCAACAATCATAAGAGAGGTGCTTAAGTTTTCAATTAACACTTGTTGTTTCTTGACACTTTCTCTAACAACTAAGTAATTTACTTCCATGTGTTTGGAACCACTGAAGTACTTTCCATTCTTAGAGAAAAAAAAACTGTTACAGTATTGTCACAATATATCTTCAGCAGCCTGGCAATTGAGTCAACAACACTAAGTCCAGAGATGAAATTTCGCAACCATAAAGCATGATTTGTAGCCTCAAAGCACGCCACAAACTCAGCGTTCATAGTAGATGAACCAATAGTGGACTACTTCACACTTTTCTATGAAATTGCTCCACTAGCTAGTAGAAAAACAAAACCTAATGTAGCTTTTCTACTATCAAGGCAACCAGCAAAATCTGAGTCTGAGTATCTGGTCACTTCCAACTATTCTGATCTCCTATAGGTAAGCACATAGTCCTTTGTTCCTTGAAGATATCTCAAAACCTTCTTTACTGCTTTCCAATGTTCTATTCCAGGATTACTTTGGAATCTTCCCAACATTCCAACTGCAAAACTAATATCTGGCTTGGTACATGTATAGGCATACATCAAGCTCCCTACTGCTGATGCATATGAATGTCCTTCATTTGTTTTCTTTCCAAGTCATTCTTGGTCACTATTTTTCACTTAATTTATCACCGTTCATGATGGGTGCATCATCAGCTGAACAAAACTGCATATTGAATCTCTCTAAAACATGATCAATATATCCTTTCTGAGATAGTCCTAGCAATCCTCGAGATCGATCCCTAAAGATCTCTACGCCAATAACATAGTTTGCCTCACCTATATCGACCATTTTAAAGTTCTTAAAGAGATATTCCTTGGTTTCATGCAATAAACCAAGGTCATTACTAGCTTACAAAATGTCATCCACATATAGCACCAAAATAATGAACTTACTTCCACTAACCTTTAGATATATGCACTGATCAACTGTATTTTCCTTAAATCTAAAGGAGGTAATGGTATCATTAAATCTTAAATACAATTGTCTGGAAGCTTGTTTAAGGCCATATATAAATTTCTTTAATTTGCAAGCTAAATGTTCTTTACCTTTCTTTGCAAATCCTTCTGGCTGCTCCATATAAATTTCTTTATCCAAATTCCCATTTAGAAAAGCAGTTTGCACATCCATTTGATACAACTCTAAGTCGTAATGAGCTACTAATGCTAGGATGATTCTAAGCGAGTCCTTCTTAGATACTGGAGAGAAGATCTCTTTATAGTCTATGCCTTCTTTCTGAGTAAAACCCTTGGCAACAAGTATAGCTTTAAATCGTTCGATATTGCCTTTTGCGTCACGCTTGGTCTTGAAGACCCATTTATACCCGACCTTTTTACAATTATTAGGCAAATTCGACAAGATCCCAAACACCATTTTGTTCAATAAATTTTAACTCTTCATTTATATAATTGACCCATTTAGTAGAACCATCGCTATTCATGGCTTGTGAAAATGAGACTGGATCTTTGTTAATCCCTTGTAGATACACCATGTAATCATCTGAATGGCAAGCTTTCGTTCTCTCTGAGATCTTCTCAGAACTGCCGGTTGTGGTGGTTCTACAATATTTTCAATGGTGGTATCTTCATGAAGTGGTAAAACATGAGATGGTGAAGGATTTTCATTATGTTGTTCGTTTCCCTCAACCTGTGGAATAGTCTGGGGAACAACAATTTTTTGATAAGGGTTAAATGTTGGCGCATCCACCCTAATTTCCTTGAAATTCACCACTCGTTTCTTACTCCCACTAATTTCACCATTCTCTAGGAATCTAGCATTACCAGTCTCTACTATCCTTGTATTGTGATTAGGACAATAAATTTGTACCCTTTAGACTTGTCTGGATAACCAATGAAATATCCAAATATTGTTCTTGAGTCCAACTTTTTCTCTTGTGGGTTGAAGATTCTTGCCTCAACCTCAAACATGTCAATGTCTCAAACTAGGTTTCCTACTAGTTCACAACTTAAAAGGAGTTGTTGGGACTGCTTTACTAGGAACCCTATTTAAGATATACATTGCAGTCTTTAAAGCTTCACCCCACAGTGAAATGGGTACAATTGAGTAACTTAACAGACTCCTAACCATATCTTTAAGTGTACGATTACGCCTTTTAGCAACTCCATTCTGATGTGGTGTACCAGGCGTTGTATATTGAGCACGAATGCCTTTCTTTTCTAAGAATTTGGCAAATGGGCTAGGATTTTGGCCTGACTCATCATATTTACCATAATATTCACCACCCCTATCTGATCTCACTATTTTGACCTTTCTATCTAATTCTCTCTCGACTTCAGTTATGTACACCTCAAGGATGTCAACAGCTTGAGACTTTTCATGAATTAGATACATATATCCATAACGCGAGAAATCATCTATAAATGTGATGAAATATTTTTCACCACTAAACATGGGATGTTGAGTGGCCCGCAATATCTATATGAATTATCTCAAGAAGCTCATTACTTCTTGTGCACCTTTCTTGGTGTGTTTGGTTCTTTCCTTTGATGCAATTCACATATATCTCAAAATCAGTGAAGTCTAGGTTTTTCAAAATCTCATTCTTTACTAATTTTTCAATTCTCTTTTCTAAGATATGCCCCAACCGTCTATGCCACAAGATTGAGATTTTCATTAATTAGACCACGTTTTAAAACCAAATTCGAATACAGAGTTACTAATGATTGTGCAAACTCATGATTTAAGGTAATTTTATATAAACCATCACAAATTACCAGAACCAATTATTATTGAATTAACATTAAATTAAGATTTTCACAACTAAATAAAACTGAATATCCACACGATCTAATTTGGATAACGAAACTAAATTCCTAGAACTTGAAGGAACATAAAAAGCGTCTTTCTCAGATCCATCCATCTCTAAGATCAGTCGATAGGTTCACTGCTATGACTTCAGCTTTGAGAGTTTCCCCATATTATGAAATTCTTTCTTCCTTCGATTTTTCTATTATCCTTGCATGGAATTGTAATGTGGTCGTGGCCCCAAGAGTCAATCCACCATGTGTTAAAAGGGTACTTCAATAAGATTGATTCAAAAAACAAAAGAAAATTTCTTATATTTCTTTTTCGAACTAAGCCTTTCGCTTGCTGCAGTCTTTCTTCACGGTTGTCCCTTTTGCCACAAAGTAGCACTTGGACAGTGAAACCATTCTAAGCCTAATTTTCTTCCCCAGGCCCATTCTTTTTCTTTATAGCTCCATGAGTTATAGCCAATGTAGTTTGGCGTCTTTCCTCCATCAACCTCACTTTCTTCTGAACACACATATTAGTCAGCTTATTCAAAATCCACTTATCTTTATTGGTGTCATAGTGAATTTTGAATGCGCCGAACTTTGATGGAAGTGAGTTGAGAATAAACTGTACGAGAAAAGTTTCATCAACTTGCATCCCTAAAGTTTTAAGCTTTGCAGCTTTGTCAGCATATTGAGGATATAATCCTGAACTCCTCGGTTGCCATCATATTTCATTGTTGTCAATTCTGCCATAATAGTGTCAGTAAGTAGAGGGACGCCCGATGCAAGAGAGTACAATGAGGTGGGAACTGTCACTGAATAAGATAGAACATATGACGCCCCAAATTTTACTCTTAGGGTTAGGGTAACATCACTAAAGAGTCCTTTGGTCAATAACCAAGTAAGATTCTAGGAAGGTCGAAAGAGTCAATATAGCCTCCTTTCTAAGTCCAACCACCTTAGATAGCAAGCTATCTTTTTGACAGATCTTAAGAGGTATTAACACAAGGTCTCATAAGTAACGTGGAAATAGCATAAACAATATACATATTAAAGCTTTGAGAATTACATGATGAACTATTGATATACATAAGTATTTCCTTTAGGCAAACTTTGCTATATCTATTGTTCACTGTCAAGATCACTCGTATCATTAGGTCTAAAGTAATTTATGCAACTTTTCAATTAGTCGTGTTACCTTTGGGTATTCAATTCTAATCTGTCAATTACATAAGTTACATTACCTTATACCCAATTCATAATTATTTGAAAGTGACTCTCCTTTGTCTAGTCTCAATTTCCTAATTATAACTGCAATTGAGAATATTATCGACCTTAATGTTATCCTTTTAACATTTCTTTTATGTAGTTTTATATTCATAAATTTTACAAATCTAGGCCACTTTGGCAGCTACAAATTAGTAAACCCTATGAATACGGAACTAACGAACAATATTCTCTATTCATTAGTTTGAGTTATTTAATTATCATTAATTCAATCACTATTTAATGAAATCACTATTTATGATTTTTAGAATTTTTTTTATGTGATTATAGTTATCAATAATATAATACTAATAATAATAACTCTAGACAAACGGAATCTATATATATCAAATTATGTAATTACAATCATGAATATCTCATTTAATGGTCAATAAGAATTACCCTAATATGAATTAATTATATCATGATATCAAATTTTAATTCATGAAAATATACAAATATCAACAATAATAGACAATAAGTGTACATAATCAGATAAGGTAAAAATATAATTCTCTTAACATAATACAGTCAAATAAATATATTTATTTAATAGACCGAACGATTCAACAAAATTCTAAGATTGCTTTTAATCTATGCACTTTGTCATAACGGTAGGCAATATAAATATTACACTCAATTTAGTGTCATATTATAATAGTTATAAAAATTATTATTGCTAAAATTAATAATAAAATGAAGCATGCATTTTACACGTTTATCATGCAATTTTGGTCTCTCATTATTGGAGCCGATAGCCCTGCTCACCTCTTTAACCTTAGTAGGTGAATTGGCTTCAGCCAGTTATGCTTCAGAGGACACATCACCAAAAAAAAAAAAGAAAAAGCAGGGACTACACTTAGTATCATGAATAATTATATTATATTAATAACATATTCATAATATATTATTATTCCAATGTGTATTGATTCACAAAACTAAGGCTCTGATACCAAATGTAAATATTGAATTCAATACAACTCAAGAATAAAACGTACCTTTGTCAGCTATTGAATTAGAGAAGTTGAGAAAATACCCCTAATAGTTGAACCTTAAATTCTTAGCTTACTTTCTCCTCTCTGTCTCTTTTAATTATGATGACTATAGAACTTAGAGTGATGGAAAAATACTCATATTATGTAAGAGTAGTCACCCATCCTTATATAGAGAAGAGAAGATGGCTAGATAAACTCTATTAGAAGAATTCTTGTCCATCAAGGTTTCCTTCTTATCTTAGAAAAGTAATTATCCCATATTTAAAATTCTAATTACTAAACTTTATCTAAAATATTGACTTTATCTAGTTATGGAGTCCAAATAAAATAAAACATGTAAAAGATATGTAGGCTATTGGGTCACACTAAAAAATAAATCCAACAGTATTTGTTAGGCAAGTGTTGTATGTGTGTGTGTGTGTGTGTGTGTGTGAGAGAGAGAGAGAGTGTGTGTGTGTGTGTGTGTGATTTGGTGGTGATTGACAATGGGCGTCAATGAGAGAGAAAGCATCGATAAGAGAGAGTGTTGTTTACTGTTTGAGAAGAGAGAGAGAGAGAGAGAGAGAGAGAGAGAGAAAGAGATCTTTGTTTACAGTTTCAGGAAAAAGAGATAAGAGAAAATATTCGTGGATTGGATCTGATTTAGTGGCTCTTCTTTTTTTAGCGCATGAAACTCACACATTTTTTAGGCAAATGGAACAAATACCGAAGTAAGACATTCCACCTTATTCACGTATTTTGGGTGGGCATAATTTCAATGGATGTAGCATAATTGTTTTTTAAAAGGGATTTTTGTTGATAAATCCCATTGGTGGTGTTTGTTTGGAAAGATTCAAGTATGTGATAGAACTAATGGTCCATCCAGACTAATTGTTCGTTGTTTGATTCAAAATTTTTGCACTGGACTATGAATCTCAAATCTATGGATTGTTCTATCCCATGAGGGGGGTGGGACACAATCCATAGGACACTCATCCCATTAAATTAGGTAGTGAAATTATATTTTTGACCTTCTACTATTTAATATCTTTTCAAAAATAAAATTATTTATTAAATTATTTATACTTAATAAATTTATTTTAATAATCATATGGTAATAGTTATACTTACGTAAAGTAAATAAATTTAAAAATCTCATCTACAAATTAAAATAAATTTATGTAATTTTTTATTAATATTCTATTTATTTAATTTTTTAAAAGCTCTAGTAAAAAATTAAATAAAATTTATAATTCATATTTAATTTTTCAATTATTTAGTAAATAATTCAAAAGGAGAAAATAGTCTTTTGAGTATTTATCATTCTCCATAGTATCCTAAACAAACATAGGATTCAATATAATATTTCAATTTAAACATCTAATCCCATGACTAAACAAATATAGGATACAAATCCAGTCCAACTAAATAATCTGCGGACAATATATCCCAAGACTAGGGATGGCAATATGAACCCGGCCCGACGGGGACCCAAACCGCCCCGTCCCGATAAATAGGGTTTTCCCAAAATTATTCCCCATAGGGCCGGGGCTGGTATTGAAAAACATCCCCGATGATTTTCGGCGGGGGACGGGATAGGTCTCCCGGCCTCGGCCCGTTTCCCGGCCGCCTCCTCCCCTGCCCCGCCCCATAAATTTCCCTGAAAACATCCCACCTTTATATGTGTGTGTGTATGTGTGTATGTTTAGGGTTAATATTATATATATAATCTATATATATATCTCACTTTCTGACTCTCAACTCTCTTAACTCTCTCACTGTCTCAACTCTCTCTTCTCTCTCTCTCAACTCTCACTGTTCTCAACCCTCTCTTCTTCTCTCTCGCTGATCCTCCATGGCCACTGGCCTCCTCTGTCACCAATCTCCCATGGCCTCCTCCATAGCCGATCCTCCATGGTCTCCTCCGTCTCCGATCCTCCGCTCCATGGCCTCCTCCATCACCTCTACTACCACCGACTGTGAGATCTAGATCCAAATCAAAATAGAGTTTTAGAGAGAGAATCATGACTGTTGTTTGTTGATGATTTTTTCAAATTTGTTGTTAATGATTTTTTTCAGATTTTTTTTCCTTTCTCAGTTTATTTATTTATTTATTATTATTATTAAGTTGATGATTGTTGTTGATGATGAATTGAAACACACTGAAAACAAATTATCTTTTATTTTTTATTTTTTTGTTCTTGTGTTGAACAAAATTTAAAAAAAAAAATGTCAGGGTTTTTCCGGGGTCGGGGAAACCCGATCCCCGTTAAGAGGCGGGGTTGGAGGTGGTGGCGTCCCCGCCAGGAATCGGGGGCGGGGACGAGGATTTTTTTACCTTTGAGGATCGGGGACGAGAAGTGTAATCCCTGGCCCCGCCCCCCCCCGCCCGTTGCCATTCTTACCCAAGACTAACAGTCCGGTGGATTACAATCCCCCCTTATTCAGTCCGTCCAAACAAACATACCCATTTAGAAGTGTTCTAACCTAAGAAGTCCATGAAGGAATTTTTTAACTCACTTAGTCCCATGTATTTATACTTTTATTTCATAAAGTCATTTTTCTTGATTTACACTATTTTTCTTAGACTCTTATGCCTTTTATATTTAATATTGATGTTTAATATTGATATTTAATATTGGGGGAGGAGAGAGAAGGGAAATGACTAAGACATAAGAAATTTCATATACAAATTAAATAACATTGATGTTATTATTTTATATTATTATTAATGTGAATATATTTTTAATTGAAAACACATTAAAAAAATGTGAACATTCCCTCTCATCTAATGTGAATACATTTTTAATTGACAATCCATTAAAAATAATATGAACATTCTCTCTCATCTGATGTGAACATTCTCTCTCATCTGATGTGAACCTTAACATCACATTTATCACAGCGTCATCTGATGTGAATATTCACGTCATCACATACAGTCATGTTTATATTCAAATGAAAGTTGAGACTTGTAGTTGTGTAATTTGATACAATATTGATGTGAACATTTATATTTACGTCATCTAATGTAAACATTCACGTTATCACATACAGTCAACATTTGGATGCATGAGAACTACCAAAATATAATGACAATCAATAAAGAACCGTGTTTTAATTTTTTGTGTATAATATATCAATATTAATAGTGATGTTAGTTAATGCACTTTTTTTGGAGTGAAGATATGGGGAATAAGAATGGTCATGGAACTATCAAAACAAATGAAATCAAAATTAAATATCAACATTAATTGGGGTTAGGAGAGATTGAGGGTGTTTTGATCTCTATACCTCAATATTGACCTAATTGAATAGTCAAAAAAAATACGGGTTTGATGAAATAAAACTCTTAGAAAGGGAATTTATCAAAAAAGCTCTCTTTTTAAAATTCATAGTTGAACTTGATAGAATTTAAATATTTGTTTTAATAATTCAATTGTTTATTTTGTTAGATCTTTTATATATTCATTACAAAAAAGAAAAAACAAATGAAAAAAATTTGCCATTCTAATAAATGTAGTTTTTACATTTTATCGCATTTATTTCTTAAAAAAAAAAAAATAGTGATCTATATTTTTTTAAAAAAAAGTATGCTCTTCAATTTTTAAATACAAATATTATAAAATAAAATATTACAATTATGATCCATTTATTTTTTTTTTGAGTAAAATACAATAAAAATTTTACAAATTAAACAGTCATATCAACAAAATAAAACTATCAATTTCACAAGTCTTTCAAATTTTCTTAAATTTATATTTAAATTTGAACATCAGCCAAAACCTTCCATTACACTAGTATGGGTGTTTGGTACAGTTTATTATAAATTAAAAATTGATAATTAATTAAAAAATAAAAATCAAAGTATTCTTCCCCACTTTTTAAATAATTAATTTTTTTAAATTTATTTAAATATTTTTACTCAAAAGTTATAAGTAGAACTATGCAATATGACATAAATTCTCAAATTAAAATAAGTAATAATCACCAGTAATCCACGCCAAAAAAAACTCCACATCTCACTTTCACAGTTCACTGTCCAAAAACCTTACAAACCCTAGCCATGGCGTTGAACGGGACACCAGAGACCCTCCAAGTCCACAGACTCCCACTCTCCAAATACATCGATGCCCTCCGCTGGCTTCCACCTCTCTCCGCCTTTGATCGCTTCGTCGTCCTCGCCGTATTCGACTCCGATTCCAACTCCTCCACCATCGAAATCCACTCTCTAACCCGATCAAACCCCTCAAATTTAACTTTCCAATCCTCATGGTCCTCACCCTCAAGATTTCCTCCCTCAAGTCTCAAATGTCTCAAACCCTCCAAAACCCCTCAGCGTCCGCATCCACCTCTCCGGCTCGCTCCACGTCCTGCTCGCTGATCCGGTCGATGCGTCGATCGAATCGGAGGTTTCAGTGCCTGAGAAGACATTGCACGTTGGGCCCATTTCGTGTATTGATGTGCAGGAAAATGGGTCTGAGTGTGTTAGTGTTGGGGAAGATGGGAGGGTGAATTTGGTGAGTGTTGGTAATTCGAATTTGAGTCACCGCCGGTTTTTCGATAGCAATGGATTGGTGTCGTATACAGCGGCCAAGTGGGCGTCACCGATGGAGTTTGCCACGGGTGGATTGGGGTTTAGTCTTCAGTGGTGGGATCAGAGAAAGCCTGGAGGACCAGCTTCTCAGTTCAAGGGTAATTGGTAAGCAAATACCAATTTATTTTTTTTCCATTTTGTGCAATTATTGCATGGAAATTTGAATCTTTGTCTGGCATGCTATTTTAAATTTGAACCTTGTGGGGGTGCTATTGCTTTTCCTTACATGGGAGAACTCATTTTAAACATTGTAGTTTCATCCAAAAATCTAGATACAAGCAGTGGCAAGTGGGTAAGTGACTGGCTCATTTCTAACCTGGGATGCAAATTTGCAATCTCTCTCTTCAAAATGATCTCATGGAACTTGTTGATCTCCCTATTTGAATAATGAGAAAATTCTATCTAAAATATGGATTCTAATTGGGTTCAGATGTGGCAAATGTTATTATACATGTCAATCATAGGGGCACGGTCTGGACTTGATCATGTTTATTTGCCGCCCATATTTGAGTTGAAACGAGGACTCATCCAATGTCACAAGGGTACAATCTATCTGCAATAATACATGTATTAATGTATGTGGGTGTGTTTTGTGTACATGATGTAGAGAGAATGCTTAAAAGTATGGAGTTGGGATTAGAAATATGGTTCAAAATATCTTTTTCCCAATCGTCTGTAGTGTAAGCCTTTTTTAAATTTTTTAGCTTACCATGTCCCAAACAAATGAAAGAAGAGAGACAAGATCCCTAATCCTTGTTCCCTTTTGGAAAGATTTAAAAAGAGATGGATGATTATTTATGTTGGGGCTCTTTTCTGCTTGTGATTCCTTGCAATTGCATGGTTCCCATTGATTAGTCTGGGTATTACTACGCAGCTAGTTTTCAATTTTCCGTTCATTAAAATTTTAGTATAAGGCCTACAATCTTTGTATAGAGCAATCTCCGTTGTGTTTTTAATTCTTTTTCTCCTATTTATAAGTAAAACTAAATTGGTAAAAAATAGTATAAAATTAAGAAGGCAGAGGAGTCAAAACATGAGATAGGGTTGGGGAATCTTCCCAGTTTTTGAAAAGTAGAGATAAATATTAAATTAAAAATTAGGAACGAATGTCAATCTGAAATATATTTCAGTGAGAGTCCTTTGCAGATTACATGGGTTGCTCTACTATTGTCTTTCATCTTTTACTAGTGAAAACTGCAATTTAGGCTGAATTTTCCAAGTCCTACTTCAATTTAGCTTTGGATTCTGGAGATGTCATAAATTTATCATGCCTATTAGTTGCCTACCCCATACGAAAACGAACCTTATTTTGGGTACAGCTTGGGGGAAGATCCTTTCCAGTTCCAACACTTACTTTATACAACCATCATTCAACATTTGATCCAAATGTCACAATTCAATAGCTAGTCATTATCATTTGTGGTATTTGGATAAAGTGTCGGATGATGGTTGTATGAAGAAAGTGTTGGAGAGGATCTGGATCCCTTCTTGACATACCTTAAAGGTGCGTAGTTATATACTTTTATCAATATGAGGTGGGTTTAAAGGTGTGTTCTAAATAATGGTTGGAAATGTTTAGAGCTTATGTTGTTGGCTTTAAAGGGTGATCACTTGGGCTTTAGGTTAGTTCAATTTGGCTGCAAGTGTAACTTGCTGGCAAGAAATATTTGAGAGTACAAAGAGTTCTGTGATTTTATGTACTTGGAGGTTTTAGCTAATTTAGCAGTCGTCACCTATTGATCACGTTTTCATGTCTGGTAGAGTTTTGGAGGCCAGTACACGAGGTTAAAGCCTCTAATTAGAGCATTTTAGTGAGATTTTCGTTCATCCCCTTTTTTGAACACGGCTCTTTATGAGAATTATTTTGTTCTCCACTCAGGTTCTTTATTTATTTATTTCTTTTTCATTTCAGATTTATTTTCTTTTTTTTTTTCCTTTTTTTTTTTTTTGGAGCCATAATATTATTCATTTGAACTGAAATCAGTTGTTTTTTAAGTGCTCTAATGTGTTAAGGGGACCCATTTCCTATATGTTCTGATAAAATTTGCTTCTTATGAAATAAAGTTATGATTTTGGGAAATATGCGCTTCACATGCAAGGATCATGAGGTCATAATTTGTTGATAATTTGAACATAACAATGTAGGAATTTCTCGAAGCTTAATATGTTCTTAAGTGGTATTAGTCATTTTCTTAGATGAGTTTCTATTATGCTTCTAAATTCAGTGTTTATTTTTGTTCTGTTTGCACTATCTTAACTGCATATTTTGACAGTTGGGTTCAACTCTGTCCACCTGAGTAGAAGTAGTTTTTTTTTTTTATTTTTTATTTTTCATTTTTCATGGTTTGTTTTTGTTGTGATGAGTTGTGATTCTTCATATTAATAATGTTGCAGGGCTCATGGAACTACTTCTGGGATTGTACACTCCATTGATATTCATCCATCAAGAAAACACACTTGTATTGTAAGATGCTGCTTTTTCGTTCTTCATTCCTCTCATAAAAATATGTAGATTTGATGCACTAAGCTTAACGCATGGGCATAATATAGTGTCCATCAAGTAAGAAATTAAAACGTCAGAAAGTACATGCTGAGGCATTAGGACAGGGGTATACAAACTATTGGGTTTTGTTTTAGCTGTCCCCATTGTTCTCTCTCTCTCTCTCTCTCCCTTCACCTAATATTTTTTTGGGGGGGCAAAATTACAATATATTTGGAATATTCAATGGCTGATAATATTTATGTTATTTGCTAAAAGGTTCAGTAATGACTTGGTAAAGATAATAAAGATGATGTTTTGGAATATAAGCTAAAGCCTACTGTTGTTTGTGTTAGAAATAGATCTTATCAAAATGTATCATATTGTGGTATTATAAGGGGTTTGGGCAGCTATATAATTATATGGTTTATTTGATTGCCACACTATAACGAAGTTTTCTGTTGTACTGCTGCTGCAGATGCATGCTGACATTCTGTCCTAGAGTCAATTGATTAGGTTTTTTTTGAGATAACTAGGATCTCTAATTGTTTGTTGATTAAGTAGCCGAGATAGCTCTGGTTGTGTTTAGTTGCTGGTTGATGTTCATCTTGATGATCATTGAGATTTATGAATTGGCTCAAATACTACCAACTCTTATTGAAATTGTTTCTATGGCATATATTTCTGTGTCCAAGGGTTTAGAATGATTCACTTTCTTAAACTTAGCTTGTCAAAGTCTATGAATTTTGATTTCTCAACTATTGCTTCTTCTTCTTTTTTTTTCTTTTTCTTTTTTTTTTTTTCCCCTTTTTTTTTTCTTCCTCTTAATATTAAATAGACCAGACAGGAATTATGCTTATGAACATTCATTTAAGATGATTCCTCCAAGGAGAACCCCTTTTTTACTGTTCAAAAAAAAAAAAACATTCATTTAAGATGGTTATTTTTGTAAGCATCTGAACAAAATCATTCCACATGAATTTTATGCAAGCTGAATATTTTGACTGATCATGATAATATATTGGTTTACATGCTTAAATTTCATGGTGGGTGATGATTCAAAGGATTTTGTGATCACATTGAAATTCTTCCACGTTTAATTATTGGGTTACATGGTTATTTGGAAACCGAATAAGTTGTTTTTCTGTGTTCTGACTTGAGAAAATTTTCGAGATTGTTTATTTATTATGCTGGTTTACATGAAGGCAGGAGGCTCTTCTGGTACTGTATTTGCATGGGATCTTCGGTGGCAACAGCAGCCAATAGTTCTTTCTGGGGTTGCAGCAGGTGAGTTTCAGTCCCACTCATTATCTGAGAGTGAAATTTGGGAGGTCCAGTATGACAGCTATTCTTCAAACATTGGTAACATGTCAACATCACGGGTGTTACCTGTTATGATCTGCTCAGAAGATGGAATCCTTGCTGTTGTTGAACAAGGTATGAAGTTTGTTGCCATATTTGACTTTTTCCATTTGAGTGCTCTAGTGGAAAGGCTTAAGGTCATCTTATTTGCCAAGTGGCTGAATTCATATTTCTTGTTTTCTGTGGCAAAAAGATAGAGCTGGCACACTTAACCCGGAAACTGTAAATCCATCCAATTTCACCCATTTAAACTCTCGTCAAAATATATAAATAAACAGGTTATAAATGAGTTGTATACCTGTTGGGTTGATCTGGTTAATTTGTCGGGTTAATGGGTTGATCAGATTAATTTTCCATACCTGTGTACCAAATTCAACCCAACTCACTTAAACCTGTTTATTAAATGGTCAGGTTTTTTAAATGCATTATTCGTTTTGACCCATCCAAACCTTTTGCCTCCTCTACAAAAGGAATATTTGCTTCAGACAATCTGTAACCTCTCTTATCTGGTGGTTGATTTGTTTCACACTGTTCCTTTGCACAGGTGAGGAACCCATTGAACTCTTGGCCGAACCATGTGCTATCAACAGCTTTGACATTGACAGACAGAACCCCTCGGTGATGTGTTTTTTCTTCTCTCTTTCTCCTATACTCAGTTATATCTCAGAGATGTACAACATTTTGATCTTGGGGATAAATTACTTTGCTATGTCACATATCTGTGGAATTGCTAAAAATGACTGATGATTTCAATTGTTGCCATAACAGGATGTGATATGTAGTTTAGAGTGGGAGGCTATTGCCATCTTGATGAGGGCATAATTTCTGAAACTAAGATGAAGAATTCGGTGGCATAAATAGGATCTGTTCATTATCCTTTCAGTGTATCTTAAAAAGTGAAAGTGATGATCTACTTGGGGCAAAAAGAAGCAGCACATCATGATTTTGGGAAGATGAACTGGGTAGCTTCAGTGTGTTCTGGTAACCAGCATATGCACCCAAAAATGTAAGGTTTATAGTTATGCTCCATCTTATCTAGTAGCACAGAATACGAATGGTTTATAGTTATGCTCCATCAATCTTGGGCCATCTGCTTTTGTTTTGGAAGACATTGCTAACGAAACACTAAAGCCATGGACCCAAAAAAAGTTGCCATAAAAACTGTTCAGAGCACTAGTGCATGGCTGAGATTGATTTATTGTATTGTGGGGTTCATGGCTTGGATGAATTTTAACCACACGATGATTGTTTCTGGATAATATTTATGGGCTTGTAGCATTGTTGCGTAACGAAATGCAAGCTGCAGTTGCAGCTAACTATGGCTTGGCCAAGTTAATTGCTTTCAACTACAGTAGTAAGGTTTATTTATTTATTTGATGTCATTTTCTTTTAAGTGCCTTTAGACTAGAAATGGGGAATGGGTCAAATAAGATTTTTATTCATTTTACAAAAGACAAAGTTTTTATTTTATTTTATGATTTTTTTGTTGTCTTTTTGGGTGTAAGTATTACAATAACTCTTTCTTTAAGATTCACCCAAAAAAAAAACTCTTTCTTTAAGAGAAAATCGAGACTGTTTTATCAACAATAATGTTAGATTTACCACATTTTTATATTATATTAATTTTTTAATTTTGTCAACACAATATTGGCAATAAGTTCCATAACTAATGTATATTTGTAATATAATCTCACTTATACAAGTCTAATGTGCTATTAATAATTAGATCAAAATTACATATGGTAAATAAGAATGTAGTATCCTTTGTTGACATTGTGTATTTGTATATTTTTTGTGTTTTTTGATCGGCAAAAGTTAGTGATTAGTTGTTAAATTAGTAAGATCTCCCTTTGGAGGAAACTTGTTAATTTAGGAGAAAAAAATAATAATGAAAAGTTGAGTATAATTTTAAGTGTCAACATTTGTTAATTTAGAAAGTGGATGAACACCATCATAGATATATTCAGGTATAAGAATTTTTTTGGGGAGTTGCTATTTACACTCTATTTTGTTCCAAATGTTTTTTTTTTTTTTTTTTTGTCTTTATTATATATAGTTACTGTTGTCACTCTATTTTATTTCAAATAATTTTTTTTTTAATGTATAATAAAGACAAAGAAAAGAATATTTTTGAAATAAAATAGGGTGAGAATAGTGTGTCATCTGGAGAAAAAAGTCGTTACAATGGTGGCACGCTCGAGCCCCTTTTCTCTTTGTTAGTTCAGTCACTACACTTCAGGGATTAGGTTAATATACATTTATTTTGGTAGTTAACCTACAAACGTCTTCGTTGAAGTAATAAAAAAGCTTGGACTTGTTTGGTTGAGTTTTTGAATTACTTTTTCAAAATTTAAAACCTAAAACTTATTTGGTTTTCACAACATATATTTCAAAACTTTTTTTAAACTCAAATTTTAAAATTTAAAACTTGTTTGATTGAGATTTTCACCAACACGTTTTCAAAACTCAATTGCCAAGCACACTAACCTCAGCTCAAAAACCCAGTCTTGTATCAGTTTTTAAAGTAGGTGAATTTTATTTTTTTAATATATTTTTCATTATTAAGTAATTTTATAAAAAAAATGTGAAACATTTTAAATATATATAAATTAAGTGGATATAAAATCAGAAAAATATTTCCTTTGTATTATCATTTTACAAAATATTTCCTTTGTATTATCATTTTACTCTTAACATGCACAAACATTTTGACTATGTATATTCTTAAGTGAACAAGTTACAATTGTGTTTCGAGCAAAACACAAAACGTAAGTCATTGAAACAAATATGTCAGGAAAATGTTAGTTATCATGAAATTTTATTTAAAAAATTACCCCAAAATGTAAGATTTATGAGGTAGATTTGGAGTTGATGGAATGATGATTATACTTAAAATATAAGTTATTTTTTGAGTAATTTTTTGAAATATGTAATATTGTTAACTAAGTAAAAACACCTCAATTCAGGGGGAAAAAAAAAGAAGGTAAAAACACTCTGCTTATACTAACAATATGTTTACAAAATAATATATAGTGTGTTTGGTTTTAGTTTTCTGAAAATTGAATTTTTTATTTTTTATTTTTTTGTTTTTTTTTTTTTTTTGTTTTTAGTGAATATTTTTTAAATTTTAAACAATTTTTTTAGATGTACCATACTTAGATGTATTTAAATAGTAAAAATTTGTGAAAAAATATTTTAAAATTAATAAATATTAAAAAATATACTGAATTTTTGTATTTTTTTATTTTGGTATTTAGTGAATTTTTTAAAGTTTTTTTTTCACAAATATTATACTTTTTTTAAGTGTATTTATGTTAGGTGTGTTTAAAAATTTTAAAAATTATTTAAAATATTTAAAAAATTCAATGAAAAAAAAAAATACGAAAAATGAAAAAGTAAAATTTTCTAGAAAGTAAATTCTAAAAATTGAAATCAAACAGAGTGATAAATTTTAAATTATTTTATTTCAAACGAAAACAAGGTTGAAAATGACAAAAAAACCATGTAACCATTTTTTTAGTGGATGAGTTATTATTATTATTATTATTTTAATTTATGCGACTATGGTCTATTTTAAAAAATAGATTAAAAATTGATTTTTTGATTTTTTTGATTTTTTAAAAAAATATACGTATAAAAAATAGATAAGGAATGTGATAAAAAAAAATCAAAAAATTAAAAAATTGACTTTTAACTAACTTTTCAAAATACACATATTTTCATTTTAGACATTGTTATACAAGTCCAAAAATTAAATTGAATTTTCAAGTCTAATAATGTGACAATCAATTAAGATATTTAAAGTAACATAATCTCTCACATGTTCACAATCATTAATAAATTATATAATCTACACTACACATTATTAGGGAATGTTCTAAATAAGTGTATTTTTTAACTTTTTATAAAATATAGATTGAGTTTAAAATGATGTAATAAGAGAAGTGATGTGATTTAAATAAAATGATGTGACTTAAATAAAATAGTGACTTTTTAAT
Source organism: Camellia japonica (assembly GCA_030407325.1). NCBI lineage: Eukaryota > Viridiplantae > Streptophyta > Magnoliopsida > Ericales > Theaceae > Camellia > Camellia japonica. The sequence continues at coordinate 166,333,013 of JAPPVO010000059.1, read as the reverse complement.
TTTATAATTTTTTTAAAAATGTCAAACCTAGCCTAAATTTAAAAAATAAATTTGTATATCATTTTTAATTTCTATAGCATAAAAATTTGGGTCTCTAAAATTTATCCATTTTATAGCAAAGAACACAACACAACCATTCATTATCCACACACACACCCAGTAAAAAAACTACTAGAAGAGGTCCTTCCTCTCAACCAAAACAAGAAATAGCAGAGAGAAAGCGACAATGGCGTCGTCCTCAACAACCTTCTCTTTTGCTTTCAAAGTCTCACCCCCAATTGCTCGCTCTTATACTACTGGTCTTCGTACCTCTCCTACCATTGTTCGCCTCTCACAATTCACCAAGAAATCCTCACTCAACCTCAGTTCCTCACACACCATATCTGGCTTCTCCCCAATCCTCCCTCGTCTCACCTTTCCCACTCAAACCCCCCAATCTCTCACCGTCGTCTCTGCAAAAGGCTACAAAATGAAAACCCACAAGGTCTTTCTCTCTATCTCTCTGTGTTTTGTACGTAATTGAGGAATTGGGTACTTATTTGATTTGTTTTTTTGGGGTGTTTTTAGGCTTCAGCGAAGCGATTTCGAGTCACGGGTAGTGGGAAGATTATGAGGAGGAGAGCTGGGAAGCAGCATTTGCTTGGAAAGAAGAATACCAAGAGGAAATTGCGACTCTCCAAGATGGTTAGGGCTTTTTTTTTTCTCTCTCCATTTAACTCATTCTCAATCTCTTCTTTATGCATAATTTTATTGCTATGCGATTGTTTCACCCTTATGTGTTAGAATAGGAGGTATTAATTGGGTTTTTATGTCATTCAATTTCTCAGTTTATATATATATATATATACACGTGTGCATTGTTGTCATATCGCAAATTTAATCCTAAATTGTTTTGCTAAAATAGAGAATAGTGAACAGTATTGAATCGTGAGTCAAGATTAATTTTATATATTAGATATAATCTTATATATTTGTATATCTATATAAATCATAGTGTTTAAAATGATGTAAAAATAAATATAACTAATTTTATGTACATATATACTTATAACATCATGTATATGAATATAACTAATTGTTCTTTTCTATATGTCTTGATAGTTTGGCAAACACCATGTGATTTCATGCATTATGTAAGAGAAAACAAAAATAGAATAGAACTGAATCATAACAAATCATAGTGAATCGCAAATTGAATTGCACGATTAACTCAATTTTCAATTCAACATCACGATTTGAATCGTTTTTGTTAAAACTCATATTGAATCATATGAATCAAATTGTGAATTGTACGATTCTAACAACCATGCATGTATGTGTGTATATGATAAGTAAAGAACAATATTAGTTCTTTATATATGATTAGGCTTGGAAGATGAAAGCTAAAATCCATTGGTGATCATAATTTGTTATGAAGTTTGAAGTTTTCTAAGGAATCCAATATTGGATAGCGATTTCAAGATTTCAACCTTGAAGTTTATTTATTCAGCTGTTACTTTGGGGCCTATTTAGATAGTATTGGGCCAAATGATCTATTTTGTGTACCAACTTGGTTGAGTTTTAATTAATGAATTTTGGAAGCCTCTTGTGTTAGAGATAAAGCTGAATTTGGATTGGTGTTCTCATAATAATGGCTACCAGATTGATAATAGAATGACTTGTCTATTCTTAAGCTGGAGGCCTTAAGCTAGTTACTTCTGATGAATCAATAAGGTTATGATGAGGCTGATCCATGGCAAAGAAAGGGCTATTATAGGCAGGCCTTGTAAGGCTGATTATGTTCCCCGCAAGGAAGCTTCATGGGGATTTGTAGTAGTCAATATTTATATGCTTCGGTGCAACAACTAAGGAATTCTTAAACCTAGAAGCAAGCAGAAGTTAATATTGCTCTTTTGTTCTGTGTTTATTTTATTTTCTTTAAGAGACTTCTTATCTCCTTTCTACCTTTCTTTCTTCAATTTTCTTTTAGATAAATTAGCCACATTGCGAAAACCTTGGGCAGGCTGCATGTACTTATTAGCGGTGAGGAAACATATGGTGTTATGATTGAAAAATTAGTGCTTCTTAAGGAAAAAAGACTTGGAAAGGTGCTAAATGATGAATTCGGTGTTAGAATCTAAATGGATTTTTGGTATTACATATCAAAGATACCAGATTAGTTGTGTTAACTTCTATTGACAAAGTACGAAATAGATGGAGGCATAATACACATGCAAAAATGGAAATATTTTTTAATAAGTACTGGTGAGTATGGATATAATATAATTTTACGAGTGTACCACCTTGACAAAGTTTTAATATTTTATTTTGGCATTATTTTATATTTATTGGGTTTCTTTATTTAGTTAGGATTTAATTATAATTATTATTATTATTATTATTTGGGTTTCATTATTTAGTTTGGATTTAATTATTATAATTTTTTTTTTTAATAACTTTGATCAGGATTTTCTAACATGCATATGAATAAGCCTATATGTAATAGGTTTTGTAGACTTGGTTTGGATATTAATTAATTGAAAATTGATTTGTGAAATTGGTTCCTCCCCTTTTTTCTCTGTCTGCTTCACGCTTGTCTATATTTCTTCTCCTCCTTTACTTTTCTTCTAGTGCTATATCACAACATAGTTGTCAAATTGTGAATCGAAATGACCTTGTACCAAATCAGTAATCAAATCGAATCGTGAATCGTGAAGATTTGGTCACTTTTTATAAATTACTTAGAAAAATATATCTACACACTTAGATGTTAAATATATCTTATAAATATAAAATATTTAGACTTAAATCAATGAACATGGTGTTTTGAATGATAATCACGTGGTCAAATAGGTAAGAAGTTAAGACAGGTTTCCATGTAAGATCGCCATCATACCTTTTCTTTTATTTAGATATTGCTTATCAACCATTCTTAATAAAGAAAGTAAACAAAGATAAACTCTCAATTTCTAAGTAATAATAACCTAACACCATATTGATATTTCATAAGCGTATATCTCATAAGCGTATATCCTTATTTTCTACTTCAATATTACCTCACCCATATAATATTGAAGTACATTTCTTTCAATAAAATAGCAATAGATAATTCATATTGCAAGTTACCCTTTTTTTTTTTTTTGATCAGCAACAAACAAGAATATATTAAGGCACAAAGCCAAAGAGAGGAGGATGAGGCATCCTCAGAAAATACACTATAATTTTTTTTTAAGAAAAGAAAAAATTAGAAGAAAGGTTAAAAACATATTGTGTCTGACTCACTCCAATCTAATTTGATCCCTTTGAAAACTCCATCATCTCCAAAATAATATGTTAGTTATTTTTGTACTAAACACTATTAGAAGTTGTATTATGCCATTTTAACTATAAAAAAAAAATTAAAAGAGAGAGAGAGAGAGAAGGAATCAAAATATGCCAGTTGTCATAGTTTCAAGAATTGCATGAATCGTAAATATTGAATCAAATCGTGAATCAATAGTGAATCGTGCGATTCAGTAGAGATTCATAGCAAAATAAATTCACTCATAGATTCGTATCGATTTGCAAAAAATGCAAATCAAATCATGAATCGTAAAATTCTCATAACAAAACATCACATGATGATGTTGACAAGGCAACTTCATGACAATTAGCTTTAAGGGAGATTGTCTGTGGTGATCATGGTGAGGGTTCTCTCAAGTATTGATTATTTTGCCCACTTGCTATTGCAAACAATGAAGGGGTTTATGTGGCTTTAGCAAAAATTTAGACTGTGTTTGGTTGGAGGATTTGATGGGAGAAATGGAAAGAGAAAGGGAAAGGGAAAGGGAAAGGGAAAGGGAAATAGAAAGATAAGGAGAGAATTGATAGGACTCAAATTCCAAGCTATGTTTGGTTGAGTTGGGAATTTGAAGAAAAAAAAAAAAAAAAAAAAAAGAGGCTAAGTGAACCAAAAGACAAAAAAGTGGGATTGCATTTTCCTCTCATTTTCATTTTCCCTGTGTTTTCCATGATAACCAAACAAAAAGTGGGATTGTATTTCCTTTTCTCTTTCCATTTTTCTCATTAAATCCTCCAATCAAACACAACTTTAGGGGTCATTTGGCAATGGGCTAATTTAGCCAAAATGTCAAAAAGTCATTTAAAAAAAAGCCAAAAAATCAAAAGGTCATACAAAAAAGCACGTTTTTACATAAAAAGCCATTCCCAAACACTTCGGTTTTTTTCACCCATATTTTAGCCAAAGAGCCACCAAAAAAACCACTTCCGAAACCCACCCTTTGAATATTGTGATGTCATCGATATTTCTTCGTTTTTAGATTCCCCCCCCCCCCTCTTGAAAGTTTTGGCTGGTAAAGTTACTTGGATAGAAGATGGTGGTTGTTGGTTACAAATAGCCTTTCTCTGCAACGAGAGAGAGCTTGGACCTTGAAAATTTAATGAGTAACATTTACCCAAATGAATGATGTTATGACATCTAGGGAAATGAACTAGTTGCCCATGTGTCATGAAAAACAAAATGGACACATTTTAAATGATCATTGCTAATATATATGCATATATATATCAGTGACTGGTTGATATTACCATTGATCTGGAATCACAGTTTCTGATTTTCTGATAGAGAATTTTTTACGAGTAAGAAAAATAAATTCAAAAGAATAGAACATATGCTGATATCAATACGTTGATCCTTCAGTTGTATCTCAATTTTGATTGAATTTTGTTCTCTTACAGCTACAAGTTAACCGCAGTGACTATGACAATGTCATTGGTGCCTTGCCATATCTGAAGGTGAATCGACAAAATTAGAGGTGATGTTTCAATTGTTTTGGAAGATTATTTCTCCTGTTTTGTGTAAACTATAATCTATTAATGGTTTAAGTGCTCCTAATCAACTTGTGTAATGAAATTTTTTAACCTTGAAGTTCAAATTCAATTTTATTGAGTACACGGAAATGCAGTCATAGGATGAACACAACACACACAATATGATGAAGTTGACTTTCATGGGGATTGAGTTGTGCACAGCTTTGTTCCTTGCAGCTTTCAAGCACTGGTAACTTTAGCTTTCTTGGCACTGCATTGGGGTGTTTTTATTTATTTATTGCGTAGCTGCCAAGACTAGTTAACAGATAATTGTATCAAATTAAAGGGTCTACTTAAATTTGCATCAATATTGGTTTCAGTTAACTGGTGTTTATTTTTTTATCAACCATTAGCAAGTAAGTAGACCATCGAAAATTGGTATTTTTGGGCAAAAGTTAGATGGCTCTTTAAACCACTGCTATGTGGTAGCAACTATTAGGTTTTATCTATAATGGGTTTGCTTGATTAACCATTTCCTCTCTGTAGAGGCTTAACTTTGAAATATTTGTTATCCTTGCACAAATCCATGGTCATGAATGTCTATCCCATCTTCTTTTGCCTCATGATCTTGCACCATATTTCTCAAACATTTTATTTTTATTTTTGCATTTTTTCTTTTGGAAAAATTACGACTATGGTTCTTATAGTTTTTCTTTTGTGTCAATTTAGTTTTTGTAGTTCTAATTACATTAATTTTACCTTTGAATTTTTCACATTCTATCAATTTAGTCCAAGTGATAATGGCTCTTCAAAAACTACACTAAAACCAAGGAGCAAACTAGTCTATTCACCCTCCTAAAAGTGATTGAGGGGTTGTCATCCAATTTGAAATGTTGCATTCTCTTTTGAATGCACTATTTCAGCCTTGATTTCTGTTCAATTTCTTGATGGATGTTATCAATCGGACTAAATTAACACAATGTGAAAAATGAAAGAGTGAAATTGCTATATTTGGAACTACATAGATCAAATCAACACAAGAGGTGAATTATAGAGGTTACAGGTATAAGTTTTGTTGTATACATCTCTGGGGATTGTATGCTTTTTCTCCATGTAAAAATATGTTCTATGCCATTATGTGGTAGTTCATTCTTGCAAAAAAAATTACGTTAACCAGATATCGATAGCCCCTTGATCGGAACACATTTTTATCAGTAGTAAATATGATTTTTAAAATAAGTTGTTAACAGAAATGTAATCAGATCGAAAGGTTATCGATATCCGATTAATGTGATTTTTTTGCAAGGATGAAATATTAGACGAGTTCTACACATTGAACAGTTCAGATTATTGAAACGGGACTCGTGGTGAGCTCCATAGATCCAACAGTATGGTCCCTTTCTCTTATTGTAAGGTCTCTCCTAAATGGCCATTCTGTGATAATGTTAGGTTCATTACCTCCTAACATGTTTGCTATGGTTAATTGCAACTTCTTTTCACAACACAGTTATAATCTAACCTAGAGGAGGGGAGGTGAGACTCGAAACCTAGACTTGGGGTCTAGTAAAAGGGGCCCTTACCACTTGGGCTACCCTTTTGTCTCAACTGCATAATGTTGTTGAGAGCAAGGCAGGCAAATGGTATGACAAAGAACTGATGAAACTTTTGAGTTTTATATAAATGGATTGCATAGTGCTCTTATTAAATTCCTGTTAATAGTGAGAGATCCAATCACACATGCATGCTATTTTCTCCTATACTTTTCAGAAAAATGTTTCTTAATTGAGGATTACAATAATCTATTTACCCTAATCTCTTCTAGTTAAATATGCATCTTGCATTAATTATATGATATTTTATGCAGTTATGATTGGTAGCTCGAATCCCCTTCCCCCGAATCCCCCGAATCCCCCGAAACGACGTCGTTTCGTATATAATATATATATATATTTTTTGTTTTTCCATTTCAGACGCAGAGAGAGAAGAGAGAAGAGAAGAAGAAGAAGAGAAGGGAGGGGGGGGGAGGGGAGGAAGAGAAGGGGAGGGGGAGGGGGAGGGGAGGGGTCCAACAAACTAGGGGAGGGCTGGAGGCGGAGGAGGAGGGCTGGAGGCGAGCGAGGCGACGAGCTTCGGACGGAGGCGAGGCGACGCCGGGCGGAGCTGCGGACGACGCCGTGCGGCGAGCTACGGACGACGAGCTTCGGACGACGCCGGGCGACGAGAGGCGACGCCGGCCGACGAGCTTCTTCCCCTCTCTTCTCTTCCTCCTCTTCCCCGATCTTCTCTCTCTCTCTCTCTCTCTCTCTCTCCTGAATTTCGGGGGAGCTCGATTTCGAGCTCCCAAGCTTTATTCTATTTTATGGGTCATTATGGGGTATTTTATTTTTACAAACTAATTTCTATCTGTTCATACATTTAATGAAGATTTTTCTTAATAAACTTTTGTCCTAGAATAAAAATATCTAGGACAAAAATATCATGATATCCATATCTTGTTCCACCCAAATCCTAATTGTAAGACACCACAACTATCCTGCATCACTTGTGCCACCTCTCTTCCGTCATCTCCTCCTGTTGTCTCTCTCTCTCTCGCTTGCGACCACATTTCGCTCTTACAAGTCTCTTGCCGCAAACCACTCACTTTTGAGTTGACTCTGGAGGTCTATGATGGAAAGGGGATGAGCTAACAGAGTGGTGGTAACGGCCGTAAATGATGAGTTGGTGGATGAAAGAAAATTTTGAGCTTTGAAATTGAAGATGAGGTTATTATTAGAATAAATGGATGTGTACTGAGAATTTTTTATTTTTTTGATATATATACTGAAAAGGTGTTCATTAAGTATGTGCATTGAGTGGAATCGGTGTGAATAAAATGGCCCTTTATTATTGTTCTACTGATATGTTGTATTCATCTTTTCAACCAATTCTTAAAGAAATTACATGCAATTTGATCCATACCCTTAATGGTGGCTATTAGCATATAAGAAAACGAACCCAAATAATTTGATCAAAACAATGCATATATAGTCCTTGTTTGGGATGTGCTAATTTAACCTACTTAAAAAAATTGTATTTGGGACAAATTTTGATTTTTGTTGTACTTGATGATTGTGGAAGAAAAAGTGAAATAATTATAATTTAGATGTGATATCTTATCTTATTAGCCAAATTAACTTGTTTTGTCTTTATTATTTAATTTAATCAAAATAGTTCATGCCAAACAAAACTATAATCTATGTACATGAATAAGTTTTATGAAAGTGTGTTCAAAAGTTTTTTTTTTTTCCTTTTTCCGCTATTATCCACCAAAATTAACAATTATTTTGTTGCTTTCCTCCATTTAAAAAAATATGATATTGTATGTAAAGTTATTTTTAAGTAATGTGCTAAAAAAATGTTATTCAACAACCATCCTACTATTTTTTTTTTAATTTTTTTTTATCTTAATTATCCCACTAATTGATTCCTCAAATATTAAAAAATTAGGGCCTGTTTGATCCCTCACAGATCACCACATTTGGCCACCCTCACCTTAGGCAACTACTACTGATGATCTCCTTTAAAAACCACCTACCTCCTATTGCTGACAGCCAATTTCGACCTATGAAAATCAGCTATTGCTAAACGCCAATGGTTACTATTTCTTGTCAAAAACCACCTTCAGTCACCACTTCTGGCGTCGGGCAACAACCTTTGGCCACCATCTCTGATCGTCAGTAACTACTTTCGACCACTACTTCCAACATCACTTACTACTTTCCACAAATGGCAACTATCACTTACCAATAACCACAACCACCTCTTGCCAAAAATTACCTTAAGTCATTACCTCCTGCGGTTTACAATCACATTCGATCACCATTGGTCGACAACTATCTCTAGTCACAATCTCTAACCATCGGCTCAAAATAATTTTTGAAATGGACATGTATATCAAGTATGTTTTTTGATTTTCTATTTACCAAATAAATGAACAAATTTAATTTTAAGAACCCAAGCAGTGGCTTTTATAAAGACTAGGACTGCTTCAAATATGCAACAGTTACGCACAGCTAATTACAAATTATCCAAGGGAATATTTGACTTAGATAGTTAGAGAATAAGGAGAAGGATAATTCAGTAGCTAAGGCTATGTTGGCATAGCATTTTGGAGCCATTTCAATCACAAAAAGATAAAATAGGTTAAAAAATCAATAAAACAAAATGTCACATTTAAACCATAATCATTTTATTTTTTCTCTCACAAAAGTAAAAAAATCTAAAAAATCTATCACAAGCGAGACATTTTAAATCCAGACTAAAATAATTAAAAAGTCAACCTCTATTCTATCTCAAACGAAGGGTAAAAATCAGTTACTTTTTCATGTACTGTGTGGCATTGTATATTCTTCAAATTTAAGATCCGACTTGAGTGTTTGTTTTATAGAATAGCATAGATGTTGACAAATGAGGTTCATGTATGCATAAAAGAAGAAAGGGAAAAGAAAAGGCATAAAGCAGAGTTTTATTAAAATTCAAAATAAATAGAAGTTACAGTAAATCTAAAAAAAAAGAGCCCCTTAACATCAAGCTCAAGAACAGTAATGTTGTGTTTGGTTGGAGAATTTGGGGAGGGATTTGGAAAGGAAAATGGACAAGGTAGGTGAAATGTGAATAAAACATGCCTATATTTCACATAGTTTCACACACCTTTTCCCTTTCTCTTTTCAAATCCTTCTCCAAATTCCCCAACCAAACACAGCATAAGTAAATTAGGAGGACTTACTGATAATTACAGACACTAATAAGGAAGATGCTTCTTTTGCTAAAAAGTCTGCCGCTTCATTTGCTGTCCTAATAACAAAACAGAAAATTGTTTACTCTTTTATTTTGTTTTATTTTTCTTAATATTTTTCTAGGGAGATTTACCAATAAATCCCATATTTGAAACTTATGTACCAATTGATCCCATTTTTATTCTATTAAACCATTTAGTCCCAAAAAGTTGTGAGGGACATAAATACCCTCATGTGACCGTTGTTGGATGTGGCTCGGGGCTGCACGTGATACACTGCAAGCTTGCCACAGTGTAAGAAACGGCTGTAAGGGTTTTTTTTGTTTTTGGGCTAGGTTGCTGTGTTTGGTGGTTACGAAAAGGCCCACACACACACAATCCGTTTAAAGCCGGTGGTACACACGATAATTAATTACAGGTTAAACATGGAGGTCCACACACTGTGTTGGTGTCACAGAGTTACAATCCGCTGGAAGGGGTTTTTATTTGAGCTGGGTTGTGTGTGTGGGGGTTAACACAAAGCCCATTACACTGATGAACATACTCGCATGGCACACACCCACACCCACACTCTCTCTCGGGTTTCATAACACTGCCATAGACACAGAGCTTCATACACACGGTCATGGAGACCACACATACAACACACACAACGGTTTTGAGAGCAAAAGACACCACAACACCATTCACAACACACCATTCACAACCTACACACACCATAAACCAGTCACACACTCACAGCACACACAGCAGCAGTTCATACACACACACACAACGAACTTCATCTTCTCACGGCACACACAGCAGCAGAGGAAGGGTTCAAACACATGTCTACTTCGAACCAAATCTGAGCTGAAAGAATTGAACCAGATTTGAGGGACTTGAACACAGATCTGAAAAAATTGTAAGAGTTTCGAATCGAATCCAACAGATTTGAGGTTTCTTGAACCAGATCTGAGGGAGTTGAACACAGATCTGAAGACATCTATGAGTTTCAATCCAGATCGGCTTACCCCATTTCACACAGGCACACCGTCATACCGGCTTCCGACGGCGTCGTCTCTGCCTTCGCCACTGACGACGGCAGCGGATCAATGTGGATGGCTCACGGCGGACAGATCTCGGCCTACGACTTGAATCTCACGCACACACACACAGTAATGGCATCAACTCTGATACACACACAGCACACACAACGCGCACACACACACACGAAGGCAGCGCGGCTCTCTCACACACATCACACAGAACCATTGCGAAGGAACAACATTTCCAAAAAGAGAATTGACCCCGGCAATACATTACCCAAACTACCCAAGGGCATGCTGGTCCACACAATCCTACAAAAAAGAAAAAAAAAATAAAAAGGACCAAATAAATCTACTAACAGGACTAACTAGTATAATAGAATAAAAGTGGACTAGTTGGTAGTATAAGAGTTTGTGAAGTAGGATTTATTGGTAAATAATCCATTTTTCTATTACTTCACATATTTTAGAACCAACGTTCAAATTCAAACTTTGATATAAAAGCATCTCCCATGGTTATAGGCAAAATGACATTATCAAAGTTAAATTGTAACACATTACAATGTCAAACAATGCCAAATGCTTTTTTTTTTGGGTACAACCATTATATCATTGGGAAACTATAATGGAGCCAATATTTCAAAAAAAAAAAAATAATTAATTAATTAATGATAAAATTTATAAACTTTAATAATTGAAATTATAAATTTTTCCATTACTCTGTAATTTGTTTTTTTTTTTTGGTCTTCCAACTGCTTCACCATTTCTCCCATATGATTCAATATTTGTGAGATAATGCCATTATGTGTGTCTAATTGTATGTAATTACAATGCCTAAAACTGCCATTTTGGATTATAAAATTCTGACATTTAAAAATTCATTAAAAATAATATAAGATAAAAATTATACAATAACATACATGAGCAAAATAGTAAAATATTAAAATTAAAAAAAAAAAATGACAACTTTATAAATTTTGGGAAAAAATTAGTTAGTCAAAACTAAATAAAGCAATTGTCAAAAGTTGGCAAATCATTTTGGCACAAATTATAAAGAATAAGGAAGACAAAAATTAATAATTGGGTACTTACGCCATAAATCTAAATTTGGATTTCTTTTACCCAAAGGTCCACATGCGAAATTATTCATTTTATAACGACATGATTTTACAAAATGACCAAACTATCCATTCTCCGTTCAATGCATTACCTATTGAAAATCAAACCCACTTTCTCTCCATTTTTCTCTCTATTCGTTGAAAATCAAACTCTCTCTCTCCTCTCTCTCTCTCCTATTATCACACCCTCAAACAAACCCTAGAGTACTAACATCCTCTCTTCGATGACGGTGCACCACTGCCTATTTACCACAACAATGATGACTTTGGCACTACCACCGTAGATCACAATCACAACAATAACAATCCGGATTTGATGGACGTAGGGGTGTTCACGGGAATGTCGGGGTCGAGTTGGACCCTTACTTGTCAGCCGACCAGATCTGTTCGAATTGATATTCAGTCCAACCGTTTTCGAACCAAGCATTTGTCGAAATCGACCGAATTGATATTCGGGTTGTCAGATCGGATGTGGTCAGTTTAGGCAGATTGGGCTGATCACATATTGGGCCTTTTTTATTATTTTTATCCAAAATTAAGGGAATAAATTGCTTACAGCCCAATTCAAGATTAAAATTACTCCATTAATCACAACAAAAGTTAGCCCATTGAAATTAACATAATGATAAATTAAATTTTATAATTTTGTACACTTCACAAGTAAAACCTATCACAATATATAATCTTGCACTTTAAAAGTTGCCAAACACACCATATAAAAACATGCCATTAAAAATTAAAATCAATAAAATAATTTTCCAAAACAATTAGGGATCACATTGTTTCTGTAATAAAATAACCCTACAAAACATCTCATAATAAATAAACCTAAGCAATTAAGTACACCACATTGTTCCTATAATCTGCACAAGTGGCCACAAAAACCAAATTAACAGTACTTAACATGTACGTCTCCCAAAAACTTCTATGTTGCACAGTGCAAACACACCCCTTAAAAACTTCTATGTTGCACAGTGCACACATATATCTCAAAAACATAATTACATCTCAAAAACGTGTTTGTTGTTGCCACAAAAAGTAAGTTACTGTCAAACTTCATCACTATTGCTATTCCACCATTAAACTAAAATTAAAAACAAGAAACATATTCACAAAAACTAGAAGTTGCTGGCTCATTGTTCTTTTTGCTTCCTCATGTCCTGTAAAGATGCAACCGAAATTAGAAACTATAAAGCTTACAAGAATTAAAAAAAAAAAAATTAAATATGAATGTATAACAGTCTTACTGTTGGTTTGTCACACAAATAAATTTCAGATACTTGGAATTGCATTTGAGCTTGGGCTTGCACTAGAAATTGCTAAAAAAAAAAAAAAGAAAGATAAGATTATTAATCAATTATAGAAACAAACTTCAATTTAAATTTAATGTATGTGCAATAAATGAATAGTACCTGACTCATATTGTTCAACATCATCCATGGACCTTCGAAGAGCAATTGGGACAGTGGATTGAAGCTAATTTTGTGTGCATATAAGGGCCTTGACCATCATGGTAGAAAGCGAACTACGAAAAGGGTCGAGTATACATCCTCCCTTACTAAATGCTGATTCTGAAGCAACTGTAGAGACTGGTAATGCCAAAACATCACGTGCCACCTATGACAAAATTTTATACTTTGAAGAATTAGACTTCCACCATCCCAATATATCAAAATTTTCACCCTTAGAACTCTCACAAAAATGAGCAAAATACTTATCCAACTCTGATTTACACACAACACAATACTTCTCCTCTAAGTATGAATTAAACTGAGTAGCAATGAGCATGTGTGGATCATCACAATCATCACCTACCTCCATTTCAGAAGTTGCACTCACATTAGGCTCTTGCCCACTCTTTGAATCACATGAAGCATAATGCTCGTATAGACAAGTCAAACAATCCTTCACCTTGCCCGTCATCTCATTCACCACTTTCTCAATAAGAATTTGTGAGAAACAAAAATTCAAATGCTTCAATTTTTTCCTAGAGTCAAGTACCATAGCAACATACAAAAGAAGATTTATCTTATCCCCATCACCCAAATACTTATCAAATTTTGCTTTCAGATTAACTGCCATTGTAGATAAAACTGTGTCATCTTTCTTCATTAACTGCTCAATTTTGTTCTAAATGGCAAACATCTCATCATAGAAGCAATTTGAAGTGACATACAATGACCCTAAAAACCTCTTTCTGGCATTATAAAAAAGTCTCAAAAATTTTAAAAAGATGCTACAATTATTCCAAACAGCCTCATTGGGTGGTCTCTTTGCCACATCCACATCCTCATCATGCTTATCACCACCAAATTCATCACCAAAATAAGTCTGATAACTAAAGTCATCCTCTTGGAGTCTCTCAATGGCTTTCTCAAATTTTTATGTTGCCTCTAGTATCAAATAGGTGGAATTCCACCTAGTTAGAACATCAAGGTACAAAAGACTCTTTGAGTTAATTTTTTCCTTTTCAACACACTTTTTAAAATTCTCATACCGGTTTGGAGAGGACCTCAAATATCTAATAGCAGCAAGCACACAAGCAATAGATGAATTCAACTCTTTCAAACCATCACACACAATAAGATTTAGAATGTGTGCACAACAACACAAGTGTAAAAATTCATGACCTAAAATAGTTCCATTCCAATCCTTTGTTTTTCTTTTTAAGAACTTAACAGTGGTGTTGTTTGAACTAGCATTATCTACAATCAATGTAAAAATGCAATTAATATTCCATTCAAGCAAGCATGACTCAATTTTCCTACCAATGGTTTCACCCTTGTGATCTTCAACTAGGCAAAAGTTAATAATTCTCTTTTGAAGTCTTCAATCATCATCAATAACATGAACTGTAAGACACATATAGTTCAAGTTCTGTATAGAGGACCATGTGTCTATGGTTAGGCAAGCTCTACGACCATGCAATGCTTTCCTTAGGCTATCCCTCTCTCTGTTAAAAATATTAACGTCTCTGGAAATTGTAATATGAGACGGGGTTTTATCGAATTTGGGTTGCAAGATTTGACAAAATTTTCGAAACCTAACTCCCTCTACAAACCTAAAGGGTAGTTCATCAATAATCACCATTTCAACAAGAGCTTTTCTTGCAGCTTCTACCGTAAAAGTTGTTGTCACAAGGTCAACACCCTCTACTTCACCTTTTTTAAATTGAAAAGACAGAGTGGACTGTCCCTTCTCCACCTTCCTATATGGATACTTGACACATGAGACAAAATGAGCAAATAAATTATTTATCCCATGAGACTTACAATCAACTAATTATTTTTTTTGACAATACCTACATACGGCTCTCATTTTTCCATCTTCACCCTTTACTTTATCGAAATGATCCCATACCTTAGATTTAACTCTGCCACTAGCCTAGCATGTGCCTTCTTAGCTTTGAATGAAACTGGAGGGTTGTCAGCAGGAGTTGGGACAGTAGCTTTGGCATTTACTGCTGGTTGGGATTGAGTTCCAACAGTAGTAGCAATAGGTTGGCCATCAACAGGGGCATCATTGGTAGGAGAATCCATATAGCAAGAGGTAGAGCACAAGGCCAGGAAGCAAAGTATGGAATTTTTACTATCTTTGTGGACAACATACCATCAGCTATGGATGCAAAAGCACTGTTCAAACTTTTTACAAAGTTTGGGATTGTGAAGGATGCCTTCATCCCTTTCAAAAAAAGGAAAGCGACAAACTCAAGATTCGGGTTTGTGAGATTCGACTGTCATATAGCAGCAGTTGTTGCCATCCAAAAAGCGAATGGTCTTTTAGTCAATGACATGGTGCTAGAGGTCAAAATTGCTGCTTATGATAGAAATAACACAGATGAACAGAGCAGGAGAAAGCCTCAGCCTACCAGAAGATCATGACATACAACCAACATCGGGGGTAAAGCTTCATATGTTGGCCATAGATCTTTCGCTAAAGTACTAAAAGGGGACACTCCTATAGTGGCTGGGGAAGCAAGTATAACCATACAAGTCAGTGAAGAGGGCAATGGTTGGCTCTACGAAAGTGCAATAATTAGATTCAATACTGAATATCCCATCCACAATATTTTAAAAGCCCTAAAGGAGAAAGGGTTGGAATAGATAGTGGTCAGAAAAAAGAGGAGGTCGTGATATAATATTATCTTTCAAATCTCAAGTGGAGTTGAAATCAAACATTGGCAAGATCAAAGATTGGAGTCAATTTGTGGTGGAATGGAAGCCAAGTTTTCATATACAACAAGAGTGATGTGTGTGGTTGAGGTGTTACAGCATACCATTGAATCTCTGGAATAGGAACACACTAAACAACATTAGATGCTTATAGGGCTCTGTTCTCAGCCTAGATGGTGATATTTGTCAACCTAAGTCCTTTTTCCATGCTAGAATCTGAGTGGCTACTTCGTGTATGGAGCTTACCAACAAAACTATAATTTTGGAGTGTAAAGGCAGTCCACATCCCATTCTTGTGTGTGAAGATCATTTAGCAGATTCTGGTAGCTTAAAGCTCATCGGCATGGAAGATTCTAGCTTCATCGAAACCTATTACAGTGATGAGGCCAGAAACACTTCGGCAATAGTTGTTAGGGAGAAGAAAGCCGGTGATGAGGTGGCAGAAATGAGTACCAGGTTTGGTGCTGACCTGGCTTGCACCAACAAGGTAAAATAGAGGAAGAGGCTCATTGACAGTCATATAGGAGTGGAAGTAGGCATTATTGTTGAAGAGACACCATGTGAATGAGGCTTTAGCAGAGAAAAGGCAGCATGCGTTGAAGAGACTCTGATGGAAGGGTCAGACCAAAATTCAAAAAGCAATAATAGCAATCTTAGGTGTGTACAGCAAGTCTATACCCCTGGATTCATCAGAAACTTCAATGAATCCAGGGATGGGCTTGGGCCTGGCATCAACTTGGAAGTGAATTTGGCCAATGAATCTAGTGAAGGTCTTAGGCCTGGCATCAATTTAGAAGTGAACTTGGCCATTCACCAAATAAGTTCTTAGATAGTGGCCCTCGTAATAGGCCCATTGAGTCTGTTGGTATCACCTCTAGCAGTAATGGTATTTTGGCCTTGTCACTTCTTCATAAGCACTCTTTAGGGCCTATTGTGAAAACCCATATTTAAATTATTCTTGAAAGAGAATAAATAACTAAATAAATTAATTGTATTCAGAATCTACCTAATATATATAATAGTATAAAAATTAGTGTTAAATAAACCCAATTCTATCACTAACAAAGACCTTAAAAAAAAAAATAATAATAATACAAACAAACAAACCGTGGGCAAACAACCCACAGCTCCTACCAAACCCACCATCTTTTAGGAAAGCCATAAAATTTAGGGAAAGCTTGTAAAATTTAGGGAAAAGCTTATAAAATTTAGGAAAGCTTGCTCTTAGAAATTGGAGAAAGGGAATGGAATTTTTTTTTTAAAAAAAAAAAATGTGTGAGAGAGTGGGAGAGAGAGAGCTAACCTCGGAGGGAGTCTTTAAATTGCATCTAGTAGAGTTCATATTTCTGCACAGAGAGTTCATATTTCTAGACTAAGCATAAACCATTACATCCAAATAGAGGGAATTCTGGTGGAAGAAGAGGAGGAGATTGAGGTTGCATATTTTCCTACCATTTCATTATTCCATTTCAACCCTACCACTAAGTAAGAAAACCCTCTCAACCCTCTCATTTTTTTTATATAATTGAAATTTTTCAGATTATGTACATTTGATACATTGTCTAAAACTGTGTTGAATCTGTCAGCATGTTGCCCGAATTTTTAGACAATTTTATACTCAAAATTTCGATATTATTTCTTCTACAAAGTTGTTGATAATTATGTCTAGTTCATCCAGGAATTTTGGAAAATTTTTTTGAGCTTTCTACGAATTTATACAAATTTTTAATTAAAACTGAAGCTGTGTTGAGAATAATCTGTTTGAATCTGCCAACCTGTTACCCGAATTTTTAGATAATTTTACACTCAAAATTTCGAGATGATTTCTTCTACAAAGTTGTTAATAATGATATCTAGTTTGTCCAGAAATTTTTGGAAACAATTTTTGAGCTCCCTACGAATTTATAAAAATTTTAATCTGAAACTGTGTTGAGAATAATCTGTTTGAATCTGCCAGCATGTTACCCGAATTTTTGAATAATTTTATACTCAAAATTTTGAGATGATTCTTTCTACAAAGTTGTTGATAATGATGTCTAGTTTATCCAGAAATTCTTGGAAACAATTTTTGAGCTTTCTATGAATTTATACAAATTGTTTACTAAATCTAAAACTGTATTGAGAATAACCTGTTTTGAATCTGCCAGCATGTTTACCCGAATTTTTAGATAATTTTATACTCAAAATTTCGAGATTATTTCTTCTACAAAGTTGTTGATAATGATGTCTAGTTTATCCATAAACTTTTGAAAACAATTTTTGAGCTTTCTACGAATTTATACAAATTTTAACTAAATCTGAAACTGTGTGACAGATTTTACCATTGTATTTGAAAATTTATTTAAAATTTTATACTAAGCCAAATCTGGTAATTTCTAACTAAAAGATGAAATTTGAGAAGTCTAGTTTCATGATAAATTTTTAGATTATGGGTTTGATCTATAAATTTAAGCATGGAATTAATATAAGGAAATGTGACAAATCTGTGTCTTAAACACCCTTGGAATTTTTAAGAATTATTTATAATTTATTTTTGAAAAATGCTTTCTGAAAAATGACCATAACATGTTTATGGATTATTCTGTAGATTGATATGAATTTTAGAGTTGTATAAGTAATGTATTTACTTGCAAGATATATATTCTGAAAATTTTTCAGGGCAGGATAAAATCACCACTTTCATATTATACTAGTCTAATTTAGTAAATCAAAATTTGTGCAGGTGTGCATTTATGGTTTATTTCTTGTATTTAAGTTATTATGTTCATACCATGGTTTTAAGTAATTGTTTACTAAATTTTGTACATTGAACTATTATTGGGTGACATGCATAATATTTTATGTTGGGAGTTTTTCTTTAGTTGGTATAATGTTATTGGTGATTGAGATTTGAATAATTTGTGTTTAATATATAAATTAACCAAAAGGATTAACGGTATATAATGAGTTACTGATGAAGGGTTAGTACCGGGTATTCAGGGTGAGTCCTGGTTTTGAGAATTCTCGTGTAAATTGTGTCGCGAAATCCTAAGATGGCACGGGACTTATTTGAACCCTTTTCGGTATTCGGTTTTGGAATAAGGATGGATGTGCAGGTGGCACACAGGGAGGTTACGTACCCCTGGCAGACCAGTTCCTTGGGGCAGACCACGGATGCCACTACTTGGGTATATAACTCCGGACGTGGGCATCCCTAGTAGTTACGATTGGTAACACTTAAATATTTGACCAAGGGAGGGTTTCAAATTAACCGTTGCCATGCTTGGTGATTGGTAAGTTAAATCTCTGTGGTGAGATTTCGAGTGTCACCTAATTTATTAAAATTACTAAAAATTATCCTAATGGTTGTAATTTATGTGTACAATTATATTGTTATCTCATGTTTAGAATCTTATTATTTTTCTCTTAAAAAGAATGGTAGGTTGGTTATGTTTTCTTACTGTGTTGCAAAACTCATGGCATATATTTTGTTGCCCTGGCGTTTCATGCCAGATTATGCCGAAGAAGGAACCGAAGCTGAAATGGGAGTTGCTGCTAATATCGAGCCTTGGCTAACTTAGAGCCAAGATCTTATCAAAAAAAAGCATGTTATTTCTTGTATTAGTATTTAACTATGTTGTGATGTTGTGTGTGAACTTGTAGTTTTATTTGGTTGTTGGACTTTGACTATGTAAGAATTTAAAATTTCCTAATTAGTAGTTAAAATTTTATCTAGCAAGTTATTGTTAGTTAAAGTCTTATGATGTCTCAAAAAAAAAAAATTTGGGCGTCACAGCTTGGTATCAGAGCCTAGGTTTGAACCTTTGGGCCATGGGTAGTAGTTTATTATTTTTACAATTAAGAAAACCTTAAGTTAATTTGTAATTCTCGGTAACCAAACTAAGTTAGAACCTTTTTATTTGTAGGATGCCAGGGTCATCAGACATTAACTCTAATGAGGAAAATTCGGTGGAAAACTATGACATAGAATCTGACCCAAGTGAAGAAGTGAAGATGCCTATAGAAGACTATGAATCCATAGAATCCGACCCAAGTGAAGAAGTGGAGATGCCTATAGAAGACTATGAATCTGAGCCTGAGCTTGACCCTGAACCTGATCCTGAACTTGAGCCTGAACCTGAGTCTGAAGAAGTTGAAGAAGTTGTACCAATATACAACCCCCCGGAGGTTATTGTGATTGAGTCAGGCACTGAGGATGAGTCTATGGAAGGCAATACCGAGGGGAACCCTGGAGATATAGGAGCCATGTTTGAGGGTTGGGATGTGCAAAAAGGGTTGCAGATTGGCTCTTTTGTATATGTCAGACTTTATCCCCTAGGAGGTTGTGCTTGGAAAAATGAGAGTTGGGTGGGCACCTATATCGGACCTATCCAGATTCTAAGACAAGAGACTCCCTGGGTATATCAACTAGGCCCCTTTCCGGACGGTTTCACCGAAAGAGTAGGCGACCTTTTTGACTTTTGGAGCCTTCAGTATATCATGCCCGACCCAAGCAGAATTGTGAGGAGAGATGGATCAGTGGACTTCAGGGACTGGAGGATCTATCGGGAGGAGCCGGTGATGCTACTAGGGCATCGTGTGTGCGAAACTGCTATCTTCGTGAGGGTGCTGTGGCGATTCATGGGACTTTTCCAAGCCACATGGGAGCCGGAAGTCCTTGTGTGGAGAGACTTTCCTTGGCTATTTTAAGGGGTCTTAAGGGAATTATAAACTAGGCTAACCGATTGTTTTGTATGCTCACATGTAAAATTGCCTAGTTTAGAATTGTGAGTGTAGGAGTTAACTCGGATTGTAGGGGCTATCTTTTGCCCGTAGTATGTTATTTAATCTTTTCTATGTTTTACTTGTATTTTGCTAATTGTAGCTTATCTAATCTAATTAATGAAGTTTTTTTTTTTACTATCTGTAGACACCCCATTTTGACCAGCCCTAAGACTTGGGCGCTTTCTGTTGATTACCCGATGATGATAATTAGAATGTGTTTCTCACAGAATCCTCAACAAGAAAAATGGAATTTGAGCTTTAATCCCAACCTTTACCCATTTTTTGGCCAAACTATTTTAGACCTTAAAACCCTCTTTTCAAAATATGTTTTTTTTTTAAAATGTTTCTACAATGTCCCGAAACTCCTATTTCGATTAAAATGTTGCACTTTTCAGTAAACCGAGTAAGGACAAAGTGGAAATAAATGGAAGGGAGGTGAACTTTTTTTGAAAAATATTTAAAAACATCTTCTTTATAGGTTTGGAGTTAAAGGAAATAGGAGGGGATGAAAGAAAACTAGTTTAGGAAATAATGAGCATCAAATCATTAAGAAAGAAATGAGCAGCCTTTACTAAATTAGGCATATCTCTTTGTACACTTGGAATTTAAATGTGAGGCTACCACCATTGGAAAGTAGACTTCTGGGGCTTCAATTTAGACCCAAGAACCACCTCAGACCAAGTCCAAATAAGGGAGATATGCCCATTTGAAGTTGGGCTTAAGAGCAGATTTTGTTGACCCAGCCCGAGACAGCCTTTACTAAATTAGGCATATCTCTTTGTACACTTGGAATTTAAATGTGAGGCCACCACCATTGGAAAGTAGACTTCTGGGGCTTCAATTTGGACCCAAGAACCGCCTAAAACCAAGTCCATTTGGGGGAGATATGCCCATTTGAAGTTGGACTTAAAAGCAGATTTTGTTGACTCGGCCCAAAACAACAATAGCCCATTTTTTTTTGGTTTTGGTTCAGTTGGGACAACCCATTTACCCATTTTCTGAGCCATTCAAGTGCATCCACTCATCCTCCATTACACCTAATCATCTCCCATTGTCAAAAGAGGTTTTGTTTGCATTCATAAAGGAGTATCCCATGCAACCACCTTGAAAATTTGCCCTCCTATCACATTCTTGTCTCCCACCTTGTCTCCCACCTCTTTTTGACCTTTACTCTCCCTCATTGCCTATATAGAATGATCATATTGTGAGAGAGAGGAGCACCACGAAATTGAAGAGAAAGGAGTGAGAAAAAAGTGAAAAAGAGAGAAAAAATGAGTTTTTGAGCCAAAAATATTTCTATCTTCCATATACACCCCATACCTTCCATAGCTACTGAAATTCCTCATTTCCATACGCCAAAACCACTCTAAAAATTCTGATATAGCCAAAGATAATTGCCTTGATCATAAGGAAGAGTGTTTAGTGATTGAAAGTGAGAAAAACTAGAGAGTTAACCACTTTCATACCATAAACTCCATAAACTCCATAATTTCGAATTGAGGATTTGAGAACACACTTCACTTGAGGGTGATCAAGAGGAAGTTTGGAAATCAAGAAGTTCAATCTTTCTTTGGAAGGTGAATTTTTGGTCTTTCATTTTCTTATATTTTATATCTCATATTTATTTTCTTACTTCTTATTTCATAGTGTTTTGTTATAATCCAGTGTTTGTTTATCTCATATTTATTTCTTACTTTATATTTCATAGTGTGTTTTATAATCCTAGTGGTTTTTTAGCTTATAATTATTTATTTTTTATTTTTATTCGCATGTTTTAATTTCATATTAGTTTTGTTGTAATCTTGCATGTCCTACCTCATATTTATTTTTATTTCTTGTATTAGTCTCACATTAGTTTTGTTGTAATCTTGTATGTTCTATCTTATATTTGTTTTATTGTTTTAGGTTTATGTTGTAAGTTTACACTTTTTATTTTATTTTATATTTGTTTTCGTGTTTTTAATCTAACCGGTAGTGGTTAGTTGAGCCACCTACATATTTTTTGTTTGTGCCTTTTCTTGGTTTCGCAACAAGACAGGTTTTGCTTGGCCTAGTTGGCCGGCCGGCCTATTTGGCCGGTCGGTTAGCTTCTTCCAACAAGATGGCGTAATCTCCCAATGTTGACCAATTTCCGGTGGCGGTTCCAAAGAACATGAAGTTTTTATTTTATTTTATTTTATTTTTTAATTTTGAGTGTATTGTGAGGTTTTTATTTTGTTGTAATATTCCCTTCTCTCTCTCTTATCTGGTTTGTAATAATTTATTCAAAGCGTTGTAATAATTCCCCGCCCCACTTCTTTCTATCCCATTCTTTTACTTGCTTTCCTTATTTGTACATAAACATCATATTTATTTTTCATCATATTCATGCTTTGCATCCATGTTTCATGCATCTTGATTCGGCGAAGTTTGCATTTGTGGATTTAATCAATTCCTATGTGATTATGTGCGCTACCTCATGTTCTTGAGATGATTCACATGTCATATCTTAGAAGCCGAATCTTTAGTTGCATCTCATGAGTGAATTGCATTAGGATTTTGTATATAAGATCATGCATGTTTTACTAACTTTGTTTTGTAGCTTGTTCGCGGGTCGTCAAACATGTAAGTTTTTATGCTTTAGCATCCCGTTTGTGTGTGTTTTTCTTACTATGTTTAAGCATCCTACCATGTGGCTATTTGCTTATGTGATATAACTGTATGAATGCTGCAGTGGATGGAGGTTGTGTCGCTTAATTTGGAATGATATTGATTTTCGTGTTTGTAAACTCAATTTATTTGGGTTATACATTTTCAAAACTCTTTCAAAACTATATGAAATCAAGTTATTCCAAAATGGGTGACATAGTCTATACTTGTATGTTTCACATAGTAAATTTTAGGATTTATTAAATAATCAGAACATGAACATATAAAGAAAATAAAAGTCATATTATGGTTTAGTAGAGGCCGATCTTTTGATCGGGTGAACGGGGGTGCTCAAATAATGACCTTCCCCCTTCATACCTAAGGTTCCGAGCCAAGCATCCTTGGTTACGACGAACAGTGGCCTTGGCACGAGTCATGGGTTTCCTAATTTCCCAAAATATTAGGTGGCGACTCTGAGATCTGATGACGCAGTCCATTTTTGACAAAATTGCAATAAAATGGATTTTCAATAAAAGTTGCCAAATCTGGACTCTCATCTACGTTTCACATTGCACTCGTGAGACTAGATCAAAGAGATCTCGGGAGTCCGAACTGTTTAACGCGCGCGGGTACCCCCCGGGCATGTTACAGTTTCTGGCGACTCTGCTGGGGATTTTATGAAACCTTGACTCGAACTCCATGATATGACTTTTATTTTCAATTATATGTTTATTGCATTGCATTCATTGGTGCACTTCAAGTCCCTGTGTTGCCCAGATACTGGTGGGAGCACAGGCAAGCTTTTTGTGACACTATACCTATCTTTACGATACTTTAGAGGCCTTGTGTTGTAACCTTTTGAGATTTGTCAAAAGGGTAGCTTTGCTATGTAGCCCTGCTATCTAGCTTTGCTATCTAAGGTTCTCAGACTTCGAAGAGAGGCTATTTGACTCTTCTGATTTCCTGGAATCTTTATTGGTTATGACCCAAAGGACTCTTTGGTAGCGTCACCTTGACTTCAACCCTTAGAGTAGAGCTAACCTTGTGCATATAATGAGCTATAGTACCTTCCAAAATTAGGACAGGATGCTCTCCCATTTCTAGGATGTATGATGCCACTTGTTTGAATAGTGAAACCCTAGATCATTTCAAAGATAGGACAGGGTAACCCTAGCCCCCATAGGGGTGTTTGTTCTCTTTCCTGCTATGTGTTATGTGCAATGTATGGGAATTCTCAGATTCAGAAGAGTGGTTCAGTCATTTCAATTTGTGGGGTTGAGTTCAGTTTTTCATGAGTTAGCAGTAATCAGTTGAGCTAGGATGCAAATGAAATTCTGATCGGGGGTCCCGTTTTGTTTCAGCAAGGTAGTTGGGCACTATAGCTTCCGAAAGGTCTGATATCCCCCAAGTTCTATGGACTCGCGTTGGTAGACTTTGCAAAAGTGCAGATTTGGTTCAGGGTCAGCCAGTGTTAGTTTCTTTGCCACCGGTTACACGAAGAAAAGCAAAAGCTTCATCAACTGTCCAGAATACCCCTTCTTCACCTGCTAGATCATCACCACTCAACTCACCAGAATCAGTGATGGCTCAGATTCCAGAAAATATAGTAGACATACTACTGGGCCTTCAACGGAGCATGGATACTGTTGTCACTACGGTTGCTGCCCAAGGCACTACTCTTGCTGCTCAAGGCAATACTCTTGCTGAACTGCAACGCTCATCTGGGGCGTCCATTACTCAACCACCTCCGGTGACTCATCCAGTTCCACCTCCACCTCCACCGGTTGACGAGTTTCCCGAACTTAACTCACCAGAAGATTTGAGGGTTCCTGCACAAACTTCAGGAGGATCATTTCCTCTTCCACAACCAGTGGGAGGGCTCCATCCCTCTGAAGCACCTGAGTCTGACTCAACTATGTTGAAGCTGGCCAAGTTGGAAAAACTTTTCAAAAAGGCACAAGGAGTCAATTCAATCCCGGACATCGAAGACGGGTACACTGAAACAGCAGCTGTGAAGTTGCCAGAACGGTTCAAAATGCCACACATTGATAGGTTTGATGGCTCCGGTGACCCAATGGTGCACATTCGCCTATTCTCTGATGTCTTAAAGCCTATGGGTTTGACTCGTCCGCAAAAGCTCTCTTTATTCGGACGAACTTTGTCAGGAGTGGCTGCCATCTGGTACGCCAAGTTAGAGGATTCGGTAAAACAATGTTGGGAAGAGTTGGCTGGGGCCTTTATCACCCAGTATGCTTATAACACCCAGATTGACGTGACTACTCGGGAATTAGAAGCCACCCGTCAAGAGCCCAATGAAAGTTTCATGACCTTTATCACCAGATGGAGGGCAAAAGCAGCAATGATGACCAACAGACCACTTGAAAAGGACCAAATTCGTATGATAGTCAGAAATCTACATGGAAAGATGTTACAAAAAATGATAGTCCTCCCGCTCTTCACTTTTAATGACTTAAAAGAGATAGGGGTTCAGATAGAGGATGCCATCAAACAGGGAATTATTGATGATAAGGAACCTGTCCGGAAGCCTTTTGGTCGCAGTTCCAATACTACCACCAGTGGTAGCATAGCTGTGAAACCCTCTGAAATCAACTTGGTTGCCACCACCACTAAAATAGCCGATCCCTTTGCTCATGCTGGCCCGCAAAACACAACCCGAGCTCCAAGTAGAACATTCACTCCTCTCTATATGTCACTTTCTAAAGCAATGAACATCTTGACAAAAAGAGGGTACTTGAAACCTTTGGACCCCCGACCTCTTCCCGAACCTCTCCCAGCCAAACATGACCCTACCAAACACTGTGCTTTCCACCAACAACCAGGACATGACACAGATCGTTGCTTTCGTCTCCAACATAAGATCCAAGATCTCATAGACAATAAAGTCATAGCTCCCCCACAACCGCCAAAACCCAACGTCACTACCAACCCGTTGCCACCCTATGACAGAGTTCCATCACCTCCTCATCTTAACCTCATCCATACACTTTCATCCACCTTTAACCCCAGTATCTATATCACACCTACCCATTTACCAAAACCTAGAGGTATGTATTCCTGAAAGCACTGAGTTATGTATGATGGATGCACCTGAACCCCAATCATCTCAACCCCCAAAACTTGAACTCCCTAATAGTCTGATTCCAGTCCAACCCACTCCAAAGAGCCCGGCCCAACCAGTTCACCAGGACCAAGTCGGTTCAAATACCTCGCAAGCATCAATAGCCGAACCCACTACTTCTAAGTTGTTGAGCATGATTGAAGATCTTCAGAGCACTGTGGCAGATTTAGCCTTTGGGATCTTGGCTCCGTCATCGACCACATCATGTGCCAAAATTTTCACGTCAAAAAGCTCCCCAATCTTGGGGCGAGCTACAATTGGAAAGGGCCAACCCGAAGGTATCTTAAGTCTGGGTGATGACATGTCAACAACAAGTGGACCTCACTCCGATATAACCACCCAATCCCTTGGCAAAACTGAAGCAAGTGGCAAAAATGAAGCCGAAGCAAGTATTGATCCTTATGCACATCTCCAATGGGCTATTGAGGCTTTAAAAGTCAAAGGGTTGAACAAACAGCAAGTGCTTGCAGTTGTTACAAAGACTGTGGATGACACTTTTGTCACTCAAATTGGGAGCATTTTGATCCAAGGGGTAATCCATAAAAAAAGATGTTGTACCAGAAACACCCCTTCCAGCTCCAGTCCTACACTCGTAAGAGATTATCAAACCCAGTCAACACCTGCCGACCTTTCTGTCAATACTTCCAGGACTGGTAACCGCATCTTCAATCCCCTTTACATGACCTTGTCTAAAGCTCTCCAAATCCTCATCGGAAAAGGCCATCTCAAACCCCTTGATTGTCGACCCCTCCCTGATCGCCTTCCAGCTAAGTATGATGCTACCAAGTATTGTGCCTTTCATCAGCAACTTGGCCATGACACTAATCATTGTTTTCGCCTTCGCCATGAAATTCAAGACCTGATTGACAACAAGATCATCACTCCACCAGGTTCTACAAAGTCTAACAGCACTGGGTCAATGAACTTGGGGGATAGCTGGTCTGGTGATCAGAGGTGAACCACCTGCTGATGGCATGCATTTTACTCTAAACATGGTGGATGGCACGCACTGAGCAAATTGGAAATGCTTTTTGTTTTACTTTCTGAACTGAGTAGTGAGTCAGAGTCTGTTGATTTCGAGAGTGCTGACCTAGACATTTCTGTCCTATCTAGGTCTTATTCGTCATTTTCTTTTGAGTCTGTTATCATCGCTGAGTTGTTGTTTCTTTTCAAATAAAAGTGCCATAGAGTCTGCCTACTTCTCCACGCCTTAATTCATCGCATTGACCAAAGTTTTACAAAACTTTTTCAAAAACTCTGATAAAAACAAAGAGGAAGAATTTCCTCGGGATTTTCAAATTTTGATCAACTGAGAGGAAGAGAGGTGTGCTAAGCCTTTGATGAATAAAATCATTTTTGTTAATGTGGGTACTGAGAAGGATCCTGGCTTGTCCAAATTGGTTCTATCTTATCTTCGTAAAGTACGAGTGATTAGTCACTTCGTGAAAAGATTTCAAAAACTATTTTTGCGTGGTCCTACGAAGACAGGCCTGGAATTGATTATACAGCATAGGATCCCTCTTGACTCGAGGTCCGACCTTCTTAACTCCTTAGCTTTCAAACCTTGATTTGAAGTATTCAATGATCATTCAAAGTATAAGGCTTGCATAGCCAAATTGGAAATAGCCCTTGAACTAGGGGCCATGATGTGATTCAAATGGAGGCAGCCCTTCAACTAAGGGCAATAAGGTCGAATGTGATTCAGATTTGAAACAGCCCTTGAACTAGGGGCAATAAGTACCACCCTTGAGAGGCTCGCTGGGTTGAAAACCCGGAAGGGCGACCCAGGCAAAAGTTAGAGCACAAAAAAAAAATAAATAAAAAATAAAAAAAAATGAAAAGCTCGCAAGGTTGAAAACCCGAAAGGGCGGCTTTGGCAAAAGTTACAGTGTAAAAGGAGAGTGTCAATACCCGAGTGAACCTTAGCCAGAACTATGTAGAGCCTGTGATTCAGATTGGAAGCAACCCTTGAACTAGGGGCAAGAAGGTCGGATGTGATTTAGATTTGAAGCAGCCCTTGAACTAGGGGCAAAAGGTTGGATGTGATCAAAGAGTTAAAACTGAATCGTTTCCCAATGAAGACCGCCCAGAAAGGCCAAACCCAGAATTTGAGAAGAATTTTATTATTGAAGGACAGTCGAGTTCCTATCCACTACACTAGGGGCAAATTCAACCCAATTAGCCTAGTCCCTACATCATCATATCTATGGTCAAGTGTAGCAGTCGTTCTTATAGATGGCCTAGAGATTCCCAATCAACATGGACAAGTTAAAATGAAAGTAACCCTTGAGAGGCTCGCTGGGTGAAAAACCGAAAGGGCGACCCAGGCAAAAGTTAGAGCAGAAAAACAAAAAAATAAAAAAAAGATAAAAAAAAATGAAAAAAAAAAAAAAAATGATGAAAATGAAAAAAAAAAGAAACTCGCAAGGTTGAAAACCCGAAAGGGCGGCTTTGGCAAAAGTTAGAGCACAAAAGGAGAGTGTCAATACCCGAGTGACTCAGCCGGAACTACGATGGCCTGATTCCTATCTTTGGGATACGTAGGTAGCTTCATCTTGAAGTTCGGCCCCAATAATTTTCAACTCATTCATTTTGTCCATGTTTGATTGGTGTATCTTTAGTCCACTTGGTTGTCCTATCCGTGTTTCATTGGTGTATCTTCGTTCTGCTCAGTTCAGTTGGTTTCGATTCAACTTGGTTCGGTTCGGTTCGGCGGTTCGGTTTGGTCCAGTTCTGCTCGGCTTCATTCGGTTTGGTTTGGCTCGGTTCGGTTGGCTTGGTTCAGATATCACCTTTGATTATCTGGCTTGGGACTATGCACCCCAATAGTTGATTCCATATTAGTTGAGTAGTGACCATTTGCAAAAATAGATTTTGATTAATTTGAATGAAGCTGACTAATTTTTCTCGAAAATTGTTCCATTTTTGCAAAACTTGGACCATTCTTTGGATTTGAAAAGGGAAAATTTTCAGTGCTCACAGTTTAGCTTACATGATTTGAAACAGAAAATGGAATAAGTATGCTAATCTAACTCTCATGTTGATCAAAACATTTTTACAAAAAAATCAAGAAAAAAAATCAAGGCAATGAATTAGGGGCATAGTTGAGTTAGTGATTCTGTCTTCTCCACCACTCGAGTCAACTCTTTAGTATATATAAGTGTGTATTCATATCAGTCAAGGTATTCATACCAGTCAGTGTATATAAGTGTGTTCCTTTCATACCAGTCAGTATATTTATACCAGTCGGTGTATTTATACTAGTCAGTGTATATAAGTGTGTTTGGATTTTTTGCTTCGTTTTTCTTACGTTGAGTCAGTTTTATTTTTCAGGTCAGTATGACAATGTCATTCAGAGTTCAAAATTCAATCATTCTCAAATTCAATCAAACAAAAGTATTTCAAGTCAAGTGATGTGCCAGTCACGCCATTGATGACAAAACAAAATGATTTTATTACAGTCAGGGGAGGACATCCCCGATTACAGAGACTCCAAAAAACAGAAAAACAGAAAAAAAAAAGAAGAAAACCAGAAATAAAAAAAATACAGAAAATACAGAAAAAAAGAAGAAAACCAGAAAAAAAAAACAACAAAAAAAAAAAAAAAAAATACAAAGTCAAAAAAAAAAAAAAAAAAGGGTCTTGTTCTCCTTCTTCGCCGGTGCCGGCCACATGCCAGCTTCAGTTACTCGGCTCTTCGTCGCCGAGCTCTTCCTCTTTTTGTCATCGCCTTCGAAGGCCCTGCCTCCATGTTTCCGGCAAAAGAGTTGACTTTTCACCGACCATCAAAGGAAAAGTACGCCGGCGCTCCGAACTGGTCCAGACAAATGGTCTGTCGTTTTGCCTCTCTACTCTCCATGGAGGTAGTCTTCCGTTTC
This sequence comes from Camellia japonica, assembly GCA_030407325.1. Taxonomy (NCBI): domain Eukaryota; kingdom Viridiplantae; phylum Streptophyta; class Magnoliopsida; order Ericales; family Theaceae; genus Camellia; species Camellia japonica. Next base: position 166,302,724 of record JAPPVO010000059.1, on the reverse strand, counting down.
AGTTCTTTGTTCTCTGCCTTCAGCACACAAACCTCCGCTCGTGCATCCTTATATATCTGCTGAAGCAGATTGAGTTGGGCATTAACCCGATGTAGCTCAATCGTCCTGTTTTGCAGACGGTGAGACAAATTAGTGACCGCGGCCACTGTTTCCATACACGACTTCAGCGTGAGGTGGTTAGCATCAATATCAGTTTGAGCAGCCATCACTTGCTCAACTGTTAGGGTGGGAACACTGTGATAAGTAAGAGCAGGGGCACTTGGCCAGAGGAGCTTGATGGATCATTAAGATCCGGAAACAGAGAGAGGGGCGAGACAAAGCCATGTATAAGAGAAGAGAAGGCAGAAATGGCAGAAAAGAAGGAAGTCACAGAGAAACGATGAGGAAAAGAAGAGGAACGGAAGAAGGCGGAGGAAAATGGAAGAGTAATGGAGAAGGAGAAGAAGAAGAGAATGGTTAAGAAGAAGAAGGCCGATACTGAAGAGAAGAAGAAGACGAGAGACAAAGACAAAGGAGGAGAGAGTTGAGGCAGGCTTGCAAACCGAGGGGGCTGCTTTGTCGGCCAATCGACACAAAAGCAGAGCCCGCGTGCCAAACGCGGCAAGAGATGCGGGAGAGTTGTGTCTGCATATATGTATATATATTGTATAGCTATGTAATATAGGTATTGTTTTGAACATTTTGGTCATATGAGTGGCTTGGTTCAGTGGGTGGCTCAATGGTTGAAGGCTGAAAGGCTGAGTCCGAGGTCCGGGGTTCGAACCCCACATCGAGTTTTTTTTTTCTTTGTTTTGGTTTTGCTATATATATGTTTTGGCCACCTATATATAGATATATATATTTGTTTCAGTTATTTCTGTCACCCGAGTGGCTTGGGTTCAGTGGTGTGGCTCAATGGTTGAAGGCTGAAGGCTGAGCCCGAGGTCGGGGGTTCGAACCCCACATCGAGTGTTTCTTTGTTTTTTTTATGTGTATATGTCTCGTATAAGTCTATGTATATATATTTGTTTGTATATCTTGTCACAAGAGTGACGTGGCTCAGTAGTTAAGGACTTGGAGGCCGAGCTTGAGGTCAGGGGTTCGAAACCCCGCATTTCATGTCCATCCATTTGTGATTTTGCTTTCTATTTTTTGCGTGCGTGTGCTGACGTCAGCAAACAGAATATGCCTTCTCAGTAACGGCATCTTTCTACTGACGGCAGCCAAACAGAATATTCCCCACCTGTGTATATCTTCGTATAGATGTCTATGTATTTGTGTCGTATGTACTGTATATATCTGTGTATATGTTTGTATTTTGTCCGTATATATTTGTGTATATATCCGTATATGTTTGTGTATATGTCTGTATATGTCTGTGTCATATATACCTGTATATATACTGTATATGTCTATGTCTGTGTATAGGTCTGTTATTTGTCTGTGTATATTGCCGTATTCATATGTATTTTGTTCGTACATGGTATATATATACGGTATTTGGTTCGAACATACAATTCATTCTTTCATTTTATGCATCTATCGCACAATAATCTCACTTCGTGCACCTACCACTCAAATTTCAATTTCAATTCCATCGCACTGTCTTGTGCATCAATTTCAATAGCCCTGCCTTGGGCACCACACTGCTTTGTGCATCAATTTCAATCGCCCTGCTTTGGGCACCGCACTACTTTGTGCATCAATCGCCCTGCCTTGGGCACCGCACTACTTTGTGCATCAATTTCAATCGCCCTGCCTTGGGCACCGCACTACTTTGTGCATCAATCGCCCTACCTTGGGCACCGCACTACTTTGTGCACCGCACTACTTTGTGCATCAATTTCAATCGCCCTGCCTTGGGCACCGCATTACTTTGTGCATCAATTTCAATAGCCCTGCCTTGGGCACTGCACTGCTTTGTGCATCAATTTCAATCGCCCTGCTTTGGGCACCGCACTACTTTGTGCATCAATCGCCCTGCCTTGGGCACCGCACTGCTTTGTGCATCAATCGCCCTGCCTTGGGCACCGCACTACTTTGTGCATCAAATTCAATCGTCCTGCTTTGGGCACCGCCCTGCTTTGGGCATCAAATTCAATCGCCCTGCTTTAGGCATCAAATTCAACCGCCCTGCTTTGGGCACCGCCCTGCTTTGGGCATCAAATTCAATCGCCCTGCTTTGGGCACCGCCCTGCTTTGGGCATCAAATTCAACCGCCCTGCTTTGGCACCGCCCTGCTTTGGGCACCGCCCTGCTTTGGGCATCAAATTCAATCGCCCTGCTTTGGGCACCGCCCTGCTTTGGGCATCAAATTCAATCGCCCTGCTTTGGGCACCGCCCTGCATTGGGCATCAAATTCAATCGCCCTGCTTTGGGCACCGCCCTGCTTTGGGCATCAAATTCAATCGCCCTGCTTTGGGCACCGCCCTGCTTTGGGCATCAAATTCAATCGCCCTGCTTTGGGCACCGCACTGCTTTGTGCATCAAATTCAATCGCCCTACTTTGGGCACCGCACTGCTTTGTGCATCAATTTCAATCGCTCTATCTTGCGCATCGCACCATCTTGTACACTCTCCCGGGTCTAGGAGACCTTAAATCCTCTGAAGGTGCAAGTCCTTTGGTGTTTGTCGTGCCCAAACGACTTTCTGGTCTAGGAGACCTTAAATCCTCTAAAGGTGTAATTCCTTTGGTGTTTGTCGTGCCCAAACGACTTTGGGTGGTCTGGTATAGCCACCTGACTGTGTTTGTAATGAGTTCCTAGGAGATCAACTGAGACGGTGGAAACTAGAGTTCGAATGGCGATGCCTAGAACACAAAAGGTTCGGGATTTCCGAGACTAAAGTCTGGTTTAAATACCCAGGGGTGTATCCCCGGCTTGAAATCTGTATGGCAGCCCCATAGGTTGAGATAGCTTGTATGCGCCTCAACTCTGGAAACTGAACCAACCTAGTCTGTCACCCTGTTGGAGAATAGGGAAAGTTGCAAACATAGCCAGTACTCCATGACATGACATTGCATTGTATACATCATGAATTTTCAAACAACCCGGCTTCGCGTAAGCGTATAAGTCCACTCGTTAAATCGGCTTCGCGTAGCGTATAAGTCCACTCGTTAAATCGGCTTCGCGGAAGCGTATAAGTCCACTCGTTAAATCGGCTTCGCATAAGCGTATAAGTCCACTCGTTAAATCGGCTTCGCCTAAGCGTATAAGTCCACTCGTTAAATCGGCTTCGTGGAAGCGTATAAGTCCACTCGTTAAATCGGCTTCGCCTAAGCGTATAAGTCCACTCGTTAAATCGGCTTCGCCTAAGCGTATAAGTCCACTCGTTAAATCGGCTTCGCGTAGCGTATAAGTCCACTCGTTAAATCGGCTTCGCGTAAGCGTATAAGTCCACTCGTTAAATTGGCTTCGCGTAGCGTATAAGTCCACTCGTTAAATTGGCTTCGCGTAAGCGTATAAGTCCACTCGTTAAATCGGCTTCGCGTAGCGTATAAGTCCAATCGTTAAACCGGATTCGCGTAGCGTGTAAGTCCACTTGCCAACTCGGCTTCGCGTAGCATGTAAGTCCACTTGCCACCCCGGCTTCGCGTAAGCGTATAAGTCCAATCTTCAAAATCGGTTAAAAACAGCAGGTGCGCCTGTCTGTTTATACCACCCCTTCTCCTCTCGCGTGAGACGCATTAGGATGTTGATTCACTCGGTTAAAAACTGTCTGTTTACACCACCCATTCTCCTCTCGCGTGAGACGCGTTAGGATGTTGATTTCTCTTGGTTGAGGTCTTCCCTCTCTTGCATAATCATGAATTTTCAAGCAAACTGGCTTCGCGAAGCGTGTAAGTCCAACTTTCAAACTGCATTTTGAGCATATCATTTGCATTCTGCCCCTGAACTACGCTGGTTTGATTCCTTGCAAAGGGATACGTAGGCAACCTTCGGGTTCAACCACATGCATTGCATTTTGTGTGATTGCCCAAGTCTTACGGCCTTGTCAAAAGGGTCGTCTTCTGGCTTTGACATTCACTCACGTCATTTCATGACTTCGAGCTCTGTCAAAGAGGGGCAACTGTAGACACCCCATTTTGACCAGCCCTAAGACTTGGGCGCTTTCTGTTGATTACCCGATGATGATAATTAGAATGTGTTTCTCACAGAATCCTCAACAAGAAAAAATGGAATTTGAGCTTTAATCCCAACCTTTACCCATTTTTTGGCCAAACTATTTTAGACCTTAAAACCCTCTTTTCAAAATATGTTTTTTTTTTAAAATGTTTCTACAATGTCCCGAAGCTCCTATTTCGATTAAAATGTTGCACTTTTCAGTAAACCGAGTAAGGACAAAGTGGAAATAAATGGAAGGGAGGTGAACTTTTTTTGAAAAATATTTAAAAACATCTTCTTTATAGGTTTGGAGTTAAAGGAAATAGGAGGGGATGAAAGAAAACTAGTTTAGGAAAATAATGAGCATCAAATCATTAAGAAGGAAATGAGCAGCCTTTACTAAATTAGGCATATCTATTTGTACACTTGGAATTTAAATGTGAGGCTACCACCATTGGAAAGTAGACTTCTGGGGCTTCAATTTAGACCCAAGAACCACCTCAGACCAAGTCCAAATAAGGGAGATATACCCATTTGAAGTTGGGCTTAAGAGCAGATTTTGTTGACCCAGCCCGAGACAGCCTTTACTAAATTAGGCATATCTCTTTGTACACTTGGAATTTAAATGTGAGGCCACCACCATTGGAAAGTAGACTTCTGGGGCTTCAATTTGGACCCAAGAACCGCCTAAAACCAAGTCCATTTGGGGGAATATGCCCATTTGAAGTTGGACTTAAAAGCAGATTTTGTTGACTCGGCCCAAAACAACAATAGCCCTTTTTTTTTGGTTTTGGTTCGGTTGGGACAACCCATTTACCCATTTTCTGAGCCATTCAAGTGCATCCACTCATCCTCCATTACACCTAATCATCTCCCATTGTCAAAAAGAGGTTTTGTTCGCATTCATAAAGGAGTATCCCATGCAACCACCTTGAAAATTTGCCCTCCTATCACATTCTTGTCTCCCACCTTGTCTCCCACCCTCTTTTTGACCTTTACTCTCCCTCATTGCCTATATAGAATGATCATATTGTGAGAGAGAGGAGCACCACGAAATTGAAGAGAAAGGAGTGAGAAAAAAGTGAAAAAAGAGAGAAAAAATGAGTTTTTGAGCCAAAAATATTTCTATCTTCCATATACACCCCCATACCTTCCATAGCTACTGAAATTCCTCATTTCCATACACCAAAACCACTCTAAAAATTCTGATATAGCCAAAGATCAATTGCCTTGATCATAAGGAAGAGTGTTTAGTGATTGAAAGTGAGAAAAACTAGAGAGTTAGCCACTTTTCATACCATAAACTCCATAAACTCCATAATTTCGAATTGAGGATTTGAGAACACACTTCACTTGAGGGTGATCAAGAGGAAGTTTGGAAATCAAGAAGTTCAATCTTTCTTTGGAAGGTGAATTTTTGGTCTTTCATTTTCTTATATTTTATATCTCATATTTATTTTCTTACTTCTTATTTCATAGTGTTTTGTTATAATCCAAGTAGTTTGTTTATCTCATATTTATTTTCTTACTTTATATTTCATAGTGTGTTGTTATAATCCTAGTGGTTTGTTTAGCTTATAATTATTTATTTATTTATTTTTATTCGCATGTTTTAATTTCATATTAGTTTTGTTGTAATCTTGCATGTCCTACCTCATATTTATTTTTATTTTCTTGTATTAGTCTCACATTAGTTTTGTTGTAATCTTGTATGTTCTATCTTATATTTGTTTTATTGTTTTAGGTTTATGTTGTAAGTTTACACTTTTTTATTTTATTTTATATTGTTTTCGTGTTTTAATCTAACCGGTAGTGGTTAGTTGAGCCACCTACATATTTTTTGTTTGTGCCTTTTCTTGGTTTCGCAACAAGACAGGTTTTGCTTGGCCTAGTTGGCCGGCCGGCCTATTTGGCCGGTCGGTTAGCTTCTTCCAAACAAGATGGCGTAATCTCCCAATGTTGACCAATTTCCGGTGGCAGTTCCAAAGAACATGAAGTTTTTATTTTATTTTATTTTATTTTTTTTAATTTTGAGTGTATTGTGAGGTTTTTATTTTGTTGTAATATTCCCTTCTCTCTCTCTTATCTGGTTTGTAATAATTTATTTAAAGCGTTGTAATAATTCCCCGCCCCACTTCTTTCTATCCCATTCTTTTACTTGCTTTCCTTATTTGTACATAAACATCATATTTATTTTTCATCATATTCATGCTTTGCATCCATGTTTCATGCATCTTGATTCGACGAAGTTTGCATTTGTGGATTTAATCAATTCCTATGTGATTATGTGCGCTACCTCATGTTCTTGAGATGATTCACATGTCATATCTTAGAAGCCGAATCTTTAGTTGCATCTCATGAGTGAATTGCATTAGGATTTTGTATATAAGATCATGCATGTTTTACTAACTTTGTTTTGTAGCTTGTTCGCGGGTCGTCAAACATGTAAGTTTTTATGCTTTAGCATCCCGTTTGTGTGTGTTTTTTCTTACTATGTTTAAGCATCCTACCATGTGGCTATTTGCTTATGTGATATAACTGTATGAATGCCAGTGGATGGAGGTTGTGTCGCTTAATTTGGAATGATATTGATTTTCGTGTTTGTAAACTCAATTTATTTGGGTTATACATTTTCAAAACTCTTTCAAAACTATATGAAATCAAGTTATTCCAAAATGGGTGACATAGTCTATATGTATGTTTCACATAGTAAATTTTAGGATTTATTAAATAATCAGAACATGAACATATAAAGAAAATAAAAGTCATATTATGGTTTAGTAGAGGCCGATCTTTTGATCGGGTGAACGGGGGTGCTCAAATAATGACCTTCCCCCTTCATACCTAAGGTTCCGAGCCAAGCATCCTTGGTTACGACGAACAGTGGCCTTGGCACGAGTCATGGGTTTCCTAATTTCCCAAAATATTAGGTGGCGACTCTGAGTTCTGATGACGCAGTCCATTTTTGACAAAATTGCAATAAAATGGATTTTCAATAAAAGTTGCCAAATCTGGACTCTCATCTATGTTTCACATTGCACTCGTGAAACTTGAGATCAAAGAGATCTCGGGAGTCCGAACTGTTTAACGCGCGCGGGTAGCCCCCGGGCATGTTACACTATCCTTGCACATAAATATAGCAACTTATAATAATAATAAATAAATAAATAAATGAATAAATCACAAGAAAATCCCATCATGCAGAATGGCTGGACGAACAAGAAATAATAACAACGGTAATGGCGATGGAGTAGCTGATGGTGATGTCGCTAGAATTATACGCGCGATTGCTGATAGGGTAGGCAATATACCACCCCGAAACCAAGATCAAAACAAATCGGAAATGATGGCAAAATTTGAAAAGCTACGTCCCCACAAATTCCTTGGTGGACCGAACCCCCATGAAGCTGAAGCTTGGTTAAGGCAAATTAAGAAGTTGCTAGATACCTCCGACATTCGAAATGAACAAGATAGAGTGACCATGGCGGCATTTCAAATGGAAGGGGAAGCAGATCATTGGTGGGAAATGATCAAGAGTACTCGACAAGTAGAGACATTAACTTGGAGACAGTTCGAAGACCTGTTCATGGAAAAGTATTTTCCTAACTCGCTAAGACAAGAAATGATTCAAGAGTTCCTCCAACTGAAACAAGGAAAAATGTCAGTCGCTCAATATGCGAACCGTTTTGAAGCTCTTTCACGGTACGCTTCAGCCATAGTAGCAAATGAAGAGGATAAGGTTAGGCGATTTGAATGGGGTTTGGACACAGACATTAGAGGAAGATTGATCGCAGTGCAACTCTCCACCTATGCCCAGATGGTGGATTGAGCTTTAATTGTGGAACGAGAGTTAGCAGATTCCGAACGCATTCGAAATCAGCGATCAAGGAACAATAACCAACCACGCGGAGGAGGCCCAGTCCGCAACACCAGAAACCATCTGCGCCAGCACCTTATGCTGGAGGGATGCAGCAGCAACAAAGGCAGAATCGAGGAAACCACAAGGAGGAAACTTTGTAAGTGAGTGGAAAGGAAGATGTTTCGATGTGGTCAACAGGGCATCATCGAAGTGAGTGTCCTCAAGGTGGGAAGTATTTTATGGATCAGCGAGGGGCACAACCATACAACAAATGCCAACCAGGGCAAGGTTCTAAGCCTACTCAACATACCCAGACCAATAAGGGGCAGCCTCAAGCCTCTAAGAATGCAGGCCGACCAAGAACACAACCACAAGGAGCTAGAAATGGAAAGAAACCGGGAGAGACTAACCAACAGGCAGTAGGAAGAATGTATGCTCTCCAAGAAGAAGAAGATGTTGATAACCCATCAGTAATTCAAGGTATGTTAATCCTTATGAATTCTTGGGTTAAAGTATTGTTTGATTCTGGGGCTTCACATTCTTTTATATCCACTGCATGTATGACAAGTTTGGGTTTAAAGCCAGAGGCGCTAGAGATAGCTATGAGTGTCGCTTCACCCTTAGGAGGTCAAACCCGAGTAAATCTAGTATGTAAATCTTGTGAGCTAGAAATCTCCGGTTCATATTTGATCTGTGATCTAAGAGTTATGGATATGTCTGATTTTGACATCATCCTAGGAATGGACTGGTTGTCAGTTCATCAAGCCATTATTGATTGTTACCATAAGACAGTGACAGCATCCTCCCTTAACGGCACGAAAGTCCAATTTAAAGGAGATAGACAAGATTCTCTAACTCCAACGTGTCGCAAGTCGGGACGGCATGATCAACTAACCGGATGGTTGGCAAGCCTAATTTTGGAAGGCGAAAATCGAGAGGATCCAGGATTACCCCATGTGGTGTGTGAGTACGCTGACGTTTTCCCTGATGAATTACCAGGATTACCCCCAAAACGAGATGTAGATTTCACGATTGAGCTTCAACCCGGGACTTCACCGATTTCAATAGCACCACATCGTATGGCGCCAGCTGAACTTCGAGAATTGAAGGAGCAGTTGCAAGAACTGTTGAGTAAGAAGTTCATCAGACCAAGTACGTCCTTGGGGAGCGCCAGCATTATTCGCAAGAAGAAGGATGGAACCTTAAGATTGTGCATCGATTATCGAACAACTAAATCGAGCCACCATTAAAAATCGATATCCCTTACCCAGAATTGATGACTTGTTCGATCAATTAAGAGGTTCCAAATGTTTTCCAAATTGACCTTAGGTCGGGATATCACCAACTTCGTGTCAGAGGAGAAGATATACCCAAAACCGTTTCGAACCCGTTATGGCCACTATGAGTTTGTGGTAATGCCATTTGGTTTGACGAATGCTCCTGGGGTATTCATGAGTTTAATGAACAAAATTTTTACCCCTATTTGGACCAATTTGTGGTAGTATTCATTGACGATATTTTGATATACTCACGATCGGAGAAGATCACGAGCAACATCTGAGGACCGTTTTGCAAATTCTAAGAGAAAACCAATTGTATGCTAAAGCTAGCAAATGTGAATTTTGGCTGAAGGAAGTAAAGTTCTTAGGTCATGTTGTATCTGAATCAGGGATATCAGTGGATCCTGCTAAAGTAGAAGCAGTAATGGGGTGGAAACAACCTAAGAATACGTTTGAGATTCGTAGTTTCTTGGGATTAGCAGGTTATTATAGGAGATTCATTCAGGATTTCTCCAAATTAGCCAAGCCGATGACACGCCTAACGCAAAAGGAGTAAAGTTTGAATGGAACGAAGCGTGTGAGCAGTCATTTCAAGAACTCAAGAAGAGACTGACAAGCGCTCCCATATTAATCATACCCGAACGCGACGTTGGGTACACTGTTTATTGTGATGCCTCTAAAGAAGGGTTAGGTAGTGTGTTAATGCAAAACGGGAAGGTAGTGCTTACGGATCAAGACAATTGAAGAATCATGAGAAAAATTATCCTACTCACGATCTGGAGTTGGCAGCTGTGGTCTATGCACTTAAGACTTGGCGACATTACCTTTATGGCGAAAAATTTGAGATATTTACCGATCACAAAAGCTTGAAGTACTTGTTCACACAAAGAGATTTGAACATGAGGCAGAGACGCTGGATGGAGTACCTTGAAGATTACCAATTTACCTTGTCTTACCATCCCGGAAAGGCTAATGTTGTAGCAGATACTAAGTCGAAAGACAAGAGAGATTGTAGCCAACATATCAATTAAAGAATGGGAAATGGTAAGCACTGTGAATGAGTTTAAGTTACAACCAGAGACTCAGGATGGGAAGGGTAGGTTGTTTACAATAGTTACAACACCCCAACTTCTTACCAAAGTGTTGGAAGCCCAAAGATTTGATCAGGAGATCAACTCCATCAAGGCCCGATTAGTGTCCGGGGAATTTTTACCGATTGGACGCTCCATCAAGATGGTAGTTTAAGGTATTTGGTAGAATTTTTGTACCAAACATCAAACAATTAAGAGACGAAGTACTTAAAGAATTTCACCACTCATTTTTGCGGTCCATCCGGGAGGAAAAAGATATCAGGATCTTAAGCGACAGTATTGGTGGAGTGGAATGAAGAAGGACGTTGCTCAATTCGTATCTAAGTGCTTGACGTGTCAGCAAGTGAAGGCAGAACATCAGAGGCCGGCAGGGAAACTCCAACCTTTACCAATACCTAAGTGGAAATGGGAACACATAACAATGGATTTTGTAACGGGACTACCCGGTCGCCACAAGGCCATGATGCCATTTGGGTGGTGGTTGATCGATTAACTAAGACGGCACATTTCCTACCAATAGGACCAGGAGGCACACTCGAATCTTTAAGCCGAATATTCATTCGAGAAATCATTAGGTTGCATGGAGTACCAGTCTCAATAGTGTCAGATCGTGATTCTCGTTTTACGTCACAGTTCTGGCAAAGTCTGCAAAGGGCCTTGGGTACAGAGTTGTGTTTTAGTACAGCTTTTCACCCTCAAACTGACGGTCAATCAGAAAGAACAATTCAGACTTTAGAAGACATGCTTCGAGCTTGTGTGATGGACTTTAAAGGTAGTTGGGAGAAACATTTACCACTAGTCGAATTCTCTTACAATAACAGTTTTCAAGCAAGTATTGGTATGGCACCGTATGAAGCTTTGTACGGACGGCCTTGCCGATCACCGATATGTTGGACAGAAGTCGGAGAAGCACCCCTTTTAGGGCCAGAGTTAGTTCAAGAAACTACCGAGAAGGTGAAACTAATTAGGCAAAGGCTCGAGACCGCTCAGAGTAGGCAGAAAAGCTATGCAGATCAAAGGAGAAGACCTTTAGCATTTAAAGTTGGAGATCATGTGTTTCTGAAAATACAGCCTCGTCGAGGAGTTGTTCGTTTCGGAAAGAAGGGAAAGTTGTCACCTCGCTTCATTGGACCTTTCGAAATTTTGGACAAAATAGGAGAAGTGGCGTACCGTTTGGCTCTACCGCCTCAACTGGCTGGAGTACATAATGTTTCCACGTCTCTATGCTACGGAAATACAGCCACACCCTTCTCACATCATCAATTGGGAGGAGATTAATCTTGATGAAGACGTGACAATTGAAGAAAAGCCTGTCAAGATTTTAGATCGTCGCGAGAAGAAATTACGAGGTAAAACTATACCATTGGTTCGAGTTCTCTGGAGACATTGTGGGACGGAAGAGTCAACGTGGGAGCGAGAAGATATGATACGTGTCAATTATCCTCAACTTTTCGAGTCTAAAGGTACGAATTAATTTCGAGGACGAAATTCTTTTAGGAGGGTAGATTGTGAAAACCCATATTTAAATTATTCTTGAAAGAAATAAATAACTAAATTAATTAATTGTATTCAGAATCTACCTAATATATATAATAGTATAAAAATTAGTGTTAAATAAACCCAATTCTATCACTAACAAAGACCTTAAAAAAAAAAAAAAAACAAAACAAACCGTGGGCAAACAACCCACAGCTCCTACCAAACCCACCATCTTTTAGGAAAGCCATAAAATTTAGGGAAAGCTTGTAAAATTTAGGAAAGGCTTATAAAATTTAGGGAAAGCTTGCTCTTAGAAATTGGAGAAAGGGAATGGAATTTTTTAAAAAAAAAAAAATGTGTGAGAGAGTGGGAGAGAGAGAGCTAACCTCGGGGAGTCTTTAAATTGCATCTAGTAGAGTTCATATTTCTGCACAAGAGTTCATATTTCTAGACTAAGCATAAACCATTACATCCAAAGAGGGAATTCTGGTGGGAGAAGAGGAGGAGATTGAGGTTGCATATTTTCCTACCATTTCATTATCCATTTCAACCCTACCACTAAGTAAGAAAACCCTCTCAACCCTCTCATTTTTTTTATTAATTGCAAATTTTCAGATTATGTACATTTGATACATTGTCTAAAACTGTGTTGAATCTGCAGCATGTTGCCCGAATTTTTAGACAATTTTATGCTCAAAATTTCGATATTATTTATTCTACAAAGTTGTTGATAATTATGTCTAGTTCATCCAGGAATTTTGGAAAATTTTTGAGCTTTCTACGAATTTATACAAATTTTAATTAAAACTGAAGCTGTGTTGAGAATAATCTGTTTGAATCTGCCAACCTGTTACCCGAATTTTTAGATAATTTTACACTCAAAATTTCGAGATGATTTCTTCTACAAAGTTGTTGATAATGATATCTAGTTTGTCCAGAAATTTTTGGAAACAATTTTTGAGCTCCCTACGAATTTATACAAATTTTTAATCTGAAACTGTGTTGAGAATAATCTGTTTGAATCTGCCAGCATGTTACCCGAATTTTTAGATAATTTTACACTCACAATTTTGAGATGATTCCTTCTACAAAGTTGTTGATAATGATGTCTAGTTTATCCAAAAAGTCTTGGAAACAATTTTTGAGCTTTCTATGAATTTATACAAATTGTTTACTAAATCTAAAACTGTATTGAGAATAACCTGTTTTGAATCTGCCAGCATGTTTACCCGAATTTTTAGATAATTTTATACTCAAAATTTCGAGATGATTTCTTCTACAAAGTTGTTGATAATGATGTCTAGTTTATCCAAAAAATTTTGAAAACAATTTTTGAGCTTTCTACGAATTTATACAAATTTTTAACTAAATCTGAAACTGTGTGACAGATTTTTCCATGTATTTGAAAATTTATTTAAAATTCTATACTAAGCCAAATCTGGTAATTTCTAACTAAAAGATGAAATTTGAGAAGTCTAGTTTCATGATAAATTTTTAGATTATGGGTTTGATCTATAAATTTAAGCATGGAATTAATATAAGGAAATGTGACAAATCTGTGTCTTAAACACCCTTGGAATTTTTAAGAATTATTTATAATTTATTTTTGGAAAATGCTTTCTGAAAAATGACCATAACATGTTTATGGATTATTCTGTAGATTGATATGAATTTTAGAGTTGTATAAGTAATGTATTTACTTGCAAGATATATATTCTGAAAATTTTTCTGGACAGGATAAAATCACCACTTTCATATTATACTACTAATTTAGTAAATCAAAATTTGTGCAGGTGTGCATTTATGGTTTATTTCTTGTATTTAAGTTATTATGTTCATACCATGGTTTTAAGTAATTGTTTACTAAATTTTGTACATTGAACTATTATTGGGTGACATGCATAATATTTTATGTTGGGAGTTTTTCTTTAGTTGGTATAACGTTATTGGTGATTGAGATTTGAATAATTTGTGTTTATATAAATTAACCAAAAGGATTAACGGTATATAATGAGTTACTGATGAAGGGTTAATACCGGGTATTCAGGTGAGCCCTGGTTTTGAGAATTCTCGTGTAAATTGTGTCGCGGAATCCTAAGATGGCACGGGACTTATTTGAACCCTTTTCGGTATTCGGTTTTGGAATAAGGGTGGATGTGCAGGTGGCACACAGGGAGGTTACGTACCCCTGGCAGACCGGTCCCTTGGGGCAGACCACGGATGCCACTACTTGGGTATATAACTCCGGACGTGGGCATCCCTGGTAGTTACGATTGGTAACACTTAAATATTTGACCAAGGGGGTTTCAAATTAACCGTTGCCATGCTTGGTGATTGGTAAGTTAAATCTCTGTGGTGAGATTTCGAGTGTCACCTAATTTATTAATATTACTGAAAATTATCCTAATGGTTGTAATTTATGTGTACAATTATATTGTTATCTCATGTTTAGAATCTTATTATTTTTCTCTTAAAAAGAATGGTAGGTTGGTTATGTTTTCTTACTGTGTTGCAAAACTCATGGCATATATTTTGTTGCCCTGGCGTTTCATGCCAGATTATGCCGAAGAAGGAACCGAAGCTGAAATGGGAGTTGCTGCTAATATCGAGCCTTGGCTAACTTAGAGCCAAGATCTTATCAAAATAAAAGCATGTTATTTCTTGTATTAGTATTTAACTATGTTGTGATGTTGTGTGTGAACTTGTAGTTTTATTTGGTTGTTGGACTTTGACTATGTAAGAATTTAAAATTTCCTAATTAGTAGTTAAAATTTTATCTAGCAAGTTATTGTTAGTTAAAGTCTTATGATGTCTCAAAAAAAAAAAAAAAAATTGGGGCGTCACACCTATAATCAAGAATGGTCCAACTGGGAAGAGTATTTTTGACCCTTAACCATTTTGGCCAACTTAAGCCACTTGTATCCAACCCAAAACCCCTGCAAAATGAAAAGAAAAAAGGGAAAAAGAAGACCCAATTAGAGGGATTCACTAGCTTTGCTAGACTCTATGGTTACAAAGCTACTATAGTACACAAGCACTCCTCAAAGTCTGTCATGTATAGACCAGCAGCATGTGCATTTGCATAGTCAGATCTATCTGAAAGAGCTTCATCTTTCAATAATTATCTCCTCCAAGAAGCTAAAGCCACTGTACATTTAGGGAAATCCCTAGGTATCAACTACAATGGGAAGGAAGATGTTGTCCTAAACAAGATTATTGATCTAGAGCTCATGGACAAGGAGAGAATCAATAAGGAGGGGAAGGCTCAGCAGTAAGATACTGTAGATGGGAGCTTTGAGTGTATCTTTTGTTTCTTGGTGAAGCTACTATCCTGGAATATTAGGGGTTTGGGAAAATCTAAGAAGAATGGTAGAATCAAAAGCCTATTAAAGGAAAAATATATTGATATTGTTTTTTTTTCAAGAGACTAAAAAAGCAGTGGTCTCTGAGAATGTCGTTAGAGGGCTCTGGGGGAGCAGGAACATGGAGTATATGTTTGTGGATCCTGAAGGATCTGCTGGAGGGATTTTATGTATTTGGGACCTTGGTGTATTCAAACTTTCTGCTGCTGCTGCAATAGGAGGTATATTTTACTCTCTGGTTCTCTATATAACTCATTTGATTATGTATTGCTCAACATATATGCACCTAATGATGTCTGTGTTAGATCTAATTTTTGGGAGGATATCCTAAAGCTCAAGGCCTTTTTCCCTGAACCTTGGTGCTTGGTGGTGACTTTAATGAGATTAGGCATGTGGGTGAGAGGGTAGGCTGCTCTAGGAGAGACAGGAGGATGAAACAATTTAATGAGTTTATTGGGAAATGTGAGCTCAATATCTACCTCTTTATGGAAGAAAATACACTTGGTGTAATGTCCAGGAATCTGAGGAGTGGAGCCGAATTGATAGAGTCTTGCTCGGTCCTGAGTGGTTCGTTAACTTCAGAATGAAACTTTGGGGGCTCCCTAGATCAATTTCAGATCACTACTCTTTATTGATAATGGAAGATGAAAGAGATTGGGGCCCCAGACCTTTCAGGTTTTTAAATGCTTGGACCCTCCACCCAAGCTTCTCTAAGCTTTTTGTCAATTTCTAGACCAGCACTTCTTTTGCTGGGTGGGTCAAATTCATACTTATTCAAAAGCTAAAGCACCTAAAGCTGGAATTAAAAAAATGGAGTATTGAGGTGTTTGGTAATGTCTCATCCAAACTCAAGGCTTCAGATGAAGAATTGCATGCATTAGACATCATGGCAGAGGATAGAGCATAGCTTGATTCATAAAAGAAAAGAAGAAGAGTGGTCAGAGGAGAAGTGTGAAAGCTTTACAAAATGATGGAGTGGTTATGGCATCAAAAGTCCAGATTGAGCTGGACTTTGAATGAGGACAGAAATACTAGGTTTTTCCATGTTTTTACAAATACCAGGCAGAGCAGAAACATGATCAACTCTATTGCGGTCAATGAGGTGGCTTATGAGGAACCTAGCAGTGTCAAGCACGAGGTCTTTCAACACTTTAAGAATCATTTTGCTGAAGATTGGGTTAAAAGACCTGTCTTGGGTAGGGTGTTCAAGTCTATTGAGGTAGATTATGTTTCTTATCATCTTGTATCAGAGTTCATTGAAGCAGAGTATTGGTAGCAATTAAAGATTGCAATAACAACAAAGCGCTAGGCCCTAATGGGTTTAACCTGTTATACTATCAGAAATTTTGGAGGTCATGAAGCAGGAGATCATGCAATTTTTTAAAGAATTTCATAACAATAGCAGGCTCACTTATGGCATCAATAGTGTATTTATTACTCTAATCCCCAAGTTAGAAAATCTCATTGGCCTATTTGATTATAGACCCATTAGTCTTGTGGGCTCTCCCTACAAAATTTTGGCTAAAGTTCTAACACAAAGATTGAAGCCAGTGTTACCCTCAATTATTGGTGAAACTCATACCGCTTTTATAGGAGGGGGAAATATCCTCGATGGGGTGTTCATTGCCAATGAAGTGGTAGATGGATGGAAGAAAGCCAAAAGGCAAGGACTGATTACCAAGTTGGACTTTGAGAAAGCCTTTGATTCTGTAAATTGGGAATTTCTATTCTCTTTGTTGTCTAGCTTTGGTTTTGGGACCCAATGGATATCTTAGATGAAAGCTTATGTATCTACAGCCAGAATCTTGATCCTTGTGAACGGATTACCAACCAAGGAATTCTCACCCCAAAGAGGTCTTAGATAGGGTGATCCGCTCTCACCTTTCATGTTCAATATAGTGTCTGAAGGGCTCAACATACTCTTGGACAGAGCACTTAACCTTGGTGTTCTTACAGGTGTGCTAGTTGGGGCTAATGATGTTCTTTTATCTCAATTACAATTTGCCAATGATTCAATCCTTTTTTCTGAAGCAGATTGGGATCAGATGGTGCTTGTCAAAAGAATTCTCAGATGCTTTGAAGTTCTCTCTGGTATCAGAATTAATTATCACAAAAGTGTGGTGTGTGGTGTGTGTGTTGGTGTGGCTGATGCTCTTTTGCTCTCTTTTGCTAAACTTCTTAACTGTAAAGTACATAGCCTCCCTCTAAAATTTCTAGGGCTGCCTCTAGGTGCTAACCCTGGTAGAAAATCTATTTGGAAGCCCGTGCTCGACAAATCAGATTTAGACTCTCAGGGTGGAAAAGAAAATTATTGTCCTTTGCAAGAAGACTGACTCTGATCAAGTCTACCTTATCCAGTCTACCAATGTATTTCCTCTCTTTATTTAAGATGCCTGAAGGTGTGGCTAGAGAAATTGAAAAAATTGAGGTTGCATTCTTATGGGGTGGCAATGACCTTAAAAGGAAAGTTCATCTAGTAAAATGGGTGGAAGTAACAAAGAGCATGGATCAAAGGGGGCTAGGCATCTGAAGGATCAGAAATGTCAATGTCTGCTTACTACTCAAATGGTGGTGGAAGTTTGGAACTCAAATCAATGTACTTTGGAGGAGAGCTATTTGTAGTAAATATAAGATTGATGAGGAGTGTTGGCATCCACCAATAAGGCCCTCTTATAAACATTCCAAAGTTTGGAAGGACATCATATCCATTGGGGCTCATAGTAGAAATATTTTCAATTTCTATTTGGGCAACTGCCAAATTAAAGTAAGGGATGGAAATAGAATTAGATTTTGGCATGACAGGTGGTGTGGCAACTCTTGTCTTAAGTTTGAATTTCCCATTCTCTTTAATCTTTCAACTGACAAGGAAGACTCTCTCCACCAATTCTTTGCAAGGAAAACCAGCTCACGTGTTTGAAATTTTCCCCTTAGAAGAGTGTTGTATGCTTGGGAATTGGCTGAAGAAACTAGATTACTTGGTGTCTTATCCTCAGCTCCTTCTTTGAGTCTTGAAAGGGCAGACTGTTATGTTTGGGCTAGTACATTTGCAGGCCCTAATGAGTTTTCTGTGTCTGCTTTGTACTCTCTTAGCAACTCTATTCTTGGCCCTCATCTTAGAATTTGCAAGTCTATTTGGAATAGAGCTTTACCCCCCAAGGTTTCATTTTTTTGTTGGCTAGCCTGGAAAAACAAAATTAAGTCTGCAGAGGTTATGCACAGAATTGGCATTCTAGATCATAGTGTTTCTACCTTTTGCCCCTTCTGTAGATTGAATCTAAATCTATTGTTCATCTTGCTCCATTGCCCTTTTCTTGGTTGGTTTGGTCATCTATAATTCACGATTTGGGTTTTTACTGGTGCATACAAGACTCGGTAAATGGCCTTCTCAAATGGTGGATGTGTGGTAAATTCAAGAACCTTGCCAGAAAAATTTGGAGAGCCATCCCCCTTATTGTTCTTTGGTCTCTTTGGACACATAGGAACGAATGTGTTTTCTCAGAAACTCATCCCAATCTCTTTGACCTGAGTGAAATAATCAAAATCAGAGCAGCACTTTGGCTAAAAGCATCTATTAAGGATTTTCCCTTCTCAGTTGATGATCTAGTTTTCAAGTGGAAACATATCAAGGGTGGGTTTTGACTTCACAACTGGGGTTTGCTTCATTGATCCGCAAATATATTAAATGGTGTGTATAGCAGGATTTAGATTCTGGTGTATAAAATAGAGTTATCACAATAGAGGAGATGTCATTAATTGAAGTGTTGGGTGAACTCTAGTGTAGTGGCTGAGAAGTTTTGTGGCTGAAGTCTTGGTGTTCTTTTGTGGTTACATAGTCTTGCTCAAGATTCGCTCAGTTGTTAAGTTGGTTTACTATACTCAGCAGTGGCTGCAACTTTTGGTTGTTTTTGTTTGTTGGTTGTTTTTTCTAGTTGTTTTTGTTTGCTGCTGAGGAGATGTCATTAATTGAAGTGTTGGATGAATTCTGGTTTATCGGCTGAGAAGTTTTGTGGCTGCATAATCTTGGTGATTTTTTGGCTGCATAGTTTTGTGGTTGCACAGTCTGCTATAACTTGATGGTTGAATTGATCTGTTGGTCTGCTATAGTTTTGTGTAGTTTTGTGGCTGCACAGTCTTGGTGATTTCCTGTTGCTATGTTGAGTTATATGGGAAGAATCTGGTAGCTTATGTTTGCTCATCTATTAGTTGGTCTGATATGCTCAACAATGGTTGCATCTCTTGATTGTTTTGTTTGTTGTTGTGTTGGCTGTTGTTGGTTATTCATTTTGTTGTCTTTCTTTTGCTCTTCTGTTGGTTTCTCACCAACTAGGAGCTTGGAGCTTGAGCTAGCTCCAAGCTTCATATTGATGTTCTTAATCTTACTTTGTATGTTTTTCATCAATAAAGCTTTCATTTTGTCCATAAAAAAAAATGTTAGGTGTGCCTAAAAATTAAAAAAAATAATAAAATAAAAATTGCTTAAAATATTAAAAAAATTCAGTAAAAATAAAAAAAATACATAAAATAAGAAAGTAGAATTTTCTGAAAAGTGAACTCTAAAAATTGGAAAAAAAAAAAAACTGAGTGAATGTTTTTCAATCCTTAAATCAAAACATGAACAGCTTATAATATTTTTAAATCCCTCAATCAACAAACACATGAACAAATATTGATATTTTTTAAACCCTAAATCAGAACATGAACATATCTCATAATATTTTTCAAACTCTAAATCAAAATATGAACAAATCAAAATATTTTACAAACACTAAATGAAAGCATAACAATAAGAAATAGAGAATCAGAAAATCAAAACAAGAAAATGAAAAATACTTAGAAATCCCTAAATCAACCATGATTAGAGAATCAAAATGTGAAGTATTAACCAACAAAAAGCTACAAATTATAAATCAAATCATCAAAAATAAAAACCCTAAAATGAATAAAGAGAGATACCTCAATCTCTGGAGAATAACCCTCTTTTAGGGTTGAAGATCTAGCTTCACACATCTCAAAGAAACTCATAGATTTAACTTCAAAGATAGAAAAACAAGGAGAAGCTTTGATTTGTTACATGAGAGAGAGCAAAAGAGAAACATAAAGTTTGGATTGCTTGGCTTTTTTTTTATTCAGTCTTCTTTTTCTTTATATATTTGTTTTGCCTTTTCAATTTTTCTCCTTGAAAAATGATAGAGCCTTTTAAGTTTTTCTCTTTGAAAAATGAGTTGGCAGAAGTAGCTTTGTGAAGTGTGAGAGACAGAAGCAGACTTTATGAAGTGTGAGAGACAAACATTGTAAACTGTGAAGCATATATGAAACACTTGGTAGGTGGATGGGTGTGTGGGTGGGTTAAAAGAGAAAAGCAAAAGACAATTGAAATATCATAAGCTAATTAAATCAAGACATGTGTACATTATTTGTCGGTCAAGTCGGTTTCGACAGATGAAAAAAATACAAAAACCACTACCGACTGTGAATCCGAAAAAATCAAATAAAATGAACCGCAGCTGACCATCTACCTTGTCGAGACCGCCCATTATGTGTTAGGTCCAGTCAGTTCGGGCAGGTTCGGCAAGTGGACGGTTTCCATGAACAGCCATAGACGGATAGCTACGGGTTGGATCGGGCCCTAACCCCAATTAGCCTCCGTCACCGTTCGAGTCGTCACCACTCAAGAAGGAGTTGGAGAAGATGGAGGGGTGCGATTAAGGGGAATCGAAGTTGGTGGTGGTATTTGTGAAGGAGTATGGGTCAACCATTGTTAGGGTTTTACTGAGATAGATCGGCAGCCTATGATGAAGGTGGTCTGTGAAAACCTAACCTAGCAAAAGCACATCTCTCTCTCTCTCTCTCTCTCTCTCTCTCTTTACATATATTTTTTGTATAGTCTCAGATCTGGTTTGTATAGTCTCAAATCTCCCTCACCAATTGTGGGTCTGTAGACACCCCATTTTTGACCATCCTCAAGACTTGGACGTCATCGTTTGAACACATGATGATCATCCATGCTCGTGTTCGTTTTGAGTTCCCGAAGGTCTCGGCTGCGCGCCTTGCCTTTGGATCTCTCAATTTGTTTGTTTTGTGCTTGGTTGTGGACCAAGGACTTGTGGTTTTTGCTTTTGAGGGAAAGGGGTGGCTTGTTGGCCATCCCTACAACCCATCGGCTCAACCCTTGTGCCATCGGCCTTGTTTTCTTGCCATCGGCCATAAGTGGTGGCCGATCGGCACTCTTTTTGGTCGATCGGCCATATTTCTTCGCCGAGACCTTGCCACCTACTTTTGCAGATATTTTTGTGCAGCTGTGACAGCTGGTGAGCACAATTCTCATCCTCCATACACGTGTATGGAGGATTGAATCAAGACTCAAGCTTGTTCAACAAGCTTGAGAATTGATTTTCTATAATAAGGGAGACCCCTCTCCCTTTCCAGAGGTTCTGAAAAGTTGATATACAAAACATATATCACTCTGTCTATATATTTTACCTCTCTCTCCATATTTGCTCTTGTTTGTGCTCAAAAGTGTAATTTCTTCATACTATTGCACACAAACACCTACTAGAACACCATCCTTTTGTTGCTGAGGTACTTAGGAGCTGGTGTTAGTGTTTTTGGGTTGGTTGGAACTCAGAAAAGTTGCTGGAGTTGTGATCTTGAAGGTGTTCTTCAAGGGTGAGAAACTAACCTTTTAATTCCTTATTTTGGCTTAAGCTTTTAGACCTATTTTCATGCTTTAAGCTTAACTTTCTACTGTAAAAGTTATGATTTTTCATGCTTGTAATGTTTGTTTAAGGTCACTTTTGTGTTGGGGGTAGTCTACCCCCTCTTAGGCCTTGTTTGGCCTTGTTTTGTGCCTTTCTTTTTGAGTTATTGGGACCACCTTATTTTGGCCTTCTCACCACTGAAATCCAGAGGATTTTCAGTGGTGGAAAGGTAGTTTTGAGGTCCCAAATAGGAGAGGGTCATCCCCTCTCCTTATGTCTCATATGCTTGTATTGATGGCTTATAAAAGCAACATGTTTGTTAAGCTTGTTTTGGCTCCATTTCAGCAAGTATTTGGTGTTATTTTTCCATGCTATACCTCTGTCTAAGGTTGGTTTAATAACCTCTTGCATGCACCATGCACTTGTAGTGCAATTCTCTCTATTGCCTGAACATTCATCTTGTGTTTGGACCATCATTCTTGCATGTTTTGGCTCAACTCAAAGAAGTTTTCCCTCATGTTTTACCATGCTTGAGCTCTGTTTGATGTTGTTTTAGTCATGCATGCATTGTTTTGTATAGCCATGGTTCAATCTAGCTTGTTAGCTTTGTGTATCAAGTCCACTAGCATACGTTGCTTAGACTATTCTCATGATTTGGCATCATTTGAAATGATATTTCAGTGCACGTTTCATGGTCATACACTTGCCTTTGTCATTCTTCAATGCTTTAAAGAGTTGGTGTTTTATGCCTTAAGAGTGGGTCATTGTGCATGCCTTCATGCTTAGGTCTTTGGGCTATCATTTCAATTATTTTTAGTCTTGTTTTACCATGATGCATCTCTGATTTTTGTTGTCAAAATCATGCCATGTTTGATTTTGATAGGTGTAGTGCAATCCCCTTTGTTGGCCTTACTTGCATCATGCTTTATGCCTTCCATGTTGACTTGTTTTGGCTTTGGTTCATGCATGTTTTAGACTCACTTTGGTATGCTTTAGGACTGTAGTGTTGTCACACTTGCATGCTTTTCACTCCTTGAGCGCTCTTGAGAGTTGTGCTCTTATGCCTAGGTGATAGGCCATTACGTGTGCATGTTTTGTTTTGCATTTCATGTCATCATTTCGTCATTTTGGCCACTGATTTGGACATGATTGAGGTTTGTCCATTTTGGTTTAAGTCCAGAGATCATGCGGTTTGTGTGTTGTTGCATGCTTATCGCATTACATGTTGTTGCATGCTTGGTACATTGCATGTTTGCATTGTTTAGGTTGCATTGCATTTTGCATGCTTGGTACATTGCATGTTTGCATGTTTAGGTTGCATTGTATTTTGCATGCTTGTTACATTAGCTTTGTTTGGCATGCTTATATTGCATACATTGCATTGTGTTTGGTTTGGGCGTCAAACCAAACATGAGGAACGAGGGACGTTTCATACTTAAAGTGATGAAACGTGCCTCAATTCTCGATTGCCGACCCTTTTGATCATGCATGATAAAGGTTAAGGCATTTATGTGTTTTTGTGCATTTCATCCATATTGATTTGTGCAACTCGGCCTCTTTGGCCATCATGCACCAGAATGCGTGATTGATGGCTCGAGAGTTGAGTACTACACGTCTTTGAGCTTCAAACATGATAAGGAGTGTAACAACCCTCGTCACTCTTTACCGATTAACTACCGAATATTGCTAAACTGAGACTGATTATGATTAGTAATGGAACTGATTGAAATACTGAACTAACCGACTGAAATCTGAAACTGATTGATTGAGTATAGCTGTTTGAATTGTATTCTATCTGTTCGATCGTTCAAATATCTGTTCATGTCTTTGTGTTTAAACTGCTAATTGAAGGCCTTATTCGGCGGCCGAATCCGAAACTGACTGATGTGTTATGATCATTAGAATTTATAAGATTTTATGGCATATTTATCTGAAATTTGATTTGGTATGATTAAATTAGATTAAATAGTATGTAATACATGAGTTGTACTTATTACCATGATGCCATTGTGAGTGGGCCACTTCATAGACCAACTTGAGACTTAGATTCAACATTTTCCCTCAGTCATTTTGAACCCATAACCGACTAGAGAGAGAGAGAGTGAGAGGTATAGAGTGAGTACAACTTGAGTTCCTTACAAATTGCTTGGAGACTTGAAGAAATTATAGAAGAGATTACATATTTGAGCTCCCTTCTTGGACTACAAGACTTAAGGTAGATTCATTGTCTTCTTGTTTATGTTTTAAGTTGATTCTTGCATGGTTCATGTCTAATTGAGGAGCCAAGTCATGATTTAGTTCTAACATGTTGAATTATAGCTTAATTCATGCATGCATGTTTGTATTGTTGACTTTTGAGTTGATTTCATGGAAAATTGTTACATGCATGTCCAAGTTCTAGCTAAGGTCCATGAAACCATCTTGTTTTTGAAAGAATTAGCTCATTTGAGCTTGTATTTAAAGCTTTGAAATGATTTGAGTTCATGCATATTGCATGTTCATCTTGTTCATGAAAATTGGTTTGAAAATTGGATTTAATTGAAATACCCTTGGCTTTGATTTATCAAATTGATCTTTGAAACATGTAATATTATGGGTTTTGAAGTGTTTTCCAGAAAATTAGCTCAAGAGGATCGAAATTTGTGCATTTGAACTTGATTTGAGCTTGGAAGTTCAAATCTGGATTTTCCAGATTTTGGACTTCCGCTCGAGCGGGGAAATTGGCGCTCGAGCGGGGAATTCGAGCTCCCAGCATCTTGCATGGTTTTACAGTCCGCTCAAGCGGATGAATTTACGCTCGAGCGGGAAACATGAGTCACCGCTCGAGCGGAGGTCGAGTGCCCGTCGAGCGTGAAATTCGAGCATCCAGTACTTTTGACTGTTTTGCAGTCCGCTCAAGTGGGGAGAGTGACACTCGAGCGGGGAACCTTGTCTGCATGTCCGCTCGAGCGGGAAAGACACGCTCGAGCGGACCCTATTTTCTGAAAATTCTGTAAAATGTTTTAAAGTGTATCTTTGCATCCTCATTCCATCCTAGCATTCTTAGGCCTAGTTTAAGACATCTTAATGAGGATATAGATGTAGAACACACCGAGGCAAATTAGGGTTAAGTTATTATCTTTCCCAACTGTGTAGCTTGTGTGTGTTCGTTTTGTAAACTGTGTAGAGTTGGCGACTGGAGACGCACTCTAGCTTTACTGTAGCCAGAACTCTGTGAGTAACAATTGTGTAAAGATATGTTCAACTGAGAATGTTTTCTAACTGTTTAACTGAACTATTTTCTGAACTGATACTGTTAATTGAATGAATGTATGTCTTATATTCTGAATTGTATTGTGGCATCCTTAGCAACTACTGTTTACTGTTACTGTTACAGAGATCTCTGTCGGTTCCCTTGTTGGAACCACTACTGTTTACTGATTGATGGCCATCATTGACTGTTCGGTCTTTTTAGACCTACTGTTTACTGTACTGTTATGCTAATGGATGTACCACATATGACTGTTTACTATACTGAACAACTGATATACTGATTGAAATGAACTGTTTTCATTACTGTAAGGACATTCATTCTAAACCCCTTTACGCATTATGTTATTCACTGGGCTTTAGCTCACTGCTTATATATATATGTAGGTGTTCAGGCACCAGACCGGAGCTAGGAGCGTGGGGTAGACTCCCCTTTTTGTCAAGCCAACTACTGTGCCTCACTGCGAGGTTTCGAGCCTGCCTAGCTATGGCTTAAGGGTGTTTTTATTTCCCCCGTCTGTCTCTGTGCCTGTTTTGTAAAACTGTACAAACTGATAGCACTGTACTGTACTGTTTAATAGGGATTGGTCCATGTTCTGAATGATTGTAAATATTGTGCATACTGTTCTGTACTGTGTATATATATATGTATGAAAAGTCTTTTTGCATACAGACTGTCACAGTTCATTGGACATTGTTTATTTACTGTATTAGCTTCCATCATGCCCCTGTACTCTGTTTTACTATATTACTGTTAAGCAGGCCTTCTGTAATCTTGGATTACTGGCCGGTTACGGTGCTAAACCCATAGGGGCGGGTTTGGGTTGTGACAAGGAGTGTGGTTGCACAACATTTTCTTGCAAATACATTGTTATGCCTCTGTTTGTACTCTGCTGCAGCAAAATGAGCAGTTTGTAGGAAGAGATGGCCGATCGGCTATCTAGTGTGCCGATCGGCTATCAGTATTTGGCCGATGGGCTCAAAAGTGGTCGATGACCCTCATCTCTTGGCCGATGGCCTTACCTCTTGGCCGATGACCTCTCAGCATGCCCATGAGATGGATCAGAAGTGTTTTGGAGATTTTGCACAGTTTTCAGCAGTCTAAAACAGTGCAAACAGAGGCAACATGAGGCATGGCAACGGATTTCCGAGCGAAGCCGACCGAGCATGTATCATTCATCATTCCGAGGCAGAGCTGTGGCAGCTCAATTCAGCTTCTTTCCTTCCTTACTTTGTTGGTTTTGTAACTTAATTAATTGGCTTAATTAGTTAAATGTGTTGTAATTAACTTAGTGTTAGCTAGTTATTCATTTTGACTATGTAATAATTAGTCTAATTAGATTATTTGATTAGTTAGAATAGCTTAGCGTAGCTTGTATTATTCATTCGGACCCTCCGTCGAGAGGGCGAATTTTGTAATAAGTGTGCGTGAGTGTGTGAATGTCTTCCAACCCTACATCTTTCTCCCTTTTACTTATCAACTTTTGATGGTTAGTTTTAGGGCATATTTCAATTAGCATCCTTATGCTTGCATGCGTGCATCCATTCATTTGTCTTACATGCACCAGGCTCGGCGCATCATACTAACCGCATTGTATTTCAATACATTTACTTGAATACGTGTTCAAAAGCATGTTATCAAGTTGCATTTCATATGCCATCTTAGAATAGCCGAGCCTATTTCTAGTTACATTTTTGCATGTGTTGCATTAGGCATCTTAACATGAACTAGGATCATGCATGATTTCTAACTAGTACTCTGTTTTGGCTCGGAGTACACTGTAAGTGTTTATACTTTAGCATCTTGCATGAGTGCGAGTGTTGCCATGATAGCATGCTTGCCATGAGGCTATTTGCTTAAGTGTTTAATTGCATAAATGCCTGTGGATGAATGTTGCATTACTTGAATTGGAACAATTCATCGAAATGCGAGTTTTAAGCCCACTTGAGGTGGCAAAATCCTGTTTTCTAAGCCCACTCGAGGGTAGCAAATCCACATCTTAACCTACTTACGAGTAGCACCTTCAAACCATTTTCAAACAAACAAACATGAGATGTTTTGTTCCAAATTAGGCAATTTAGTTTATACTTGTGTGCTGTGCTCATCACGTAGTAATGATAGATTAATAAACCGGAATAAGAACACATGTGCTTTCAAAAACAAAATATCATGTTAGTAAAAGCCGATCTTTAGATCGGGCGAGCGGGGATGCTCATTGCATGACCTTCCCCTCTCGTACCCAAGTTCCCGAGCCGAGGCAACTTTGGTGATAACGGACACGTGGCCTTAGGCACGAGTCAGGGTTTCCTAAATTTCTCCCAAAATAAAATATTTAGGTGGCGACTCTGTATCTAGCAAAGCAGTCCATGTTTAGCATTTCTTTACAAAAATCAGTTTTCCAAAACGATTTGCCGGATTTGGACTCTTTGGTGATTTATCGATCTTGCATTGCACTTTACGAGATTAGATTCAGAATCGTGACATTGAGTCCGAACTGTAGTAGCTTAAGAACAAAACGGATTTCGCGCCATTCGCGCGTGGAGCCGGGACGTTCGGGCACGTCTACAAGGTCTTCCAAACCCACCACCGTAAACATCAATAACCAACGATTCACCAGTGATTCGTTCAAGTTTGGATAACAATTTTTGCCTTCAACTCGAATAATCTCATTCAAAGACTCCAACCTATCACCTAGTTCTTCCCTAGTCTGCCACACGGCTAAGGTTTTTACAAGACCTTCAAAATATTTGTTTCAAGATTAGAGACAAATGGGCCCACTTAGTGTGTCTTCATTTCCACCAAATTGATTCTTCGAATTTTGATCTTTGTGATTCTCAATTTTATCCTATGTAGTTTTGATGATAATGATGATGAATTGTGTGTGTGCATGTGTGTTTGATCTGTTTAGAGAAAGCCCCCATCATTTCTTTTTGTTTAATTATTTAGATCTTTTTCTTTTTTTTTTTGTAGTTGTTGTTCCTGTGTGTATTTCTCAGATCTGATATGCTCAATTTTTTTTGTTTTTGTTTTTGTTTTTGTTTTTTTTTTTGTTGTTGTTGTTGTTGTTGTTATTAATGATGATGATGATGAAACAGCTTGCAACAGATAGGGAGAAAGAGACAGCTTGCAACAGATAGGGAGAAAGAGAAAGAGAGATAAATCTAGTAGTTCTTGGCAACAGAACAGTGACAAAGATCACAAATAAAGATGAAGTCCTTCTCTTCCTCTAGAAATTAATAGAAAAGAGTAAGCAAGTGTTCATGATCATCACAATCTTCAAGCTTAGGAGTCAATGAAGCACAACCAACATGAAGATCCAGACTACATGATTGTAACAGATAGATTTTTTTTTTCTTTTTCAACAGATAGATTTCAATAGAGATTTTTTCAACAATTAGAGAGAAAAGATATGCGGAGAGAGAAATGGATAGAGAGAGAAAAGAGAAGTGCATAGAGAAACAAATAGAGAGAGAGAAATGTTTGATAATGGTGTGAATTTGAATAGATAGAAAAAATAGGTTATAAAAATTCAACAAATAAAAAAATTGAATAGATAGTCACAAAATTTGAACAGATAGTTAAAAAATTTGAACAGATAAAAAATAATTTGAACTGTTAGTCAAAAAATGTCAATTGATAAAAAAAAAATCAACAGATAAATTAAGGGATAAAATTAGAAACAAAATGTCATTCAAAACAAACAAAATGACTTTTCACCAAATTATTTCACAAATGGTGGACCTCTCACCAATAAAAAAAATATTAACTAAACTTAATAACTTTTCAATAATTTTCTCTAAAAAAGTTAATAAAATACATGAGACAAAAATAGTAAAACATTCAAGTTGAGAAAATGACAGCTTAATAAATTTTGGGCAAAAATTCATTGGTCAAGACTAAATAAAGCAGTTGCCAAAATTTGGCAAATCATTTGGCATGCTGTTAGGTAGGTCTTTTGACTCTTTTTAGGGATGTTCGATGTTCGGTTTTGGACTGTTTGTGGATCGATTTAGATCTATTTGTATGTATACAGTTTGGAGAAAATTCAACCCGCAACCACCCGTAGTACGGGTTGCAGTTTGTGCGGATAGGGTTCGCAGATGTACAGGTGGTTTGCAGATTGGACTGTTTTCAATTTTCAAATTCAATTTCAATTTCCAGATTCAATATAATATAAGATTGATTTCAATTTCAAAAGTAATTAACAGATTCAATTTCTCCTCCGTGAAGAAGTAGATTCAATTTCCTACAACGTTCATAGAGCAAACAAAAATATTCAAAAACAATGTTCTCAAACAATGTTTTTTGCAGCATTTCTTTTTCTATTATGAAATTAGGGTTTGGTGTGTTGGTCAAAAATATCTAAGATAGGATGAATAAAATCAATGGTCAATGTTTTTTTATTAGGAAAAAAAAAAAAAATCTATGTACGGGTGGGTTCTTGCGGATGAGGATTGAACCCGCAACCCGCCCGCAACCCGCAATTATGCTATATTCTAAATTGCATCCCCCCGCATTGTGTCTGCGAAACCGCATATTTGTATGCGGATCAGTTTGAGTTGGACGGTTTGGATAACCCTATGCCCAACCTTACTCTTTTGTGTTGGATGGGTGTTTTGTGTTCTAATGACAAATTTTAACTTTGATTTGTGATTTGGCAGATCACTAAATGCGAGGTTGGTATCAAAATGACAAAACCAACATTTGGTGCACTGATGTTCAAAATATAATAATTTAACGGTTAAATTATATTTTGCTCCTTTTATGTTTGGTTATTTTTTGATTTTAGTTTTTAAGTTTTTTTTTTTTTCCATTTAACCATTAATGTTTTAAATTTTTTTTCAATTTACTCTTAAAACTAATTTATATTATAAATTAAATAGAAAATGACACATTAACAATCACGTGACATAAAAATATTTTGTTATATAACTTACATATGTAACATAAACTTAAATTTTAATATAATAATATATATTTTTATGTTATGTGATAGTTATTATGGTATTTTCTATCTAATTTTAAACAGAAATTAGCTTTAGAAGAAATTGAAAAGAACTTAAAACATAAATGGTCAAAGTGAGAAAAAATAAATTTTAAAGGCCAAAGTAAAAAAGTGGTCAACCATAATGGGGCAAAGTATAATTCATCCTAATTCATCAATGTTATTTCAATAATATAAATTTGAGAAAATTGTTGGAGATGAATTTAAAAGAGTCATTTGTTTGGTTTTGCATTGGATTTTGACATATACTTTTATTTTAACAATGATTGAGATTTCTTTCTTTCTTTCTTTCTTTCTTTCTTTTTTTTTTTTTTTTTTTTTTTTTTTTTTTTTTTTTCTTTCTACAACTCCTTTTAAATCTCAACTATTAATAGTGTGGGCCCACTCATAGAGCCCACACCATCAATAGTTGAAATTTAAAAGGGATGTGAGGTCCTAAAAAAATGGAGTGCCAAGCATTTTTCCTTTTATTTTTTTGGGATAAATGATACTATCACGTGCACTTTTAAAAACGTATAATATTATAAATTTTTGTAACTTAAATAATAAAATAGCATGTTATCACAAATTAGATAACACTACAAATACTTGTAATTTTTATTGTAAAAAGTTATAATTTTTAAAATAGGTAAATTACATTAATCTCCCTTAAGATTTGAAGAAAATATATCGAGTTTTTACAGTTTGTGGCATAATTACGTTGAGTTTTCTTGAAATTTTAATTCATATAATACTTAACTCTGTTTTCATCAATATTTATTAGTTATATGGATAAAATATAATATTGTCATATTTTTTACAGGAAAATATATACTTTACTTTGTTTATTTTTGTGATTTCACATTTCTATCTGCATTATTTTCGGTCTATTTAATTTTATTAAAAAGAAAGTCAATATAATTATGTTAAAACTATAAAATTTATTGTATTTTTTTTAAATATCAAAAGAGCTCAATATAATTTATTCTTTTTAAAATGTACATTTTTATAAGAATGCATATTGTAAATTTCCTTCTTTTTTTTTTTTGGCTACTCATTAAATGTTAGTAAATGTAAGCCTAAGGCCCCGTTTGTTTTGGGGTGTAGAAGGTGGGATGGGATTAAGATGGAGGTGGGGCCCATTTAGTGTTGTGTTTGTTTGTAGAGTTGGGGAAGGGATTAGGATAGAGGAGGGGATTAAGGTGGAGGTTGGAAGGGAGATTGTGATGGAGAAGGTAGAGGTGATATTAGAAAAATAATGAGGGGACTAGAAATTTTTTTATTTTTTACACGTTGGCATTTTTTTTTTTTTTTTTTGAACATTAATGTTTAATTTTTTGTATTTTTTTATTTGTTTTAATTATTTTATATAAAAATAATTTAACAATTCCTACACTAACAACTATCATCAAAAAAACACAATTTTACTTAATCCCCCACTAACAATCCCTCACTATTATCCCTTCACTATGAATCCCCTCATTCTACTTCTGAAAACAAAACGAGGCCCTACGCACTTATATTTCCGTTTAGCAAAAAATGATAAAATTTCATTTTAAAGAGGGTATAAGGTATTAGATTTAAGATAAAATCTTATTTGGTAATAAGAACACGTCAAAAAAGTTGTCGACACCGCAAAAAGTCACTGAAAAATTTTATGGGCTCTAGAAAAGTTGCTGGAAAATGGCCGGAAAAGTCGTCGGCGACTGTGGGAGTGGTAGTGGTAAGGCTAAAAATTATGTGATATTTAACAGATATAGTATTGAATGAGTGACATGTGTTACATTTCAACAGATAGGTTGTTTGGTAAATTTTAACAGAGAGAAAAATAAGTTCGGTGAATTTCAACAGATAAACAATTGGGTGAATTTTAACAGGTAGAATGATTTCAAGAAATAGACAAATAAATTGATTTCAACAAATAATTATTTTTTTAGATAAATTATATCATTTTAACCCAAAAAAAATAAAACTTAAATCTTATAGCTCAAAAAATTTAAAAATAAACTTACGACCTAAGTGTCCTTTCATTTATACTAACATGGCACGTGGGACTTGTGAGAGGCACACCAAATAATGAGTTCCATACTTAGGCCATCTCCAATGGTTCATCAAACCTTTCATCAGATTTGAAATTTGGTGAAAAAGTCACTTTTTGGAGCTTCAATGGTTTCAACAAATTGGTATCAAAATGAAAATGGAACAAAAAATTCATCAAAGTGAGAACAGGCTCCAGATTTCACTATTTTACTGTGCTTTACCGTTGGGGGAGACCAACCGGTCAACCAGTCGGATGTCTGGCCGGTTAACCAACCAGTCGACCGGTTCCCTTTCAAATAGGTAGGTTCAAACAGGTCGAAAGACTCAAACAGGTTAAAAAAAAAAAAAAAATTAGTCTTACCGGTCGACCCTTCCCTCAATTTTGCATATATTTGTTCGATAGGTTTGATACTCACCGTTGGAGGAACCTGTATCAAATTGAGAAAACAACCTATTTTTTACTCAAATTTAATAAAAAAAAAAATGAACGGTTAGAGATGTTCTTATTTAATACAAATAGATGAAAGTCTACCACTTTTAAATTTTATTTTATTGTAAACAATTTGTTCAAGGAAGTCATGTGGTGTGGGTGGCCTTTACTCCTATTTTACTATTATTATTATAAAAATATTATTTATCCACCTTTTAAGCTGGTTGACTATTATGTAAACAGAAATACTTGGGAGCTCCACCAGTAATGATGTGGCAGTGGGTCTCACCCACTGTCACAGTGTTTTTATACTTTGATTTTTTTTTTTCTTTTTTTTTGTTTTGAGCTTGCCACCTGTTTAGTTAGAGCAGCTAAATTAGAGGTCTCAATCGGGACTGTTATGTAAATTAATTCTTTTTAAACAATGAATTAATCTTAAACCAATAAATTTCAATAAAAGAACTTGTAAAAGGTGAGATTTTGATTCTCTTTTATTTCATGAAAATGAAGGTGTGAAGATTGTAATATATTATCAAAATTTAAAACTAATAGTCTATAAGATTTGAATTTTGTTCTTCTAATAATCTTTTTCTATTAATGTGCAGTGGTGAGAAAGCCAACTAGTTATTAAATGTTGGGTAGCGAACTTACACGAGTGAAGATCCCGTAATCTTTTACAACTATTATTATCTCTATTCTATGGAACCATTTTATACAATGTTAAAGATCGAATTTTAAAGGATTAGTAACATTTTACCTTCCTCAACTATTATTGAATTTCTTTTTATCCCATCAATTTTAAAATTATATATTTGTATCTCTCCATTATAAAAATTGTTTCACTTTTTGTCCTCCATATGTATTTTAATAATTGATAGGTTTATATATAGTATTTTAAAATTAAAGAAGACAAAATAATTAATAATAGTTAAGAAGGTAAAATATAATTAATTTAAATTTTAAAAATAATTTTTCTAAAATAATTAATAATAGTTAAGAAGGTAAAATATAATTAATTTAAATTTTAAAAATAATTTTTCTAAAAATACATAAATCACTTACAAAACTAGTCGCAATCCATGTGTAGAGGTTGTTCCTTATTCTACGATTATTATAATGTTCTTGGGACTTTTTTTTATAAAAAGAAAATGATTTAATTTTATCCACATTTAGGTTTCCTTTGAAAATTTAACATTTTGACTAAAAAAAGTTAAAAAAACTGAAAAAAAAAAAACAAACAAATAAAAAAGCCAAAAAATAAAGTATACACAACAATCAATCATATTTTTTTTAAGCAATACATCTATAGACCTAAAACAAATTATACTCAAACACTATTCTTTTCATCTTATAAAAAAAAATTAAAAAATCAATAAAATAAATAAATTAATTCCAATCCACATCTTAAAGTTGGATTACTGCATGTCAAAAATATATATATACACCTGTTTTATTCCTTTAAAAATATTTTGGATTATTTTGAAAAGTTAGTTAAAAGTTGACTTTTTAATTTTTTTTTTTTACTTTTTTTTGAAAAAAATGTGTAAAAACATAGAAAGGTAATGTGACTCCAAAAAAATCAAAAAAATTGACTTTTAGCTAGTTTGTCAAAATAGGCATTTTTCTCCAAGGACCCAAGGTCCCAGACCCTTTAAAAATATTTTGGGTTATTTTGAAAAGTTGGTTAAAAGTTAACTTTTTATTTATATTTATTTATTTTATTTATTTTATTTTGAAAAAAATGTGTAAAAAAATAGAAAGGTAATGTGACCCAAAAAAATCAAAAAATTGACTTTTAACCAATTTGTCAAAATAGGCATTTTTCTCTAAGGATCCAAGGTCTCAGACCCTTTAAAAATATTTTGGATTATTTTGGAAAATTGGTTAAAAGTTGACTTTTTATTTTTATTTTTTTTTACTTTTTTTTTTAAAAAAATGTGTAAAAAAATATAAATATAATGTAACTCAAAAAAATCAAAAAGTTGACTTTTAACCAGTGCGTCAAAATAAGCATTTTTCTCTAGGGACCAAGGTCCCAGACCCTTAAGTCATGTTTAATTGGGGGTATGTTTGACTGGGAGTTTGGGAGGAAGGATTGGGTTATCAATCTATGGGACCCACCAAATCCATGTTTGTGTGTAGGAGTGTAAAAATGGCCCGCAGCCTGGGATGGGCTTGACCCGTTTAGGCCCGATTGGGCCTAGGCCCGAGCCCAGCCCAAGCTTCTGAGCCATCGTTTTGAAGCCCAGCCCAGTCCACTTAGCCCAGCCCGTGGCTCGGCCCATCGGTCCACTTAAGGCCCACTTAGGGCCCGAAACCCGACCCGCCTGAGCCCAATGTATTTTTTAATGAAAAATAATAAAATTTTGGTGGAAAAATTTTTTAAAAACAAAAAAAATGGTCAAGCCCGCCCAAGCCCATTGGGCGGGTCGGGCCCACCAGCCCGCCTAAAGGCCGAATACCCCTGGGCCTGAGCTTAATTTTTTGGCCCGTGGGCGGCTTGTCCGGCCTGAATTTTGGCGAGAGCCCGCGAAGCCTGACATGAGCCGGGCCGGGCCAGATTTACACCCCTATTTGTGTGTAACAAAATGAGCTAGTATTAGCCATCCCATGGGAATATGAATCCCATCCCATGGTGGGATTAGCACTCCCATGAGAGGATTGGGATAACTAATCCCCTCACACAAATTGATGGCTAAATTATCATTTTGCCCTCTGTTTTATAAAACCAACAAATTATATTACATATGAGGAGGGTTTTTAAGTAATTTTATAGATTTAGTCCTAACAAACTAATATCACCACACTAGTACACAAATAAACATACTTTATCTTATATCTCTAACCTAAAATCACCACACTGATAATCTCCTCATTTAATTACACCATACTTATAATCCCATCCAACCTAATCCACCAAACAAACCTTTTTCCGTACTTATAATCTCATCCAACCTAATTCGCCAAACAAACGAAACAGGTGTAGCAAAGTCACATCTATATATTATATAAAGAAAATGGAGTTTCTAACCCACAAGTTTTGTAGGAACTCAAATATCCCAATCTTAATTTTCTATTTTTCTGATTTAAAAAAAAAAACTCTTCCGCCCACCATTCAATTTCAGTCTTTTTGAATTTTAAAAACCCTAAACCCTACCGCAGTGTCTTATTTTCAATTGACATCTCCCATGTTACCACACATCATTTTTTTTATTCACCTCTACAGTCTGACACCTCAATAGCCACAATTTTCAATTCTTCACAATCTTCAATTCAACAGCATATAAGTAATGGTTCCTTTTTTTTCATTTATTTATTTATTTTATTATGGTTCCCTTTTTTTCATTTATTTATTTTTTATCATGATAAAAAATGTGATTGTGGTTTTTTGCATTTCGATTTGATCACATGATAATTGTATTTTTAAATTGATTATATTTTTTTACACTCCATTTTAATCGCATGGTGAAAAAAAATTGTAATTGAATTTTTTAATTCATTGTGTTTTTTGAAAGGAAAAAAAAAATGATTCAGCGTGTTTGGTTTCCTAACTCATGATTAATTTTTTAGAAAATTTTTTTTTTTTTTTGTATTTCTTTTTGTTTTTACTGAATTTTTTTAATATTTTAAACAATTTTTTTTATAAAAAATTTTAGATACACCTTACATAAATATATTTAAAAATTATAATATTTAAAAAAAAAATCTTTAAAAAAATTTATTAAATAACAAAAATACAAATTTAGTACATTTTTTATATTCTTGTATATTATTATTTTTTAAAATATTTTCTTATCAATATTTTACTTTTTAGATATATCTAAGTAAGGTACATCTAAAAATGTAAAAAAAAAAAAAAAATTGCTTAAAATTTTAAAAAAATTCACTAAAAAAAAAAAAAACCACACACACACACACACACACACACAAAAAAAAAAAAACTTAGGCCTTGTTTGGTTTGCTTTTGAGAAATAAATTTTGAAGAAAATTTTCCAAAATTTTGTTTGGTTTAGTGATTTTGGAAAAAAATTTCCAAAATCACTTTCTCTCTCCTACATATCAATCAATTACTTTTTCTCTCTCTTCTCTTCTTTTCAATCATTTTTTCTCTCGCACACATCTACTCAATTATAACAAAACATCAAAACATCCTAAGTTCTCATACTCCAAAAATATTTCCAAAATATACAACCAAACAAACCAAAAAAATTTCTAAATTCTTTTCTCAATTTTTCTTTTGAAAACTCATCTCCCAAAACCAAACCCAGCACACCCTTAATTTTCAGGAAATTGAATTCTGAAAATTGAAACTAAACACAATGATTGTATTTTTCAAATATCAATTGACTTAATTTGTGATTGAGTTTTTAACTCACTGTATTTTCTGGGGAAAAAAAATGATTTTATTTTCTAACTATCAATTGATTCCATTGTTTTTATTTATTTATTATTATTATGAGCAAAAATGTGATTGCGATTTTTTACACTCTGTTTTGATGATTTTATTTTTAAACCGATTGTATTTTTTTACACTCCATTTTAATCACGTAATGAGGAAAAAAAAAAAATGTAATTAATTTATGATTGGATTTTTAACTCACTGTATTTTTTTTAAAAAAATTATTGTGTTTTTTAATTACTAATTGATTTCATTGCTTTTCTTTTTATTATAAGTAAAAAATGTGGTTGTGCTTTTTTAAGCTATGTTTTGATCACATAATTTTTTACACTATTTTAATCACATGATGAGACTTTTTTTGTATTTGACATCTCCACGTACCGCTGCACATCTTATTTTTTGTGTGTGTCGATTTCTGACCACACTGCCAAACTAGTATTCAACTGGAGAGCACGGACAGAATAGATGGCGCCTGAATGACCTGTAACAGAAAGATGAGATTTCGGCGGTGGTTCGTCCACCCGGAGGCACTCCGACGATCAAGTCAGTTATCTCTCAAAGATAGTAAAAGTGCTTAACTCACTATTCATAATATAAAAAGCGTACCTTAGACCCATGAGGGTGCCTCTCTTTATAGCCAACACAAACCTAATCCCAATAGAAGCCTAGCTCCATTGGACTTAGGATTACTGCTAATCTTGGACTCCCAGTAGGATTGGATAAACTCTCTAAGAGTCTTATCTTTACCCAAACTGAAGTCCTCTCTCATTCTAGGACTCTTGTCCTTATCCGCTTATCCCAGATTCTGATCTTCGGAGATAACCTCGGTCTAACCAAGATCACCTCGGCATCATGAGCCGAACACGTGGCACCTCGGCTGACACTTCGGCGTCACCTTGGCCACGTGTTGGAACTCAAAAAATATGTCCCACAATTGCCCTCTAGGTTCTATTACCTCGACATTATGAGTGATGGAACTTATATCGTCATATCGTATAGCATGTCGGCTATCTTGCTCTATCATCCATTACCGAGGTCATCATTCGTTGGCCCCATATGACCAAGACCTGTAACATGTTTTCACCAACACCAAAACCAATAACCAAGTTGGTTCCAGTTCATTTAGCCGGATCGCCCTCCTCGCCGAGGTATGAGCCTCATTAAATCAAGAACTCCAAGAGTTCTATCACGCGCATGAGCTGTCACGCACAACATTTCAACTGTTTCTACCATGCGTCTGTCCCCCACTGGATTGTGTCCGATACGCGCCATTAAGTCGCCTCGCCGCCTGCGTGCGCCGTCTGACAAATACGTCGTTCTAGGCACATCAATTGCATTTTGCCGCCTCTTCGCGTTTTTGACAAAACTTGTCCCCTCTCTCTTCGTCTTCTCACTTCACATCACCGCCTTTGTTCAAACTCTCTCTCTCTTACTTTCTCAATTTCCTCTATTGCTCCAACCTTGCAAGCTCTGCAACCGCTTCCAGTCTTCCCATTCGGCAAAACTTTCACTGCTCTGTCGTTCTGCTGTCGTCGTCTGACTTCGGCGAACTCAACACCGGCTTCACTTTTCTTCGGTGAGTTACTGTTTCCTTCTTTATCAGTCTGTGTTTCTCTTCAAAAAGCTTTACTTTATTACTCGTTTGCCATTGCTATTTTGTTCAAGTTCTTGATTATGAATCACGTATCTGGGCACGTTCATTTTTATGGACTTTGCTTTGCCCAATTTGTTTCTTGAATACACACTGTTTACCCATTTGTTCACTTTTGCCACTGTTCTTGGCCTCGCACCCTTGTACACACTTGTCACAGTGTTCTTGATAGTCGCACTGTTCTTTGATTCTGAATCATTGCATTTGTTTTGTTTTCTATGTCTTTTCCAAATTCGTGCCTTAATCTTCGTTTCATAGATCTAGGTTTGGATTTGCTTGTAGAACCCACAAATTTTAGGAAAAACTAAAACGAATTCCCCTTAAATCCCCACAATTCTTTACCCAGCTCACATTTAGTTTTAGTCGAGGTCCTTCAAAACCTTCACAAAACACTTCCTTCTGAAATCTTACACCCTTCCCAAGCCGACATCATAGGTATGTGGAGGCATAAGGTAGACACTCCAACCAGGCTAGAATACTTTAGGCAGGAGTTTTTCCATCCCAGCCGACGTTCACCTCAGGTTGGCTGGGATGACGACTTCATTATGCCCACAGTCGACTCCATGCCCTTCCCGGTCGTCGCCTTCATTGAGTGGACTTAGGCTTCCACTAGACATCCTTTTCGAGAAACCCTACATTATTACAAATTAAACCCGATGCAGCTTACCATTAACTCTTACCGAGTTATCAACGGTATAATTGCCTTAGCACGCCGAGAAAAAGCTAGGTAACCTTAGCCGACATTCAATACTGCTATACCATGTGTGGCCTCAAGTTAGAAAAGGCTATGTCTACTACCTTAAACTGAGGTCCATGAATACAAATTTTTGCCGACCTCCCAGACTCCAACAAGGGAGCCGGGGACGATTACTTCATTGTCTCGGGCAACTAGGAGTTTGCTCCAGATGACGACTTTCACCTCTACCCTCTCAGCCGAACATTTTCGTAGAGGGTAATGGTAAGAGCCAAGTGTTGCACCACAGCAAAAAAAAAAAAAAAAAAGCCAAGTGTTGCATTTTTTCCAAGTCTTTTAATACTTTGTTCTTTCCATATGTTCTAAACGTCTGTTTTTCTTGCAGCTCTTCCACAACCACCAAAAGACTTCCGCAAGTCCTTCTTCCCCAGCAAGGATCTTAAGAAGTTACTGGACCTGCTAGTCCACAAGCGGAGAGCTCCTCTACTGCTCAAACTTCATCCCGACCTATAATTCGATACTTCCCGACGTCCCAAGGAAGCAGAAAAGCAAGTCTCCTATTTCCCCACAACTCCACCAGCAACTTCATCATCTCGGCCAGACCAGGGTCAACTTTAGATCCAGCTGAACAGCCATCTACCTCGGCTCCACAGTTGATCCCTCCATCTCAACGCCGTCGCTGATGCCGAACTGCAATTCCTGCTGAGATGGGTCGCAAGAAAGCATCGTAGAAGATCTCCTAGCCACATCCCTGACACCGTCAACGCTCAACCAACACAACCCCAGCCTCAACCAAAGCCGAAGCCCAAAAGAATAAAGAAGGCCCAGCCTAAGGCAACGGTGACTCAGATTGATACTGAGACACCTTGCCAATTTCGAAATTGGCCGAAAGCGGGAAGACCGCCTCCGTCCCGAGAAGAGGCCCGCCGAGGCCGAACCATCCCAATCAACTCGGTCTAAGAGGCCGAGGCCCGAGTCGGTGACAGCTTCAGGCTCTATGAAGTCCGACTCCCCCCGGGCTCCACCAATCACATTGGAGGACAGGCCGTCAGAGCTAGCGACAGTGCCATCGACATTAATGTCGGTGTTGCCCTTTCCACAGCCTTGCTCCTTCTTGAAGATCTCGATTGCAACGCCGAGATGAGCGAGTATGAGAACTTCGCTCTGATACTGCAGCATTCTGTTCAAATAAGTTCCTTACACTAGGTATTTTTCTTTCTCTATTCTTCTATACTCAGAGAATTTTACTAACTTTTTTTTGTCCATTTTCTTTTAGGCAATCCAACACGCCCATCCTTCTCAATGCAATCTTTTGAGAAAAGGAAGGAGTTGGCCGACAAGATCAGGGAGGTCTTGCTTTGCAAAAGACCTCAAAAAGGCCGAGGGAAAAATGAAGACTTTGTCAGACTAGGCCGAGGCAACCATAAAAGCAAAAGATGAGGCCGAGGAAAAGGCTTGATGCTGCCGATGCCATTGCCAAGGTCCATGTGGCCGAAAAAGAGGATGAAGCAAAAATGGTCGAGGCCCAAAAGGAGCTTCAGGATGCCCTAGCCACAAAAGAGGCTGAGATCAAGGCACCGATGAGAAAGCGTACGCAGAAGAGCGGCCGACGTCAAAGAGACTATAAAAAACAGGTGAAGCAGCCTACAACAAGGGTTTTACCCTTGGTTGGATGGCCGCCCTGATAAAAGTGATGTCCCTAAGGACTCCCCCCTCAAGAATGCCGACGACCTTCCCTTGCCATTCTCCCTTACTCCAAGCCAATCCAAAACAATTCTGAGTCCGAGGAGGAAGCTTTGGTTAGGAAGAAGGACGTCTGCTGGGCCAAGTCCCCTACTCTGAATGAGCAAGTCTTGGACTT
Organism: Camellia japonica; assembly: GCA_030407325.1. Taxonomy (NCBI): domain Eukaryota; kingdom Viridiplantae; phylum Streptophyta; class Magnoliopsida; order Ericales; family Theaceae; genus Camellia; species Camellia japonica. Next base: position 166,261,564 of record JAPPVO010000059.1, on the reverse strand, counting down.
GACTCAGGATGAGAAGGTGAGGTCTCCAAAGACGCTACCCTGAGAAGGCAACATCGGACTCGCCTATTGCCGACAAGAGCCTCGACCAAACTCTTCAAGAAATCGATACGAGCTCACAGCTGAGCGGGCGTCGAAATGTCTTCTCAGCTGTCTTCTGAACTCCAAACCCAACCAGCAGAGACGCCGAAGAGTCTTAGTTTGATGTGTTTCTCCTTTTGTTCTGTACCTTGTACTTTTTTCTTTCTTTTTGAACAGTTGTAAGCTTTAATTTGTCGACACATCCATCTTTGTATCTGAACAATTACTTTTTAATGTCAGCCGAAGGTGCCTTGTATTTGAACTTCCTTATCTGAATGCAAGTATCTTTGTCTTCCTTTACTGTCTTGTATGATTCTATACTTAGAATAATTCGGATGTCTTCAACATATACCTTAATCTGTGCATTGCAATCTTCTCGGGTGATGCACCTCGCGGTCAAGAGAAAATAAACGGTTTCATCTCGGCAGATACATAAGTATTCTTTCATTACAACCTTGGCTTAACTTGAAATGTTTAGTTATTATAAAAATTTCAACAAGTGTTTAAAGCCAATCTTTCCTTTAAGATAACCTTCAGTTTAACTTCAACTTGTAAATTTTTTCTCAAATTTAACAAATGTTAAAATGACCTCAGTTTAACTTCGACTTGTAATTTTTCTCAAATTTCAACAACGTTCGGTGCTAAACATAACTCAGTTTAACTTCAACTTGTAAATTTTCAAATTTCAACAAGTATTAAAACATGACCTCGATTTAACTTCAACTTGTAAATTTTTCTCACACTTCAACAAGTGTTAAACATGAATCTTGGTTTAACTTCAACTTTGTAAATTTTTCTCAAATTTCAACAAGCTGTTAAACATGATCTCGGTTAACTTCAACTTGTAAATTTTTCTCAAATTTTCAACCAGTGTGTAAACATGACTCTCGTTTAACTTCAACTTTGTAAATTTTTCTCAAATTTCAACAAAGTGTTAAACTTAAATCTCAACTTGTAAATTTTAGCTCCCAAGCATTGTTCTCCAGCCTCTGCCCCCTAATGTGAACTTAAGTTCCACTTGGGTTCTCATTAAGTATGTGGCTCTGTTGCTGAGGTCAAGTTCAGACAAAGACTAGCCGAGGTTACCGACCTTGGCCTCTTTGTTAATCTGACTGATAGGTACTTAATTCCAATCTGTGTTTGACTCTGCCGACATGGCATATCTAGGTCAATTCAACCTAGTCCAACTTTATTATATGCAAGTAGGAACTCTGCCATCTAATAAGTCTAAGTTATTCGCCATATTTCAGTCAGAAACATCGTCAAGTTACTGATCAGTCATACTTTACAATTGTAAAAAATCAAGCTAAAACTTTATTATTACTTCGGCTACTAACAAAGAACAAGAAAATCTAATGATAAAAAAACTTCAAATTGCAGGTATTCCAGGGTCTTGGCAACTCTTTGCCTTCGCTATCTTTAAGCCGATATGCCCCATTGCCCAATACCGAAGTGATTCTATAGGGTCCTTCCCAATTTGGGCCAAGCTTGCCCTTTCTGGGATCCTTCTTGTTGCCGACGACCTTTCGCAGGACGAGGTCACCAACTTGAAACTCTCGCGGGTTCACCTTGTTATTATAAGCCCTGGCAAGCTGCTGCTAGTATGCCCCCAACTGAATTGTTGCTTTCTCCCTTCTTTCTTCTAGCAGATCCAGATCTCGGGCTATAAATACATCATTAGTTCCATTCTCCACTCCCTAGGTTCTGATCCCTGGGATACCGACCTCTAGAGGGATGACTGCTTCTGTGCCATAAGCCATGGCAAATGGGAACTCCCCAGTTGATCTTCTCGGCGTAGTCCGATATGCCCATAGTACACTGGGTAATTCATCTACCCACTTTCCCTTTGCTGCTCGCAGCCTCTTCTTAATCCCATCAAAGATAACTTTGTTAGATGCTTCTGCTTGTCCATTGCTTTGAGGAAAACTTGGGGTGGAAAAATAATTCTTGATTTTGAACTTGGCACAGAAGCTCTTGATTAGCTTACTGTCAAACTGTGTGCCGTTGTCAGCTATTACTGCTCTTGGGATTCCAAACCTGGTGATGATGTTCTTTCATATGAAGTTCTTCACATCAACATCCCGAATCTTGGCAAGGAGTTCAGCTTCTACCCACTTGGTGAAGTAATCTGTTGCTACCAGCAGGTACTTCTCTTGTCCCGTTGCTAGAGGCAATTTTCCAATAAGATCCATCCCCCATTGGGCAAATGGCCAAGAGCTAGACACTGGGTTCAAGTCTGCTGCTGGTTGATGTATTAAAGGTGCAAACCTCTAGCACTTCTCACACTTCTTGACGTAGGCTTCGGCATCTTTCTACATGTAGGGCCACCAGTACCCTTGATTAATGGCCCTACGAGCAAGTGACCTGCCCCCAGCGTGGCTTCCACATACTCCTTCATATATCTCGTATAGAAAGTCTTCAACCTATGTAGGATGCACACACCTCAGAAGGGGTCCAGTAAAAGACCTTCTGTAGAGATGTCCTTCTGCTGTTAAACTGAATCTTGCCGACTTCAGTCTGATCTTGTGCGATTCTTTTCGGTCATCTGGAAGCTTCCCATCTCTAAGGAATACTATTATTGCATCCATCCAACTTTGTCCCATCTCCACACACAATGCTTCACGCTTTGTGTTCAGTGGTTCTATGCTTGGACCTGACAAGTAGTCAACCATTATCGTTCTTGTCTCTCCAGGCTTCATTGCACTAGCCAGGTTGGCCAGAGCATCGGCTTGGCTGTTGTCATCTCAACTTACCTGCTGTAATCGGCAATTTTGAAATAAGGCTACCAGTCTGCCCACTTCCTTTGCATAGGCCGACATCCTTTCATCTCAGGCCGCATATTCACTTGTTGCCTGGTTGACTATAAGTTGGGAGTCACAGAAGACTATTACCTCGTCGGCTTCCATGGCTGTTGCTAGCTTTAACCCTGCGATTAGTGCTTCGTATTCTGCTTAATTGTTTGAGGCCTTAAACCCCAAACAAATGGATTGTTCCAGTACCTGCCCATCTGGCGATACTAGTACTACTCCTGCCCCCGCTCCTTGCCGGTTTGAATTCCCATCAACAAACAACCGAAAGGAGTCGCCGATGTAAATACTGCAGAGCCTGAGTTTCTCTTTGTTCCTTTGTTCTGTTGTCCCCCGCTGGGTCTTTTCTTGCTCACCTAGACATCGCACACCTCGGCTCAACGGAGCCCGATGTGTGATGGAACCTGGTGTGAACTCGGCCAAAGTTGGCTAGAACTTGGCCTTTGATTGCTGTTTTGGGTCTGAATTCCAAGTCATATTGGCCCAAGGCCACTGCCCATCTGGCTATTCTGCCTGTCAGATCTCCTTGCTGCAACAGGGACCTTAAAGGATGTTCAATTAACACCACAATTTTGTGGGCTTGAAAGTAATGATTCAGCTTCTTGGAAGCCATTACTAAAGCCATTGTTAACTTCTCCAAGGGTAAGTATCTGGTCTCTGCGTCTGCCAGGGTTTTACTTACATAGTAAACAACCCTTTGTTCTCCCTTTTCTTCTCGGATTACCACTGCACTTACTGCATGTTCTGAGACTGTCAAGTACAAGAACAGCTCCTCTCCAGGTACTGGATTTGAGAGAACTGGAGCTGTGGTCAAATCCTTCTTTAAGTCGGCCAAGGTGGCTTCGCATTCTTCGGTCCATAAGAAGTCTGTGGCTTTTTTTACTAAGCTGAAGAAAGGCTTGCACTTATCAAAACTTCTGCATATGAATCTGTTCAGGGTTGCAGCCCTTTCAGTCAACATATGCACTTGTTTCGCCGATGTTGGGCTCTTCAATTCTAAGATAGCCTTGATCTGATCTGGACTAGCCTCAATGCCCCTTATGGTAACCAAATATCCTAAGAACTTACCAGACCCAACTCCAAATGCACACTTCGATGCATTGAGTCGGAGCCGATATGTTTTAAGGATGTCAAAGACTACCTTCAAGTCTTCTAGATGATCCTTAGGCTCCTTGGTCTTCACGACCATGTCGTCTATGTATACCTCTACTATTCTGTCAATTAGATGTCTGAACATCTTGGTTACCAATCTCTGGTAAGTTGCTTCGGCATTTTTTAATCCAAAAGGCATTACCCTGTAATAGTATAGCTTTTTTGGGGTGATAAACGCAGTCTTTTCCTCATCTGGGAGGTACATTACTATCTGATGGTACCCTTTGTAGGCATCTAGGAAGCTCATCATTCCATGCCCTGAAGTGGCATCCACCAGTTGGTCAATCTTAGGTAATGGGAAGTTGTCTTTGGGACAAGCCTTGTTTAGGCTAGTGAAGTCCACACAGACCCTTCACTTTCCATTCTTTTTCTTCACAACAACCGTATTTGATAGCCATGTCAGGTAACTTACCTCTCAAATGGCTCTGGCCTCCAAAATCTGTCCACTTTTTCTTCTACTACCTCAACGTGCATCAACGTCGGCCTTCTGGCTCGTTGAATTATAGGTTCGGCCGACCTGTCCATTCAGTCTGTGGCAAGTGACCTCGGGGTCAATGCCAGGCATCTCGTAAGGCGTCTAGGCAAACACCTCAATGTTTGCTTTCAAGAACGCCTCCAGTTTCTTTTCTTCTTCGTCGACCAAGCCCGAGCCAAGAAGGAAGAAGCGTTCTTCGTCCCCTTGCTGGACAAGGACTTTCTTCAGGGCTTCCTCACTTTTCTCGGTTGGCTCTTTGTCAACGTCCTCCAGGACTTCCATGTCTTCATCCTCAATCTCTGCTAGTTTTGCTTCCCGTATGTTGCAGGTAGATTTCATTGCTGCCATGGAGCAATTATTTGCCTATAATTGATCCCCTCTAACCTCCTCTATCCCATGCTCTGTTGGGAATACAGCAGCTGGTGCAATGTTGAGGGAACAGCCCCCATTGCATGTAGCCATGGTCTTCCCAGAATAGCATTGTAAGGAGAGGGGGTGTTAATTATGGTGAACTCTGTCTTCACCTTCTTGGTGCCAGCCTGCACCTCTAAATTTGCTGCTTCCAGGGGCCATGTCGGCGTTCCATTGAACCCAACCATTGGGCCATTAGATTGCTCTATATTATCTTGGTGAAGGCCAAGCTCCTTGTAACGCCTGACATACATGATGTCACAAGAGCTGCCCTGGTAAACTAAGATGCGTTTTACTTGGCACTCTTCAATCTGGAGGGATATTACCAAGGCATCGTTGTGTGGATGCTACACTATCTCCAGGTTTTCCTCAGTAAAGGACACCACTGGTCCTTGGCTTTCATCTGCCCTAGGTCTCTTTTTCCCGACCTGATGCACATGTTGTAGGTGTTTTACTCTCTGGGTTTCCCTCCTTATCTCATTCTCATTCACCTTTGAGTGGATCACATTGATCACCCGAGGTCCGCCTACCTACGGTTGTGGTACTGGTGGGGGTGGGGGTGGGGGTGTGGGTGGTGCTGTCGGTGCATGGGGTAGTCTAGCTTGCTCTTCCCTTGTCCTGGCTTCGTCTACCAGGTCCCTTAAATAGCCCTGTCTTACTAGGTCTTCCAGATGTGTCTTCAGGGCACTGCACCCCTGAGTCAAATGTCCAGCCTCATTATGGTAAGCACAGTGCTTGCCAAGGCTTCTTCCCATAAATTCTCCTGGAACCCTTGTTGGTGCTCTGAAATATAGCTGATTTCGGATCTTCTCCAAGACTTTGTGAACTGGGATTCGGAATATGGTTATGACTGCCTGTGCAGCTCTCAACTCTGTCTCTTGTTTGTTATTCCCGCCATTACCTCGGCCTCGCTTTGGCGAGCCATTTCCCTTCTCTTGCTTTGACGCCTTTGTTCCCGGCGTGTCTTCCTCGGCTCTGGCTTACTTCTCTATTCTGGCCATTAATTCCTCCATACTTTTTGGCAATGTTTTTGCCAATGATTTTCGGAGCAGACAATCATCTTTTAGGTCGTTCTTAAATGATATGACCGCCACCTCTTGGTTGCATTCTGGTATCCGATTGAATACCTCATAGTACCTTTTGGCATAGGCCCTCAGGCTTTCGTCCTCGCCAATTTTCAGAGCCATCAGGGCGTCCACCCTTAATGGCTGTAGTTTGTTCGTCACAAACCTGGCCACAAACATCTCGCCCAGGCCTTCCCAAGTTTTCATAGTTTCTTTCGACAACTTGTGAAACTAGTCTGATGCAATTTCCCCGAAGGATGAAGGGAACACCTTGCAAAGCAACAGCTCGTTCCCAGTGTACAATGCCATCGAGTTCAAGTACAAACCGACGTGAAAGTTGGGGTCTGACTTACCATTGTATATCTGGAACCTCGGCATACTGAACCTTTTCGGGGCCTCGAATTTGTCTAAATCTACCGAGAACGGTGTTCTTGGCTTAACAGGGGAGGTTACCTCGGCATTCTGTTGCTTCCTCTGGAGGTAATCCTTCAGATCCTCCTTGGTCCGTCCAGGAGCTCGGCTGTCTCCAGATTTCAGTCTTTTTGGCGCGCTGCTTTCGGTGTCATTGTGAGTCCTCTTGGACCTCTCTCTGTTAGTTGCGTCGAAACAGAATTCCTTTCCTTGAATATTCCGATGTTCCTTGGGGTCAGCCTCTTTGGTACGATGCGTTCTCCTTGAATCTCCCTTCGCCGACTCTCCTCGCCCAACCTCCATTGAAGGCCGGTGAGAGTGCTCCCTGGTTCTGGTGTGCTGGGGGGCTACAGGGACTGTTTTCTGCCCTCCCTTCTGAGCATTGTTCTTGGCCGCTGGAATCGGCGTGTCTTGCAGCGGGAATGGTGGCTGCATGACATTGTTTTTCATCATGAAATTAACAACCGTTTGTAGGTCCGCCAATTTGTTTGCCATCCCCTTCATCTCTCCGTCCCTCCGTAGGCATCTATCTTTCCATACCTGGAGGTTATCCTTGTTATAGTACTCACTTCGGTCTGATTTCTTTGGTACATCGCCCTTATGGCCGACGTCCTTTCCTCTGTGATTCTTATTATGAGTCTCTTTGTTGCAGTTGTCTCATTCGACGTCAAGGTCAATAGGTTTCCCACTCCTCGTAGGAGCGTCGTCCCCAACCTTCTCCTTCTGTCCGTCGTTGGCCATCTATTCTCCTTTCTTTCCTACAGACGGCGCCAAATTATGTGTGTCGATTTCCGACCACACTGCCAAACTAGTATTCAACTGGAGAGCACTGGCAGAATAGATGGCGCCTGAATGACCTGTAACAGAAAGATGAGATTCCGGCGATGGTTCGTCCACCCGGGGGCACTCCGACGATCAAGTCAGTTATCTCTCAAAGATAGTAAATGTGCTTAACTCACTATTCAGAATATAAAAAGCGTACCTTAGACCCATGGAGGTGCCTCTCTTTTATAGCCAACACAAACTAATCCCAATAGAAGCCTAGCTCCATTGGACTTAGGATTACTGCTAATCTTGGACTCCCAGTAGGATTGGGATAAACTCTCTAAGAGTCTTATCTTACTTAAACTGAAGTCCTCTCTCATTTTAGGACTCTTGTCCCTTATCCGCTTATCCCGGATTCCGATATCTTCGGAGATAACCTCGGCCTAGCCAAGATCACCTCGGCGTCATGAACCGGACACGTGGTACCTCGGCTGACACTTCGGCGTCACCTTGGCCACGTGTTAGAACTCAAAAAATATGTCCCCACATTTTTTATTCACATCTATAGCCGCAATCTTCAATTGAACTTGAACAACTTGTAAATAATCTTTTCATTTATTCTTTTAATGATTTCTTTTCTTTTTATTTATTTTTTTATTATGAGCAAAAATGTAATTGTATTTTTTTACACTCCGTTTTGATCACATGGTGATATTATTTTTTAACTGATTTTTTACACTCCATTTTAATCACATACTGAGAAAAAAAATTTATAATTAGGTTTTTTAACTCACTGTGTGTTTTGAAAAAAAAAATGATTGTCTCTTTTAACTATCAATTGACTTAATTTGTGATTAGATTTTTAACTCACTGCGTTTTTTGAAAAAAAAAAAAAACGATCTTGTTTTTTTACTATCAATTGACTCCATTGCTTATTATTATTATTATTATTATTATTACACTTCGTTTTGATCACATGGTGATTTTATTTTTTAATTAATTGCGTTTTTTACACTCTACTTTGATCACATGAAAAGAAAAAAAATGTTTGGTTGTGACAATTTGCGTGCTTTTTTTGAAAAAAAAAAAAAAGATTATATTCATTAGGTTCACATAAAGTACTCACTATTGATGATGATTAGATTATATTTTGTCTAGCAAAAAAAAAAATTTTTTTTTGTAATTGAGAAAAAAAATGATTGCTTTTTTTTAACTATCAATTGACTTAATTTGTGATTGGATTTTTAACCCACTGTGTTTTTTGAAAAAAAAAAAAAACAATTGTGTTTTTAAACTATCAATTGACTTCATTGCTTTATTATTATTATTATTATATTATTATTATTATTATTATTATTATTATTATTTATTATGAGCAAAAATGTGATCGTATTTTTTTATATTCTATTTTGATCACAAGGTGATTTTATTTTTTAACTAATTGTATTTTTTTATACTCCATTTGATCACATGATGAGAAAAAAAAAATTTGTTTGGGTTGTGACAATCTTTGTGTTTTTTTTAAATAAAAAAAATTATATTCATTAAATTCACATAAAATATCCATTATTAATGATGATTAGATTATATTTTGTCTAACAAATTTATTTCAGTAATGTTTCTTGGAAAAGATTATTATTAAGGCAATGTTTACTAATCATTAAGGCAATGTTTACTAATGATATTCCTATTTTATTAAGGCTTGGTATTCCTACTTAAGGAACCAAATAAAAAAAATTCTTTAATCAATTGACTTCATTGATTGCTTTTCTTTTCATTTATTTGTCTATCAAATTTATTTCGGAGTGTTTCTTGGAAAAGAGGGTTATTAAGATAATGTTTACTAATGTTATTTCTATTTAAGGAAGTAAATAAAAAAAATTGTGTGATTTTTTTTCTTCCCCTCTTTGTAAATTTTAAGTGACATTCTTTGATATTATAAAATATTTTATAATACTGATATATCATGAATTTCACTAAGTATGTCAATAGTTGTCAATACACCCAATTTATGTTATAAAATTACAATATAGATATAAATTATTTATGCTTTTGATTAGTTTTGTTTGTCTACAATTAAATTGTCATTTTTAAAAACTTATTCAGTCAAATAATAGATCATTTAATCTTCTCTATCACATATAAATACTTCCGTCCCAAACTAATGGTCCCTTTTGGGGAATCCAACTTTTTTTTGTAGTACAATTATTGTACTTTAAAAAAGTTGATTTTCAATAAAGATATTATGTGTATATTTTATGTTAATAATTTAAAATATATTTAACATAATTATAAATAATTTTTTACATTTAATACCGTACATAATACGGGTGATAGGTAGTAATCATATAACAATGAGTGACAAATTCGCACACGAATAAAAATTCAAGCTCATACTATTGACCTGGTGCACCAAAAAATGGGACTCTTTAGGTCATCAAGGGAATAAAAGTGTTAAACGCACGTGTCATGCTGCCTCCACACGTGTCTCACGCACCAACCACAGCACCGTTTCTAGCAAACCTGGCCCCCACGTATATCTATTCAGGTACACCTGTCTATCCCCCACCTCCTCACCCAACTATCCGAAATGACGAAAATACCCCCAATTCCATTGCAATGCTTTGTTGACAAATTCAACATTTATGAATTATTTAGGATTTTACTATATTTATAAAAATTTCAATTGTATTCACAGTTTTTTTTTTCTTTTTCATATCATAGTTTTAACAATAATTTCTGTAAATTTGTATTGAGTCATTTATTAAATTCGTGATATAATATTTTACTCATAACTAAAAGATATTATTAAAAAGAAAAGAAAAAGTATGTAAACCTAGACTTACTTATCCAGAATTTTCTAGATGGATAGTTATGTGGTGGAAATTAAATTTATGTAGTGTGAAATCCATATATAGAATAAATCTGAATCATAAGATAATAATTCTGGATATTTTTTAGGTTGATAAGAGTGGGACTATAATAATAATATTACTCAAAAAATAAAGACAATAGATTAAAATTTTCAAATTAATTTCATTAAGAAAAACAATAAAAATGAAATAACATGAGTTCTAATTGCACTCGTCATAAATAATTAGATAATACTAAAAGACTACAAAATTTGTTTTGTATTTATTTTTTTAATATGGAAAAATAATCATTATTTTTCATGTGATTTTTTTCTTATTTCTTTATTGAACTAGTTTTTATTTTTCATATGATTTTTATTTTTATCGAATTAGTTTTAATATGTGAATTTTTATTTTCTTTATCGAACTAGTTTTTTAATTTTTTTCTTAAAAATTATAAAAAGAAGTTCTAAAAATTTAACTAAACAAGTTATATAGACCATTTAGTATTATTTTTCATCTTCTTACTTTGATTTTGATTTTTACATCTTTGAAGATGAACGAAGGTGAAATGTTCAAAGCCCATTATTATTAATTTTTATAATATATATATATATTATTGAGAACTTGAGAGAAAATTATGTTTAGAAATAGTTTTGTTTTTAAGGGTACTCAAACCAGAGATGACTTTTCTTCCTTTCCATCTTCTCATGAGTAAAAGGATATCAAATGATCGATTCACTATTGAGAGTTGGATCTATCAAGGTGGTTGAAGATGATGTTGTGTAGCGTTCAGAACCACTTTAGAGGGTGGAGTGAAAGGGGGTTTGCATACAACTGAGGCAGAATGGTGATTCTATTAGTCTGGTATTGGTATCCTTATAACACAAATAATTCTCCAGCTCTCGAGGCAAGGTAAACCTTAACCGTCAGTGCTAAATTTGTTGGACCGATAGGCCAAGCTTAATTTTTTTGGGGCCAAAAAGATATTATTTGTCCGAACAGACATACTATCTGCTCAAAAGCTTAATTGTCCAATTCTCTATTCAAATGTACTTATCTGTACAAGTGTTACCTATCTGTCCAACTGTCTGTTCAAATGTATAGATATGTCACCTATTTGTGCAACTATTTGTTCAAATATTCAACTATATGTTCAAATGCCATACTATCTGCATACGTGTCACCTATCTATGTACCTATTTGTTCAATTCACGCCACCAACTGTTGCTACTAGCCACTATCATCACCGACATTTTCGGTGTTGATGGATTTTCAACGATTTTTCAACACGTGTTTTTCTTACCAAATAAGATTAATCGTTAGACATAATGCTTAACACATCCATCAAATTTTCTTTTGTTTAACCTCAGGTGAGTGCGGTTAATGTAATTTGGTAAATGTTTGGGGCTTAGAATGGTTGAGGCTCGAATGCCTTGAATTTTTATTTATTTTTTTGGAAAGGGTAGTTATGTGTAGGAATGTGCCAAAAAACTAGACACCTTATACCAACTTAGCCTGTGTGATTTGATAAAGTGAGTGAGTTGGGTTGGACTAGTTAGATGATAAAATTGACTGATCAGTTAAACTGCTAGTTAAAATTTATTAATTATGTATAATTTTGTATGAGTCCCTATTATATTTTTATTTCAATTAGCAGGGACTCGTATAAAATTATATGAAATTAACAAATTTTAATCAACAGCCTAACTGATCAGTCAATTTTATCACCCAACCAGTCCAACCCATGCTGAGTTGGTGCGAGATGTCCACTATTCCAAAAAAAATAAAAAATAAAAAAATAGAAAATTAAAAACCAAACCAATACAGCCCAATCTATCTATCTATCTATCTATCTATCTATCTATATCTATCTATCTATATATTATATAAAGAAAATGAGGTTTTTAACTCACAAGTCTTGTGGAGCTCCAATGTCTCAATATTAATTTCCTAATTTTTTGATTTAAAAAAAATAAAAACTCAGCATTTATTGACTTCTTCCAAGCCTTTTTGACTTTCCATAGACAACCTGTCAACTTCTCCCATACCTATTTAATTATTTTGAAAATAATAATTATTTTCCTTTTTCAACTTCTCCTATACCTATTTAATTATTTTGGAAATTATAATTATCCCTTAATTTATGAATTTCAAATAGAAAGATAAAAAAAATATTTCATAATCTCCTCATTCTAATTTCACTCATCGATTTCCAAAAAAAATATTAAAACTTTCCTTCCTTTTCTCTCCCTAAAAAAATCAAATAATATTTTTCATGAGAATTGTAGATATCTATCTATATCTTATATATTATATTATAACAAAAAAAAAAAAAAATTAAAAATCAGATATACAAACAAATAAAATTAATAAATATGATTTTTATCTATTCAGTTAAAATATTTCTTTTGCCTCTCAATATCCAATTTTAAATTTTAAAAATCTTTAAAGACTATCTAAACAAATATAATATATATCACACCATCATACATTAAATCAATAAAACTCATATGTCTATCACATATCTAACTTTCATCATAACTTACCTAAATAATAATAATTAAAAACAAATAGAAACCATAGATAAATTAGATTAAAAAAAATATAAACCCACAAGCCCATCTTAAATAAATTATAAAAAAAAAAACCAAATAGAAACCACACAAAAATAAAGAAGATGAAATTTAGATATAGATCTCAAAAAGATATGACAATATCTAAATTTGAATTATGATTTAATAATATAATTATCTATTTTTTTGATGTATATCTATCAAAATTTTAAATCAATTAATGGGACAAATTAATCAATTTTCAAGTCTTATTTAAAGAATAATCTGATTAGTCATCCCAACTCTTAGACTTCGCAGGCACTGCCGGAGGAGCAGATGGATTAGGCGAGACAATGTCTAAGTTGTTGGGAGTAATATCCTACCATTCCATAATAAATTTATTTGTTTTTTAATTTTATTTTTTTCTCTATGTGATTCTCTTTCTTTGTTGTTGGTTTAGTTTTAGTTTTGGTTTCGGTTTTAGTGAGATTTATGTGTTTGTTTATAGGTCTACATGGTGGAGAAAAATTATTGGTGATGATAGTTGCAATCGAAGTATCTATGCCCATTATGTGCCAAAGATTTTGATTGGATTTTGATTTTTTCAATGAAAACTGTAAAATTGAAGTAAAAAAATGGGTATCGATTTTTTCATTTTTTATTGTCACTTTATTTTATAGAAAATGTGAAAATTTATTGAGAATTCAAGATTGTACTATAACATTAGATTTTTGTATAACTAGGTAAATTTAAAACTTTTAAATATCATTGTGTTTTTTTATTTTTATCCTCTTTATATCCTATTATACCATTACTATTATTTGTTAGTTTGTTAATCATAATTCAATTAATTGAAAATGAAAGCTTACTATAACTTTTCATATATATTAATTAATTTATTACAGCTATATTTGTACATAATAACATAATATATAGAGATAATTTTTAAATATAATTTCTATTTCTTTATGTGATTAAAATAGTCCGTCTTAAAATAATATATAGAGGAGTTAGATGGCTTCTTTTATCTCTAAAAAACCCAATCTATTTTTTTTTTATACTTTTTAATTTTTTAAATTGAAACATCAGTTGTTTATGTCCAAAACAAAATTGATAAACATATATCCAAAAATTGCATATTTTTTTTTTCCTTTTTCTTTTTTTTAATAGATAGGATATTTACAAATGAAAAATATTTGACACCTCAAAAACCTTTCCATAATCTGACTTATAATAATGTGGTCATAAGTGTCAATTTTTATACAAATATGAGAAGAAAATTAATCAAATTATACATTTTAACCAACTACATACTCAAACTTTCACTATTTAAAGATGTTATTTCACTATAATTCCAATTAATAGAATCTTCAACCCTTAATTTTTTTTTATCGAATTATAATTTGATAAAAATTTAAAAGATGAAGCGTTGAAAATTATTGTTTTTCCCCATAAAAATTGATGAAAAAAAAAAGGGATAAGAATGAAAATTCTTTTAAAAATTGATAAAAATTTAATGAAAAAGTTAAAGTAATGCATATCAAATCAAATTTTTTATTCAAATTTAAAATCAAATTAGAAAAAAAAAATTTAAAAGAAAATGATGAAAGGTTAAAAATATTCTAAAACTTTCTTATTCTTAAAAACTAGAAATTCGTATACGTATTATATTTATATTGTATTTTTAGTTATGAAATTAAAACTAGAAGAAATATAACTTAAATTATTGGATTAATAACAGAAACATCATATCAATTATTGTTAAATATCATTTCACTTCACATGTAATAATAAATTGTATATTTGTTTTAATTATAAGTTTTAAATTTATATATTTTTATAACAAGAAGAAATATATCATAACTAATGTAACCTCATTTAATTAGGTTTAACTTCTTCTTATTTATTTATTTAGATTACAAATTATCAAAATTGTATTAAATAAATTTATATATATATATATATTTTTTAAAAAGTTATAAACATAAAAATTAATTTATAAATTTTATATATATCATAAAATAAAATATTAAATTATTTTAATATATTTATAATAAATTTTTTTTTAATTTATAAAACCTGGTGCATAGCACAAGTTACTATTAATAAATAATAAAAAGAAAAGCGCAACTTGAAAAAAAAAAACAAAAAATTGTCGAGGCCCTAGCGCTGCCGATGCAATTTATCCGTTTATTTTTAATAACACATTCGTTGCTTGCTTATCTCGTAGGAGGGTAGTATGCCATTGCAATAATGTAGTCAATTTTCTTGGCACATCAGCGTTGAACACCGTCATACACATAACACTAAACAGACACGTATAAAACACATGTGTATATATACACATATATAGACACTTCTAAAAATATACACACATCTGTTTTTTAATCCCTTAAAAATATTTTCCCTAGGGTTTTCAGATTCTCTTGATTTTTCCCCCCCTTTCTCCGGAATCTTCGACCGGAACCCCGCACGCCCAATCAAGCCCTAGATCGGAATTCTAGGGTTTGGAATTTCGAATTCCCAATCAATCAGACTCGAAATTCTCGTGATTTTCGATTCTCGCCTTTTTTTTCTTTTCATTTTGGTAATTTGGGAATTCCAATTCCAATTCCAATTCCAACTCCAACTCGATGGTTAAGTTGATGAGATCGGGTCGGGCGGACCCAGAGGCGGCGGCGATTCGCGACAAGTTCCCGGTGAAGTCGGAGATCGAGGACTCATTGGAAGAAGAACACGGCCCTCTCAACAAGCGATCCAAGTACTCCTCTCCTTTCGACGAGGTTTGAATCTTCTTTTGCTAATTAATTTCCTGTTTGATCGGCGAGAAAGTGATATAGCCAAGAAAATTAGACAGTGAATTTTGAATTTTGTGTTCTGTTTGGTTACTGGGGATTCAGCTCAATTTAAAGCACTAGACTTTGAATTTTTTGTTTTTTTGTGTTTTTCGTCAATTGGTAATGGTAGCATGGAATTGATTTCTTGAATTTGTAATTTTTGATATTAGACCTAAGTAATATGATGTTCAAGCTTGGCTTGTTTGTTTTTGAGTAGATCAGTAATCGGCTTTAATCCAGCTGAACTCAAGTAGCATTGTTTTTTATGATGCATATAAGTTTATCGAGCCAAGTTGGAGTCGAAATAGCTTTAAAATAAAGAAGATTTTAATGAGTTGAACACGAATGCTTGAGTAGTATGATTTGTTTTACCGCCTTAGTTCGACAAGTAGTTCAATGTTGTTAAGGTGTCTGGTTTTTGGTATTTAGGTAGGTGAAGGATTGATTTAACTATAGGATTCTTCACATGAATTTGGTTGTAATCTTACATGTTGAGTTTGATGTTAGTTTTTAGGGATCAGAAAAGGAATGAAAAACCTTACATCATGTCAGGCCTATATGTTTGTTACTGCTAAATCTTGCTTGGCAAAAACAAAGAGCTTTTGTTGTGCTGTGTCTTGATTGTGATTTCTATTCAAGCTTGCCTTACAATTTGGTCTAACTTGGTTAGCAGGCAGAGAAAGATGGCTGGTTTGTTGATGAAGTGGCGGAGAATGGTAATTGAAGTAATTAAGTGGACATGGATAACATTATTGTACTTTATTAGTCATTAGCCACTATGGAAACTAAAGGGATGTTGGATAAAATTGTAAATTGAGAACTTGAAAATTTCGTTCTTTCAAAAAAGAAAAGAAAAAAGGAAAATTAAATACTAAAGATTTAAGTAGTGAATTTGTACCACTTAAAATATTATTGTACTGAATGTTAAAAGTTTAACAAACAAAATGATAAATTTGATGATAAAAGTTTCACCTTCCATCTCGCATATTTAGCTTTGAGTTTATTTATTTTGGTAGTTCCTTGAATATTTAATGATTTATGTGTTTTTACTTTTGTGTGGTGGCAATAGATATTGTTTTCTTACATGACCTTCCCTGTCATTGAGCAGTTTAGCAGTGGAGAAAATGAGTTTCCTATCCCACCTTCACAATACAATCCACTTGATGAGCCAAGCCCTCTGGGCTTGCGTCTGAGGAAAAGCCCCTCATTGTTGGATTTGATACAAATGAGGCTCACCCAAGGTGATGTTTCTTCTGTAACTTCTGCACCAAGTGGAAATCTTAGTTTGAGAGACAAGAAGGATGTCAAGGGCACTGCTACTTCTGCTACAACTGACAAGCTAAAGGCCTCGAATTTTCCAGCTGTGCTTCTTAGGATTGGGCAGTGGGAGGTATCAGCAATGAAATATGTGTCTACTGTTTTCAAATGTTTTAATTTTTATGCAAGTTGCTAAAACCATTTCTGGTGGCAGTATGCGTCAAGATTTGAAGGTGATTTGGTAGCAAAATGCTACTTTGCTAAGCATAAACTCGTCTGGGAAATTCTTGAGGGTGGTCTCAAGAGTAAAATAGAGATCCAATGGTCAGATATCATAGCTTTGAAGGCGAACTTGCCTGATGATGGACCTGGATCTTTGACTGTCACGGTAATATATTACATTTATATGGTGTTACCCTTTACTTCCTGTCTCCATGCAACTGTATTGGACATGTGCACTTACTGTTGTTAATATATTTTTTACAAAATTGTTAATGTGGACACTAGTATTCTTTGTGTTGCAGCTAGCTAGGCCTCCCCATTTCTTCAAGGAGACCAATCCACAGCCTAGAAAGCACACCTTATGGCAGGCAACTGCAGATTTTACCGATGGACAAGCCAGTATGCACAGGTAAAATTTAGTGGCATTATTTTACTTATTTAAATCATTTTTATTCTTCATGATAATTATATATTTGATGTAGTGAAGAGAAGCAAAATTATCTGTGTTGTGTACCTTGGATTTATTATTCTAAGTGATAATTATTGTGGCAAGAGTATTATTGTTCTCAACACTTGTGATGTAACTTCTTGTTCGTAGCTGGACACATGAAGCTTGTCTGCTTTGCAGAACAGTTTGATTCTGCAAATCAATGCCAATTTCTTTATGTTGCATGCATAAATTTTCATTCTAAAGTTCAATTCACTTGACAGAAAGTGTGATTCATCATTCGTCTCACCCTTAGGCTTGACTTTTTTTTTTTTTAATAAATATTTTAGTCCCCTTCTTTTTTATACTCTCTGTCCCATTTTTTTGGTCCACCTTAGTCTGTGCCAATTTCTTTATGTTGCATGCATAAATTTTGTTAGATTTTCAAAACTGCCCCTTATAAATCTTTATAAACACATTTTAAAATTCAAATAGAAGGGCAATGGTGGGAAAAATATTTCAAAATTTGAATTAAAATGTAATGATTGCATGTCTCGTTTGTAAGTTAGATTTTCTATAATGAACAAATAAATTGGGACGGAGGGAGTAATTTATATTTTATATTTTATTTTTTTGAAAATTGTTCATTGCTGGGATGCGCTCCCCTTCCTTAATAAATATACATCCAGTATACTTTGATTCAAGGATTGCTGTTGAGAGGAATCCTGTTAGGGTGTTAATCACGTAAAAGAATTATTATCTAGCACGAGAGAGAGAGAGAGAGAGAGAGAGAGAGAGAGAGAGAGAGAGAGAGAGGAGAGAGTAGGGATGCAAGTTGGTCTCAACGGATTCAACTGGCAACCCTTTGGAATAGACACTTCTTGTTTGAATGGGTGTGAAACATCAGCGGGCACAACTCTTCGATGGAGTTGTGTCCTTTGGTGTTCAAATTCAAATTCATGAAACCAACCCAACTCTACTAGACAATTTTAGAGATGTAGTAGGGATGCAAGTTGGTCTCAACAGATTCAATGCCACGTGTATATACACTTTGTGGCAACCCTTTGGAATAGACACTTCTTGTTTGAGTGGGTGTGAGACATCAATGGGCACAACTCTTCCACGGAGTTGTGTCCTTTGGTGTTCAAATTCAAATTCATGAAACCAACCCAACTCCACTGGACAATTGTTCTCCTACGGGAAAGGTTTCTCGCCACCACTCCAAGGGTTTGATCAGGAACAAGAGGGTCCACGAAATTGTGGTGTAATCACCTCTTACACCTTCAATACCTGCTAGTTGAAAAGATATCCTTCTTTGATATGCATGAGATTGTCGTTATTGACACATTTGTGCGATGCACTTGTTTCTTTTCCCTCTAATTTTGTTTCAGAGGTGTGTCTGTAGCTAGGGTTCGTAACCTCTGAACATCTGACGTGATGGAAAATCACACTTTGTGGTCTTTGTAGGCAACATTTTCTGCAATGCACACAAGGCCTGTTAAACAAACACTATGAGAAATTAATCCAGTGCGATATGCATCTCAATCTTGTTAGCCGACAGCCAGAGATGGTTTTAGATTCACCATATTTCGATGCACGAGGCTCTGTTTTGAAAGATCCAAACGAATCTGAAGTCCAGGAAGTTCATCAATTGGAGACTGCCAAAAGATCTCCAAGCTCTGGTTTCCAAGTTGTGGCATCACCATCCACAGCACAGTCTTGCTCCTTGAAGATTGAAGAACAGAATTCTGTTGGTATAGCTTCGGAGCATTCGTCACCAGAATCTCCTTCCCCTAGCTCAGGTACAATATGAATTGGGATTTGTTTTGAATGTGTTGATACATGAATCTTTTTATATCCATTTTGGGAGTGTTAATGTTATTTTTCAGGCCAAATACTTGTTTTTTTAATTTTTTTTTAAATTTTTTTATTAGAAGAAAACTTCGAGTATCTAGCATTAAAAATAAATAAATAAATGAACTACAATTGAAACTACAAGTAAATGTTAGCGTAAAAGGACAGAACTGAAAATTTATTTATAGCAATGGGCTGGTTTTGAACATTTGATATTCATCAGAAAATGTAGTTTGAACATTGTTTTCAGCTAGAAATTTCAGTTTTCTTTTATATGTAAAATATATCATTAGAAGGCGCCGAAGGGGTGCAGCTGCGCAACTTCTATACACCTGGAGAAAAATATAGCTCAACACCACAACTAAGTTCTCCTATAAATTCAACAAAAGAAAAGGAAGATTAACAAAATTGCCCTTTAGCCAAAAATTATAGATTCTAGATTTTAATTTACCATGTGGAAAGTGAAGCCATGAGTTTCGTAACTGTTCTCTTATATGTTGTAATGATTATTTTATGCAGTGGAACAATCATGTTGTTTACAAGCTAATGTTTAGAACTATGCGCCTTCTTAGGGTTTTAGGATGAAGAAATTACTCATCATTGCAAGAGTAATTTGTGTTTTTACAGCATATACCTAAGTACTGTCACATATTGTACAGCATGCGCACAAAGTATTTTCAGTTTCAATTAATTACTGATTTTACCTACCATACAATATTTTAGTGATGGATTTGTGTGCAAACGGAAGTCATGGTGGAGATGGTCTTCAGGCACAACGGGATTGGGAACAGATAAAAGTGCCAGGGCTCCGTCAATCCATGTCCATGAGTGATCTTGTGAACCACATTGGACATTGTATTTCAGAACGAATGGCCTCTGGAAATTCACCATGCCAAAGGGAAGCATTAGAATGTCAGGACATGCTTGAGAACATTGCACAGGCCCTGCTGAGTGATACACAATTTACAACAGCTTCTGATGAGAAGACACTTATGTCGAGAGTCAATTCTCTTTGCTGCCTTCTGCAGGACCCTGCTACAGCCCCAAACGTGCAGGTCGATTGTGAAAGTCAATTGCAGGGACTTGATGATCGAAAGCACATTCAAGCTTCTGAATCAATGCATGAGAATGCAGCTGGAAGTATGTCGAGGAAGGACTCGTTTGGGGTTTACTGCTTAGTCTACCTCGGATAACATCTCTGCCGAAATTCTTGTTTGACATATCAGAAGATGACGAGAACCAAGACAGATAAGGCATGTTTTTTCTTTTATTTATTTCAGAAGGTGGTGAGGATCAAGCTGCTGAGATTTGTGTTTCTTGTATGTCACTATAATCATAGAAGTTGTGGCTGGTTATTTGGACTTTTGGGGAGTTCTAGGGTTCGGAAAATTTGTTTTGATGAAGAATCCTGATATTCCCTATACGAGAATCTTGGTTGTAGGTGTTCCAGATCTATTTTCCGTGGAGGGAAATGGATTTGTATGTTATCAGTTAAGTTCCTCAACCACATTAAGGGCGTTGTCGTCTACTTATCTTTGCTTAATCAAGTTTTTTTAGTAGGCTCTGCACTTTTGATGTAAATGTTGTAATGGGCATGGGAATGATGTTAGTCCAGTCCTGGATTCAATAATTTCAATAGCAATGTTGTTTCTGGTCCATATAATACATGACATTTATTTGTTGATTTCGTTATTTATTGAGGTTGATTTATGGAATTTGTTCATCAAGCCTTGTTGGGTTTTCTTCTTTTGTGTAGTAGTGTAATATGCTTTCTACTTTACACGAAATGTCAAGACTCTTTAAACGGTACTTTTTAAAATTTTCCTAATGGCATGGAATTTGGTATATCAATTTTTGATTTGTATGGGAATCAAAAAATGATGATGAAAACATTATTATTACCATGTGATGTGAATAAATTTATGGATAATATTTTGGTGGTCACTAGCTTTATTCTAGCTAGCCCATGTTTCATTCACACATGGAATTAGGCAATTTGGTGGGTTGCTTTGGCTGCATTGGAAGCATTCAGCTCTGGCCTCTGTTACATTATTTTAGCAAACTTGGTTTCCAATTTTTTGTGCTGATTTTGTTCTTACAAAAAACAATAGGGTAATCAATTTGACATCATACAAGATGGAGACAGGAAAAGGAAATAGAGGATTGCTTTGGGTCTATATTAATTTGAAGAGTAATATGCTATTCAAATTTAAAATTTAAAATATAAGATGTACTTTCAAGCTTAATGATCAACCAACCATTTACTCTCATGTGTAATTTCTCTCTCCCGTATTCTCTAATTATTAACCAATCATGTTACTTACATATCAGTAGGTCTAGAAAATAAATTTAAAAAGTGAACTTGTATATTATTTTCTTAATTTGAATTGTGAAAATATGGACGTTTAATCATTTATGGGTGTGTGAGTGATTTTCCGATCACACTGCCCACCTTAGTAATTCAGCTGTAGAACACAAGCAGAATAGATGGCATCCTGCTGTTCTACACAGAAAGAGAAGGCTCCGGCGGTAGTTCCTCCACCCGGGGGCACTCCGACGATCAAGTCAGTATATCTCTCAAAGATAATTAGTAGTGCTAAAAACAATGCTCAAAGTATCAATTGCGTACCTTAGACCCACGGGGGTGCCTCTCTTTTATAGTTTATTCAATCCCAGTCCCACTAGAAGCATGACTTCTATGGACTCCAATTCTGTACTTACTTTGGACTTCTCAAGAGATAAGATAGACTCCCTAAGAGTGTTATCCTTATCCATCCTGAAGTCTTTCTTCATCCTTGGACTCTTGTCCCTTATCCAATTATCTCAGACTCCGGTATTCTCTCAGATAACCTCGGCAACTCCGAGATCACCTCGGCATAACTACCTCGACACGTGGCACCTCGGCTGACACGTCGGCATTACCTTACCACGTGTTGGTACTCTAAAAATATATCCCCACAATGGGTGAGAAAGTAGTTAGTTGATTGAGGTTGAGTAGTCATAAGAGAGTACTTAAATGCTTAGTGGGATAAAGTCTCAAGTTTAAGTCAATGAAGTGATTTCAATTTATAATAATCTAATTGTACTAATTTAGGGGTTGTTTGAGAAGTACTAAATTAGTATATTTTTTGATTTTTTACAAAAAAATTATGAAATGTGAGTTGGAGCTGAAATGATGCGGTAGAGAGGTAATGTGATCCAAATAAGATGATTATGACCAAAATAAGATGATGTGCTATGTGCTATTTTAGCACATGCAAAACAAAATCTTAATAACATTTTATAATGACTCAAAAAAAAAAAAAATGCTGCTTGGTTCCTGTTTTCAAAAAACACTTTTCAGAAAATTCTACTTTCTTGTTTTCCGTGTTTTTTTGTTTTTACTGAATTTTTTTAATATTTTAAGCAATTTTTTTTTTTACTTTTTAGACATACCTAACATAAATATACCTAAAAAGTAAAAAATTTGTGAAAAAAACCTTTTAAAAATTCACTAAATACCAAAATTACAAAAAAAATACGAGAATTCAGTACATTTTTTTGTATTTTTATGTATTTATTAATTTTTTAAAATATTTTTTCACTAATTTTTTACTTTTTGGATACATCCAAGTAAAGTGAATCTAAAAAAGTAAAAAAAATGTTTAAAATTTTAAAAATATTCACTAAAAACAAAAAAACACGAAAACCAAAAAACTCAATTTTCAAAAAACTTAATCCAAAAAACTCAAACTAAACACACTGATTTCTTTTTTTGAGTTTTGGCCACTTATTTATTTATATTTGTGGCCACTGATTTACTTATTTATCTATAACTAATTAGGACTAATTTAATTGGCTAGAACTCACACATTACATTTTATTTAGAGGTCAAGGATTCAAGTTTTTGTCACTGGCAAGACTTGCTCTCTCTTGTGCTATGCTTGTGGCCTCCGATGTACCCCTCCAAAAAAAAAAAGAAAAAAAAAAAGGAAGAAAAAAACTCATTTTCCTTTTCCTTTTGTTATAGTTTTTGTTTTTATATTAATAAATTATTTCTTAGATGTATAATAAATGTTGATTAAGTTGCTCCTTCTATAATACATCAGATGTTCACTACAAAAATTTTGACTTTTTGCGACAGCATTTTGCCGTCTCAAATACTTTTTTGCTACGGCAACCAACTTTTAGCGACGGCAAATAGGGGGTCGCAACAAAAGGCGTTGCTAAAACCCTTTAGCGACGGCACCATGCCGTCGCCTTTTTTTTGCGACGGTAAAAGTTGCCTTTTGCGACGGAATTCTGGTGTCGCCAATAATATGTAAAAACTTGGGATTTTTTGCCACGACACTGTTTTACCGTCGCAAAAAGTGTTATTTGAGATGGCAAAAAATGCCGTCGCTAAAGGGTTTTTATTGCGATGGGATACCTGCTGTTGCTAAAGATTATTTGAGATAGCAAAACATGCCGTCGCTAAAGATTATTTGAGACGGTAAAAAATGCCGTCGCAAAGGGTTTTTTGTTTCAACAAAATACTTTTGGTTCTAATGTTTTTTGAGATGGCGTGGTGCCGTCGCAAAAAAAAAAAAAAAAAAAAAAAAAGAAGAAAAAATTACCTGTATTAAATGAAAAATAACTAAAAAATAAACCAATAATTGCATAATAATATAAAAATTTCAGTATAAAAATAACAATTCATCCATAATAAAAATATTCTTGCATTTATAACAACAAATTAGCAAAATTACCTCACTACATAATGTTGCATAATGCAAATATAATGTTTAAATATATAATATTGTTCACAATTCAAAATAACGTAAATCAACAACAAAAGTTTTCCTCATAATTCTTTCGTAGATAACAAAAACAAAAGTTAGTCACATTCTTCACACGCTTGCACTTCAGAAGAAGCAAATCCTACTCGGAAAATTTCTGAAAACAAAAAATAAAAATAATTAATGACAATATAATTATATGTTAATATTTTAATTATAAAAAAATATAAAAATTTAACTACTATATAATCACAAAGATAATTACGTAAATAATTTTGGTTAGACAGAAATCTGGCTCTAACTCCCAAACCGAGAACCCAATTCGAGTCCCGTCTTCTCCCACAAGTCTTTCTTGCCTAAGCGGTCGTGTGTGCCAAGTTTCGTGCTATTTCGACACCGTTTGGTGATTTTGGGGCGTTAACATCTCGAATTCAAGTTCTTAAGGAACTAGTTTGCCTAGAGTGAAATCCGGCTCTAACTCCCAAACTGGAAACCCGATTCGAGTCTCGTCCTCTCCCACAAGTCTCTTGTGCCTAGGTGGTCGTGTGTGCCAAATTTCGTGCTATTCCGATGCTGTTTTGTGATTTTGGAGTGTCAACACCTCCAATTCAAGTTTCTTAAGGAACTAGTTTGCTTGGAGTGAAATCCGGCTCTAACTCCAAAACCGGGAACCCAATTCGAGTCCCGTCTTCTCCCACAAGTCTCTCGTGCCTAGGCGGTCGTGTGTGCCAAGTTTCGTGCTATTCCGACGCCGTTTGGTGATTTTGGAGCGTGAACACCTCAAATTCAAATTTCTTAAGGAATTAGTTTGGATAAAGCGAAATCTGGCTCTAACTCCCAAACTGGAAACCCGATTCGAGCCCGTCTTCTCCCATAAGTCTCTCGTGTCTAGGTGGTCGTGTGTGCCAAATTTGGTGCTATTCTGACGTCGTTTGGTGATTTTGAGGCGTCAACACCATGAATTCAAGTTTCTTAAGGAACTAGTTTGCCTAGAGCGAAATCCAGCTCTAACTCCCAAACCGGGAACCTGATTCAAGTCCCGTCTTCTCCCACAACTCCCTCGTGCCTTGGCGGTCGTGTGTGCCAAGTTTCGTGCTAATCTGACACCGTTTTGTAATTTTGGGGCGTCAACACCTCAAATTTAAATTTCTTAAGGAACTAGTTTGCCTAGAGTGAAATCCGACTCTAACTCCCAAACTGGGAACCCGATTCGAGTCCTGTCTTCTCCCATAAGTCTCTCGTGCCTAGGCGGTCGTGTGTGCCAAGTTTCGTGGTAATCCAACACCATTTGGTGATTTTGGGGAATTCAAGTTTCTTAGGGAATTAGTTTGTCTAGAGCGAAATCTAACTCTAACTCCCAAACCGGGAACCTGATTTGAGTCCTGTCTTCTTCCACAACTCTCTTGTGCCTAGTCGGTCGTGTGTGCCAAGTTTCGTGCTAATCCTACGCCGTTTGGTGATTTTGGGGCATCAACACCTCAAATTCTAAGTTTCTTAAGGAACTAGTAATTTTACTTCACATTCACACAGGTTTGGTGCTTGGTTCAACTTATCAGATTTTCAACATATTTTCCATTTCAACATAAAAAACTTATTTTCATTTTATGTTCCCAACTTCTTTCTTCTTCTTATTCACCCAAAAAACTTCTTTCTTCTTTCTAATAGTTTCATTTCTTATTTTATTTTTTCTGTACACTTAAAAAACTTATTTGCATTTTTCTTCTTTCTTCTTCTTATTTTTTCTTGATTCAGTCCCTACCCATCCATCTAAACATTTTCATTTCAGCTACATTTATTTTGTAAATATGTTTTTCTTAACTGCTCCACATTATTTTCTTCTACTTCAATTTTTTTTTTTCTTTTCTAATTCTCTCATTACTTCATATATGTCTATGTAAGCCTCCAAAAATGGTTGAGATTATTAGAAATAATAATTTCCTCAATTGAAGTAGTTACAAAGTGAAATAATTTCCTCAAATGGTAAGAGACAATTTTGTCTGTCAAGAACTACAAGAAGACAAATAAATTAAGGTGTGATGGGCTAAAAAAAATCTTGTTTCTTAAATAAAATTAATAAATACTTTGATTGATTAATGAAGTTAGAGATACTTGTAACAATGTCTTAAACTTGTCAAGATATGAAGGAGGAATCAAAGAATATTGATAGTTGTCAATAGAAACTTCAATTATTTTTTCTTTTTATTATACTGTAAAGGAAGATCAGATCTTAGGCTTTGTGTTGAGGGTCAGGTGTAATCTATGTGACTTCCATGTGAGAAATATTATATGCAATTAAATAAACACACAAATAATATAAAAGAAAATTTTAATAAATAGAAAAGGAAAATCCAAATAAATGTCATACTCATTGATATGAGAAGATTCGAATTTGATAATCTAGATATAGAATTTAAAAATTGTGAATTTGAAAACTTCCTACGGTAAATTTGAAATGACACAAAAAAATAGTTATTAGAAATCTACAAGAATTTAATAAAATAATTATATTTTATATCTAGCTTATTTTTCCTTTTATTTTCTGAATCTACCTATTAGTAACTTCATATTGTTTCTATAAAATTCAATCTCAAACCCTTTACTAAAATTCATGCATCCAAATGGAGCCTAATTTTAATTTATTTTTTAAAATTTTATGACTTTGAGTGTAAGTATTTATAATCCTTAAAATCAAAAGTCATAATAACAAAAATAAATAAATAAATAAATTGGGAGGAGTGGGTCTAGATAGGATTCATCTTACCATTTGGAACATCTTACCAAACAGATCAGATACGAAAATAGGAAATAATCATATACGAAAACACAAACATCGCAGAAGCCAACTGGGAGTTATAAATTGAAGTAAGTATATTTGCATATTACATATTACATATTTACGAAACAAAATTGAAGCCGAAACCCTAACTATTGAAAATAAATAAATAAATAAAAAACAAAAACACAGAACAGTATCTTGAGGACACACTGTCACCGATCGCCAATCAAAGACAAGAAGATAAGAGCAGAGAAGAAGAGAAGAGAAGAATACCTTTGAATCGATGATTTGATCGCTGCTCGCCGCCATTGTCGCCGATCGCTGATTGTCGCTAGCCACCACTGTTGCCGATCGCCGCTCGTCGCTTGCCTCCGTTTGAGAGAGAGAGAGAGAGAGAGAGTGTGTGTGTGTGTGTGTGTGTGTGTGTGTGTTTGTGTTGTTTCGAAACTTAGGGCTCTACAAACCTGAAAGGAAATGAAAAAAAAGGGGGGAAATTAAGTTTGGGCGGCGGGTCGGGTGAGTTAGTGAAAAAATGAGGGAAATTTGTTTCATTTTTATTTTAATGAATTTTTTTTTTTATTTGGTAGAAGTAGGGGTAATATTTTAATGAAAAATATTTTTCGTTAAAATAAAGTTAATTTTTTATGGTCAATGAAAAATATTTTTTTGTGGCCCATTTTTTTTTGTTACTAAAAATCAAGAGCTAATTTTTTGTGGTAGAGGAGAAGGAGCGGCAGTAGTGGTGAAGGTGGTGGATAAGAGGTGATGGTGGTGGCGAAGGAGATTAGTGGTAAAGTTGTGGTAGTGGTAGAGGAGATGGAGTGGCGGTTGTGGAGGAGAGGTCATAGTAGTAGTAGTAGTGGTAGCAGTGGTGGTAGTGGTAGTGGAGTGGTAGCGATGGTGGTAGTAATGGTAGTCGTAGAGGTGGAGTGGCAACAGTAGTAATAATGGTGGTAATGGAATGACATTTGTAGTAGTGGTGAAGGTGGTAGAGAAGATGGGTTGTGAGAGAGGTGAGTGAGAGACAGATAGAGAAGAGAGATAGAGAGAGAGACAGAGGCTGTAACGCCCACATCCTTTAATCCTTTGGAGAGTGTGTTTAATATCCTTAAATTTTTTTTTTTTTTATTTTATTTTTATTTTTTATCTTGGGAGTCTTTGGAGTTGTTTTCTATTGGTTTTGAAGGAGTACAATCCGATTTAAACTCGTTGGGTTTGTTCGTTTGCATTTGTTCTTGTCAAAAGTTCCTTGGAAACTTAGAAATTTTGCCTTGGGGTCGACACTAGCCTTCCTAAGGGTCGACCCTTGCATGTTGTCATGTTTCTGGAAGTGTTGCTGGAATATAGGATCAACACCAGCCTTGGTGGTGTCGACACTTGCCTTTTGTTGCTGTCCACAAGGGTCGACACCAGTCTGGGAAGGGTCGACCCTTGTATATTGCAAAATCTGTGTGTTGGTTACTAGAAAATAGGGTCGACCCTTCCTGTCTAAGGGTCTACACCTCGCATGTTGCACAGATTGCTTTTCGTCCTGGAGGGTCGACACCTCTGCCCGAAGGGTTGACCCTTGTGTGTGATTTTCAATTTTTTGGGCTGGTTTGGGCCCTACTTTTGAGGGGTTTTGGGCCTATTATTTATTGACCTTAGGACTACTTCTCTACTGCTATAAATAGGCTCCAAACATATTTCATTTCGCTTTTTTCTCCTCTTTCCTCTTTCTCAAACCGTGAGTTCTATTCTTTCTCTCTAAAACTCATACTTTTTTCACCTAAATCTCTAGATCTACTCACATGGAGTGATCTTTTCACCATGGTCCTTTGAGAAAGAGTGTAGATCTCATTGAGGGCTTCCTTTTGGTCCGATTGGTTCGTAGTTTCGTCGCCATTGATTTTTAGGTCGTCATCTCTTGGCTTCAAGAGGTAGGGGTTTCTAGTTCTCTTTCAATACCTTCGTTTATGGATAGATTTGTGGTATTTTCTTTATATAAATACAAAAGTTCACATTTTTATGCATATTATGGTGAATCATGAGATTGGGGGGTAGGGTTTGAAGAGAGTTGGGTTTAATTGTTGGGTTATTATCTTGGGTCATTATCTTGGGTCATGAGTTTGGGTGTAAAAGTAATAGAAGGGTTGGAATAAAAAGTGTTTTGTGAAAAGCTTTAATTTCTCTTAAAAACCCTAAGTTGATTCATGATGATAATTAATGATTTTGCCCAAATTGAAAGTACAATCATAAAATTGAGGTATTTAATTATATATATACAAGTTTAATTGAATTTTGGAAGTGTTTGAAAATTATGTTAAAAATTAACGAATGAACCCTTATTATGGACATTGTAAATCATGCCATAATGTGAAATAAAGATTGGGGAAAATGATTTATTAATAATATGGATGACATGAGCCTTGGGGTGAAATGATGAAATGAAAGTTTAAGAGCTCACCTTGAATTATGTTGAATTGTGTTGATTAAGTTGAATTGTGCTAACTATGTTGAAGTGAGTTGACTATGTTGAATTGTATTGAATCATGGTGAGTTGTGTTGAATTGTGTTGTGTTGGATTGTGTTGTGTTAAGTTTGAGTTGTGTTGTGTTGGGTTGTGTTGAGTTTGGGTTAAGTTGTGTTGGATGCTGTTGTGTTTGGGTTGAGTTGTGTTGGGTGGTGTTGTGTTGGTACCCGAGTGGGGAGTTGAAAAATGATTTTTCGGTGCCCACGACCGTCCGTATCATAGCCGGTAAATGTGGGGGATTGTTTTAAAAAAATTGAAAAATGGTTTTTCGGTGTCCACAATCGTCCGTATAATAGCCAGTAAATGTAGGGGTGGTTTGAATTCAAGGTGCCCAATTGCTTTGTCTAGGCTTATCGCTGGACGAATGTGGGAAAAATGTTTTTGGGTGTCCGCACAGTCCTGCTGTATTGTAGCCGGCGAAAGTAGAAAAATGTTTTTGGGTGTCGACACAGTCCTGTCGTGTTGTAGCCTGCAAAAGTGGAACAAAGGATGGTTTTCGAAAAATGTTTTGGGTGCCTACGTCCTGTCGTATAATAGCCGGCAAATGTGGGGGTTGGTTTTAAAAAGTCGAAAATGGTTTTCGGAAAAAGACATGGTTTTTGAGAAAATGATTTTTGAGAGTTCACTTCCTGCTGTATAATAGTCGGCAAAAGGTGGAATGTGCTATGAATTGGGTGCCCGCTATTCCGCCGTATCAAGTCGGCAAAAGGTGGAATGTGTCATGACGTGTGTTGAGGTCGGTGATGATATATGTGACTTGTGATGAACTTGTGAAATTACTATTTGATGTATAAATTGGTATGGAATGGAGATGCTTATGGAAATTATTTTGAAAAGAATGGATAATGAAATGGTAATTGGATAAGAGATTGGTGATAAAGAACTCACCGGGTTGTTTGTGTTTATAAGGAAAGATTAAGAGTTTTGCTTTGTGATTAATTGAGAAATTGAATTAAAAGGATCTATTATCCTTGTGATATGTTGAATTATGATTGATAACACACATGTGGATATGATGTAGTTGTGATATGTTGAATTATAGTTGATAATGCAAGTGTGGATGTGATGTGGTTGTTAGATAAGTAGGAGGTGGGTGTAGGATAATAATTATTGACTATAAAAGAGATTTGGATTTTTATATTGAGGAATTACAACAAATATGAATAGATTGATGAAAATCGCACGTATGTGGGATGTTTGGAGTATTAACGGAACTTGAACTTGAGGTTATGACGTTATAATAAATGTAATTAGAAAATGGGAGAATGGGAAATAAAAGAGGAATATTTTGGAATGTGTTAATAAATATAAAATGATGTTGTTCCTTAAATATATTTGTTTTCAAAAAGGATTTTATGTTTTTATGATAAAAAGGGATAGTTTTGATGGTGGAAGGTTTTCTTTACAATGTTTCAAATAAACTTTGAGAAAAAGGTACTCTACGTATGATATTTTGAAATTACAAAACATTACTTTACTATATTGTATCACCTTGCATGCATGATCATTTCTATCTATAGGATGGTTATTGTTTTAGAACTGTGAGATTCCTACTGAGCAATTGTGCTCACCCCTTGTTGTTTCATTTTTTTTACAGGAAAAGACTTCGGATTGTTTGGTTGAAGGATTAGGAAGTTCATGTATCTCTTATGTGTAATCTCGTTGTACATTGATATTTGTATTTATTTATTTGTAGCTCCACAGTGGAAGTGGGAATGTATTATTATTATTGTTGTACTCATCATAAGGGAGAGAATATGTACTATTATGTTTCTATTACTCAAGGGTAATAGATATTTTTAATAAAAAAAAAAATGGACCTAAATTTCAGGCTCTTGGTAATGTTTTCGAGTAATTAAAATTTGGGGCGTGACAAAGACAGAGACAGAGACAGAGTGATGAGTGAGAGAGAGAGAGAGACAAAGTGGTTACTAAAAGTGCATTTTCTTGTAATGGAGAGCTCGGTAAATAGAGAAGAGGGGAAGGAGAGAGTGAGCAAGGTGAACACAATGGGGGAGAGAGACAGACAGACAGACACATAGATAGAAAGAGAGAGAGAAGAGTGATGAGTGAAAGAGAGACAAAGAGAGAAAGAGATATATATAGAGAGAGACAGACAAACAGAAAAAGAGAGAGAAATAAGAGATGTGTGAGAGATAGACAAAGAGAGAGAGAAAGAGAGCGAAAAGAGATGATCGAGAGAAAGACATAGAAAAAGAGAGAGACAGAGAGAGAAGAAAGATGAGCAAGAGAGACAGAGAGAGATATAAAGAGAAGAGAGATGAGCGAGAGAGATAGAGAAAGAAGAGAGATAGAGAGAAGAGAGATGAGCGAGAGACAAAGATACAAAGAGACAGAGACAGAGACAAAGACAGACAAACAGAGAAGAGTGATGAGTGTGTGAGAGAGAGAGAGAGAGAGAGAGAGAGAGAGAGAGAGACAAAGAGAGAAAGAGATAGAGAGACAGAAAAAGAGGCAGAGAGAGAAGAGAGATGAACGAGAGAGATAGATAGAGAGAGAGAAGAGAGATGAGCGAAAGAGATATGGAGGGAAGAGAGATGAACGAGAGAGACAGAAAGAGAGATAGAAAGAAGAGAGATGAGCGAGAGAGACAGAGAGAGAAGAGAGATGAGAGAGCTTTAGAGAAGAGAGATGGGCGAGAGAGATATAGAGAAGATAGATGAGCGAAAGAGATAGAGAGAGAAAAGAGATGAGAGAAGAGATAGATGAATGAAAGACACAGAGAGAGAGAGAGAGAGAGAAGAGTGATGAGTGAAAGAGAGAAAGAGAAGAGAGAGAGGAAGATGAAAATATAGGTGAAAAGAGATAGACAAAGAGAGAGAGAAAAAAGCGAAAAAAGATAAACGAGAGAGAGACAGAGAGAGATGAGCGAGAGAGCGAGAGAGATAAAGAACAGAGAGAGAGAAGAGAGATGTGAGAGATAGGCGAGAGACATAGAGAGAGAGAGAGAGACATACAGAGAAGAGTGATGAGTGAGAGAGAGAAAGAAAAGAGAGATAGAGACACATAGAGAAAGAGAGAGACAGATAGACAGAGAAGAGTGATAAGTGAGAGAGAGATAGAGATAGAGAGAAAAAGAGAGACAGACAGACAAAGAAGAGTGATGAGTAAGAGAGAGAAAGAGAAGAGAGACAGAGATAGAGACAGAGAAACAAGAAGTTGAAAAAATGGGTGAAAAGAGAAATGTTATATCAAAAGAGTAAGACGACGTTTTTTTTTTTTTTTTTTTTTTTTTTTGGTGACAGAAAAATACCGTTGCATTTATTTAAACCATTTTGTGACTATATATATGAAGCCGTCTCAAAGGCACATATATATATATATATATTTACTTTTTTTTTTTGCAACGGTACCTATTACAGTCGCTAAAAACTCTTCTTCTTTTTTTTTTGTGACTGCAGCTGGTACCGTCGCAAAAATTCTATTTTTTTGTGACAGCAATCTCTGCCGTCACAAATACTCTATTTTTTTTTGCGACAACAATTTCTGTTGTCGCAAATACTCTCTTTTTTCGAGACAACTTTTTTTGCCGTTGCTATCGCAAAAAGTCCCATTTTTCGTGACGGTAAGTTGTGCCGTCGCAAAAAGTCACATTTTTTGTGACGGCAAGTTGTGCCGTCTCAAAAAGTCACATTTTTTGCGATAGCAAGTTGTGCTGTCGCAAAAAGTTCCGTCTTTTAAGCCCACTTTTCTTGTAGTGATTCGTACCGTATACAAATTATGATAATTAGTGGTGTTGTCATAACTAAATCATTTCAAACATAACTAAAAGAAATATTATTATAATCAAATACCACTTGAGGTATAATCAAATACAAAAAGTCACATTTTTTGCGATGGCAAGTTGTGCCGTCGCAAAAAGTAATGTGACGTCGCAAAAAGTTCCGTCTTTTAAGCCCACTTTTCTTGTAGTGGTTTGTACCGTATACAAGTTATGATAATTAGTGGTGTTGTCATAACTAAATCATTTCAGACATAACTAAAAAAAATATTATTATAATCAAATACCACTTGAGGTATAATCAAATACATTTTTGGTTATAACCAAATTAATAATTATAATAGGTCATAATCAATAATACAATAAGTCATAACTAACACCAAAATGAGTCATAACCAAATACCTCTTCGATCAAATCAAAATAACAATCTTGAGCTTTTAGAGGATGGAGAAGGGGCTGAGGAGGTTTCTTTTCTCTGTGTAATGGGGAAGGTTTTAGCCCCAAAAGTCCTGAATGAAAATGATGTATCCTCCATTCTTACTAGTGCTTGGAAAGTCTGTGAAGCCTTGACTATATCCCCCTGGAGCAACAACACTTTCTTATTTCGATTCTTTAATGGTGATGACCGAGATTGCATCTTGAATGAGAGCCCTTGGTCGATTATGGGGTACTTGTTAGTTCTCAAACCTCTCTCTAAACAAAACACTATTGAGGACTTGGATTTCCGGCGGTGTCCGTTTTGGGTTCAAGCCCATGGCCTACCTTTCTAACACATGATAAAGAAGATCGGTGAAATTCTTGAAAACCGTATAGGGAGGTTGATTTAGGTGGAATCCCAACAGGGTGGACTCTTTTTGAGTCGTAGCTACCTAAGGTTTAGAGTGGAAGTGGATACCCATGAACCATTTCCAAGAGGGTTTTGGCTTAAGCGATCGCAAGGGGAAGTTGACATCTGGATCACTTTCAAATATGAGAAACTCTCAGATTTTTGCTATGATTGTGGACGAGTCGGTCATTATAGGAAGATTTGTAAGTTTGTTTCACCGAAAAATGAAGCTAGGTCAGGATACGACCCTGGTATTCGTGTTGGAGTGGCCAAGAATCTGGGTTCCTCGTATGTTTCGCATCACCGGTAGATCGACATCTCTAAAACTTTCCCAGTCGGCGAATCAATGGAATACATAGCAACAAACATTTCTGGCCAACGTGGAGACGCGTGACCTTCATGAAACCAACCATATGAAGGGCTCGTGTCTGGGTTTGTCTGGTCCTCTTAGCTCCAGTATAGTGACGTGCACAAGATCTTTGGTAGTAGCAAGGATAGACGTGGAGGCAGTCACCTTGGAGCAGCCACGCGTCCAAAACGTTAGCTCCACACATCCTTACCCACAAACCACTCACATGACCTACAATTCAGAATCATCCTGCAATAGTGTTGGGCTAACTGATATGGACCAATCTAGTATTTTAATTCCAGGTTTGCTTGGGCGGCCTCATCCTAATACTGTTCGGCTCACTTATTTTGTGGATAAACCATCAAATAGCCTAAGGAAGGGAGCTATCTGAGTCCAGTCTATCGAGCATATGGGTTTTCTTTTACTAAAATAATAAGTTTATTACAAAATCCTAGCCTTTTGCCCCAGTCTTTGGGCCCGTCTTTTTTTATGGATCTGTGTATGTTAAGAGCACTACAAAAACTATCCTTAAAAAGGAAAGCCCTAGAAGATTCTGAGCCCCCAGTTCGACACATTAAACTCTTGAAAGAAAGGGACACAAATTCTCTGTTGGAAATGGTAGCTCAGCAACTAGTCCTTTTTGAATCTGGGGCTACAACGCTTTTTCGTGGTCAGTCTTCGTCTAAAAATCGAGATAAGGGAAGCATAGAGGGTGACTAGTAGTAACTCATTGGGAGTGTTATCTATTTGATGTTGAGGTCTAAGAGCAAATAGCTATAGGGAATGACGGGTTTGTGTGCTTTATTGTTGTCAGCCCTATGGTCTTTGAGTCAGATTCTTTTGAATCCAAAGTGCCCAGTACTTATCCTGATGCAACTGAGAAGGAGAAAGACATGGTGGTCGATACCTTTCTAGGATCGGTGGCTAGCCTCAAACAGCTACATGATCAATGCTGATGATTAATTGGAAT
The DNA here is from genome assembly GCA_030407325.1 of Camellia japonica. NCBI lineage: Eukaryota > Viridiplantae > Streptophyta > Magnoliopsida > Ericales > Theaceae > Camellia > Camellia japonica. The sequence continues at coordinate 166,226,464 of JAPPVO010000059.1, read as the reverse complement.
TGTCAGGGGGTGAGGTGACCCCTGACAATCTAGATCCTCCGAGGGTTGTGTTATACCCATCGCCCTACAACAATGTTCCTAATGGAGACAAAAAATAAGCAAGCCACACTAAAACGGATTAGATGCAAAACGCACTTCTCGTATAGTTGCTATGTTGATCCAGTGGGGTGCTCAGAGAGACTGGCTCTATGGTGGACTGATGAGGTGGATCTTTAAGTCCGATAGAAATCTCCCAACCTGATAAAGTGTTTAATATTGCAAGGTAATGTATCTAATTTGTGGCTTGCTATGTTTGTTTATGCTTCTCCCAGATGGGTGGAGAGAAAGAGTTTTTGGCAATCACTTCTGAACATTATTGCTGTGAATAGGCTTTCTTGGTTATATATTGGGGATTTGAATGAAATAGGTTGGGCTTGGGAAAAACAAGGATCAGTGGGTAGTAGTAGGGGTCGTATGGAGTTGTTCTAATCTTTCTTATTTGGATGTGAATTTATGAATCTTGAGTTTAAGGGGGCCCCTTATACATGGACGAACAACCAAAGAGGCCCCTGTTATCTTAGAGAGAGATTAGACAAGGCTTTAGCTAATGTTGATTGGCGGCTTATGTTTCTTTTTGCTCAGCTCCACTATGATACCCCATCATTCTCTATTGCCATGTCCCACCAAAGAGGGTACGCCACCATTTCAAGTTTGAATCTATGTGGACAACAAGCCCTGTGTGTGCTGAGGTTGTTCAGAATCATTGGATGGGCCGGCAAAAGGGTTCTTCGATGTTCAAAGTGATTCAGAAATTAAAAGCTTGCAAGAGAGGGTTATTATCCTGGAGCAGGTTAGAGTTTGGGGACAATTATATTTGAATTCAAGAACTCAAGGCTAAGTTGATTGTTGCCTAATTGCAACCATATATGATTGATAATGGGGATCTGATTCAAACTGTTAAGAAGGAGCTGGAGCAAGCCCTTTTCAGAGAAGAAATGTTCTAACATCAGAGGTTGCGGGTCAACTAGCTCAGCTATGGGGACCAAAATTTAGCCTTTTTTTCATACCACAGTTCTCTAGCGGAGACAACTCAACCAACTGGTAAAGTTAAAGACTAATGATGGGGTTTGGTTGGATAGAGAAGCTAATATCAATTGCTATCTCCATTCCTATTTCACACATTTTTATGCAACTATGCCTATGAGGGAATTGGAGGAAGCCCTGTCGATTGTGGAAAATAAGCTGTCTTCTCAGATGAACAATGAACTTTTGCGCCCGGTTAGTGACACCGAGATTATAACAACTGTTTTCCAGCTATGAGCACTTAAGGCACTAGGCCCAGATGGTTTCTTAGGCCTCTTCTATCACAAACATTGGGATGTGGTGGGTCCAGATGTGTGTCAAGCTATCCATAGTTTCTTCACCAGTGGTCATTTGCTCAAGGAGTTGAACTACACTCATATCATTCTAATTCCCAAAGTAGCTGCACCTGAAAAGCTCTCCTAATATAAGTCGATTGGTCTTTGTAATTTTATAATGAAGATCATTACAAAATTGCTAGCCAATCGCTTGAAGAAGTTTTTGCACCAACTAATCTCACCTAATCAAGCAGTTTTTATCCCAAGATGCCTCATCCAAGATAGTATCCTCATGGCTCATGAAGCTTTTCATTATTTGAAGCATAAGAGAAAAGGGAGAAATGCTAACATTGCGCTTAAGTTGTATTTCAACAAAGCGTATGATAGAATCCAGTGGGATTTTTTAGAGGTTGTCCTCCTTAAAATGGGTTTTCATTATAGGTGGGTCAACCTTGTCATGGAATGTGTCACCATCGTAAAATACTTAGTTTTTGCTAATGGAGAGATGCGACCTACCTTTGTGCCCTCTTGTGGACTACACTAAGGAGACCCTCTCTCACCACATTTGTTCCTATTGGTAGCTGAAGTGCTGTCCAATCTTATCACTCAAAGCATCCATTTGGAAAGGATTTCTGGTCTGCGGATGAAGAAGACTTGTCCAATTTTATCGCACTTATTTTTTGCAAATAATGTCGTTCTTTTCCTCAAAGCTGATCAAAGAGAGTGTATGAATTTATTGAATATCATTGAGGTGTATAGTAGTGCCTCGGGACAGTTCCTTAACTTTGATAAGTCTGGGGTTCTATTTTCATCCAATGCTTTGGCATAACTTCGAGTTTCCATCTGCAACACTTTGGGGCATTCCCCCAATGCCAAATATCTAGGCCTCCTATCCTCCTAGGGCCGATCTAAAGTTACCATGTTTTCTTTCTTGATAGAGAAAGCTCTCTTTAAGCTTCAAGGATGGAAAACTAAACTATTATTCCATGCAGGAAAGGAGGTTCTGATAAAGGCTGTTGTACAAGCATTTCCCACCTATGCTATGGCATGTTTTGAATTACCTAATAGTCTTTGCCAAAAACTCAATTTGCTTATAAGAAATTTTTGGTGGAACGATGATCTTGAGAACCGTGGCATACACTGGGAAAATTGGTTGTCACGACCCAAACCCGCCCCCATGGGTTTAGCGTCGTAACCGGCTAGTAATTCCCGGATTATTGAAGGCCTCTGACTTGATAGCAATTTATAAGGAGCTAGCAGAAGCAAATATAGAATATACATAGTCTATTGAGCTGTGTAGACATACATGAGACATAAAATTTCAAAACTTTAGATACATATATGTGACGTCATAATACAGTAGTCTTACGTCATATTCAGTGCAGATATAGCCAAAAGGGAACTAAGCCCAATATATAGATAAACAAGAAACTTGTTCAAAATCCAAAAGAAACAAAGTCTTAAACGTTCACAAAATAGGACCACATGACATTTGGAACCTCCTCGGGAGGCACAAAGGTTGGCTGACGAACTAAAACTCCAGGTCATCAACTCTGAGCTTGGTCACGCGCCTAGTCGCCTATATACATAATATAAATAGTGAGCGAAAGCTCAGTGAATAATAACAGAGTAAAAGGTTAAATGAATGATGCCCTACAACAGATTCAGAAAACAGACGATGTATTAGAAACAGAGTCATTTTCATATTCTTATTCAAATCATATACAGAAATCAGAGCTCATGCTTAGTCATACATGGTACATTCATTAGCACTGATAGATCAAATACAGAGCATAAAAAAGGGTTATGCTTGTCAGTTCCATTATGGAACCTCCGGTACCGGGAACAGATAACATACTTAAGCCACGGTATTGTTACTCCTGGGCGAAGGCCATGAGACCATTGTATTATTACCCCTGGGCAAGGGCCTTGTGCTCATAGACCATAATATTGTTATCCCTGGGCAAGGGCCTTATGCTAAGCATGCCACGAATACTTTTCAATATATGGACAATTATTCATTGATTCAGAACATAACATATCAGACAACAGAGCGTTTCTTGTCATATCATATCATATAAAAAAAAATACTTAAACGTAACATAGCTTTACAAAGTTATTACTCACAAATGGCTCCAGAGCTGACAGACAAAGCAAGCAAATCAAATAGCTTACAGCGTGTGACCAACACAAACATAACAGATATATCCCTGATACACACACTTGGATATAACTTAACTCACTTCATTTCATTCTTCGTGTGTTTCTAAGTCTTATCTCCATTATTATGTCTTAATCTTGGCCTACGAATTCCTAGGATGGAATGAGGATGCTAAAATACACTTGAAAACACTTAGCCAAATATGCTGAAAATAGGGGTCTCGTTTGAGCACAACTTCCTTCGCTGGAGCGGACGTCCAAACATATGAGTGGTCGCTCGAGCGCAACTTCGTTCATTCGAGCGGTCTGTAAACTTTGCAAAAGTATTGGCTGCTTGATTTTTCTGCTTGACATACACACGACGGTCGCTCAAGCGTGAGACTGAGGTCTTCGCTCAAGCGCAACTCTTGTCACTCGAACGGTTTGCAAAAATTGTAAAATTCTGGGAGCATATATATTACGCTCGAGCCAACATTTCCTTGCTCGAGCGAAAGTGCAAAACAAAGGGTGGCCATTCGAGCATAGGATCCATCGCTCGAGTGGTAAGGTAGAATTCTGAAATTTCCAGATTGATGTTCTAAGTCAGGAACTCAAATTCAAAGCTGCAAAACACAACCTTTGGGCCCTAAACTTGAGAAAACACTCGTAAACGTATAAAAACATCATGAATCAAGGTTCAATACACAAAATCAAGGCCCAAAAGTGAGTGAATTCTTCAAAACCAAACTTGAACAATATGTATACATATCATGCATGTGTTGTCAAGAATTCAAACCTTCCAAAACATGTACAAATAGAGTGTTAAAGTGCAAAATCACAATGAGCTCCCATAATTGAACAAAAATAGGTCCTTGCATGTAAGAATTGGTTGAAATCAACACTCCCAATCCGTGAAATGCACATGCATGTATGAAATATTCATCTTCTCGACATTACTAGCTCAATTCTTGCATAACTCTACTTAATCCTCAAGAACTCATGTCCTAGATATCATAATTATACAATTTAAGTGTTGGATCCTTACCTCAACTTCTCAAGTAAGCTCTAGATGGTGAATTCACTAAGGATCCAAGCCAAATCCTTGAATTTCCAAGCTAAATCCTTTATTTGAACTCAATTCTCTCTTAGTCTCTCTCTCTCTCTCTCTCTGTCTTTCTCTCCACGTTTAAAGTCAAGAAGATGAGAAATGAGAGTGTGTAAAGTGATCTAAGGCTTAACATTAGCCTTATATAGGCTCCATTAATTAATCTAGCTTAGCCTAATCAATTTATACTTAATTAATCTAATTATTTGATTCTGAATTGAATTTTAATTAAACCTACAATAACATTCTAAAAATCCCAAATAACACATAAATTAAGTCAATTTCTTGATCAGATGCCGATAAGGCCTTCAATTCACAAAACAAAGCTGAAATATGAATAGATATTCCTACGATAGACAGATATAAACACAAATAATGCAACACACATGCAAATTAATTCAGAATTTCATCTTAATTACTCATTAGGCATCTTTAATCATGGTTTAACAGTTAATCATAGGTCGGGGTTGTTAAATTGGTCCACTATGACTAGGCCCAAAGCTAGGGTAATGATGGGTTTTAGGGATTTTCGCAGTTTCAACCAAGCCTTGCTAGCTAAGTTCGAATGAGGATTATCACTAATCCCAATTCTCTCTGGGCCAAGATGTACAAAGGGCTTTATTTTCCAAACTCAAATTTTCTTCAGGCTTCTCAAGGGACTTCACTGTCTTAGACATAGGTTAGTTTACTCAAGGGCAGAGATCTTCTTATGAAGGGTCTTCAGTGGCAGGTTTAGAATGGTGAGCATATTCATTTTTTGAAGAATAGTTGGATTCCGGCTGTTGAGGGCCATAAGATTCTTTCGTCTAAACCAGCTAGGTGCACTATTAATATGGTGGCTGATGCAATTGATCATTCTAGTAAGTCTTGGAATCTAACTTCGCTTTAGCACCACTTCACCCAGGAGGAAATGAAGGCCATTCTATCCATCCCTATTGCAGTTGGTCAACATGAGGATTATCTGGTCTAGCATCCAACTTCTTCGGGCTGCTACTCAGTTAAGTCAGGCTATGATCTGGTTTAACGTAAGTGTGATTTTATATAAATTCGCAGGCCCTCTTTATTATCTACTCTTGGGGATGTACTATGGAAGTTCATTTGGAGCCGTGACACCCCTCCTAAAATTTGCCACCTTTTGGTGGCGAGCCCGCCGCAACCTTTTAGCTACAAAAGATGAGTTGCATAAAAGGAAATGTGCTCCGATGCCTATTTGCCCTATCTTCCTTGATGAAAGGGAAATGGTTGAACACTTGCTTTTTGACTGTTCGTGGACATAAGCAGTTTGGTTTGGTAGTAGTCTTTCTCTCAAGATTCCTAAAGGCTCCCTTCCGAATGTGGCTTAGTGGACTTATGATCTCCTTTGTCAACATAAGTCTAAGGAAGATGCTAGGGCCTTTTTGAGTCAGGTGGCGATAGTAGGGCGGTTTATTTGGAAGTCTAGAAATGAATTTGTGTTTAATCACCTCCCTGTGGACCCACTCGCTACTTGCCACAGAATTTCCCAAACATGACATAAAACTCTAGTTTTTCTCCGCTTTACTAATGTTCTTATGTCCTCTCAATCTGTCCCCGTTATACCTGCCGTTGATAGATAGAGGCTAGCTCTGGCTGGGCATCTCAAAATCAATTGTGATGCAGCTTTTTACAAGCACTCCTCAGTGGTAAGCATTGCTGTTGTTGTTCGTGACACCCATGGCAAGCTCGTGGAGGAAATGGCCCAATCTTTAATAGCTTCTTTTGCTCTCCAAGCAGAGGCTTATGCCATTTGGTTGGCTTGTTTAGTGTCTTAAGCTCTTAATTAGTGTCTCGGTGGAAATTGAAAGTGATAATCAATCAGTTATTCACCTGTGTGTCTCAGAACTTGTTCCCCCGTAGGAGTGTGCTTCCTTGATTATGGACATCCACAGCCTAGCTCTTCAGCAAAGTCTATCTTTTTCTTGGACTGGGCATCAGAATAATAGAGTTGCCCACTGGGTAGCAAAGTCTTTAGCTTCTAATGTTTTACCTAGTAATTGGGTTGTGTTTCCACCTACACCTTTGTTGTGCTTGCTTAGTGCTGATGTACTGCTTTCTTGTTCTTAATGCAATAACCTTTCTTCTAGTTAAAAAAAAAAAAAATAATAATAATAAAATAAAAAAAATAACACAATCAGTCACAACACAAATTATTACAAAAATCATAATTGAGCATATAATATACATCTTTTTCGTAGTGTGTATTGTAAAATTTCCAAACTTACTATCGTCTCATTTGTTTTCAAAGAAATTTGTTCTCGAAGAATCCATTTGATTAAATAATTGCCTTCAGTCTTGGAAATTATTCCATTTTACATTTGAAACAACAATTGCATAGTGCATGAGCTCATATACTCTAGAACCCTATAAAAATTAATAATAGGGAGTAGCTTGCCTCCAGTCCTTAATAGAATTGGACGGTACTATTCGGCCCTTAGGGGCCCACCTCAGGTCCCGTTTTGATAATCCGAACCGTGAATGTGTAGAACTCGTGAGTACTATATACTTGTAAAAAATTACGTTGATCGGATATTGATAGCTATGTGATCAAATCAGTTTTGTATAAAAAAAATGGACAATAAACAAATTAACGGTTGACAAAAAACTAATAAGATGAGATAACTATCGATATCCGATCAACGTGATTTTTAACAAGCATATAGTAATTGACGATTTCTACACATTGAACAGTTTGAATTATTAAAACGGGGCCCATGGTGGGCCCTCATGGGACGAACAACACCATCCAGCCTGATTAAGGACTGGACACAAGCTGCTCCATTAATAATAATATGTTCCAAATTCAATAAGCCTTCTGTTCAATCATGATGAGTCCAGCACTTACTCATTTTTTAAAAAAAGTAATTCTTCTTTTTTCTTTTGAAGATAAGAAGTTTTTTTTTTTCTAAATAATAATAATAATAAAACTTGTGACCAAACATTAAAAAACCGATACATATGTAAATAACCAAAAGATCTCCATGTAAGATATATATCACCTAGTAAAGGATTCCAACTTTTGATTTCTAAACCACATAGCAAGCAAGTAATTTGTTCTTTGATACATTTTGTTTCCTATTTTGAATGTACGGAACCAAATTACAAGCAAGTACTAAATTGCTCTCTTTTTCAAAACTAGATTGCAAGGAAGTACTTTATTCTGTCATTATAAAAATTTTGATTTTTTGCGACGACATCAAAATGCCGTCTCAAAAACTTTTTTGCGACGGCAACTGACTTTTAGCGACGGCAAGTGGGGGGTCATAACAAAGGGCGTTGCTAAAAGGTTTTAGCGACAGCATAATGCTGTCGCCTTTTTTTTTGTGACGGCAAAGTTGTCTTTTTGCGACGGAATTCTGCTGTTGGCATTAAAATGTAAAAATTTGAGATTTTTTGAGACGACACTGTGTTGTTGTCGCTAAAAGTGTTATTTGCGATGACAAAAATGCCGTTGCGAAAGTGTTTTTATTGCGACGGGATACCTGCCATCACTAAAAGATTATTTGAGACAGCATGAGATGCTGTCGCTAAAAGATTATTTGCGACGACAAAGAATACCGTCACTAAAGGTTTTTGTTTCAACTTTGCCAATATCTTTTGCGACGGCATTGCCTACGTCACAAAAAAATCTGGTTCTAATGTTTTTTAAGACGGTGTGGTGCCGTCTCAAAAAAAAAAAAAAAAAAAAAAAAAAACTGCAATAAAATTATTAAAAATATGAAAATTACCTATATTAAATGAAAAATAACTGAAAAAGAAACCAATAATTACATAATAATATAAAAATTCTAGTATAAAAATAACAATTCATCCATAATAAAAATATTCTTACATTTATAACAACACATTAGCAAAATTATCTTGCGACATAATATTGCATAATACATATGTAATGTTTAAATACATAATGTTGTTTACAATTCAAAATAACGTAATCAAAAACAAAAGTTTCCCTAATGATTCTTCCGTGGGTAACAAAAACAAAAGTTAGTCGCAACCTTCACACGCCTGCATTCCACAAGAAGCAAACTGCTACTCGGGAAATATCTGAAAACAAAAAGTAAAAATAATTAATGACAATATAATTATGTGTTAATATTTTAATTACAAAAAAACATAAAAAAATTAACTACTGTATAATTACAAAGATAATTAAGTAAATAATTTTGGCTAGACAGAAATCCGAATCTAACTGCCAAACAGGGAACCCGATTGGAGTCCCATCTTCTCCCACAAGTCTCTCCTGCCTAGGCGGTCATGTGTGCCAAGTTTCGTACTAAACCGACGCCGTTTCGTGATTTTGGGGTGTCAACATCTCGAATTCAAATTTCTTAAGGAACTAGTTTGCCTAGACCGAAATCCGGCTTTAACTCCCAAATCGGGAACCCGATTCGAGCCCCGTCTTCTCCTGCAAGTCTCTCTTGCCTAGGCGGTCGTGTGTGCCAAGTTTTGTGCTAATCCGACCCCGTTTGGTGATTTTGGGGCGTCAACACCTCGAATTCAAGTTTCTTAAGGAACTAGTTTGCCAAGAGTGAAATCCAACTCTAACTCCCAAATCGAGAACCCGATTGGAGTCCTGTCTTCTCCCACAAGTCTCTCATGCCTAGGCGGTTGTGTGTGCCAAGTTTCGTACTAAACCGATGCTGTTTGGTGATTTTGGGGTGTCAACACCTTGAATTCAAATTTCTTAAGGAACTAGTTTGCCTAGATCAAAATCTGGCTCTAACTCCCAAACCGGGAACCCGATTTGAGTCCCGTCTTCTTCCACAAGTCTCTCGTGCCTAGGCGGTCGTGTGTGCCAAGTTTCGTGCTAAACCGACGCCGTTTCGTGATTTTGGGGCGTCAACACCTCAAATTCAAATTTCTTAAGGAACTAGTTTGCCTAGACCGAAATCCGGCTCTAACCCCCAAATCGGGAACCCGATTCGAGCCCCGTCTTTCCCTACAAGTTTCTCGTGCCTAGGTGGTCGTGTGTGTCAAGTTTCGTTCTAATCCGATGCTATTCGGTGATTTTGGGGTGTCAGCACCTGGAATTCAATTTTTTTAATGAACTAGTTTGCCTAGACGAAATCCGTCTCTAACTCCCAAACCAGGAACTCGATTGGAGTTCCGTATTCTCCCACAAGTCTCTTGTGCCTAGGAGGTCGTGTGTGCCAAGTTTCATGCTAAATCGACGCCGTTTGGTGATTTTGGGGCGTCGACACCTTGAATTCAAGTTTTTTAAGGAACTAGTTTGTCTAGAGTGAAATCCGGCTCTAACTGCAAAACCGGGAACTCGATTGGAGTCCCGTCTTCTCCCACAAGTCTCTTGTGCCTAGGCGGTCCTGTGTGCCAAGTTTTGTGCTAAATCGACGCCGTTTGGTGATTTTTGGGCGGCGAATTCAAATTTCTTAAGGAACTAGTTTGCCTAGAGTGTAATCCAGCTATAACTCCCAAACCAGGAACCCGATTGGAGTCCTGTCTTCTCCCATAAGTCCCTCATGCCTAGGTGGTTGTGTGTGCCAAGTTTCGTGCTAATCCGACCCCGTTTGGTAATTTTGTGGCGTCAACGCCTTAAATTCAAGTTTCTTAAGGAACTAGTTTGCCTAGAGTGAAATCCGACTCTAACTCCCAAACCGGGAACCCGATTCAAGTCCCGTTTTCTCCTAAAAGTCTTTCGTTCCTAGCCGGTCGTGTGTGCCAAGTTTCATGCTAATTCGACGCTGTTTGGTGATTTCGGGGCTTCAACACATCGAATTCAAGTTTCTTAAGGAACTAGTTTGCCTAGAGTGAAATCCGGCTCTAGCTCCCAAACCAGAAACCTGATTGGAGTCCCGTCTTCTCCCACAAGTCTCTCATGCCTAGGTGGTCGTGTGTGCCAAGTTTCGTGCTAAACCGATGCCGTTTGGTGATTTTGGGGCGTCAACACCTCGAATTCAAATTTCTTAAGGAACTAGTTTGCCTAGACCGAAATCCGGTTCTAACTCCCAAACCGAGAACCTGATTCGAGCCCCGTCTTCTTCCACAAGTCTCTTGTGCCTAGGCAGTCGTGTGTGCCAAGTTTCGTGCTAAACTGACGCCGGTTGGTGATTTTGGGGTGTCAACACCTCGAATTCAAATTTCTTAAGGAACTAGTTTGCATAGACCGAAATCCGGCTCTAACTCCCAAACCGGGAACCCAATTCGAGTCTCGTCTTCTCCCACAAGTCTCTCGTGCCTAGGCGGTCGTGTGTGTCAAGTTTTGTGCTAATCCGATGCCGTTTGGTGATTTTGGGGCGTCAACACCTCGAATTCAAGTTTTTAATGAACTAGTTTGCCTAGAGTGAAATTCGGCTCCAACTCCCAAACCGGGAACCCGATTGGAGTCCCGTCTTCTCCCACAATTCTCTCGTGCCTAGGCGGTCGTGTGTGTCAAGTTTCGTGCTAAACCGACGTTGTTTGGTGATTTTGGGGCGTCAACACCTCGAATTCAAGTTTCTTAAGGAACTAGTTTATCCAGAGTGAAATCCAACTCTAACTCCCAAATCGGGAACCCGATTCGAGTCCCGTCTTCTCCCATAAGTCTCTCGTGCCTATGCGGTCGTGTGTGCTAAGTTTTGTGATAAACCGACGCCGTTTGGTGATTTTGGGGCGTCAACACCTCCAATTTAAATTTCTTATGGAACTAGTTTGCATAGACCGAAATCCGACTCTAAATCCCAAATCGGGAACCCGATTGGAGTCCCGTCTTCTCCCACAAGTCTCTCGTGCCTAGGCGGTCGTGTGTGCCAAGTTTCGTGCCTAGTCTCTATTCTTTTGGGCTGTGTACAGTTAATTTATGGTTATTCTTAGCTTAGAATGCAAAGATACATTTTATACCTGATTTTCTGGTGATGGTGTATATGGATTCTCATCTCCTGCAGATTCCCTAAATGCCCGGTGGCCACTCGATGTATCAGGAACCTATGATAGTCAATACATAATGTGTTAATCATATTCGAATTTTATTATACATATGTACATATATGTTGTGTGAAAATTTAACTATCAAACAATTTAATTTATATTAAACCTGTCTGTTGGGATCCACACTCGCTCCCTGTGACACAAAGGCCATCATCACGAAGCAATATATTTTCTTCCAATTGTTGGCTCATATACGGTTCGATTTGTAGATCAGTCGAACTTATATCAAATAAACCTCTTTGAGACATCTTCACCACCACTTGCCAGTCTGGTTCTAATGGGTCTGCAACATACTAAACTTGCTCTGCTTGGGACGCCATGATGAAAGGTTCATTGGTAATTCGATCATCTCGGTACAACAAATGATTGAAGTTGACCAACGTGAAATTGAAGACATCTTCTTTCTTTCCGTGAATGTTGTCAATCCAATCACACTTAAACAACACATGTTTCTTCTCATAGGAATATCGAATCTCAACAATATCTGTCAATTGTCCATAATAGTACGTAGACCCCACACGAGGATTCTTGTCTTTCCGACTAGCATAACTTATGGTATCTGCCTTCAAAGCTACACCACAATTTTGTGTGGCTTGACGGTCATCCATGGCCTTTACTTGATACCGAAACCCATTCATTATATACCCGTTGAACCTCTTTGCCAGGTTATGAGGACCATTTGCCAATAGAATAATCTCTTCAGAAAATGTGACATCAGTAGTCCTTTGCAAAGTTTGGACCTATTTAAAACAAAAATGTAAAATTTAAAATGTGTTCGACTTAGGTAACTAGAATTTGTAGACTTAAATACATACATGTTCCTTAAACCAAATGTGAAAAGTTTCAAAATGTTCACGCCGAAGCTGATGATCGTCGACACGAGGCATTTTGAGCTTAAGTACTTCAAGGTGTTTGCCGTGTAGATTGAAAATTTATCAATACAAAAAATTTGGTTCAAAATTCAATAAAACATAATAAATTATTGAGTGAGTGACATAACCTACTTTATGAATGGTTAAACTGCGCTTGTATTGAATAAGATATACCGATGAGCTTGTACCCAAGAAGTATTATCAAGATAAAAGCTTGTGTTTTCACCAACAGCATGACCCAGATTATCATCACCACTATACTTCCTCACGGGTCGACTAGATTTGGTTTCCACATCATTGAGATATTGTGCACAAAAATTCATGCATTCTTTCATAAGATATCCTTTAGCAATTGAACCTTCAGGATGAGCTCTATTACACACATATTGCTTCAAAGTAAGAAGATACCTCTCAATTAGATACATTCATCGAAGCTGAATCGCTCCAGCCAATAATGCTTCGTCAGCTAGATGTATATGCAAGTGCTCAATTATATCAAAAAAAGTCAGAGGAAATATTTTCTCTAGATGACAAAGTGTTACGGCGATACGATCTTGAATATATTGCAAATCCATCACACGATTCACTTTGGAACACAATTGTCTAAAGAAATTGCTCAATTCAATCAAGGGTTCAATTACATTCTTCGGTAATGATCTTCGAATAGCAAATGGAATAAGTTATTGCATCAGAATATGACTATCGTGGCTCTTAAAACCCCTAATACTTCTATCATGTGAGCGCACACGACGTGATATATTGGATGAATACCTGTCGGGAACTCTTACTTCCTTCAACACTTTCAAGAACAAATCTTTCTCATCCTTGGTCATCGTGAATTGTGCTGGTGGTAAATAAGCTTTATTCGACCCTCTTAACTGCAAATGTAGGGGTTTTCTAATATTCATATCTTGTAAATCACGCCGAGCATTAACACCATCCTTCGATTTTCCTGCAACCCTAATATTGTCCACAACACATTGTTACAAACATTCTTCTCTATATGCATCACATCGAGGTTGTGACTTATTAGATTGTGCTCCCAATATGGCAGTTCATAAAAGATACTCTTTTTCTTTCAGCTATGGGTGCGATGTCCAGCTTTCTTCTTCTCTACTTGTCTCTTATGCCTCTCCTTAAGGTCATCCCTCTTGTATTGGGTTAAAATACCCTCAGATTCTAATTGTAGCACCATCTCAGTTCCAGACAACAATTTTGGTTTGAGTCTGACTTCCCAACTACCATCAAATGATACTTTATCCTTTCGGAATTTCTGGCCACTAAGTAAAAATCTGCGATGACCCAAGTATGATTGTTTCCTACTATGTTTCAACCAACACAATGTAGTTTTCTTTTTGCAACAAGGACATGCATATTCGCCTTTAGTTTTCCATCCTGACAAGTTTGCATATGCAGGAAAATCACTAATTATCCACAGTAAAGCTGTATGTATTTGAAACATTTGATTTGTTAATGCATCAAATGTGGAGACACCGTCATTCCATAGTTCTTCAACTTCTCAATCAACAGTTTTATATACATATCAATCTTGTCACCAGGTCCTTTCGAGCCGTCAATAAGCACGGATAAAATTAGAAATAGTTGCTTCATACACATCCATGGCGGCAAGTTGTTTGGAATAAACACGATAGGCCAAGTGCTATGAACTGTGTTCATCGTCCTGAATTGGTTAAAACCATCAGATGCTAAGCCAAGCCTTACACTTTGGCAATCATTACTAAAGTTAATATTCCGACGGTCAAAATCTTTCCATGCAAGGGAGTCAGCAGGATGCCTAAAGACACCGTCATCAGTTCGTTCCTCTACATGCCATCTCATTAACTTGGCTGTCTTGGATGACATAAACAACCTCTGCAACCTTGGCTTTAAAGGAAAATACCTCATCAGTTTTGTAGCTATTCGTTTGCCACCTTTGTTAGGACCATTTGAACCACCATCACCATTTGATTTCCATCTAGAACTGTTGCATATGACACATTTATCAAGATTGACATCCTCATTTCGAAACAACATGCAACTGTTGGGACAAGCATCCCACGTCTCACACGTGAAGCCCAAATCTGTTGTGACCTTTTGAGCTTTATAATATGAGTTTGGGAGTTTCACACCCAACGGGAACGCCTTATTCAATAACTCAAGCAACATGTCAACAGACTTGTCTGTCCACTGATTAATCACCTTCAAATGTAGAAGTCGAACAATGAATGATAAAGATATGAACTTCTGACAACCCGGATACAATTCACTTTGTGCATCTTGAAGAAGTTTGAAATACTTTGCAGTCTCTGCATTTGGACCGAGCTGGGGTTCAGATGCATGGGGATCAGGCCCCTGTGGTTCATTACCCTCAATTCTTGTACCGACATGTGGATTTCCCATAGCCCCTTGTATCATTCCAACTATATCATCCCCAATGTTTAAATTAGCCAATGTTTCATTCTCTCGATTACCATGCAGAGATACATAAGATTCCCCATGATTAATCCAATGTTTATACTTTTTAAAAAAACCATTCAAAATCAGATGCTCCCGTACACCCTCTCGTACAAGATGGTATCGATTCTCACACTTCCTACACGGACAACTGATTATCGAAACTTCAACCTTATTGGTGTAGGCAAACACAAAGAACTCATCAATCCCATTAATGTATCCCCTCGACATCCTATTTGGCAAATCAATCCAACTCTTATCCATCATCTGTACTTCCCTTAAATATCGCTTCTGCACACATCCACAAAAATATCTCATCAAAGTAACTCTAAATATAATACCTACATATTCATGCACCATGATACTTATCTGTCCAATTTCTCTCAAATAGGTAGGTGGTCTTATCCCAGTTAGTTATTTACCGATTTGATGGGAGAACATAAAAAATGAAATACTTATACAACAACACGTGGGACATAAAAATGCTGCAAAACACCATGTATTCCATCACTAATTCAACAAGTCTAGAACATCAAGAGGTGCACAGAACATCATAGACTTTAAGAGCCAGGAAAAAAAAAATGCAGACAAAAATAATTTCACCCTCATCTCTCAAAACAAGTAGTACACATCCATTCCATAGCAATGAATTTAGCTATCCATTAAATTTTAAGGATCTAAAATGAATTGATTTGAGACGGAATATGAAGATCATATTCATTCAGACTTCTTAAGCTTAAAAAACTTTTGAGTAAGACACTTAGTTTTAAAAAATACGACAAGTTTTGACATGAATAAGACGCTTAGTTTTAAATGTTTGTGCTTGTTAAACTTCTACCTCCCTATCTAATACATGTGGTCATGCACTAATGCATTAATGGTATCCATTAGTCAATGACCTTCACAGTTGTCTTTTCTCTAATTTGCCTATTAATGTCAACTTCTTTGTCACATCATCGTTTTTTTATTTTCTGTTGCTTTAATAAGAGATCTAGCACCAAATCTTACATATTAAGTAAGATGATTACATGTTAAGTCATAAATCTTGCACTAAGAAAGTATGTATCACCAGTTAATGTCAGAGTTTGGATGTGATTGATACCTTTCAAGACTCCAATCAACTAGTGGTTTTAAAATCTTTTTGTTTTGGAAGATTTCTTGATGAGCTGAGATATGTTGCTTTTGTGGGTTATTTAAAATAAATAAATAAATAAATAAAAGAGCTAGAAACATAATCAAAAGCTAATTTAGATAAGAGAAAGGAACCACTGTAACACTTTATCACTTTTTTTAGCACTATTTCTAATTGAAATTGCTACTATTTTTAATTATTAAACTTTGGTCCTTGTTGTCTTCACGAGGAGAATACATATATGACCAAAAAGACCACTACCTTGACTTTGAGTGCTCTCCCTTTTTCAAAGCTTACTAAAAACAACATACATAGACGGGTGATCCTATTGTCTGTATTTATGTGTACTTGTATGTACATATACACTACATATTCTTAGGCATTGTTTGGTATTAATTTTTAAAAAGGTCAAGTAATTTAAAAAGTGATCAAAAGGCCATCACACAATAATTCAAAGCATTGATCTCACTATCTCACACCATTGATCTCACTTTCGCAGAATTCACTAGAAGGCCATCACACAATATATCCTTAAAAAAAAACATCACTATATATCCCACCATATACATCACACCCTAGAGCATAACATGCCTTATAGTACTTTGATATTGTGTGGCCCCCACAAATGTGTCACGTGACAAACACGAATTTTGGCAACAATACATATCAATGACAACAATGTCCTTTCACAACGGACAAGACCAAATGAAACATTAAAAAATATATGGAATTAATTGGATCATAAATTCAACTATTGAGATTTATTGATAAATCTCCCTTTAAAATATGTTAATAAGTGTACTCAAATCAATCATTAACTTGAGTATCACATGCATATTATTGACTAATATACCATGTTGGACATATCAATCAATTTTAAGTTTGTTGATTTGAATAATAAACCTCCATGAAGAAAAATTATTCAGTGTGCACGTGATATACATGGTCTTATTCTAAACAAATTTTAACAAAGATTTCCACATAAAAGTAATAATATACAAAATATATATAATGATATAACAAAGTTATAGACCTATTATTTTAAAACATAAGAAGTATTTCATAATATCAAAAATATCATTGACACATTATTTCAGTAAATAATTTTGTATAATAATTTCAGAATTATAATAGTATTTTTCATAAATCAATAGTTAATATTTTTGTCACATGCAACACTAAATAATTTTCACACCACGTGAATCAAAATACTAGTTGACCTATCCCTCACGACTTTCATCTCAGATGATCCCCATCCCCTCTCAACCACGTGAATCAAAATGGTTGTCAAACTAGAAGCCATATACAGTGGTACACTCTATTTGGTTGGTGAGAAAATGGAAAAGAAAAGGATGGAAAGTTAAAAGAGAATGTGATGGGCGTATTGCTTACCCGAGAGCTTGAAGAGCTTCTCCACAACCGCCCCATTGTTGGGAATGTGAAATATGGAATGTGTTTGGTGGTGGTGGTGGTGTTGTAAAGGCATATGTAGTATTTATAGCAATAAAAATTACTATTCTCAAATAATTCCAACTTTTAGGATTGAGGCTTGTTTTCAGAATATTGAATTATAGTAAAAAAAATTTTAAAAAATTACTAAAAAAAAAAAAGTTAACTCTTCTCTTTATTTTTTTAACATACATTTTTTTGTAAAAAATTTAAAAAATCACTCATTATCAAATTAGGCCTGAATTTGGAGATAACCTAGATGAGAATACATTTTTTTTTGGTTTTTTTTTTTTTTTTGGTGTGGATTTTTAATGATTATTTAATTCATTTTCAGACTATTTATTCAATTAAAATTTAAAAAATTTACTAAAAGCTCATTACAAAAAATCAGCATAAAACTTTTTGCCAAACAAAACCACATTAATTAAACACTAGAACCAATTACAAAATCAACTATAAAAAATAATCTTAACTATACATATTAGATTGTGATCTCCATTATAAAAGATAGTGTTTTACTTATTATATTATTGATTTTATAATTGATTATGTGTTTATTGATGATGAAAACCTCATACGGAGTAGGAGGTTGATCTCATATTTGCAATAAAAGTCATTTACATAGTTGAAGAAACAATTTAAATGTAAATATAAAGTTGTAAAAAATCTCCCAAACCATTATAGAATACAGAGGAGTTCAAAGAAGATGAAGTTGGGATGTCGAAAAAACAGTTCTTCCTAATAATTTTATAATAATGAGTGACGAAATGACTCATGTTCAACTTTCAACAATCCGAGTGCATCTTCTAAGGAGACATAAATATATAATATATATATATATAGAGAGAGAGAGAGAGAGCATACAAGTGTCACTCGCTAAGTGAGTGAGAGAGGAGCGTTTTTGGTAACGTTTTTGTTTATTTTTAGAAAAACATAAATTACAAACGCATTTAGTTTGAGCAAATTGTTTAAAAAATTTTAAAAATATAAATTAAAAAATATGTTTGTTCAGACCTAAAATATTTATATTTATTTTTATTATTTATGACAATGGGATCACACACATTATAATTGAAAAAAAAATTAATTAAAAAATAATTGAAAAAAATTATTTGAAAAAAATGAAAAAAATAATTGAAAAAAAATTAATTGAAAAGAAATAATTAAAAAAATATTTGAAAAAAATGAAAAAAATTAATTAAAAAATAATTGAAAAAAAAATTAATTGGAAAAAAAGAAATATTTGAAAACAAATTGAAAGAAAAATTATTTAAAAATAAAATATTTGAAAAAAAATTAATTGTAAAAAAAAAATTGAAAACTAAAAACGTAAACTCAATTTTTGAGTTTACATTTTATTTTCAAATTTATAAATTGAGACAACTATTTATAAACTAAAAAAGTTATTAAATAAATTTTTATAATAATTTTTAAAATTTTTATAAATATAAACTGAAAACTAAAAATGAAATGATCATACTTTATAAAGTTTTTTTAGCATTTTACCTCGCTGCCATTATTTATTCCGTCTAAATTGACAGAATTTGACATACACGCACGGAAAGATAGAGTAGGTATTGAATTTTATGTAAAAAGACCAATTTGTCCAAAATTTCATCATCTTCGCTATCATCTTCTTCCTTAGATTACTCTGAAAGCCCTAACTGTACATGATCTGTTGTTATCACCTCTGAAAACCACTATCATCGTCTTCTCCACTATCAAATCGGTTTTTATCACCTCTTTACCACCAACCGCCGCACCAGTCACCTCCCCTGCAACTTGAATACACCAGTGTAAATGATCCGTTGTTGGACCCCTGCTTCTCTCGCAACATCACCATTTCTACAGGCCGGCGACGATGAAGAAAAGTAATGAAGGAAGTGATCTGAGGGGGAGACACGGCCGTAGATGGTCGATATGAGGGTGGGAGGTGGCGAGGTATGGGTTTCTAAAATTGCTTTGTCCAAACTTCAGATTGTGTAGCATTTATGCTATGCTCTGTTTGAAATTGGTTTTCTTTGAAATGGAAATCAGGTTAATGGAGGACGTATGCATTGGCATAGAATTAGGCATCTTTTGACAACATTCAATTTTATTCAAAAAGTTAACATAAGTTATCAAACCATTCTCTCTACTTTTCTATATATATATACACATTATACATTATATTTTTTTATATTGTAATATAAGATTAAATTAGAAATAGAGTTAAGAAGTTAGAAAAATTATGTGATTAAATTAAATTAATTGTATAATAAAAAGATAGAATGAGAAAATAAAAAGGAAAAGGAAAAAAAATAGAATGTATTAGGGTCATTTTTACATTTTTTGTTAACAGTGTTAGTGGTGCACTTTATTCTAAAATTATAAAAGAGTAAGTGACTATTTCCAAATGATAGGAATAAAATACAAATAAATTAAACTACAGCATAAAGCGAATTTTACCCTAAAAAAAATTAGCTATTAGAATGTCTTACCTAACTTCTCGGGTGCATTTATAGCCATCATATTTTATTAAGAATAAAGGTTGAGACCCCCTTCATCCCCTTTAGTTTTGATTGGTTAACTTTTTTTTTTTTTTTTCTTCTCACCCAATCCTCAACCTCCATGTGTGTGAGGGGGTTGTGGGGGTGGGTGTTTTAAGGGGGTCTAAATCAATGCCCTTTTATCAATTGGCAACGAATATGTTATACATGATTATTTAGGAATTAAGATCTTCTCCTTTTTGAATCAAAAAAAAAAAAGATCTTCTCCTTCATCTCTCTCCTTAATTTCCTTTTTGTTAGGTCATTGGGTCCACTTTTGGATCCAATTTTGATGATCCGAATCGTTCACATTTTAAGATTTGTTGAGTATATCATATTTGTAAAAAATCAAGTTGATCGGATATCGGAAACCATGTGTTCGGAAAACTGTTTATTAATTTTTTTTTAAAAATAGTTTGTAGTTTAATGATCCGAACATGTAGTTTTTGATATCCGATCAACTTAATTTTTTACAGGTATGATATACTCAACAAATCTTCTTAAAATGTGAAAGGTTCGGATCATCGAAATTGAACCCAAAAGTGGGCCCAATGGCCTAGCAAGGAGGGAGTTAAGGAGAGAGATAAAGGAGAGGATCTTGATTCATTATGTAGACGGAGCAACTATATGTACTGCTGCTATATCTAATTTAACATTGATTCACTGTTATCGTCTTATTACCAATATTTTTACTTGATTTTTCTTATGTCACGTGTCTTTCATTTTTTATTTAAAACAAAAAATTAGATAGATGAGAGTAATAGGACTTGAACCAACAAAAATAAATAAATAAATAAATAAGAGAAGTGAGTCCAACCTTAGATTTTAAAAGTACTAATGAAGACTCTTATCATTTAACATGCACATAATATATAATAACTATTTTATTTTATTTTTACTTATTTGAATTGCACATGTATCACGTACGTCAACCATTAGTATAAATTATGTTTGATGTTTGGGAGTTCACTGTACATTGTTTTGGACTATTCTTGAAAATTTAGGTTTTTGAACTAGGGAGAAAAAAAATTGAAAAAATAAGAAAATTGATTTGATTCAGATCAACTCACAATTAGATTTACATGGTTCAGTTTTGGTTCTTAATATATGTGAACCCTACTTTGCGGTTCGGTTCGTTGTTTTATAGTTGTGATTTTGTGTCGAAACCGAACCGGACTGTTTAGATATTTATTATTTATGGTAGACACCATATATATATTCATAAATGGTTAACTCTTTGCTGTTGTATAATAGGAAAACTAGTTCTCAACAATTTTTGTATGTAAAATAATGATATGTTACTTATTTATGAGTAAGTTATGATTACGTTATGAATGATGATAAAGTTTATGAAAGTCGTGATTCTAAACTGAACTGAACCATATTTTAGTTTTAAATTTTATAAAACTGTAAGTAGTAATTTGATCTTGGTTATTTAAAAAATGAATCAAACCGAACCATGCTCACCCTTATTATGTACAACTAATTGTCTCATCACACAATAATTTGTATTATGTTTTGTATTTTTCTTTCTTCCAATTTTTCAAAAAAATTATGACCTCTCTCTCTATATGTTGATAAAGAAAAGAAGGGCGTGATGGATCCAATTCCAGAATGGTTAACAAGGCTATGGCAAGTGTGGGATGTTCGAGGGTTGGTTCTACTTAGTCTCACATTACAAATTATTCTTTTCATGCTTGGCAAACGTAGAAAGTACACAATCTCAGTGTGGATTGGTGTCATTGTTTGGTTGGCCTACTTGATGGCCGATTTTGTGGCAACTCTGGCCTTTAGCATGCTCTCTGACCAGCGCAATGCTAAGCCTAATGGCGGATTGGGGGCGATATGGGCACCCTTGCTTTTGCTGCACCTCGGTGGCCCAAACACAATAACTGCTTTTTCAGTGGAGGATAATCATTTGTGGATGAGGCACTTCATAGGATTAGGTGTTCAAGCTGTTGTGGCTGTTTATGTCATTCTTTTGTCCTGGAGAAATTCCTTGCTTTCTTTTCTGTCAATTCCAGCGTTCGTGGCTGGAATTGGAATTATTAGTATCACTGCAGGAAATTCGTTTTTTAGCGGCATTTTAAAAACGCCGCGAAAAGCCTTAAAAACGCCGTAATATCTTATAGCGACATGTTAAATTTTCGCCGCTGATACGGCCGCCGCAATAGCTACCCAACGTTTGAAAAACGTCGCTAAAAATATTATACGGCGTTTCTTAAAACGCCGCAAAATCTCTAACGACCATCTCACCCGCCGTCCGAAATTAACGTGTGACGTCAGAATGATGTCATTTAGTGGCGTTTTTTGAAAAAAAATGTTTTTTTTTTTTTTTTTTTTTTTGGGGGGGGGGAGGGGGGGGGAGGGGGCCTGCTGCTGATGCAAAAATATAAAATAAAATACCATTGTCTCCATGTCAAGACCCATACACAAGCGATTCATAATATAGATTATTCTGCTGTAAATGCAAGCATCAAGACTAAGATTAACAATTGTCTCCATGAAAATAAAGTGAGCTTTATTTACAAACAACATTCATATAGGTGAATACGGAAAAGTTCCAATTTCCAAAGAAATGAAAGTATGTACAGCACATACAATTGAGAAGAACATCAAAACTGCCCTCTATTTAAATCATTAAAGTTCCTCTATCATCATCATAATTGTCACCTCATCATCGAATTGTGTTTCACGGTCTAAAATATTTTGAAGAGATTAAAACCAGAGAAAACAACAGCCAACACCACAAATCCACTGAACTTGGATAATCACCATCGTTCCTTTCATACAAATTTCCCAAAGCCAGCTTAGGGAAAGCACAAACCAAACAAGTAATCCATGAATGTTTGCCAGTGGGCTATGCAAAGCTTGGTGATAGTCACCTATGCTTTGTTATTATTTTTGGTTTGCTTTTGCTTGATGGCCAGGGGGTTAAGTAGGACCTGCCCTTGTCTCCATTGCTTCAAAATAATACAATCTTCAAGGATCCTGTGTGAAAAAAAAAAAAAATTAAGGCAACAAAATAAAGCAACAGATTAAAAAAACTGAGCGTAACATTGTAAAAAACTAGAAGCTATGAAAAACGATATGCTGGTTTTACTATGTCCCAACGAATGGTTAGGCATTGTCCTATAATTCAATGCACTTTGAATTTGAGCTCAGCTTGTTACATAGAAGAGGAGATTTATCTAGAATTTAGCATCATGTTTTGATAGGGAGCACATCTGATTTGGAACCAAGTTGCCTTTACAAAGTTCATGATGGCAAAATAGCATATTTGCCTCAGCCCATGTTCTCTTCGATATTGCATATTGTTGGTCTACGTTGCATATAACATACTATCTCAACTGTTTCTCTCATTTTATATTCAATTGGTGAGACTCTAACTTCCATAATGTCATGTCTAATTCCCTCTTTTCTTTTAAGTGCCTCAATCCAGATTCTAAAGATCAATGATTAAGGAAAAAAGAGAAATTCAAATCTTTTGCCTTTTCTCTAAATATGGTACTATTGCTTCTTATCTAAAATCTTTCTCCCAAGGGTCATTATATGTATCAAAAAACAGAAAGAAAAAAGGAACCTACATCCACAGATCTTTCATATTTGTCTACTATATTAAATAATGGGTTTACATGAAATATATCTAAATAAATGAACCCACATAAAGTGAACTGCGTAATCTCACTTTCTTTAAGGAGGGAGATTCAAGTCCTTAGCAATTGGTAAAATTTTCAAAAACCATTTGGTGGCCATCTCAAATGACTTGTCTCCCTTATTTAGGATACAACAGCGTAACTATATATCGTATTGGCTCAGAACTATACATCGTACTGGCTCAAACATGTACGTCTTATTGGCTTAGACCATCTCAAATGACTTGTCTCCCTTATCATTTTCAGCAAAATCAACTCGTAATTGCCGGCCATTGATGTCATACCCTTGGAGATTACGGCGAGCACTTAAAGCTGTCTCTTCATCCTTATATTCACAGAATCCATAACCTTTTGGTTTCCCAGTTTCTCTATCAATAACTAATCTGAATAAGGAAAAAAGAAATCAAATAAACATGCAAATCACTGTCGTTTAAAGAAAGTGAGAAATTAAAGATACAAAATAATTTACTAAGGGGCATGGCATATCCCTTCAACACAAAACAAAGAGACCACTTATCTCTAGAAATCTTGTTAAAAAAGAACAGGCATTTTCCACTTTCATAAGATAGAAGGAAAATAAGTTACTTGTCTAAAGAGTGTTGGGTTGAACAACAAAGATGGGTAAGTCCACGAAACTACCCACTTACCCAACTCAAATCCACCTTGCATCCTTTTATGGGAAGCACTTGATTAAGTTTCATTACACTCATATGCATCAATTAGACAGTGGTAGTCTCCAGTACCAATCAGAGGTATGTGTGCCGCGTCATCAAGGCAGTTTTGTCTTAGGCGCTTACTTCACTCAATATCAACTCGGGTCCCTTTTCCGGAGTCATAAGACTCAAAACAAATACAGCAAAAGGTCTTCTTTGACCAATCCTATTATCATCTACTAAGACTCAGCACAGTAGCCCTGTTTTGACAAAAGGAATGGAGCAGTCTCATCTCAGAGTACCACTTAAAGCTTTCCAAAATATTAAGGTGCTCATTGGCAAGTTGCCAACTTGTTATCCAAAGAGGGGGTAGGAGCTTCCAGTTGAGACCAGGGTCAGATAACTCCCATTGGAGGCAACATATTATGGCTCGACAAAACAAGAATGTCTACCTATGGAGGCAATATATCACCCATCTCGCAGATAAGCATAATCATGTGATTGGTTATCTGGGAAAAAAAAAATAACAAATGAACAAACAAACACTTACCTTGTCAGGTGCATTCTGTACATATAAAAAAATAACACATGGTCATTAATGCAGGTGTCAAATTCCAAAGATTAGCCTCGTCCAAACTTTATCCTGAGATATCTATTTGCCACAATGCTGCCTGAAGGCTCCAGTTAATGTAGTAGCCCCGTATTTGGAATTTCTATTTTGCACAATACTTTAGGTTTTTGGCAAGTACACTTTTGCATGAATACTACAACAACGGAACCCTTCCACCCTCCCCAAATGCCAATGCCAGTGCCATTGTACCTCAGCCTCTGTGACTCTATCCCCAACCCCTTACACATGGAAAATCACCTTACTCCATTTCCGAGTCGACACAACTATAGGTACTCGACAGCATATGACATCAGCAAAATAACTTCAGTATTCATGCCAGTAACATTCAAAGAAACATCAATTGATAATATTAATTGCTCAACTTTGTCATACTACCCTCGTAGTTTCCAAAAGCCAACCATCAGCATCCTTGTTTGAACCCAAAGATGTATGAATATTAGCAAAATAACTCGAATTTGCTTCATTAACTGCAATTCAGGTGCAATCCTAAATTAAATGGCACCATACTAAAATGCCGATACTGAAAGAAACCACACCTTTGTTTTGAACAGAACAAATTCTAGGGTTTTCAATAATAGTTTTTTCTTTTCACAAAAAGCTTACCTGAAGGACACAACAGGCCCAACCTCCTCGCAGATTTGTATAAGCTGTTCTTCAGAGCGTCATAGGGTATATTACCAACTGCCACGACATTGAACCAAACAAACATCAGGAAATTTGAAAATATGATCCTCTAATAAGTTAGGGTTAAAAGGATGATGCATTTTCTTTCGTTTTCTTCTGCGATTTGTCCATAACCAAACGGAGCTTAATTAATTGATTATCTCTATCTATGAAAGACAAAATAGAGAGGGTGAGATACATCCACCAAATCCAAAACAATGAATCCAAAACAATGAACTCAAAACCATGACAAATCAGAGATCTGAGTTCATACAAAACAAATGCATATATAATAAAAACTTACAGATTTGAGTTCTGCAACAAAAAAAAGAGACCGATTGACCGAGATCTGGAGAGCTTCAAATCTGAGTCGATCGAGATCTGGAGATCTGGAGAGCTTCAAATCCGAGTCGATCGAGAGTGTTTGAAATCGAGTCGAAGGGGTTTCTAAGCGAGAGAGAGTCTGAGTTTAGATAACAAATTATGTGAGACTGAGAGGGAGACTGAGAGTTTAGATAACAAATCGAAAGGGTTTCTAAGCGAGAGAGAGTCTGAGTTTCAAAGCGAAACTTGTGTGAGACTGAGAGGGAGACTGAGAGTGAGACTGAGGGAGAGACGTTTTGAAAGGGACGGAGCATTGAACGGTGTTCACCAGTTGACCCAAATGGTGCCGTTTTGCTGAGATATGATACAACGTTTTTGAAAACGTTGTATTTGAATAATCTATAATGGCGTTTTTCATAAACGCCATAAAAGAACCGTTGTCGTAGCCCTCTTTTCCTGTAGTGTATGGAGAAAGAACATGGGTTCTCAAGTCAGTAAGTAATGATGACTCGGGATACATTATACCGATTTATGAGTTTTCGGGACTCAGGTGGATCAATTTTTGATCCACATTTAGATAATTATGACGCGAGAGAGCAACAACATGTAAGTGCTTTATTGCTGGGCCTAAAATCGATTATTCGATTTAAGGGATATATGGAGCAATATGAACCTGATCAGATGACTTTTAAGATATGGCATTATCATTTGGGTGGTGATACATTATGGAAAGCATTGAGGCTGAAACAGGGTTGATGTATGATTTATTGTACACAAAGGCAGTTGTAACTTATACCATGGTAGGGTGTATTTTCCACTTGATCAGCTTCGCTTGTACAGTGTGTGTGTTGGTAGGATACTTCTGGCTCACTTTTAGGAATCAACAACACTACTCCAGGGTTGATATTGCCATCACCGGTGTGCTAGTGGTAGGAGCTCTAATTTTGGAGATTTATGCATTTGCTCTATTATTGTTCTCTGAATGGACAATTCTTTGGCTTATTAAAAACAAACATCTCCGACTGGTGATCCGATTGGGAAAAAAGTTTCCTTGGTTATTCCGAATGCTTGAAAAGAAAAGGTGGTCTAAAAGACGGGGCAATTTGATCTACTTGGTTTTTGCCTCGAAGAACAGTTGACATTGACGACTTGGATTAGGAGGAGAATTCAGTGGTTGCATGAAATTCTGGAAATTGTCAAGTGGTACACGCACAAGACTTGTGTGGATGTCCAATCTGCTTCTAAACTACCTAGCATGATTTTGAGCCACATAAAGTACTTGGCTGATGAACATGCTGTTATACTTCATCATAATACTGGTACAACTACAAGTGAAGTTAATGAACTGAATAATGAAGAAAGGGACACAGATTTGGTTCGGAGAGTTTTTTGCAAAAAAAAAATTTGTTTGGCACATTGCAACAGAAATGTGCTACCATCTTTGGGACTCAAATACTTGTCAAAGCAAGCAAGCTAGTATTAAGGACACATGCAGAAATCTGTCACATTACATGATGTATCTACTCCTCACTTGCCCTTCACTGTTGCCTGTTGATGTACGGAGAGTTTTTGGCTCAGACGATCACAGATCAAGTGATCACAGGTTCTATTATATCAACATGCTCCGATTGGTTCTCAAGAATAAGAATGTGTATAATGTAAGTGAAGCTTGCAGAGCATTGGAAGAGAGAGGCACGCGACCAAGTTCATTTTTTAATTCGACCACGGTAATAATAGAGGCAATTGGTTTTGCATTAGAGTTGAAGGAAAAGAAAATGGAAGATAGATGGAAATTATTTAGAACGATGTGGTGGAGTATGATATGTTATGCAGCAATGAAGGCTCAGACAAAGGTGACCTTCTTAATTTGGTTTGGTTTTCTCTCCCCCAAATAGTTCAAACCGGAGATGATCATCATTTTCATGACCATGATATTGGTGGCCAATATTTTGCTGATAGTATCGCAATAGAGAGGAATTTAATTAAACAACTAGCAGTGTTATTCCGCGAGACCTCAGAAAAAAAAAAAAAAAGAAAAAGAAAAAAAAGTCCCACAAATCTCCAACATTACTCTTCAAAATAAAAATCTTACAACTCTCCAACATTACTCTTCAAATTAAAAAAAAAAAAAAAAGAAGTCCCACAAGTCTCCAACATTACTCTTCCGGGAATTAACTGAAAATGAATTAAATTGGCAATATTCGCCCTTTGTAATCTTGTTATTAAATAAATTATACATATGTAATGTAATAATGTAAATAGTAATTTATCTTTTATCTTATTTTTCTTTCAATTGGAGATTTTTTTTTTTTTTTTTTTTTAAGAACACGAGGCTCTTTCTCTTTTCTTTTGTTGTTATATATATATATTTTTGCAGGCCTCGGGCTTTATATGGGTTTGATAACTATCTTTTGTGTAATAAGGCCTAAGCCTTGGAAATTGTAGCCCATGGGGCATTCTTTTTGTGTTATTTCTTATACTAATTGTCTCACATGTTATGTATTCAAACTTTGAGAATATTAAATATGTATTGCTTGTGGACTCCTTTTGTAAATCTCTTACATGATATGAATACAAGAATAGAGATTTGACCAATTGAATTGAGATTGTTATCACTACAAGAATTTGCACTTTTAGCGACCACTTTCCGCGACCAATATAAAAGTTGGTAGCTAGAAGTTATCTTTTGGCAACCAAATATTAATTAGTCGCGAATGATCATTATTTTTGGCGACCAAATATGAGTTGGACACATAGAAGGTCATATTTTGGCGACCAAAAAATGAGTTGGTCGTAGAAAGTGGTATGATTTTGGCGACCAACTATAAATTTGGTCGCGGAAGGTCACATTTTGGCGACCAAAAAATAAGTTGGTCGCGGAAGATAAAAAATAAGTTGGTTGTGGAATTGGCGACCAAAAGTTTGGTCGCCAAAAACTTATTTTTAGCGACAAAAAATATTTTAGTCGCCGTATATTGAGTTTTGGTTACTAAAACAATGTAGTCGCCGAATGGAAAATAAAAAATTATTTTTTATCTTTTGGCGACTAAAATTTTAGTTGCCAAAAAACTTATTTTTAGCGACTAAATATATTTTAGTCGTCGTATATTTAGTTTTGGCTACTAAAACTATTTAGTCGCCGAATGGAAAATAAAAAATTATTTTTTATCTTTAGCGACCAAAATTTTGGTCGCCAAAAACTTATTTCCAGCGACTAAAAATATTTTAGTCACCGTATATTGAGTTTCGGCTACTAAAACTATTTAGTCGCCTAATGGAAAATAAAAAATTATTTTTTTATCTTTGGCGATCAACAGCAACCAAAAAAAGATTAGTCGTCGTATATTTATTTTTTCCGACCAAAAAAAAGTTAGTCGCCAAATTAATACTTTTGGTGACTAATATTTTAGTCGCCGTTAATTAAGCTTTGGCCGCAACAAAATTTTAGTCACCATTTATTAACATTTGCCGACCAAAAACTACTTTTGTCGCCAAAGGTGTGAAAATTTTAGAGGGAAACCAATTGTCCCCGCTTGTTCTCTGTTTAAACAAATCAGATTGTTCTCTCTCTCACACAGATTCTTCTTCACCCCTACCTCGTGCTGGTGCCTCTCTCTCTCTCTCTCTCCTAAACACCCACCGCACTAGGTGGGCTCATCCTCCTTCTCCTCCACTGGTGCCTCCGCCGGATCCGATAGATCATCGAGATCTGAATCAAATTTGAGTCCTCATCTCGATTCCTGATCTCTCTCAACCTTCTCTCTACCACACCCCTCGAAACAAGCCAAACCCTAACCTAACCGCTCAATCTCGACCCTCGTTCGAAGTCCTCTCACCCCCTCTCGAGCCCCAAGTCGCCGTGAAATCGACCAAACGCGCTTGCATTGTCGAAGTCGCGCTCGATTGCTACTTCAAACAGATCTCTCAGATGCCTAGTTGGTCCAAAAAATAGCTTAGAAAACATGAACTAGCTTAGATTACCCAAAGTTGTAGGAATGGGCCAAGTGCTTTGGGTGTTTTTCAAAAGTGTTTTCGGAAATCTTCATCTTCTTCCTCTTCATCATCAGCTAGGGTTTCCTGGTTTTCAAGCTCTTCGAAGATGTCAATGGCGTCGCAATAGCATCTGGACAAGATGCAGCCCCGCCAGAACTACCGTAATCTCTGGCACACCGATCTCATGGACACCATTCAGGTCGACACTCCATGTACTCTCTCTCTCTCTTTCTTTGTCTCTCTCTCTCTCACTTCTGTACTCTAATATGGTATTAATTTTGGTTTGTTTTCTTTGATGCAGATTGTTGCCTTGCGTTTTGGTGGTGAGTACTCTGATGATCCATTTCTGAGATCTGTTTTTTTTTGTTTTCAATTTCTCTTGTTTTGTTAGAGATTTGTAATTTCTTGTGGACTTACTGTTACTACGGTTGACTTGATCTGTGCTTTGAAAATTGAATCTTGCTCTGTTTCTTATTATGTATTTCTTTTGATGGAATTGATGGAATCTTGCTCTGTTTCTTTTTCTTATTATCTATTCTACTTTTAAGAGTGTCTTTATTAAAATTACTTATGTTAGCTAAAGTTTCCATGTTACTCTTAATTAAACTCATTTTTTGGTATAATCTTTGTTCATCCTAATCATCATTAAAATTAACAAATTATTTTGTAATAATATCCTTTTATCAGCTTCATTCTTTGCTGGATATGTTGTTATGCCTTCTGGTCCATAATTGTCTATTCTATAACCAGAAGCTTCTCTTAAACTTTCATCATAAAAAGTTCCAAATTCACTCATCCTTTAGCTACTGCTAATAACTCAGTAACTAAATCTTCTATTCTCGTGGTTTCTCTAGTTACCAATTCTTCTAATGTTTTGACTAACCTTTTTGTTTCAGTATTTTGGGATGCCAATATATCCATTTGTCTTTGTAAGAGATTACACTTATCTTCAAGATAGTTAGACTGTGTGCTAATATATCCTAACAAATTTTTGGTCTCAATTTCAATTTGTTTAGGTTTATCATTTATTATTGTTATAAGATCTCTAATGTCTGTTTTACTTGGTAAGGTATCAAACATACTAATCTTATTGACTTCTATCTTGATAGCATTATAAAGGTCAATCTGAGTATCTACTCAATGATAACACAGAGAAAGTAGGCTATGATATCCCTGGAAAAGACCAACTTTTGAATTCCATCCATCTGTTTTCCAAAGGAAAATGGATAAGATTTTTGGTGAATACAGGAAGTTTGTCTTAGTTTATATAGATGATATTCTTGTATTCAGTAAAAATGAAGAAGAACATCACCATCATCTTCAACAAGTATTTAAACTCTTTGTTGAACATGGTATTATTATAAGTCTAAAATAGAAATTGGTAAAAAATATATCAAGTTTCTAGGAGTAGAAATTAGTGATGGACAAATAAAACTTCAACCCCATATCACACTGCAACAAAATACAGCCGACCACTTTTGCCTTCTGAACATAGGACCTCACATCCCTGGTTAACTCTCTGAATAACTGCATCAATTTAAGTTCACATTAATGACAATCAGAAATATTTGAGCCTTCAAATTGCCATAATATCCAAAGAGGTTACAGATAAAGGACCATTTGGAACAAGCCTCAGAGTAGAGGACCTGGAAGGTCTAGTCTCTTATTTGCATAGTGATCCCTATCATCTTCTGGCCTTCGACCAGGGGCACAAAGTAAAAGCCGATGAATAATATACCTAGTGAAATTAAGAACAATCAGTAACATTTTCTGGAATATGAGTCCTAAACTAAACATACCCAAAATAGTAAGCCTTCTTAGTTTCACAATACTCCCCGGTACCAACATGTGGAAGCATTTCTCTTTGAAGGATTTCTTTGGCATATCTACAAAATAGACAAGCAAGTTAGCTAAGAATCAAATATGACTATATGAACCGAGTAACAAGTTTGTTCACCTAATACTCCACAAGGACTAATGCAGTGCTGCAAACACTAATACCCCTTTAACAATGCTAGGGACATGTTTTTAAGTGTCCCTAAACTAATGCTTTGCTTACCCCTTTGGCACTTGTGGTGGAAAGCATCCTGACAAACATGCTACTGGGTGGCCTGTTTTGGGACTCTGCCAGAGACCGAACCTTGGCCACAAAAGCATACTTGTTAGGCTGCCTTTTCTTAAACACATAGACATGGTTGTTGCTCATCTTCTCCTAAGCAATCAGAACCTTTTCACTCCCATTGATAATGAAATACCCACCTTGATCAAATGGACACTCTCCAAGTTCAGTCAAATCCTTCTCTGAGGTCTGATACAAACAACAATAGCTTGACCGGAGCATTATTGGGACCTAAAATGTAGCAAGAATTAAGATAAAAAATTCCAAATTCACAATGTTACATATATATATACGTGTGTGTGTGTGTGATTTAGAACTTAAATTTCAATACCTTCCCAATAAAAACTTGTAAACTCCTGTGTCTCAGTGACCTCTTCACAATCATGGCCTTTCTTAACAACTCTCTTAAGTTCAGACTTCAGCCACTTGAGGGAAACAATGTCTTCAGGTTTCAAAACACAAACCGTTCTTGCTATTGTTGAGCTCTCTATTCAAACATATATGAATATAGATTTTGATTTACAGTACGAAAGAGGAAAATCACATTTCTTTGTCTGCCCTCACTCAGTGTCAGCTATGAAGAGCTAAAGTCTTCCATTTCAGTTGATTTGCTTTTCAATCAACTAAAACCAAGATATTAAGGCCTTTCATTTTGGACCTGCATCAAAACCCAAAAGGTTGGTTTTGATTGTTGGAGGCCCAAAGTGTCTATTTCATCTTCAAACAGTGAAGATCACCATCCATTGTTGAGCTAATTAGTGAAAATGATTCACAAACACAAAAATTTCATACAAAAAATTCATTCAAAATAATGTGACTGTGTCTGTGGTTGTTAGAATATTATGATTCATAATTTAATTCATACAACTCCATATGAGTTTTAACCAAAATAATTTAATTCATGCTGATGAATCTTAAATTTTGTGAATTTAAAAACTATATAAATATAGAGAATTATAATACAGCCCTTAAAAAGAAAAAAATAATGCAATTATTGCATTCTAGAGATTACAACGTGGTATATTTCACTAATCACAAATGAGAATGCTATATATATGATTACTATTTTTGTCACCATCTTGTACTGCTATTTATGCGAATATTCCTAATTAATTCCTTTGTTTGGAAACAAACATTAATGAAACAATGAAAACAAATAATATAGTGTCATGTACAAATAAAATAAAATGGTAAAAATAAAAAAATAAAAAACTGACATCAAAAGAGACCAATGTATCACATGCCATATACCTCAGGGCTTGGCACTGAAAAACTAGAGTACATTAATCAATCTTTAATAACAATCAGTTCTTTGCACTATTGACCTTTTTGTGAAACAACATACACATGCATAATACACATCATACATAGTTCTCAATTCTGAGGGTTCTTTTTTGTTCACATGGGTTTAGTTGTTGATTTTTATTGAGTTTATGTGTTACTAATATTATTGAAAATGCAATGTAGGTGCGCTTAATAGGTCACTGTGTTGAGGGTTCGTTAGTTTCAGTCTATGAATTCATTGAGAATGGCAACTTAAGTCAACATATGCGTGGTTTATAGTGAAAAATTCTTATGCTCCATGAAGTGTGATTCTATCCTTGGTATTCAATCTGTTTTATGATTGTATAACTTATGTTGCTTTAGATAGGGACCCATTGCCATGGTCTACTAGGGTGCAAATTGCCCTTAATTTAGCTAGAGGAGTTGAATACATCCATGAGCATATTGTCTTTTAATGTTAATTGATTGTCTTTTTATTGTTCCTTTTTTTAATGAGACCTGTGATTGAGAGTTCATATTCTAGGGAAGAATTTGTGGTTGTGGATCTGATTAGTTGGACTTGCTATGCCATTTTGGACTTGCTATGTATCAAGGAATTTTGAGAAAACTAATATATTGGTATGTTGTTTTATTTTTTGTTTTTTGTCTTGTCCATTGATCTGTTGTCTGTTTCAGGTTCTAAGAAACAGATCACCAAGGCATTCAAGCATCTTATTCGATTATATTCTTCCTACTCCTTAGAAGTAGTGTCTGTTTTAGTACAGCTTTTGTTGAACGGATCAGATTCAAAAAGTTATCAAGTCAGTCATAGTACAACTCATGTACAGAGTCTATTTGATGATTGGAAGCCTGTCGTTAAGAAATTGTCAAATAAAGAACCAGAGTTGCTTCTAAACCTTATTAAGGCAGTCCTTGAAAAGATTGAGACTCAAGAGGCCATGGAATATGAAAGTGGTAACTGCTATGTCTTATTTCTAACATGTTAGCTACATTTTTGTTTTTTGTTTGTTCAATTAATATTTCTGGTTCTTTCATTAGACTTCTAAATATTGCATTACATTTAAGTTTTAAAATGAGAATATTGATATCACATTTTTTTGGTTGAAATATAGAGGGATTGCCTCAATAACAATTAAATTAACATATAACTAGCATTTCCGAATATTGTCAAGAGTGGCATAATTTAGTTAATGCAGAGGACGCTGGGCATCTTGATCATCAGTAAGTCCAAGCCTTGTTCTTGCAGAGGATGTAGGGCATCATTGTGAATTCTATCCCTTTGTCCATTATTCAGGTAAGTTTAGCTTTACAAGCTTTACTTAAATTATATACCTTATTCAATTCTTGACATTCTTTTTCTTTTTTGTTTGGTACAGATGGATGAACTCGTGTACGAAGCTAAATTCAATTCTTTTTTGTGTACTTAAACGGCTTGGTGATGTTTTTCCTAGCACATGCCGAATTATTCCCTAGTTTTCATTGAAGCTTGAAGCCAATTTATTGTAATCTTTGTTGGGTTGGGTTTCCCTCCTATGTGGAGGATGGCCCAAAATATTTAGTAAAGCCCATGTGATTTCCAAAGCCCACATGGAGAGGCCCATGAGTGTATTATTACACAAACCCTTGCTCTGTATCACTTAGAGAAGGATGCAAAACAGACGCAGCAGCAGCCACAAAACAGAGAGGAAAAGAGAGGCCAAGGTCTTGGAGAAATTCTGTCCAGCTTTGATCAAGCTATCCGATCGACATTCATTTGTGGTCCGATTGAGCTGAAATTTGGTAGGCGAGTTCACAACTCAAGACTCTACATTCTGGACGGTGGAGATCAGATTTGGAGTATTTTACAGCTGGTATTTGGCCCGTGAACAGTACCCGTTTTGGTGAGATCTTTCCTCAACTTTGTATTTTGATCTTTGGTAGCCAAGAAAGCTTATTTGTAAGTTGTTCTTGATTGTTTGCCTCTAGTTCTACCTAGAGAGAACTCTTGTATGCCCATTACTTGTTGATAGTGGAGATATTTGGTGGACTACGGTCCCGTGGTTTTTTCCTTTCCACATCGGGAAGGTTTTCCACGTTAAAATTGTTGTTGCCTTGTGTGATTGTGTGATTGTTGGATCATCATTTCAGAATTTTTTCAGAATATTGTGCTCTATTAAATTGTTTCCTAATAGGTTCACACAAAGAGGGAGAATAAATTACTTCCGCTATTTTTGTGCCGGTTCGGATATTTCGAATTGGCCCTTTGTTTGTTTTTCTCCCAACATAGTGGTATCAGAGCTTGGTTCATATTGTTGTGTATCTTGTGTTGAAAATGGAAGCAAATTTAAGTAGAATGGTTACTTTGAATGGTTCTAATTATCACACATGGAAAGGAAAAATGGAAGACCTCCTTTATGTGAAGCAATTTCATCTACCGGTATTTGCTACTGAAAAACCAGAAAATAAATCTGATGAAGAATGGACATTACTACATCGACAAGTGTGTGGGTACATTAGGCAATGGGTGGATGATAATGTTTTAATCATATTAGTGGAGAGACACATGCACGTACACTCTGGAACAAACTTGAACAATTGTATGCTCGGAAGACTGGAAATAATAAAATGTTTCTAATAAAGCAATTGATGACTTTGAGATACCAAGATGGAACCCCATTGACAGATCACTTGAACACTTTTCAAGGAGTAATTAATCAGTTGGCTGGAATGGGTATCAAGTTCGATGATGAGGTACAGGGGTTATGCTTGCTTGGTACATTGCCGGACTCTTGGGAGACATTTAGAATGTCATTATCTAACTCGGCCCCAGATGGTGTAATCAATATGGATCTGGCTAAGAGCAGTACTTTAAATGAAGAGATGAGGAGGAAATCACAGGGATCTTCTTCACAGTCAGAGGTTTTGGTTACAGAAAGAAGGGGGAGAAGCAAGAGCAGAGGTCCGAAGAACAGAGATAGAGGTAGAAGCAAGTCCAACAAGTTTGCTAATGCTGAGTGTTATCATTGTGGGATGAAAGGGCACATCAAGAAACACTGCAGAAAATTAAAGAGAGAAAACAAGGAGAAAGGGATTGAACATGATGGAAAGGATAATGATCGAGTTGCCACCGCTACTTCCGAAGACTTTCTCATTGTTTATGATGAAGATGTTATTAACATAGCATGCCATGAGACCAATTGGGTGATTGATAGTGGTGCCTCTATTCATGCTACATCTCGAAAGGATTTCTTCACATCCTATATACCCGGCGACTTTGGTTCGGTAAAGATGGGCAATGATGGCTTGGCCAAAATCATTGGTGTTGGAGACGTGCACTTGGAGATGAATAATGGCACGAGGTTGGTTCTTAGAGATGTAAAGCATATTCCTGATATCCGTATGAATTTGATTTCTGCAGGCAAACTTGATGATGAGGGGTATTGCAACACTTTCAGTAATGGTCAGTGGAAGCTCACTAGGGGTGCTATGGTTGTGGCTCGAGGCAAGAAGCATTCTACTTTGTACATAATGCAGGCAAGGCTCCCCAAAGAAGTTATTAATGCAGTGGATGATGAGTCTACAGTGGAATTGTGGCATAAAAGGCTTGCCCACATGAGTGAGAAAGGCCTGGCAACATTGGCTAAAAAGAATCTTCTGTCTGGAATGAAGAATGCACTTTTGAAAAGGTGTACTCACTGTTTGGCAGGAAAGCAGAATAGAGTTTCTTTCAAGAGTTCCCCTCCTTCAAGAAAGCCAAATATACTTGACTTGGTATATTCAGATGTTTGTGGTCCTATGAAGACAAGAACACTTGGTGGCTCCCGTTACTTTGTGACCTTCATAGATGATCATTCAAGGAAGTTGTGGGTCTACACTTTAAAAAGCAAAGATCAAGTGTTGGAGACTTTTAAACAGTTCCAAGCCTTAGTTGAGAGACAGACTGGGAAGAAGCTCAGGTGCATCAGAACAGATAATGGGGGAGAGTATTGCGGTCCTTTTGATGATTATTGCAGACAACAGGGTATTCGACATCAAAAGACACCCCGAAGACTCCTCAGTTGAATGGTTTAGCTGAAAGGATGAACAGGACACTGGTTGAAAGAGTTAGATGCTTTGCTTTCACAGGCACGGTTGCCAAGATCCTTTTGGGGTGAGGCTTTGAGCACAGTTGTACATGTTCTTAATCTCACACCATGTGTTCCTCTTCAGTTCGATGTACCAGATAGAGTTTGGACTGGCAAGGATGTTTCCTATGATCACTTGCGTGTCTTTGGATGTAAAGCATTTGTTCATATTCCCAAAGATGAGAGGTCTAAGCTCGATGTGAAGACCCGACAGTGCATTTTTCTAGGCTATGGCCTAGATGAGTTTGGCTACAGGTTATATGATCCAGTTGACAAGAAACTAGTGAGAAGCCGAGATGTTGTGTTTATTGAAGATCAAACTATACAAGATATTGAGAAAGCAGAGAAC
Source organism: Camellia japonica (assembly GCA_030407325.1). Taxonomy (NCBI): domain Eukaryota; kingdom Viridiplantae; phylum Streptophyta; class Magnoliopsida; order Ericales; family Theaceae; genus Camellia; species Camellia japonica. The sequence continues at coordinate 166,188,734 of JAPPVO010000059.1, read as the reverse complement.
TCAATGTCCTGGCATAGTGATGGTCTAGTTGACTTGGATCCGGTTCCTCTGACAGATTTGCCTGCACAGGTTGAACATGATGTTCAGGATGACCAACAAGGTCTAGGTGATGCAGATGATCCCTTACAGGCTGAGACAGGTAATGAGACTCTTGAGCAGTTGGCAACACCAGAGATACCACCAGATATTCCAACCAGGAGGTCAGCTAGAGACCGACATCCTTCCACTTGGTATTCTGCAGATGACTATGTGTTAATGACTGATGGGGAGAGCCCGAGTGTTATGCAGAAGCCATGGAAGATGATCATAAGCTGGAGTGGGCTGATGCGATGCAAGATGAGATGCAATCATTGCATGATAATCACACTTTTGAGTTGGTGAAGTTGCCTAAGGGAAAAAGAGCTTTAAAGAACAAGTGGGTGTACAGGGTGAAACATGATGAAGTCACTTCACAACCACGATACAAAGCTAGACTAGTTGTTAAAGGGTTCAGTCAAAGAAAAGGCATAGACTTTGATGAGATCTTCTCACCAGTTGTAAAAATGTCTTCTATTCGTGTGGTTCTTGGCTTAGCCGCTAGTCTAGACTTAGAGATTGAGCAAATGGATGTGAAAACTGCCTTCCTTCATGGTGACTTGGAGGAAGAGATTTACATGGAACAACCAGAGGGTTTCAGGGTGAAAGGAAAAGAGGATTATGTGTGTCAGCTAAAGAAAAGTCTTTATGGTCTGAAACAGGCACCCAGGCAGTGGTATAAGAAGTTTGAGTCAGTTATGGGGGAGCAAGGCTACATGAAAACTACTTCTGACCATTGTGTATTTGTGCAGAAATTCTCTGATGATGATTTTATTATTTTACTGCTCTATGTTGATGACATGTTGATTGTTGGCAGGAATCCTTCAAGAATTGACAAATTGAAGAAGCAACTAAGCAAGTTCTTTGCCATGAAAGACTTGGGGCCAACAAAGCAAATTCTTGGTATTCGAATCTATCGAGACAGAAAAGAGAAGAAGTTGTACATGTCACAAGAGCAATACATTGAAAAAGTGCTTGAAAGATTTAATATGAACAATGCTAAAGTGGTTAGCTCACCTCTTGCTACTCACTTTAAGTTAAGCACTAATCAAAGCCCTTCTACAAATAAAGAGAAGGAAGATATGGAAAGAGTTCCATATGCCTCAGCTGTAGGAAGCTTAATGTATGCAATGGTCTGCACAAGGCCAGATATAGCTCATTCAGTTGGTGTAGTTAGCCGATTTCTTTCAAATCCAGGGAGAGAGCATTGGAATGCAGTAAAGTGGATAATGAGATATCTTAGAGGCACTTCCAGGTTGATCTCAGTTTTGGAAATGAAAAACCAATTTTAGTTGGCTACACTGATGCAGATATGGCAGGAGATGTGGATGCCCGTAAGTCTACTTCGGGTTATTTGATCACTTTCTCAGGTGGAGCTGTTTCTTGGCAGTCGAGGTTGCAAAAATGTGTTGCACTCTCTACAACAGAGGCAGAGTTTATTGCGGCAACGGAAGCTTGTAAAGAGTTGCTATGGATGAAAAAGTTCTTGACGGAGCTTGGTTTCAAACAACAACAATATGTGTTGTTTTGTGATAACCAAAGTACTATTCACTTGGCTAAGAACTCTACATTCCATTCGAGGTCGAAGCACATCGACGTGAGGTACCATTGGATAAGAGAAATTCTTAATCATAAGTTGTTGGAACTTGAAAAAATTCATACTGATGATAATGGTGCTGATATGTTGACAAAAGCTTTGGTAAGGGAGAAGCTTGAGACGTGTTGCTCGATTGCCGGGATGGAGAATCCCTCCACCTAGTCGGAAAGGGGGAGATTTGTTGGGTTGGGTTTCCCTCCTATGTGGAGGATGGCCCAAAATATTTAGTAAAGCCCATGTGATTTCCAAAGCCCACATGGAGAGGCCCATGAGTGTATTATTACACAAACCCTTGCTCTGTATCACTTAGAGAAGGGGATGCAAAACAGACGCAGCAGCAGCCACAAAACAGAGAGGAAAAGAGAGGCCAAGGTCTTGGAGAAATTCTGTCCAGCTTTGATCAAGCTATCCGATCGACATTCATTTGTGGTCCGATTGAGCTGAAATTTGGTAGGCGAGTTCACAACTCAAGACTCTACATTCTGGACGGTGGAGATCAGATTTGGAGTATTCTACAGCTGGTTTTTGGCCCGTGAACAGTACCCGTTTTGGTGAGATCTTTCCTCAACTTTGTATTTTGATCTTTGGTAGCCAAGAAAGCTTATTTGTAAGTTGTTCTTGATTGTTTGCCTCTAGTTCTACCTAGAGAGAACTCTTGTATGCCCATTACTTGTTGATAGTGGAGATATTTGGTGGACTACGGTCCCGTGGTTTTTTCCTTTCCACATCGGGAAGGTTTTTCCACGTTAAAATTGTTGTTGCCTTTTGTGTGATTGTGTGATTGTTGGATCATCATTTCAGAATATTTTTCAGAATATTGTGCTCTATTAAATTGTTTCCTAATAGGTTCACACAAAGAGGGAGAATAAATTACTTCCGCTATTTTTGTGCCGATTTCGGATATTTCGAATTGGCCCTTTGTTTGTGTTTTTCTCCCAACAATCTTCAAGGCTGCCCATGGATTGACTATCACAACGACATTTGGTTTGGACTGAAGGTCGAAACTGATGATTGCAACTTAGATATGGTGTACAGGGTTGTGATTTTTCAAGCATTTTCCGTGAGTTTTTTTTTCCCTTATCCAAGTTTTGAATTTAAAAAGAGTTACTACATCTCATTCAAGATCTAGATTTATATTTTTCCCAGCTTGGTCAAAGTCTTGTATACACCTTATTGGCAAATAGATTCCAGTCTGTGATTTCCATAGATTTTGTTGAAGAGGTCAAAATGTTGATTATTATAATTTGTTTTTCTTTATATTTCACATTTGGGCATGTGGATCGTTATTGCCATTTGGAGGTGGAGCGGAATTATTGTTATCACTGAAATCTCATTTTGCTATAATATTCGAGCAAAAGTGAATTGGTATCACTGAAATCTCATTTTGCTATAATATTTTTTGGCTTTCCCGGGTGTATCATTGTATTGTTTGCTGTCTTTCTTATTTATTTATTTTTTATTATTATTTTGCTAATTTACATATCAGTGCACATTTATTCTTGTACTGATTTAGAGGGTGACTGGACACTGTACAGAAATGGAACTCCTCTGTTTTATTTTTATTTTTTTGTTACATTTTAAATGAAATCTATATCTGTTTCATTTTAAATATGCTGAATGTTTGATTTTAATTTATTTTTTACAATATTTTGGAGTGATGCTTTTGTCTAATATAAACATATTTACGCATGTCACTCACATTATATATACACGTTAAAACATAAGCTCGTAATGTGTAATATCATATTTTGTTATGTAATGCAGAAAGTTAGGACATTTCAAGACCCTTCGAGACATGACCCCATAGGAGTGTGCTAAATTGCTGACTCAAGTTGCCAGTTTCTTAAGTGCCAAGGTTTCAACGGACAATTTAGGGGAGGGGCATCCCTAGATTGCCTTTTTGGTAAGTCTATCTTGCTTTATCTTTTCATTTTTCTCATGTTGGTTAGTATACATTGGTTAAAACACAACTATTTAAGAAAGTTACACTTGCAACATTGTTAAATTGCTATTACAAACTTTGAAACATTGAAAATGATCATAACATACTAAAATGCTTAGTTTTATATTGTTTATGTCGATCCATCTTAGTTCAAATTTTGTGAAATTGAAAACCCATTAAAAACGATCAACCCATATCAGTATTCTCATTTCTTTCTAAGCAAAGTTGAGTGAGATAGTAAAGTTGTATCAAAGGGACATCCACGGGTAGATAGTGAAATTTGTGGAGATAACTGGAGTTAGTAGAACAAAGATCCAAGTTTCATTGAACCATTCTATATGACAATAAAACTCATTATGTTGCTTGATTGTTTTCAATATTAGCAGGTTCATAGTTGTTCATATAACTTGCAAGAGCTTGGCCCCAATTAGATTAGCTATTGTTTTGTGATTTAGTACAGATGAAAGTCAAATTTTGGTAGAAAATGCATTTTTGCTAAATTGGTAATTGATAATATATTAATGTTTTCCTTTTTTATTTTCTATGCAAATTGATTTTTGATGACATTTGGAAGCATACTTGCAAATCAAGATCAAGTGTTAATTTTTTTTTGTGGATTGATAATTAGTTCTACTTGTAACTCAAGATCAAGTGTTTTTTTTTTTTTTTTTTTTGTGTGGATTGATACTTAGTTCATTTTGGGCTTTCCGTCTCCCATTAACCGATCGGGGGGAATTAGCCACAAGTCATTCGCTGGAAAGAATCAGAATGTTAATCTTGATCGATCTCCTCCAGTTGATCATGGCTTTGAATTTAAAGATTGTAATATTGGGCCTGATCCTCCTGCTTGTGATATTCCTTGAAACTAGTTGTTATGTTTTTTTTAGAGAGCGAAGGAATGAGCTTAACCATACTGAACGATGCATTTTGTTTTCTCTGCTTTTTGAGAACATGGATTCTGTAACATGAGTAACTTTTAAACAAAACCTATTGTATTTCACTTATAGTTTATTCCATTCTTTTGATTGTATAGAATTTGATTTTAGCCTCAGCTAGTAGGGATAAGAACATGGAGGAATGCCAAATTCTTGTAACATGGGTGCTTTTTTATTTTATTTTAAATGATCATTTTGATTCATTGATCTTAACTTGTGTTTTTGTTTGTTGTGGTACTAATAGGTTTTCGAGCAAGTTGAAGTCGAGTATGTACCAGAAAAGGCTGAATTTGACGGTCATTTGGATGAGGAGTTTAGGAAGGTCTTTGAGAAATTCAATTTTAAGGAAATTGTGGGGTCTAAGGTAATTGGAATTTTGCCCAAATATTAAGTATCTTTTGTTTGCTATATATTTTTTCCTATAAGTTTTTCTCATTTCTTCCATTGTATTCATTCAGGAGAACGATAAAAAGGATAAGACTGCCGCAGATTCTGCCTCAAAGAAGGTTGACTTAGATTTTGAAGAGGAAGAGTAGGATACCCATCAAAAAGAGAAAGGTGTCTCTAATAAAAAGAAAAAGGTTCGATTTTCAGTATCTTGTTTTTTGATTGCCGTTATTATTATGTCTACCTTGAACATATGGGCTAAATTTTTTGCACATGTTCTTTCAGCTGATATGTTAGTTTGGATCAGCTGCCAAGCAAGCTGATATTTTTTGCACTCGTTGGAATAATTTTCAGTCTTTGTTCCATACCATTACAAAACTAAAATATAACACGTGGGGTAGTATTGGATTTACAATGATCTTTGTACAATTTTAGTGGGCTAGTTAAAGGAGATACATAAATCTCAAATACAATATGCTTTTAGGTAATCCAGCAAATGAATAAGGACAATGTAGTAGCTTAGGCAGGTACACCAACATACCCAAACAGTGGGCTATCAAATTCTGTAATACTTTGTAAGACTAAATTCCAAAAGAACATAAACTGATGCAATGACATTTTAATTGAGGTTCCACTCGGTGATCCACAACAAATATTTTATCATATTGTTTAAGTTAACGAAAATGAATTACTTACCCAAACAAAATTAAAAATTATTAATGAAAAGACATTGTTTAGTGTTGGCCCGAAGTCTTCAGAATTAGGAGGGGAACCTGATCTTTGGTTTCTATTAAGTATTAATTAGCTAGATGTAACTGCCTCTAAACAATGTGATTAAAAATGCAAACACCGGCCGTTTGAATTCCGCTTCAATTTTCCCCTTCAGTATGGTTAGACACTCTCGTATGCCAATATGTATAGTTTATATTTGTTAGTTGAGAAGTCCATATTATTGTGAACTGTTGTTTTATTTAATTATTTTTGACTTGTTCTTCTTTGAATTACATTTAAGTCCGTTCAAAAAACTAAACAATGAAATACCAAAGTGGTAATGCTATAAACATAAGAATGCTGTTGTTTTATTTACAATTTGATAATGATAGTCATTTAATTTGCTAATGTGACCTTAACTTTTCATGGACATTTTTCATTATTTGTCTAATTTTACCTGACATTGTTTCTCTTTTTCTTTGGTACAAATGGATGAACTCGTGCACAAAGCTAAATTGTACAGGACAAATTGGCACTTTTTGTATTTTTGGAAGGATTATATATTTTTGTATAGATGTATATGGAAAATATTAGTGTAGACGAATAGTTATATTTTTGGATGGGTGTATGGAAAATATTTGGTAGACTACTAGTTATATTTTTGGATATCAGCACATGGATAAAAATTTAAAACATAATAATAAGTACTTGTTATGTTTTAAATTTTTATGCTAGATGAAATATTTAGTTTGGAATTACTTGTGGATGAAAACTTATAATAGTTGCTGACTTTAATTAAACAGGTTCAGAAATGGTTGATATATATATTTTGTTGAATGTTCATGATTCAATTTATTTGTTGGTTTGAATGATTTTTGCAAATTATAGATTATATTGAATAAATTGGATGGATTATTATAAATTATAGGTTTATTTTGTTGAATGTTGGTGAAAAAATTTTGGTTTTATTTTTCTAGTTTGGCGACCAATTGATTAGTCGAGAAAGATAAGTTATACTTTTGCCGACTAAATAAAGTAGTCAGCGTATCACCAAGCACATTTGGCGACTAAATAATTAGTCGTTAAAATTATTAATTTTTGCAACCAAAGGATTTGGTCACAAATAGGTTTATTGCTGACTAAAGTTTTAGTTGCGCAAACATTTCTTTTGGCGACAAACATGTTTGGTCGTGGAATGTGACAATTGGCGACCAAACAATTTGGTTGTGGAATGTGATAATTGGCGACTAATTATTTTAGTCGTGGAATGTGACAATTGGCAACTAAACTAAGAGGTTGTAGAATGTCACAATTGGCGACCAAAATTTTTGGTCGTAGAATGTCGCAATTGGTGACCACAATTTTTTGGTTGTGGAATGTCACAATTGGCGACCAAACTTTTTGGTCGTTGAATGTGATAATTGGCGACCAAACTTTTTGGTCGTGGAATGTGACAATTGGCGACTAAGATATTTGGTCGGGAAAATATCACTTTTCGCGACCAAAGTGTTTTAGCGACAAAATAGATTAGTTGCAGTAATGACATATTTAGCTATCAAAAATTTAGTCGGTAAATCTAACTTTTCCCGACCAATCAAAATTTTGATCGCGAATTACTTTTGCCGACCAAAGTAGCGACCAAAAAAATTGGTCACGGATAACTTTTGCCGACTAAAAATGGACTTTTAGTGACCAATTTTTTGGTCGGCAAAGATGTTATTTCTTGTAGTGAATGATTGAATGGAATATTCAGGATTATGATTATGTCATTTATGTGGAGGCGTTACATCAAGTCACTGATAAGGTTATTTGGGACGAGTGTAAGAATAGGGACTATAGTGTAAAATCTGGGTATGCTGTTGGCAGTCAATGTTTGGATAGGTCATCTACGTGCGGAAGAGCAAGGGTAGACATGCATTGGAAAAAGTTTTGGCGCCTTAAAATACTAGCAAAGTGGATAATGTTTTTGTGGAAGCTAAGTCATTGTATTGTGCCAGTTACGGTAACTATTCGGAAAAGAGGAATAAAGTACGCTTTGTTTCCCAAGGTGTGGAAAATATGATGAGCCACTAGAACATGTGTTTTTAGTGCTCGTTTTCTAAACGGATATGGTTCGGATCGAAGTTGGATTTAAATTTTGATATTGGACAGGAATTACGGGTGGAGGATTGGATTGAATTTTGGTTTCATAATACTCCAGATGAGAGTGCTATTATAGAAGCAATCAAAGTTCTTTGGGGAATTTGGGTTCATAGGAATCGAGTTGTCTTTGATAATCACATAATTGATCCACTATCCACCAAAAATATGATTAACAATTTGAGAGTCGAAAATCTTCTTGATATGAATTTCAAAACAGATGCTAAAAGGGAGCTGGGATGTGATTTGAATTATTTTGTTATGTCTAACATTGTTTCTTGGTGTGTAGATCCCACTTTCACGAATCAACAACACTACTACTCCACGGTTGATATTGCCATCACGGGCGTGCTAGCGGTAGGAGATTTAATTTTGGAGATTTATGCATTTGCTCTAGTATTGTTCTCTGAATGGACAATTCTTTGGCTAATTAAAAACAAACATTTCCAACTGGTGGCCCGATTGGGAAAAAGGTTTCCTTCGTATTCCAAATGCTTGAAAAGAAAAGGTGGTCTAAAAAGATGAGGCAATTTGATCTACTTGGTTTTTGCCTTGAAAAACAGTTCAAGCCTTTAATGACATTGACGACTTGGATTGGGAGATTTCAGTTGTTGGATGAGATTCTGGAAATTGTCAACTGGTACATGCACAAGACTTGTGTGGATGTCCAATCTGATTCTAAAATACCTAGCATGATTTTGAGCCACATAAAGTACTTGGCTGATGAAAATGCTGTTATACTTCATCATAATACTGGTACAACTACTACTGAAGTTAACGAACTGAATGATGAAGAAAGGGACACAGATTTGGTTCGGAGAGTTTTTGCAAAAAAAATTTTGGTTTGGCACATCGCAACAGAAATGTGCTACCATCTTTGGGACTCGAATACTTGTCAAAGCAGCTGTACTAATTCCACCTCTGGAGACTGAGATGACGGGCAAGATAGTATTAAGGACACATGCAGAAATCTGTCACATTACATGATGTATCTACTCCTCACTTGGCCTTCGATGTTGCCTGTTGATATACGGAGAGTTTTTGTCTCAGATGATCACAGATCAAGGGATCACAGGTTCTATTATATCAACATGCTCCGATTGGTTCTCAAGAATAAGAATGTGCATAATGTAAGCAAAGCTTGCCGAGCATTGGAAGAGAGAGGCACGCGACCAAGTTCATTTTTTAATTCGACCACTGTAATAATAGAGGCAATTGGTTTTGCATTAGAGTTGAAGGAAAAGAACATGGAAGATAGATGGAAATTACTTAGAACGATGTGGTCGAGTATGATATGTTATGCAGCAATGAAGGCTCAGACAAAGGACCATCTTCAACTCCTCAGACAAGGCAGTGTGACCTTCTCAATTTGGTTTGGTTTTCTCTCCCCCAAATAGTTCAAGCCGGGAATGACCATCATTTTCATGGCCATGATATTGGTGGCCAATATTTTGCTGATAGTATCGCAATAGAGAGAAATTTGATTAAACTACTGGCAGTGTTATTCCGCGAGACCTCAGAAAAAAAAAAAAAGAAAAAAAAGTCCCACAAGTCTCCAACACTACTCTTCAATAATAATAATAATAATAATAATAATAATAAAAAGTCCTACAAGTCTCCAACATTACTCTTCCGAGAATCAACTGAAATGAATTAAATTGGCAATATTTGCTCTTTGTAATTCTTGTTATCTTTATTTTCCTTTCAATTGGGAGATGGTTTTTTTTTTTTTTGAGAACAATTGGGAGATGGTTGGGTGGAGAATAAAATCATTGGATAATATTCTCATACATTACACACAGTTATTTGTATGGAGGGTTTGAATATCTTGTTTCACGTTCATAATTTGATATATCTGATTAATCTATTGCTTTTCGATTTTTTCATTCCAACTCAGCACATCCCACCATTGGAAAGCAAGTGCTACGCATGCGTAGGATGGAGAGGGAAAAAAAAAGGGAAAAATTACCAAGAAGTCTTCTTTGAAAACGTGTAGTCTATTTAGTCTCATAACTTTTTGTTTGTACCCAAAAGTCCAATAACGTTATTCTTCTTATCTGCCTTTCTTCTTCTCTTTGTGATTTCCGGCGATCATTGACAGGTAACCATATCTTGCTTCTTCTCTTTCTGATATATAGTCACCGACGACCAACGACTACCATCGATTGGGATTCACCGGCAACCAACTGCCGACTCCTTACCTCACCGACGGTAAAGAAGATATGTTTCCGACGAAGAAGATGAGTAGATCTACTCAGATCTGATCTGATGTAGTACATTAGATCTGAGTAGATCTACATAGATCCAATTAGATTTGAACAAAAAATAGTTGCTGGAGTACAATCCTCTCTCTATATCCGCCTCTCTCCTTCGATCTCTTATTTTTTTTACATTTTCTCTGCTATACACTTCTCTTTTTCTGATCTAATGGAAAAAAATTTCAAATTCTGAACAAATTGTTTTCGAGTTTTAGTTACAGGCGGTGAAAACTGTAAAATTTTGCAGTTTCAAATTTTTTTGGTGTTGGAATGAATCATGGTTTAAAACTGTAAAATTTTACAGTTTCAAATTTTTTTGGTGCTGGAATGATTCATGGTATAAACTGTAAAATTTTGCAGTTTAATAACATTCTTTAGAACTGTAAAATTTTACAGTTTCATAACATGTTTTTTGGTTTGATTAATAAAGATAAATGCTTAATAGATTTTTTCTTTGAAACTGTAACATTTTACAGTTCCAAAACTTGTTTTTCAGTTTGATCAATATTGGAGATTATTTGCTTAAACCTTACAAAAATTGAAAGTAGCATATGTTTTTCCTATGGTTGCTGTTTTTTGTCATTCCATTTTTTTTTTCTTTTGGTTTATCAATATTTAGCACATTTTGCTATATTTTTTTCTCTAATTTCTTCATTTATTTATTTTTTTTTCAGGCAATATTGTGCACATTCCAGTGAGTCTCCAATGATATTCTTAACGTCCAGTGAACGTTATGAATATTCCGGCGACTTCCATTAATGTTCATAACACTCCGGTGAACTTTCGGCGATACTCTGACGACTTCTTGGTGATGTTAAACATTTCAACGAGTCTCCGGTGACCGTCGACGGAAGTTCGAAGAAAGTAGGATGTAACAGCGGCTGTAAATTAAAAAAAAAAAAAAAAGGATTTTTTTGGTAACAATTAAAAATATATAGGACTAATTGGTGCAAGTGTTTTGTTTGGGGATTAGATAGGTCTTGAACTTTGTATATGGGACTTATTGGTAAGTTCCAAAAAAAAAAAAAAATCATAAATCAATTCGATCCAAACCAATTAAATTTTCTCATTGTACAATTCAGTTTTAATTCTTAAAATAGATGTTGATTAACAAATTTTTTTATGTGCGAAAACTTAATAAGTTTGATGAAAGAAAATTATGATAATGCACAACCCATCATATAAATTATTTAGAGTAATAATATACATAATTTCCTTCTTTACTTCAACAATAACACAAAAATTAGCTTCATAAAAATGGTTGAGTTTTTTTTTTTTTAAATAATTTAAAAAAAATAGAAATTAATTTAACAAAAAAATATTTTTTAATCATCAAAAATTATTTTCATCTCCAAAAAAATAAAATCATACAAAAATAATGATTTTTAAATTTTTTTTTTGTAACAAATTAATTTTTTTAAAAATAAAAAAATAAAAGATAAATCACATATATTATTCTTGAGATTTGCTTAAAATACGAATTGACCCTTCTAGTTTAAAAATTTGCAAGTATCCTTTTGTTAGAATTTCTTATTTAATAAAATTAACTGAAAAAATAAAATTTTTAATTGCTTTTATATACAATAATAAAATTACTTGAATTATTAATTAAAATAAAATTTTGATATCATTAAAAATTATTAATTGACTTGATGACTTATTAATAAAATAAGCGATTTATTATAAAATTAAAATTTCAAAGAGCAGAATGTAATTTCTAAAATCGTAGGAAAAAAATCCACCTTTTAAACAAATCTTAGGAGATTTATTTATAATTTATCCAAAAACATTAAATTATTAATACTTAACAAATGTTTAGATTAGCTTCATATAAATTATTAATACTTAACAAATGTTTAGATTAGCTTCATATAAAGAGGAATACTACATAACTAGAATAATATGATATAGGATAACAGATCGATGCCTCTCGAAAAAATGATGTTTGGTTTGATTTTGGGAGAAATTTTTTGGAAATATACTCTACAAACATTTTTTTAAGAGTAGTCAAACCAAACAGATTTTCTCAAAAAAACTCTCAGAAATGTGTTTGGTTATCAAATTTCCAGGATTACTTTTGAAACATGTTTGCAAAAAAGGCAAACCAAACAAATTTTTGTACTTTTTATCTCAAAAACTACTCTACAAAAAGGCAAACCAAACAAGTTTTTGTATTTTTTATCTTAAAAACTACTCTACAAAAAAAACCCAAGTTATTTTAGAGAGAATATTTGGAAAAAGACAAACCAAACAAGTTTTTGTACTTTTTATCTCAAAAACTACTCTTAAAAAAAACCAAAGTTATTTTAGAAAGAATATTTAGAAAAAGGCAAACCAAATAAGTTTTTGTACTTTTTTATCTCAAAAACTACTCTACAAATACAAACCAAACACACCCGAGTCTTCTTATCATTCTTTTCTTTTCCAATTTTCCAAAGCCACTGACATTCCAAGTTGAGAATAACACAAAAATTAGCTTCATAAAAATGGTTTGAGTTTTTTTTTTTAAATAATAATTTAAAAAAAATTAGAAATTAGTCTAACAAAAAATATATATATTTTTAATCACAAAAAATATTTTCATTTATTAAAAAATAAAATCATATAAAAATAATAATTATTTTTTTAACTTTTTTAAATCAAAAAAATAAATTATTAATACTTAACAAATGTTTAGATTAGCTGCATACACATGGTGTTGGTGTTTTTTTCATGAGCAATGCTACAGATATGAAAATTTTGACACAACAATTAAATGGGTGTGAGATAGAGTGCTTGTATTTAAGATTTCTAGTCCTTTTTTTTTTTTTGTTACTATACACAGATTCCCACGAAAACAATAGAAAAACGCGTTAATAGCAGTCAGTGTGTTTGATTTCAGTTTTCTAAATTGAATTTTTTAGAAATTAAGATTTTTATTTTTTGCTTTTAATGAATATTTTTTAAATTTTAAGAAATTTTTTAATTTTTTAGATGCAGCCTTACTTAGATATATTTAAATAGTAAAATATTAGTGAAAAATATTTTAAAAAATTAATCAATACACAAAAATACGAAAAATATATTGAATATATATATATATATATGTATTTTTGATATTTAGTGAATTTTTAAAGATATTTTTTTACAAATATTATACTTTTTAAATGTATTTATGTTAGGTGTGTTTAAAAATTAAAACAATTATTTAAAATATTAAAAAAAATTCATTGAAAACAAAAAAATGCGGAAAATAAAAAAAATAGAATTTTCTAAAAAGTGTTTTCTAAAAACCAAAATCAAACAAACTGAATTATTATTATTATTATTATTAGGGAAAATTATTTAGAAGTCCTATTAGGAGACTTATGCTACATATGGTCCTACTAAAAAACTTATGTTCCCATAAGTCATGTGGGAAGTTTGTTGACACATTTACCTTCAATATTAGTTATTAATATCATAAATAAGTAATAAAACCATATATAGGAAATTGATAATAACGTAACGTGACACCTACATAAACGTAACGTGACACCTATATAAACGTAACGTGACATATCTACATAAACGTAACGTAACGTGACACCTATATAAACGTAACGTGACACCAATATGAACGTAACGTAACACCTACACAAACGTAACGTGACATATCTACATAAACGTAACGTAACGTAACGTGACACCTATATAAACGTAACGTGACACCAATATGAACGTAACGTGACACCTACATAAACGTAACGTAACGTGACACCTATATAAACGTAATGTGACATTTACATAAACGTAACGTAATGTGTCACGTTACGTTTCGCAAACTTTATAAGTTTTTTATTTTTTTAATCCGTTTGTTTTGAAATAGATATATAATCTTAATATATTTTTATTTTGTATTATTAATTGTAAATTTAAAAAATTATACGTTTTTATTTACGTTTTTATGTGAAATTAATATTACTGATTTATGTGGAAATTTTACTGATATATTACGTTAAAATGTTACGTTTTTATTTTTAGTGTAATGTATCTGTAAATTTTTATTTTTCACATATGTATATAAACCCGTTCTAAGAAGCAGAGGAAGAGAACAATGGTGGACACGGCGAGGAGGCCAAATGTTGAGTACATCTTGCGAGTTAGACTGGTGGATAATTTTTAGTGGTACCACGTTGACGGCTGGAAGCAACAGTACATTCTTAAGTATTATTGTCATGAAAGATAGTAAAGTGGAAGGGAGAGAGAAAGGCGAAGCAGAGGAGAATGAAGACCAACAGAAGAGAGAGAGAGAAGAGAGAGAGAGAGAGAAGAGAGAGAGGGAAGGTGTGAAAATTAGGGTAAAAGATTAGGATCTTGTGGAATACATTCTTATGAAATAGGACTTGAGACTCTATAAGAAATTACACAGGACTTAGCCTAACATAAGGTTCTGAAAAAGGACTTATAAATAAGTCTCCCTTATTATTATTATTATTTTATTTTATTTTATTTATTTATTTATTTTGGATACAACGGAATAATAGCAATTATTTTCCAATGGTGGGATCGATGTCCTGAGTTCGAATCAAAAAGGGAGATGTTCCGGTAATTTGTTTGGGAAATATCAAAAACATGGAGCGCACGAAAAATAATAAGAAATTAATAGATATATAAGTAAATTATGTAAATAAAATTTGTGCTTTCATTACTTTGTAATTGTTTTTTTTCCTATTCTCCATGTTTTTGATATTTCCCCTAACTTATTCAGGGCATTAGAACCTCTAGCATTCGATTTGGGCATATACAAGTGACTCTTTTGATTTTCGTGATACTCATTTTAGATATTATTTTAATTATTTGAACCATTTATTTTAAAAAATATTAAGTGGAACATACTTATAAAATTAAATATATCAGATCTCGATAACTCTTTTATTGAATCATATTTATATATATAAAAAAATATAAGTATCAAATTGAATACAAACACAATTTGATAAAAGGGCTATTGATATCCGATTAACTTTATTTTTAAAAGTATGTTCTATTCGATATTCCTTAAATATTGAATTCGAATAATTAAAATAAGATCCAAAACAAATCTCACAAGGCGTATAACAATCACTGTTATACATATGCACAATGCATAACAATCCTCTAGCATTATCACTACAATATATAAGAGTTTTAGAAATTAAATGTTTTAGTCTCTAAAAGTGAAAATTTTGTTACAAAAGACATTTAGAACTAATTTCTATCGTTGTGAGGATAGTCGCTAAAAGGTCGTTCCGAAAAGTAAAAAATAGGACTTTTAGGGGCAAAATTTTGAAAATGTCACTAATAAATAGACTTTTAGGGATAAAATAATTTGGTCTCAAAATAGTCTATTTTTTGAGACAAAAAATTTGGTCCCAAAAGGATAATAATTTATCACTAATGTCCAATTTTTGTCGCTAAAAATATAATAATGACACTTTTCGCGATAAAAATATTTGATGTTTAAAAAATAATTTTATCCCTAAATTTTAATTTCTAAAGCCTTAATTTTTTTGTAGTGATTGTTCATAGTTGATCCTGCAAGATAATTACAGTTTCACGTCAATGCCTTGCTATTTATTCATCTTCAATTACAACACAGTTAGTTTACTTTGAAAAATTTTCTTTTTCCATGGGGTGGAACTCACATGGGTGAATTATGGAATCGAAGACAACCTTCTCACATAGGGTGGAACTCATATATTTAGGTTATGTTTGATTCATGAACTTGAAACGGGATTTAGAAATAAAAAAACATAATATATATATATATATATATAAGTTAAATTTGAATAAATATAATTACATTTCGCCTATATACTTCACACTTTTTCTCTTTTCATTTTCAAATCACTTCTCAAATTTATGAACCAAATACGGTTGAGTGCCACTGGCAATTTTTTTACTTTCATATTTGAAATCCAAAAAATTATCTAGCAATTATTACCGTCAATCTGCCATCTTTCAATTTTTTAATTTTTTTTAATTTTTAATTTTTTATATATCTAAAAAATGTGATTGGATACATGTTTCCAACCTTTTTCTTTTTCTTTCTCAACAGCTTATCCACCTATTATCACTTTTTTTTTTAATTATGAGAAAATTAAATTAAAAAAATCTCACAATTTGACTTTTATAATAAAATAAATTCTAAATTTTTAATTTTATTAATTTAAAATCTAATCTTTTAATTTGTTTTTAATTGAAATATTAATATATTTTTATTAAGTAAAACTGATAGAAAAATAATATTTTTAGTTATTAAATTTAATATATATGGTCCACATTGTACACCATGTGCACAATGTATTTTTAGTTTCAATTAGTCACTGATTTTACCTACCATACAATTTTTAGTGATGGATTTGCGTGCGAACGGAAGTCATGGTAGAGATGGTCTTCAGGCACAATGGGATTGGGAATAGATAAAAATGCCAGGGCTCCGTCAATCCATGTCCATGAGTGATCTTGTGAACCACATTGGACATTGTATTTCAGAACGAATGGCCTCTGAAAATTTCCAATCAACTTAATTTTTTGCATGAATGATCAACTCGACGAACCCTACAATATGAACGATTTAGATTATCGAAAGAGACAAATTTGCCGATGAAGATTTAAGTTTTAAATTCACTTTCCATCTAGCGTATTCAGCTTTGAATTTATTTATTTATTTTGTTAGTTCCTTGAATTTTTAAGGATTTACTTGTTTTTACTTTTGTGTGTTGTTGCAATTGAGATTGTCTTCTTACATGACCTTCTCTATCAATGAGCAGTGGAGCACTGGATATAATGAGTTTCCTATCCCACCTTCACAATACGATCCATTTGATGAGCCAAGCCCTCTGGGCTTGCGTTTGTGGAAAAGCCTCTCATTGTTGGATTTGATACAAATGAGGCTCGCCCAAGGTAATTTTTCTTCTGTTACTTATGCACCAAGCGAAAGTCATAGTTTGAGAGACAAGAAAGATGTCAAGGGCACTGCTACTTCTGCTACAATTAACAAGCTAAAGGCCACAAATTTTCTAGCTCTGTTTCTTAGAATTGGGCAGTGGGAGGTATCAACAATGAACAATTTGTCTACTATTTTCAAATGTTTGAATTTTTATGCAAGTAGCTAAAACCATTTCTGGTGGCAAGATGCGTCAAGATTTTAAGGTGATTTGGTAGCAAAATGCTACTTTGCTAAGCATAAACTTGTCCGGGAAATTCTTGAGGCTGGTCTCAAGAGTAAAATTATAGCAATTGTGCTTTAGACCCGACTCATTTATTGTTTTGGATCCAATATTCTTTGTCTTGATGATTGTTCATGCCATTGTTCACCTTATTCCTTGTTGAATTGGATTGTTTGAGCATTGTGGTTGCGTTTGAAAACTGGTTGGGAGTTCGTTTTTCAAATGAGTCTTTTTCCAGAATTTTGCTTTTTCGCTCGAGCGAAGCTTCTTGTGCTCGAGCGGTCTTTTACAGTTTGCAAAACTATTGAGAGTTTGAAATTTGCACTCGAGCGATGCTTCTTGCGCTCGAGCAAACTTTTACAGATCTAAACTACTGGGAGGGGTGTATTGTGCACTTGAGCGACCATTTATGTGCTCGAGTGGTGTCTTCATTTTGTGTCTGGTCGCTTGAGCGACCATTCCTCTGCTCGAGCGGTTTGCGCGTATATCAGTCCGAGAAAGTCACTTTTTGGGGTCATTTTCTTACCTCTCTCTCTAAACATTCCAAAAACTTAGATCTACTCTCTCTCTAAAACTTATCTTTAAGCCTTCAAATACACTATCATTCATTGATCTCTAAACCATTGTCCTTTGGAAAAAAAAGGGTAGAGCTTGCCTAGAGCTTCCTTTTGATCGGAGCAAAGTTGATTTTGGGCTTCGTCAAAGTTTTTTCACTCTCTCCCTTGTCTTCTAGCTTTGAGGTAGGGATTTCTCTACACTTTTGTATGATTTTTAACTTGGTTGTTTGCTTTTATAAAAAAATATTAGGATTTGGAAATTTTTGAACAAAATCTATGGTTTTGGTTTAAAAATCAGAAAAGGGATTTTTAAATGGGTCCTTGAATATGATTGTGGGTTTGTACATGTGGTTAAGTTGTGATAAAATGATGGATTTTTATCCTTATAATTGATTTATAAAGAAAATGGAATTTTGCCCTAAAATGTGAATATTTGATTTTGTCACACCCCAAATCCGGCATGACCGGCCGTGGCCCACAGGGCCTGAGCCCAAGGCACACGTAAGCCTAAACACGAATCCATAATCACATTGAACAACTAAACAATAGTCCAATAAAAATAATCAAAACTCAATCCAGTGACAAACCACAATTATAAACGGCAAAATCAACCGTAATCAAAACCATCCAAACTTATGGAATATCAACAGCTCACATATGAAAATAATCCTAAATGAATCCCAATGAAATAAAATAAAATAAAATGCACAAACTTGACATAATACTCTAAAATAAAGGAATGTCCTAGAAGTCTATGCATTCGAGTCCCTGCTATGCCATGAGTCCACTCTAAGTCTTTCTAACACCTAAAAATGGTAAACAACTAAGTCAGCTGATAGCTTAGTGAGTAGCAACATGGATAGTAAATACAGTTTTGAAAACGGGGTTCAATTCCAAAAGAAGATATATATCACAGAAACTAGATTGGCATACAGTTTGGTAAAGAGAATCTGTTTCAAAAAGAAGGTTCCACAGTTCAACAGTTAAAATACTCATATCTCTCAAGAACATGATAAATGATATTTTCCACTTAAACAGATTACAGCATGAACACCAATAATTTTCTAGGTATCAAGAAAATAAAAAGTAATATGCCACACAGTTCTCAAGGCTATAAGCCCCGTTAGATCCAATACTGAACTAAGAGTCATCCTCAGGGTGGCAACCTGGGCCTTTTCTCAAAGACGATCCGATTGAAGGTCACCTAGCTAACCTAGGCCTATTCCTTACAATCGTTGAGTAGTAGAGTCATCACGGCCCAACTCGGATCTGTTCCCTAGTGGCCAGAGTCACCACACACAGTGGAATAATTTCCCTGGACTAAATACACAGATGGTCCCAATAATCAATACACATCAGTTTCGCAAAACATGGTAGTTCATCATTATAAACATGAGACCAAAACTAATATTTTACAGTATGCCAAGTTCACACATGTTTCAGAAATAATTTGATTCCATTGATAATATAATAATTTATCAAAACAGTTTAGTCATGAAACAACAATTTAATTTTTCAACAGTTCAGGGTAGGGGAACATTTATAAAAATATGTAGCATGAAACTACTCACCTGAAAATAAAATAATATAATCCTTGAATAGAGTATGAAATTCGAACTAGTGTCCTCAACCAAGTATGAAAACTACACGTCACTACTAATTTAAGAATACTAAAGAATAAGAACTAAGTAACTCCAAACTAAAGCGCACTAACACGGCTCAACCCAACTCACCGTTACTCTTAAATATTACCTAAGTTCATGTTCTTCAAGGTCTAAAATCACCCAAGACATGGGTTCAAATCGAAACTTAATTAAAAGTAACTTTAAGATAAAACAGAATTTTAAACTAGTTTTCCCAATCTATTCGCGAACTTTGAAAATTAAAAACCCACTCCACGTTGTTCGAAAAATTCTAAAGCCCTCCAGATATCAACCAATATATCCTAAGTTTTAAACCCAAATGGTTTCACTTAATTTGCTTATCAAAATAATTATCTACAATTAATTATATCTAAACAGGTTGTTTTCTGCAGCACTTTAAAGAAATTAATGGTTCTCTTAGTATACACGAGCAATCAATACAAGGCCAAAAATTTAAAAAACTAGACTCGTAACCGGTTCTAATGACGCTGATTTGATAATTTTCGAATTTATTCCCAAAGAGAACAACACTCTCGAATTTACTGTTTAAACCAGTTTTCTGGATAGATTTGAATGCATCAGTTTATATGGATTTTGACTCCCAAAAAATATGAAAAAATTCAGATATGCAATTCAATATGTAATTGATTTGCTGTAACAATTTCAATTCAAAATTCATTCGTTTGATATGGTTTCATGATTTCTAAAGTTTGCTGGCAGATTAATATTCTTAGGAGCAACATTAAGAATTCAACTAAAATTTCTAGAATACTATCCCAATCAGCCAATCCATTCCTTTTTCTTCCACCAACTCACAACACCCACAAGCACCATAACTATGCAAATAACATATTATGATAGAACAAGAATAGATTGATTAACACCTTAGAGAGTTATTGAGACACAAGGGTGCTTTCTCTCCCTCTCTCTTTTCTATCTCTTGCTCTCTCTTCTTCTCTCACGTTTCTACTGTTGCTGCTATAGTGTTGATTAGGAACCCTAGGGTTGTTATATATGTATATATATATAAACAAAACTCTAAATAATTATCCTTTGTTTTATATTATTTTTTTCTCTCCATTAATTTAAATAAAATACAAATATTATTAGATCAACATATGCTTACTAATTTGACACTTATTTATTTATAAATAATAAATTTTGCTTCTAAATTAAAGACTTTCACCATAAATTTATTCTAGGTTTTAAAATTAGTTAAACGTCCCTCCAATAATATTTAATTTGCACTTAAAGATTCACAATAAAATATTTGAGATTGTAATATTATTATTATTTAATTATTTACTAAGTCTTTATATTCGGGTTCTTACAGATTCTATAAAGAGGAAATGAAAATGATGTGGGTTTTGTGAAATCGGAATGATGATGATGATGATGGTGGAGTTGGATATGCATTATCACTCCTATCTTGAACTTTTGGAAAGTTTGTTTTTATTGGAAATTTTCTATCTGTTTTGGGGTTATCGGTGGAGGATAGCTATGATTGTTGCAGAAATTGCATTGAAAATGTATATTATTTTAAGAAAAAGGTGTGAATACCTTAGTGAATATAGGCGGGGGTGTAGTTGTAGTATTATGTTAGCCTGTGTATCCTTGGTTAAGACTTTGAGCCAAGAGCTTCTTTTTGTTATTGTTGTAATTATTTTTGTACAAGCCTAGGGCTTTATTTATATTGAGTTTCAAACTCACTTTTGTTGTAACCAAGTATTATCTTGGAAAGTTGTAGCCGATAGGGCATTACTTTGTTTGTTTAACTTTTAATTTGTATTGCTTACTTGTGGCACTGTAACAAGCCCGCGGGGGACCTCGCTACAGCTCGGACTCGATTTGTTGTCACGGTTCTTAATCTTGAACCAAAGAGTCCAAATCCGGCAAATCGTTTTGAGAAAACAGATTTTTTTGAAAGAAGTGCCAAACATGGACTGCTTTGCCAGATACAGAGTCACCACCTAAATATTTTATTTTTGGGAAATTTAGGAAACCCTGACTCGTTGCCTAAGGCCACGTGTCCGTCATCACCAAAGTTGCCTCGGCTCGGGAACTTGGGTACGATTGGGGAAGGTCACTTCGTGAGCACCCCCACTCGCCCGGTCAAAGACCGGCCTCTACTAACCATGATATCTTGTTTTGAAAACATTGTGTGTTCTTATTCCGGTTATTAGCCTAGATTACTATGTGATGCGCACAGCATACAAGTATAGACTGGATCGCCTGAATTGGAACAAAACATTTCATGTTTGTTTTTGAAAATGGTTTGATGGTGCTACTCGCAAGTAGGCTAAGACGTGGATTTGCCACCCTCGGGTGGGCTTAAGAAAAACATGATTTTGCCACTATCTAGTGGGCTTAAAACAAACATTTGATGAATTGTTCCAATCCAAATAACCCAACCTTCACCCACAGGCATTCAGGCAGTTATATCACATAAGCACATAGTCTCATGGTAAGCATGCTATTCATGGCAGTCACTCACACGCATGCAAGGATGCTAAAGCATAAAACTCACCGAGTACTCCAAGCCAAAACAGAAGCTCATTAGAAATCATGCATGATCCTAACTATACAGAGATGCCTAATGCAACACATGCAAAAATGCAACTATAGCAGGCTCGGCTATTCTAAACATGGCATATGAAATGCAACAGCTATCAAGTATTCAACTCGGAATTGAAATACAATGCAGTTAGTATGATGCGCCGAGCCCGGTGCATGCAAGACAGATGAATGAATGCAAACATGCTATCATACTGTATGCTAATTGAAACATGCCCTAATCTAACCATCATAAGCGGGTAAATAAAATGGAAGAAAGACGTGGGTTGGAAGACATACATCACACTCACGCACACTTATTACAATTATGCCCTCGCACAGAGGGTCCGAATAAATAGTACAGTCCAAATAATACAGTCCAAATATGTACAAATCCCTAATTAATTTACAAATTAACTAAGAAAACAATAAACTGGCATGCAAGCCAGGGACTGTCTTGACTCTTCTCCAGATGAATGATGCATGTCCGGGTTGCCTTGTGCAGAAATCCACTGCGATGCCCCAATTAGCCTCTGTTTTGCAATGGTTTTTGGAAAGCGCGCCAAGCCCCGGAAGACTGCTGATTCTTGATTTGTTGCAACAGAGAGCAGGAAAGGGGCATGGCAATGTATTTTCACAAATATATGCATGCCTCGATCCTCGTGCCACCAATCACGCATCTCGATGCATGATGGCTGAGGAATCGAATTGCACAACTCAATATAGAATGAATGCACATGAAAACTCAACTAAAACCTAACTCCATCATGGATAATCCGGAGTGTCGGTGACTCGGAATTGAGACACGTTCCGTCACTCGAAGTATGAAACGCCTCTCGTTTTCCG
This sequence comes from Camellia japonica, assembly GCA_030407325.1. Taxonomy (NCBI): domain Eukaryota; kingdom Viridiplantae; phylum Streptophyta; class Magnoliopsida; order Ericales; family Theaceae; genus Camellia; species Camellia japonica. The sequence continues at coordinate 166,165,919 of JAPPVO010000059.1, read as the reverse complement.
TGCTCGGGCTAACCCCTATTCCGAACACAATGCAATATGCATGACATGCATGAAATGCGACTAAGATACATCCTAACATGCAACATGCTATGAAATGACATACACGATGCACGAGGTAACATGGCATACACAATGCACTAACATACAACCTAGCATACACGACGCTATGGAATGAAATGGCATACGCAATGCAATATGGACTTACACTAACACAAGTGGACCTCAGCCACACTCACATCAGTGGCCATTAGATGAAAATGAGACACTCGAAATGCGCGCACACGTGCTCGCAAACCGAGGACCGACCCTAAGGCACCGAATGCCACTCTAACAAGACATGGCAAAACATGGAATATGGCATACTAGCATGCAATTTTCAGAGGCGATAAGTGATGCAAAACAGCCCCGAAAGATGGCAAAATGACACCCGATGCATGGAATGGGTCCCGAAACATGAAATTAGGCATACCGAATGACCTATGACTATACAATGCATGCATTATTCGAACATGGAATGTGAAGACAGAATCAAGACAGCCCAAAAATAAGCATATTTTCAGTTCTAAGCAAGACCAAACAGCAAACGCAAATGGGGCTAAACTAGCATGCAAAAACGGCCTCGAAAGCAAGATAATGAAACAAGTGGCAGCTTCTGACCCTAAACAGAGAAGGGCCCTTCTACAATGTTGAATAGGGGCCCAAAATATGATGTTTTACAGTTTACCACAAACCACAAAAACAGACACAAGTATGGCAAAACTCTCATGCAAAGAGTGGGCCTAAAGGAGGACAAAGAAGTAAGTGATGCATGCTGGCCCCAAACAGATTAAGGTCCTTCAACAAAGTTGAAGAGGGACCTAAAATATGACTTTTTACAGTTGATGATCAAACCCCAGTGTACAAGTATGCTCAAAATACTATGCAAGATAAGGCCAAAAAGAAGAGCTATAACACAAAGTATAAAAAAGGATGCTTCAAACAGTAAAATACCCTTAATGAAACATGAAGAGGGGGTCAAAATAAAGCCATTTATAGTTTGGACCAAAGTCCAAAAACAGAAGCACAAGGGGTTAACAAATCATGCAAAAATGGGGCCAAAAGAGGGATACAAAGGCAAGTGACAAAAAGAGACCTACAACAGTAATGAGCCCTTCAACAATGGTGAATAAGGGCTCAAAATAAGCTACTTCACAGTTTACAAGATGCCTCAAAACAGTTTACATATAGGCCAAAACAAACATGCAAGAAAATGGCATACAAGGGAGGTAATGAAGCAAGTGCAACAAGGAGGCCCCAAACAGTGAGAGGCCCTTAATCAAACATGGAAAATGGCTCAAAATAAGCCTATTTTTAGTTAGGGTCGGAGCCCAAAAGTGCAAGAAAGAGAGGCTAATGTATTGGGCAAGAATAGGACCAAAAAGAGGAGAGAAGGACTTACCCTTGAAGATCAGAGAACCAACAGCTCTTGGACAAAAATTCTGAGCCTTTAACCTCTTCAAAGCAGTCCCAAAGTGTTGGAATGAAGGATGGAGGCCTTGTGCTATGAGGTGGTGTAGAAATGGTGTAGGAAACTTAGGGTTTTGATGGTTGGAATATAGAGAGAGAGAGAGAGATACAATCCAAGAGGCTTAAACAAAATTTTCTCACCCCTCAAACTGAAGGGGAGGGGCTGGTTTTATAGGCAAATGGGTGGAAAAGAGGGGGAAAAATGGGGGGGGGGGAGATTTAAATTCAATTTCCCCCCCCCCCAAAAGGTTAAACCCTCGGACATAAGGCCTAGAGGAAAACAAAATTCACTTCTAGGACACACTTGGGGAGGGGGTTATGGCCGGCTAGTTAAAAAGGGAAAAAAAGTCATTTCACCAGCTAGGTGGCCGGCCGGCTAGGTTTTCTGACCGGCCAGCTACTTTTAGGATAAAAAAATGGGCTGCCGGAAAGAAATGTGGCCGGTGGGTGATTGGGAAGTCCAATGGTGGCCATTCAAGTGTCCAAATTGAAGCCCCAGAAGTTAGCTTTCCAATGGAGCAAACCTTGCATCAAAATTCCTCCTGTGGAAAACGTTATGCCCTTTTTGGTGAAGCCGCGAAGATTTCGGTCCAACCGGAGTGATGCCCCACTTCAATCAACCATATCTCCTCTGTCCGGAATTGAATTTAGGATATTCTTGAGTGCAACATGAAGCCCCGGGAGTAAGCTTTCCAACGGTAGTGGCCTCATAGCTTGATTCCAAGTATCCAAACGAATAGGCCTGATTCGGCGAGGGCTGCTCGACTCTCTCTTAACGGTTCATGCCCATTTTCTCCCCGACTGGATTTCTTCCCTCTTCTTTTCTTTTCTTCAACTTCAAACCCCTAAGTAAGGTATTTTGAAAGATTTTTCAAAGATTTCATCTCTCTCTTCATTCATTCCCACTTTGTCCTCGCTCGGTTTACCGAAAAACGCAACATTTAACAAAATGCGAGCGTCGGAACATCGTAGGAACTTTATTTCAAAAACGTTTTGAACGAGAGGGTTTTAAGTCTAAAATCTTTTGATCGAGATTGTTTTGGTCCAGAACAAGGGTATGAAGTCGAGATTTGACTCTCTCTCTTTGCCGAAGAAATTGCACCTTTCCCCTGCACACCTTTCTCCACCAAGTAAACCATCAGTCACGTCCAAGTCTTAAAGGTAGTCAAAAATGGGGTGTCTACAGGCACATTCTATAGATTCAGGGTTAGGACTCGTGAATGTATAAATGCATGTGTTACTCTTTTTGTACACTTAAAGTATATGAATGGAAGGATTTTACTCTTGGAATATGTTGTTTAATTAATTATTACTCTTGTTTTATTGTCATCATTTTCGGGGCGTTAGAACTTGGTATCAGAGTTGCCGAGTTTGAATACTTTGGGATCGTGGGACGTGGTTTTTACCACAATGGGTTTCCTCGCTAATTGTGTTAGAAGTAAACCTGGTATGCTATGTGATAACATGTTTGTGTGACTAAGTGGGTATGGAATTCAATTTCTAAACTATTGATTGGGTATTCAAATTTCTAGAAGTCCTATTAGAAGAGCACTTGATTACTGCTATTTCTAATTGGAACTCTAGCAATGTCGCGAGACGATCATTATCTAGGAAGGAAATTTATATGTGTTAACGTGACTGCGTGCTTATGTGCAGTTAATTAATTATTGTCCATTGTATTAGGACGCAAGTGAATTAGTTTTGATACATTTGTAAATGTGCTAATCTCTTGTGTTATCTTCATTAGGATGTCAGGATGTGGACGTGGTGGTGGTAGGTGTGGCAGGCCTAGATAGCAGGAGATGCCATTACTGGATGATATTCTGGCACAGGAGGAGGGGGTTGGTCAGGCCAATGTGGCCAAACTAGTTGGTCAACAGGCCCTGGGTGCTTTAGCCGTGAGATGGCCAGAGCTTTGTGGTAATTCATGGACATTCTCAGAGCTGAAAATCAAATCCAGGCCTATGTCGTTGAGACATGACCGTCTTTTCTGAAGAGGGAGTTCTTCTGGTCTAATCCGGATGAGTTTTTAAGAGAGTTGAAAGAGCCACTAAAGGTGGATGAGTGGTTGGAACAGATGGTGAAGACGTTTGAGATGCTTGGTATTGAGGATGATGGGCTGAGAGTGACCTTGGCATCCTTCCAGCTCAAGGGAGATGCGGGTCAGTGGTGGAAGTACACGCGTGGGTGCATTGGGGTGACTTGGGAGGCTTTTGTCAACGCCTTATAGGACTAGTTCTTACCTCCCACTGCTAGGGAGAAGTTGAGAGACCAGTTTCTGAAACTCAAGTAGCTTAACACACCAGTGGCCGAGTTTGAGATTGCCTTTACTAGTTTATCGAGGTTCATACCGGGAGTTGTGGTGACGGAGGAACACCATTGTATTGAGTTAGAAAAGAGGTTGAGGATTGGGTTTCTTTTCAAAGTGGCTAGGTCCATGATTAGGGACTACAGACGCCTTGTAGAGGCTGCAGCTCATCTTGAGACCGTGGTTCAGTCGGAGGAGGAACGGATGAGGGGCTCTAGGCAGAGAGGTCAGGAGGTTCAAGGGGAGACTCGGGATAGTGAGAGGCAGAGGGGTTCTACCCCACAACAGTCCCAGGGAGCACAGTCTAGATCCACTTTCTTGGTACCAAGTTTGGGTTCTGGGAGAGGTGGTCGAGGAGGGATCACTTGCTTTAAGTGTGGTCAGCTAGGCCACAAGTCTTTGGTTTTCTCGCAGAAAGGAGAAGGGCAATAGTCTACACCGCCTACGGCTCGTTCTTAAAGCCAAAGTCAGGAGAGAGGGCAGCTGCTTACTTGTTACCAGTGTGGGCAGTTAGAGCACGTGAGGTGGTTTTGCCCTCAGTCAGGTGGCACATGTAGTGCGTCTGGTTCATGGCAGATACAGAGCCATAAGGCTACACCGTCAGCACAGGCCTTGAGGGCCCATTAGGGAGCCTCTTCGGCTCAGTCAGTGTATCAAACTTATGCTCCGAGAGGTGAGCAGGTAAAGTAGAGACCTATGGGGCATGTATATGTTGTTATCATGCCAGATTTGTTGCCAACACCTTCGGTAGTGAGAGGTAACTCCTTGTTGTGTAATTCTATTGCCAATGTGTTGATTGATATTGGTGCATCGCATTCTTTTATTTCTTCTGCATTCGCATCAGCATTGGGGTTAGAAGTGACTCAGTTAGCATCTCCACTCAGGGTAGAGTCACTTGTTGGTGGTGAGGTTGTGTTGGACTAGGGGTGTCGGGGTTGTGAGATAGAGGTTGCCGATCGCCGACTTCTTTTTGCTTTTGTGTTGATTGATATGTTGAGTTATGATGTCATTTTGGGCATGGATTGGTTGTCATCCTATCGGGCCATTATAGATTGCTACTGTTAGAGAGTTACGATGTGCATCTTGAGTGGTGATTGTTTTTATTTCTTGGGAGACCGAGTTGATACAGCCTTGTTGCCAGTGTATGATCCTCGTGGTTGGAGCGAGCTTAGTCTTTTTCTTGCTACATTCTTGGGTGTTGAGAGTGATGTGGTCCGAGTAGAGTTACCGAGGGTACTTTTTGAATACCCAGACGTCTTTTCCAAGGATCTCACTAATTTACCACCTCACCGTGAGATTAAGTTATCTATTGATTTAGTGCCTAGCATGGCACCGATTTACATGGCACTGTATAGATTTGCACCTGCCGACTTGAGTGAGTTGAAGATTCAACTCTAAGAATTGCTAGATAAGGGCTTTATCCACCCTAGTACCTCGCCTTGGGGAGCACTGACTCTCTATGCCAAGAAGAAGGATGGCACATTGTGACTTTGTATAGATTACCAAAAGTTGAACCGGGTAACTGTTAAGAACAAGTACCCACTACCTCATATAAATGACTTGTTTGACTAGTTGAAAGGGTCTTGTTGCTTTTCTAAGATAAACTTGAGATCACCGGTTGAGAGTGAATGAGGAAGATATCTGGAAGACGGCATTCCGTACACGGTATGGCTAGTATGAGTTCCTAGTGATACCTTTTGGGCTAACCAATGCACCAGTGTTGTTTATAGATTTGATAAACTGAATTTTTCATGAGTTCTTAGACCATTTTGTGGTTGTCTTTGTTGATGACATCTTGATTTACTCACCTTTTGAGGAGGAATACGAGGAACACTTGCGAGTTGTGCTTGAGTTGCTCAAAGCCCACATATTGTATGCTAAGCTCGGGAAGTGTGAGTTTTGGTTGAAAGAGGTGAAATTCTTAGGCCATGTGATATCCAGGGCCGGCCTTGAGATTTGTGGGCCTAAGGCGCACTGTGAAAATGGGGCCCCTCTAATATATTTTTTTTTAATAAAAAATTTATGCATAAAATGATAAGTATCCACGAATTTTTTATTTAAGTATACTTGAACATATAATCATTAAAATTATAAACTAAAACTTACTTTCATATATTAAGATAGGAAGAAATCAGTACAATGACTCAAAAACATTAAAACTGGTTTTGTTGCTTTATAGTTTAGCAATATCCAGCTTACAATTAACCCAACGATCACTTAAATACTACTCTTCTTGCATTTTTAGCTGCAAAATCACTAATTAAGTTTGTATAATCTAATTTATCTACCAAATCCTTTTCAATAGACAATATAGCTAATCCATTCAATCTTTCTTGTGACATTGTTGATCGAAGGTAGGATTTGATCAATTTTAACTTTGAAAAACTTCTTTCTCCAGAGGCAACGGTAACTGGAATAGTCAATAATATTCTATACGCAATCCAGGCATTTGGAAAACAACCATCCATCAATTTCAAATAATTCATCACCTCAATTGGCCTACTGATTTCTTTTGGCAAAATTTCTTTGAAGACTTTCAACTCAGAAAATAAATCTCTCCCATCAATATCCATAAGCCCATCATGTTTCAAAAAGTCTTCAAGATTAGCACAATAAGTCTTCAAGCACTCATCATTGGTAGAATTTAACTTCTTCAAATCAAACAAAAATCCAAAAGTTTCATCATATATTTGAAATTGTTCAAATCTATTCTTAAGTGAAGAAAGAGCTTGATCTATTATATATATGAAATAATTAACTCTAAAGGATTCTTCAGCTGATTGTGCAACCTCTTCACTAACATTCTCATCAAAATGTTTCTTTCTAAGAATGACACGCCTTTTACGAAATGTAGGCTCAATCTCCATTTCAATTGCAACTTCTTTAGCTTCAATCATGGCCTCCAAAAATCCAGTTTCTCTATACTTCTCAAGAAATGTAATGAGTCCTTTTAATTGATGTACAGCAACATCAATATGCATGTCTTTAGCTTGAAATGTCTTGCTAACAGAATTAACGGTAAACAACAGATTGTGCCAAATAATCATGCCAAGCAAAAAATCAAAGTTCTCAATTTCAGATGTAACTAAGGATTCAGCTTCACACTTTGTATTGGGATCATTAGCTTCTTTTTCCAACTGAATTAAAGCATCTCTAATTTGTGGAGCTTGGTACCGTATAGCTTTAACACTTTCAATGCGACTTTCCCAACGAGTTTGTGATAATGGCTTAAGTGTGAGACCTTCCACATTGTCTTTGAAAATTTTCCACCTCTTTGTAGAAGATGAAAACAACACATATATGCGTTGTACCACTCTAAAGAAATAGATAGCTTTGGAACAAGAGGTAGCCATATCACAAAGGGCAAGATTAAGACTATGACACCCACATGGCGTGTAGAATGCTCTTGGATTTATTTCAAGTACTCTTTTTTGTACACCTTTGTGTCTCCCTTTCATATGAGAGCCATTATCATATCCTTGCCCTTTTATATCACCAATATCAAGCTGGAGTGTGTGCAATGCCTCTCTAAGTACATTAAAAAGTCCCAACCCCAATGTATCATCCACTTTCAAAAATTCTAAAAAGAATTCTTCTACCTTTACCGGACTAGTTGAAACATCTACACATCTTATCACAAGAGACATTTGTTCTTCATGACTAACATCTGGAGTACAATCAAGAATAATTGAAAAATATTTCGCTTCTTTGATTCTTGCCACAATCGTACTCTTGATCTCACTCGCTAACATCTGTATCAATTCATTTTGGATTTTGTGGCCAAGATAATGGTAATGAATTTCACTCCTTTGAATACGTTGAATGTGCTCTTGCATTACTGGATCAAATTTAGCAAGCATTTCAATTAAGCTTAAAAAGATTCCATTTCTTTCTTGATAAATCTTCTCATTGTCTCCACGAAAAGCTAAATTATTTTTAGCAAGAGTGATCACAATAGAAATTATCCTTAGTAACACTTGTCTCCAGTGTTCCCTCTCTTTGTTGATTTGTTCTTGAACACTTCTATCAATTGTTTCATTCTTCTTCAATCTACTTTCCAACTCAACCCATTTGCTCATGCAAATAAAGTGCTCATTACTAGTTTCATGACTTCTAGGCCTGTTGCCCATATTCTTCCAATCTTTCAATCCATCAGTAGCCAAAAGAACATTTTTCCCATCTTGCTTAAACAACTTGCAACAAAAGTAAAACACTTTGTCTGAAGCATCTGAATATACTAGCCACTTCCTATCCTGCTTCTCTCTATTTTGTAACTGTCGCATGTAAAATGTAGAAGAAAAATGCCTATCTTTGTCATCTAGGGGAAAATTCACACCATTACCTCTTATGGGACCTCTTTCAACTAGTAAATCCCTTAAATTTTGATCAATCTTGTCCCAATTACTAGGGTCATAAATGTTTAGAGGTCCACATTCAACATTGACATCTTCACTTTCATTAGATTCTACATTCCCCAAATCTTCATTCTCATTCTCATTCTCATTCATATGTTCACTAGGTTGTTCAATCACCAAATCATCATTCTCATTATTACTCACACAATGAGTAGGCTCTTCAATTACCAAATCTTCATCATCATTGTCATTTGAACCCAAAATATCTACTTGTTTCTTGGTACCAAAATATTTATCAAGTGCTCCCGATTGAGATTGAATTCATTTCCAGAACTATACTTCCTAGGAAACATGGCTATAATCACAAATACTTCAGTCCACAAATCACAAAACACTTCAATCCACAAATCACAAACACTTCAATGCACAAATCACAATCCACTGATCTGATATCAAATAAATTATAAAAAAATAATTTAATGAAACAAAATTAGGGCAAACAAATTATTCAAGTAAAACTGATAAATACCTAGGTAAAAAAAATTAGGGCTAAATTATTTATTCCACTAAAATCTAATGGATAAAGAAGGTAATAAAAAAATTATGGCAAATTTATTATTCCACTAATTGATAGAGAAAGAATATAAAAAAAAATTAGGGCAACTTTATTTAATAAAATCTGATAGTGAGAGAGAGGACTTACATGAGAGAGAGTGTGTGACAGAGAGTGAATTGCCGAAGGAGTGTGTGAAAGAGGGAGAGTGAGTCTATGTGCTATGCTCTTCGTCTGCCTACCTTCTTCAAGAGGGAGAGTGATTCACTTCAGATTAATAAATATGGGCCAAACACATTTATAAATAAGTATGGGCTAAATTATACATGGGCGTAATAAAACATTTGGGGCCCTTTAAATTGATCTTAAAACCAAAAAAAGAAAAAGAAAAAGATTGGGCCTATAACAATTTTTTAAATTTAGGGGCCCTATTTTTGGGCCAAAATTTGGGGCCTAAGGCACAAGCCTTACCTACCTTAAGGCAGGGCCGGCCCTGGTGGTATCTAGGGAAGGGGTGACTGTAGACTCTTCTAAGATAGAGGTAGTGCAAGATTGGGAACAATATAAGAATGCCTTTGCAATCTGAAGTTTCTTAGGGTTAATAGGATATTACTGACGTTTTGTGTGGGATTTCTCTAGATTAGCCTCACCGTTGACTAGACTAATGAGGAAGGAAATCAAATTTGCGTGGAGTGAGATTTGTGAGAAGTCATTTCAAGAGCTTAAGGTAAGACTTATCACTGCTCCAATGTTGATTATTTCGGAGAGGGGTTTGTGTTATTCAATGTATTGTGATGCGTCTCGGGAAGGTTTGAGTTGTGTCTTGGTGCAAGAGAGGAAGACAGTAGCTTATAGCTCACGGTAGTTGAAAACATACGAGAAATTATCCTACCCACGACTTAGAACTTGCAGCTGCGATCTTTGCTTTGGAAATATGGAGACATTATCTTTATGGTAAAATATTTGAGGTATTTTTCGATCACAAGAGTCTGAAGTATCTGTTCTCATAGAAGAATTTGAATTTGAGGCAGAAGAGGTGGATGGAGTTTATGGAGGATTACGATTTTGAGTTGCACTATCATCCAGGAAAGGCCAATGTAGTGGCCGATGCCTTGAGTAGGAAATCCATTAGCAGTGTAGCTAGTATTGCCATTCGGGAATGAGAGATGTTGGGTGCTATTGGCGAGTTTGACTTGCATCTTGGTGAGTCTGTTAAGTCAACAGCTTTGTTTACTATAGCTGCACAACCTAAACTTGTGAGTTGAGATATAGAAGCATAGCGGGGTGATCATGAGGTAGAGACCATCTAGGAGAAGATATCTAGTGGGAAGGTAGAGAAAGGGTTCTGACTTGAGTGTTAGATATCTTAGCCGTCTTTTTGTGCCAGAGTCATGTAAGGAGGAGGTACTCCGAGAGTTCCACCATTTGTTCCTTGCGGTATATCCAAAGGCACAAAGATGTATCACAACCTTAGTCGCGAGTTTTGGTAGAGGGGGATAAAGGCAGACGTAGCCTTGTTTGCATTGAGGTGCCTTACTTGTCAACAAGTGAAAGCCGAACATCAGAGACCTGCAGGTTTGTTGTAACTCTTGCTTATAGCCTAGTGGAAGTGGGAGTATGTTACGATGGATTTTGTTGTGGGTCTTCTAAGGACTCAACGGGGTAATGATGCTGTGTGGGTGATAGTCGAGCATTTAACTAAATTAGCGCACTTTGTACCTCTGCGCACGAGCGATTCGGTGGATTATCTTGCTGACCTTTATGTTAGGGACATCGTTTGATTTCATGGGGTCCTTGTGATTATTGTTTCAGATAGAAATCCGCGTTTCAAGGCTTGGTTGTGGTAGAGCCTACAAAATGTCTTGGGTACTAGATTGACATTTAGTATCGTCTATTATCCTCAGATTGATGGGAAGTCAGAGCATACCATTCAGATCTTAGAGGATATACTTCGGGGTTGTGCTCTTGACTTTAAGGGGTCGTGGGAGAGGCCCTTGCTTTTAGTGGAGTTTGCTTATAACAATAGCTTTTAGGTGAGTATTGGCATGGCACCGTTTGAGGCCTTGTATGGCCAACCATGTAGATCTCCTGTATGATTTCGGCTCAGAGTTGCCAGAAAAGTTATGTCGACCGTAGAGGGAGACCGTTATCATTTGAGGTAGAAGATCATGTCTTTTTGAAAATATCACCTAGATGAGGTTTGATGAGGTTTGGGAAGAGCAGGAAGTTGTCTCCTAGATTTATTAGGCCCTTTGAGATTCTAGAGAGTATTGGAGAGGTAGCTTATCATTTGGCCTTGCCGCTACAGCTTTCCTTGGTTCATAACATATTTTATATCTGTATGCTCCTGAAGTATGAACTAGCTCTATCACATGTGTTAGATTGGACTGAGTTAGAGGTAAATGAGGATGCCTCGTATGAGGAGAGATCGGTTAGAGTCTTAGATACACGGGACCAAGTCTTGCGAGGCAAGACTATTCCTTTGGTAAAGGTGTTGTGGAGACACCATAGTGTCGAGGAGGCGACTTGGGAACGTAAGATGGAAGTCCATGAGAAGTATCCAAACCTCTTTGTTGATGTTTGAAACTTGTAATGAAAATCTTGTTATGTTGATTAAATGTGAAACATTACATATGTTTTGGAAAAAGTGAATTGTATATTCAGTAATGAAAACTTTGTTTATCACTGTTATGAGACTGGTGGATGGGTCATGGTTATGAGTTCGACTTGTTATTATTATTATACTTGATTTAACACAGTGTTATTGTTTGATTTAAAATTTTAGGGACGAAATTCCTAAAGGGGGAGGTTATAGCGATTCTGGTTTAGACTCGACTCGTTTATTGTTTTGGATCCAGAATTCTTTGTCTTGATGATTGTTTGTGTCCTTGTTCACCTTATTCTTTGTTGAATTGGATTGTTTGAGCATTACGATTACGTTTGAAAACAGGTTGGGAGTTCATTTTTCAAATGAGTCTTTGCCCAGAATTTTGCTTGTTCGCTCAAGCGGTCTTTTACAGCCTGAAAAACTACTGAGAGTTTGAAATTTGCGCTCGAGCGATGCTTCTTGCACTCGAGCGGTCTGCACGTATATCAGTCCGAGAAAGTCACTTTTTGAGTCATTTTCTCACCTCTCTCTCTCTCTTTCTCCCTCTTTAAACATTCCAAAAACCTAGATCTACTCTCTCTCTCTCTAAAACTCATCTTTAAACCTTCAAATATACTATCATCCCCTGATCTCTAAACCATTGTCCTTTGGGAAAAAGGGTAGAGCTTGCCTAGAGCTTTCTTATGATCGAAGCAAAATTGATTTCGGCTTCCTCAAAGTTTCTTCACTCTTTTGTTTGTCTTCTAGCTTTGAGGTAGGGATTTATCCATACTTTTGTATGGTTTTTAACTTGGTTATTTGCTTTTTAAAAAAATATTGGGATTTGGGGATTTTTGAACAAAATTTAGGGTTTTGGTTTAAAAATCAAAAGAGGGATTTTCAAATGGGTTCTTAAATATGATTGTGGGTTTGTAAATGTGGTTGAGTTGTGATAAATGGTGGATTTTAATTCTTGAAATTGATTTATAAAGAAAATGGGATTGTGCCCCCAACCTAAGACTCCACACCCAACACCGTAACCACTCTACCAAAGCTTTGCCTTATGTTATATTTCCCCTCAAATAATATTTGACCATTTCAAACCAGCAGGCAAAGAAGGTGTATTTTTTGCATTTTTTTTTCTTGTGTGTGGGACACTCCCCTACCCTATTGGCCGACCCATATATCACCAAATACATACATAATCATCCCCCATTGTCAAAAAAAGGTTTTGTTTGCATCCATAAAAGAGTATCCCATGCAACCACCTTGAAAATTTGCCCTCCTATCACATTCTTGTCTCCCACCTTGTCTCCCACCTTCTTTTTGACCTTCACTCTCCCTCATTACCTATATAGAATGATCAAATTGTAAGAGAAAGGAAGGACCATGAAATAGAAGAGAAAAGAGTGAGAAAAGGGTGAAAAAAGAGAGAAAAATTGAGTTTTTGAGCCAAAAACAATCCTATCTTCCATATGCATCTTATACCTTCCATACAAACTGAAAATCCATCTTTCTTACACCCAAAACTCCTCCAAAAATTTTGAAATAGCTAAATTTCAGTAGTGATTGATCAAAGGAAAGAGTGAGTGTTGTTGAAAATGAGAAAAAATAAGAGAGTTAGCCACTTTTCTACCATACATACCTAGAGTTCCATTCTAGTTTCAAATTAAGAATTGAGAACACACTTCCTAAACTTGAGGGTGATCAAGAGGAAGTTTGGAAATTAAGAAGTTCAATCTTTTTTTGGAAGGTGAATTTCTAGTATTTCGTTTTCTTATATTTTTTATCTCATATTTATTTTCTTACTTCTTATTTCATAGTGTTTTGTTATAATCCAAGTGGTTTGTTTATCTCATATTTACTTTCTTACTTTATATTTCATAGTGTATTGTTATAATCTAAGTAGTTTGTTTAGCTCATAATTATTTATTTATTTATTTTTATTCGCTTGCTTTAATTTCATATTAGTTTTGTTGTAATCTTGCATGTTCTACCTCATATTTGCTTTTTTGTTTTAGGTTCAGTTAGTTTTGTTATAATCTTGCATGTTCTATCTTATATTTGTTTTCTTATTTTAGTTTCATAATAATCATGTTGTAATCTTGCATTTCCTAGTTTATATTTTTCTTGTATTAGTCTCATATTAGTTTTGTTGTAATCTTACATGTTCTACCTTATATTTGTTTTCTTGTTTTAGGTTCATGTTAGTTTTGTTATAAGTTTGCACTTTTTTATTTTATTTTATATTTGTTTTCTTGTTTTTAATCTAACCGGTAGTGGTTAGTTAAGCCATTTACATATTTCTTGTTTGTTCCTGATAGGGTAATTTATATGTAAATAGGGCCGAGCTGGGTAATGGGCCATTCTATAGGCCACAGTAAGAAGAGCCTTGAAAGTTATCCCGGTCCAAAAGAGCCTTATAAGTTAGCCCGGTCCGAAGGAGCCTTATTTTTGTTAGCTCAGTTAGCACTAACAGAGTGAAAGTAGTTAGCTCGGCCAGACCCTTTTGAGCCAAGGTATTTTTAGCTTTTCTTAGGACCTTGCTACGGGTTAGCTTGGTCCAAGATCATTATGGTTAGCATGGTCTCATCAGGAGAAGCCAATATACACGCAATAAAGGGAAGAACCGAGCTAGGTGAAGGCTCGGTCATTTCAGCTAGTTTAGCACGGCTATGATAGCTCGATCGTTTTGTCATACTACCGAGATAAAACCATCTCACTTGGTTTAAGCAGTGAGGGAGGTGTTGAAGGATAAGCATTATCTTTCAAAAGTATAACTCCTAGGAGGACTCTACATGGAGGAATAAAGAGTCCTACTAAGATTGTGCCACGCGGAACCTATAAAAGCTCACAACGTCACCTATGGAGAGGTAACACAACTTTGATTCTTGAATACACAAAGCTTCTTGTCTATTTGTCTATTTTTGCTGACTTAGGCATTGGAGAGGTATCCGGCACACACCCGCTGGCTAGCTCACGTTTGTGTTTTCAGGGAGTAAAGCGACGACGTTTGGAGGAGCGCATACTTGATCAGCAGGATTATACGAGAAGGTTTATTTCTTTCCCGTACAATTGGCGCTGTCTGTGGGAATACCAGAACGAACAAAACCTCTTGATCAAGTTCTCCTCGCTAGTTAAAAGCAATGGTGCAAAATGAAGATTTGCCGCAGTTCGCCATCGATGGACAAACCCCAGAGGGGGGTGGGAGGCGCGAAGGTTTGCCTTTTATCCCTCCCATGGCGGATTTGGAGCCCCAGCGACAAAACCCCCGGAGGGATGCAAGGGGGAGGCGGACTAACAGCCCCCATCACTCTCAAAGGCCAGAAAGACAGAGGCGGAGGATCGATCCTCAAGTTCTGGAGGATCGCGTAAAGGAACAAGACGAGTTAATAAGAAAGATGGTGGCAGACATGGAGTCTATGAAACGCCAGATCAAAGGAAAAAGGGTGACGACAAGAGAGGGGCGCAAAAGTAACACGCCCCCTCGCCACTCAGAAGATCGTGGTAGGCATACAACGCCATCACAAGCCGAAAGTAAGAGCCTCAGAACAGGCGACACTCAGTCAAAAACTCTCAGGACTCGTTACTCCAGGTCTAAGAGAACGAGAACTGAGAGGTCTCATACTGAGGGAAGCACCTATCGACCCTCGCGCACACACCAGACGTCATCTAGGCAGACGGAATTGCCTAGATCATCCGATTTGCGAACTGTGCTAGATGAAAGGGCACGATGGAAGGAAGATAATAGGGCGCGCGACCCGCGCAGAGTTTCAGCCCTTCAGCGGTTGGCTCCTCAGACGCATGGGAGCGTCGAGATAGGAATGCTGATACCGCGCCTTGCCTACGAACCGACAGACAAAGCATTAGCAAGGCTGCAAACCTCGCCGTTCGTTCCGGCGATTGAGAATGCGCCCCTACCTTCAGGCTTCCCTCAGCCCAAATTCACCACATATGAGGGGAAGACAGACCCCTACATGCACCTTAGCCACTTCCGCGAGGTTGGCAGTATACCAACGAAACGAGGCTTTGATGTGCATCCTATTCCCATCCAGCCTTAGCGACCTAGGTTTAACCTGGTTTGAAGGCTACCAGAAGGCAACATAGCCCTCCTGGCGCAATTGGCAGAGGCGTTCCTGACAAGGTTCAGAACGAACACCAAGACGCCAGTGGAGATCGATCAGCTCTCTCCATTGACATGGGCGACAAGGAGATGTTGAGATCCTACAATAGTCGTTATTGGGAGACCTTCAACCAATAGGAGATTGCCCCACAATCTCGCCATCGCGCAATACAAAAGAGGTCTTCCAGTCGGAAATGGTTGAGGGACTCAATCACCATGACGCCACCCCTCACCTGGAGGCCTTAATGGAGAGAGTACATCAACATATTCGGGTGGAGGAGGATGGTGCCCACGCTAAAGCCAAATCTGGTGCGTCGGCAGTGCCAGATAAAAAGACTACGACAAAAGTCAACACGGTAGAACGTCCAAGCAGGAACGGGCGAGGCAGGCGGGACAACGGAGAGGACCAAGATAAAAGATGGTTGAGAGTCCGCACTGCCATCACCACTGTGTTCAAAAAACCAATCTATCGGATTCTCAGTAAGATACGTGATGAACCTTTCGTCCGATGGCCAGCTAAGTTGGGAGAAGCGCAAAAAGACTATGACGAAAGATCTCGGTGCACCTTCCATAAGGAAAAAGGGCACCGCACTGAAAATTGCACGCCGTTGAAACAGCACCTGGAGGAGTTAGTGGCAGCTAGGCGCCTGGACTAGTACATAGAAGGAAGGACGCAGCCAGCCCTCCAGAACCACGATCACCCAGACGGAATGCCAATCGACGCCCCACCTCAAGGCGTGATAAACGTAATACATGGGGTATTCGAACCTGAGCGAGTATGTGAGCTCAGGGGAATGATTAAGAAAGGCTGAGCACTTAAGGAAGGTATTAAGTGCACAATCTATCATCAAAAAGGGGAGAACAGAGGCCACGAATATCATATCTTTTTTAGACAAAGACTTGGCAAGGATATATTGCCCTCACAATGATGCACTAGTTGTCACACTCCGCGTCAAGGATTACGACATCAAGCGGATTCTAATTGACCAAGGGAGCTCATGTGAGATAATGTACTACGAAACTTTCAAACAACTGAAACTGGAGGACAAAGACTTGGCACCTGTTGTATCTCCCCTGATTGGATTCAACTCAATGCTAGAGTGGCCAGTTGGCAAGATAATCCTCCCAGTCAAAGCAGGAAGCATGACGAAACAAGTGGAATTCTGGGTATTAAAAGTCCTTCCACTTACAACATAATCTTGGGAAGGACATGGCCGCATGCCATGCGATCAGTAGCGTCAACCTACCATCAAGTAATGCGGTTCCCCAACGAAGCTAGAATAATTGAAGAGGTCTCTGGAGACCAGATCATGTCCAAACAATGCTTCGTCACCGTAAATGGCAGCCGCGCTGCCAAAGGGTTTGTTCAGATGGTGGAAGAACCTGAGAGCAATGAATTGTTTGGGATGTTGGCAAAGCCGTAGAACAAAAGGTAGTAGAAGACTTGGTTCAAGTAAGAATAGATGAAAAGAACCCGGAAAAGTTCTTTTTGCTTGGCTCATCTATGTCCAGCACTGAGAGAATAGAGGTCATGGAATTCTTGACCTCTAACATCAAAGTGTTTGCCTGGACACCGTATGACATGCCTGGTATTGACCCAAACTTCATCTGTCACCAATTGAACATCCACCCAACTGCCAGACCAATTATACAGTGCACTCGCAAATCAGCACTCCACCACGCCGAGATAGTGGTGGAAGAAGTGGGAAATCTTCTAGAGGCAAAAGCTATCAGAGAAGTGCACTATCCTAAGTGGATATCCAATACAGTAGTGGTACCAAAGAAGAATGGAAAATGGCGTGTCTGCGTGGACTATAAAACAGTCAATAAAGCGTGCCCAAAAGACAACTTTCCCCTACCACGGATAGATCAACTAGTAGACCTAACGGCAGGACACAAACGACTTAGCTTTCTTGATGCATATAGAGGTTATCATCAGATCGCTATGTATGAGCCAGACCAGGAGGTCACATCCTTTACAACGCCAAGAGGACTATATTGTTACAAGGTCATGCCCTTTGGCCTAAAGAACGCAGGGGCAACATTCCAACGGATGGTCACCAAGATGTTTGAACCATTGTTAGGCAGAACAATGGAGGCTTACATCGACGACATGGTAGTCAAAAGCAAGGATGAGAATGACCATCTCAAGGACCTAGATGAGATGTTCCAGATCCTGAAGAAGAAGTTGCGC
Source organism: Camellia japonica (assembly GCA_030407325.1). Lineage (NCBI taxonomy): Eukaryota > Viridiplantae > Streptophyta > Magnoliopsida > Ericales > Theaceae > Camellia > Camellia japonica. The sequence continues at coordinate 166,148,293 of JAPPVO010000059.1, read as the reverse complement.
CTTAATGCATTTAAGTGTGCATTCGGCATAGGATCAGGCAAATTCTTAGGCTTTTTGGTGACCAACCGAGGTATTGAGGCAGACCCTCTCAAATCAAAGAAATTCAAGATCTAGAGAGGCCCAACTCAGTAAAAGAAGTACAACATCTCACTGGTATGGCAGCTGCACTTAACCGGTTCAAAGTCGGATCGTCAGACAGATGTCGACCATTTTTTTCAAGCATTAAGCCAAGTTTGAGTGGGATGAAGAATGCGACGCGCCCTAGAAAGTTTGAAAGAATACATGTCTTCTCCACCATTGCTAGTGACCCCAATACCTGGAGAAGAACTGTTTTTGTACCTAGCAGTTTCATAGCACGCAATTAGCGCAGTGTTGGTCCGAGCGGAAGGAATCCAGCATCTGCCTATCTTTTATGCCAGCAAGACATTACTAGGCGCAGAAACCAGGTACTTACCATTGGAAAAAACTAGCCTTAGCCTTGATGATGGCCTCAAGGAAGTGTCACATTACTTTCACGCCCACACCATCGTCCTCACAGCTTTTCCATTAAAAGCTTTGTTTGAGAGGGCGAATTTTTCTGGGCGAATCTTGAAGTGGGCATAGAGTGGGCAGTTTTGACATCAAGTTCCAACCCGAACCGTGATAAAAGCCCAAGCTTTGGCAGACTTTGTCGCAGAATTCACACCAGGAAGTCATCACATCTGCCCAGTTGACTTAATGGGTACAACCGAAATGGGGATAGAAAGTGTCGTCGGAATAGCGCAACCCCTGATACAGGATACCCAGCCACATCCCAGGATAGACCAGAGTGAACGAAGGAAGGAAGAAGCAAACCATGCTACACCAAGCAAAGACTCATCAACAAGTAAAGACTTGGTACAATCAGATAGTGAGGGACAAACAGAAAATATGAACTTGGAAGAAAATACCAGCAACAATTATGACCCCAAGACATCATCCGATCCTTTACTTGCTGGAAGCTATTCGTCGGAGAGATGTGGATGCTTTTCGTAGATGGAGCGTCCAACAGGCACGGTGCAGGACTTGGCATAGTCCTCATCTCACCAGATGGCCTAGTAGTGGAACAAGCAGTCAACCTTGGCTTCTCAGCATCAAACAACGAAGCGGAGTATGAAGCGCTTCTGGCAGGACTAAAATCAGCACTCTATATGAAGGCCACCGAGCTAATGGTATACAGTGACTCATAGCTGGTGGTAAACCAAATCTCAGGCGACTACGAGGCAAAAGATGAAAGAATGGCTAAGTACCAAGAGTTAGTCAGAAAAGAGATCAACAAATTTGAAGTAGTACGGATAGAGCAGATAGGCAGGAAGAGAACAGTAGAGCAGACGAACTAGCAGGCCTTGCTTCGATGGCAGATACGTCCATCCCATATCCTTTATTGATCGACTTGTTGCCAAGGCCAAGCATTAAAGAACCCGAAGTAGCAGAAGTATGTTGCGCCGAATTAGGACCTTTATGGATGGATCCCATCATAATGTTCTTAAAAGGCGACGTCTTACCGGAAGAAAAGAAAGAGGCAAACAAAATAAGAGCAAAGTCACAGCGATTTTGGCTCTCCCATCAATGGCCTTGTACAAGAAATCCTTCACAGGACCTTACCTAAAATGTGTCCACCTTAGCAAAGTCGAAGCATTCTTGTTCGAGATACACGAAGGCGTATGCGGAAGCCATCAAGGAGGAAGATCATTAGCTTACAGAGCCATTTCGCAAGGATATTGGTGGCTATACATGCAAGCAGATTCAGAAAAATACGTCAAGAAGTGCGAGAAATGTCAAAAGTTCGCACACCAAATACATCAACCAGCCAGAGAGCTTCTACCCTTAACTAGCCCATGGCCCTTCGCAATGTGGGGCTTGGACATAGTAGGACCACTTCCAACAGCGCCTGGCAACAGAAAGTTCTTTCTTGCAGCAACAGACTACTTCACAAAGTGGGTGAAGGCAGAAGCACTAGCATCAATAAAGGAGAAAGATGTGAAGAAGTTTGTCTGGCAGAATATCATCACTCAGTTCGGCATACCAAAAGCCCTAATATCAGATAACGACACTCAGTTCGACGGGAAAATTTTTAGAGGCTTTTGTGAAGAATACAAGATAGAATTCTACAACTCTACACCGGCATACCGCCAAGCAAATGGCCAAGCGAAAGCATCAAACAAAGTCGTCTTTGATGGATTGAAGAAAAGGTTAGAGAAAGCAAAAGGCAAGTGGGCTGAGGAGCTTCCCCACGTTTTATGGGCTTACCGTACTACACCTCGGCGGTCTACCGGTGAAACACCTTTTTCCTTGGCCTACGGTGTGGAAGCAGTAATCCCACTGGAAGTTGGCCTCCCCACAATTAGAAGTGAAAATTTTGATCCCGACTTAAATGAAGAAGCCATAGCATTGGAACTCGACCTTGTAGAAGAAAGAAGAGAAAAACACTGGTTTCACATTGCCTCGTACCAGCAAGTTGTCCAGAAAGTATAACAAAACAGTACATCCGAGACAATTCAAAATCGAGATTGGGTACTGCGCAAAGTGATGGGAAACACCTTAGTACCTGGAGATGGCAAGTTAGGGCCTAATTGGGAAGGACCTTACAAGGTGGTTGGATTAGCAAGAAAAGGGGCATACCACTTGGAAGATGAAGACAGTAAAGCCATTCCCAGGCCATGGAACACTGCCAATCTCAAACTATTTTATTTTTAGCTTTTCTTTCAAGTATTTGTAATTTTTTCTTTCTCAATAAAACAAGTAGTTTCTTTTCAGTATAGTTGTTTCCTTCTGTAAAAAATTGTTTTAGTGAGTTAGGCGCACTGAAAGCATAGTTGGCTGGAATAACCAACTTTGCACTCTCTTCAGCTAAGATTAGAATCAGTGCTGAAGAAGTTGGCTGGAAAAACCAACACCCCTTCTAAGCCCAGGATAAGGATCCAGGCTGCAGGACGTTTGGTTGGAATAACCAAACACTTTACTCTAGGTTGGCAGGAATAACCAACTTAGAGGTTGGCTGGAATAACCAACACCCCTCCTAAGCCCAGGATAAGGATCCAGGCTGCAGGACGTTTGGTTGGAATAACCAAACACTTTACTCTAGGTTGGCAAGAATAACCAATTTAGAGGTTGGCTGGAATAACCAACACCCCTCCTAAGCCCAGGATAAGGATCCAGGCTGCAGGACGTTTGGTTGGAATAACCAAACACTTTACTCTAGGTTGGCAGGAATAACCAACTTAGAGGTTGGTTGGAATAACCAACACCTCTCCTAAGCCCAGGATAAGGATCCAGGCTGAAGAGTGGTTGGCTGGAAAAACCAACACTTAGTACTCTTCAACCGAGATAAAGATCAAGGCTGAAGAGTGGTTGGCTGGAAAAACCAACACTTATTGTTCTTCAGCCGAGATAAGGATCTAGGCTGAAGAGGTTGGCTGGAAAAACCAACACTTATTGTTCTTCAGCCGAGATAAGGATCTAGGCTGAAGAAGTTGGCTGGAAAAACCAACACTTATTGTTCTTCCGCCAAGATAGATATCTAGGCTAAAGAGGTTGGCAGGTATGGCCAGTTAGATTGCAAAGTTAAGACCAGGATAAATATCTCGGCCGGAGAATTTACTTCATTCAGGTTAAATTTCATTAAGCACAAACATGGAAGTAAACCGAAACAAAAGTAGAGGTAGACTAAAGAAGATTTCATTGATAGTGCAAATCAGAAATACAAAAGGGGAGGCCTCAGCCCGGTTACAAACTCCTTTGTTAAACAAAGAAAAGAAAAATCAGGAAAAGAGGTCATCCAAATCGGCATCCACAACAACTCGGTCTTCACCCAGAGGTAGCTCGGTTGTGGTAAGCACTTCTAGGTCAAGCTCGGTTGAAGGCACTGCATCAGACGCATCAGGCAAAGATGGGATGAAGACCACTGGAGTTGGGGAGGAAGACTGGCGACCGGGCTGGGTGTTGTCTTCTGGAGCAGTATCTTCATCCTTCTCCTCTTGAAGAAATTGTTGCTGAATGGCAGCAACATACTCCACCATCGAGCTCGGTATGAAATACGAAAGAGGGTTGAAGACCTCGGTCTCTGGGCCGTGACCGAGCTGCGCCACAGCCGCCCTCCATCCACATTTGAAGAATAGGTCTTTGGCTGCCTCGCATTGCTTGATGTAAGTGGCCTCCCCCTCCTTGTAACCCCGGTTCTCTGCGTCTTCTGCCTTCTTCTTCAGCTCGGCGATCTCCACGCTCTTTTTGCCATCGAGCTTGGCCAGCTCGCGCAGGTATTTATCTTTTATCACGGCCAAGGCCTTTTGTTTATCAGCATCAGCCGAGGTAACTAGTCCGATGAGCAGGGCAACCTCGGTCTCTGGCTCAGCCAACTTTTGTTGGGACTCTTTTAGCTCGGCCGTTTTTTCATTAGTCTCGACCATGGCCTACCTGGTGGTTTTTCGAAGTTCTAACACTCGCTTGTGAGCGATATGGTTTTTTTGTATGGCCTGCAAAAGGATGGTAATAAACTTTTTAAGTAAAACCGAGCAGAAAGTTGTAAAAATTTGAAAGATAAGCAAAGGAGCTACTTACCAGCACCATTGATTTTGTGGCCGAGCGAATGGCCTTCAGCTCGGTGAGGTGGTCGTGGTGCTCCATGTCAGCTGGGAGGCAAACACTTTTGGCAAGGTTGAATGCCATCAGATGGTCTTTTTGGCGACCACTGAATCGGAGTCAGTGATAGCACGGTTCTGAAAAGTGATCTTTGGTGCCCACTTAGAGGAGCTAGCTTGGCGAGCACGCTCCGGTTGTGGGCTCGGTGGAGAGGTTTGGGGAAGGATGGTTTCATCTTCATCGACAAGGCGTGGCTCGGTGGTGGAAGTCCGAGCACGCTTGCTTGCCCGAGATGTTGAAGGCTGATGGGTTGGCAGAGCTACCACGGTCTCTTGCGTTTGGGCAGCTGGTGGTACCTCGGCCTGGTTTGTCTTGGTAAGGAGTGCTCTGACGGCTCTCTTTTTGGCCATTTCTTGTTTAGCAGTTAGTGGGATCAGGTTGATTTGAGGCAATGTTGGATTCGGTTCAGGAGAGGCTTCCAACAAGAAGTCAGTTACCCTGGTTTTTCGTTTACTACTATATCTATACGTCGGTTCAAAATTCAGTAGCTCGGCGCAGCTCCTATTTGGATATCGGAGTGCGGTGCGAAGTGTGTTTAAGTTGGGATAGCTGTACTGGGACTTGAGAAAGTTCAAATCTGCATGAAGGAAGGAGACAACAGTTAATACGGTTAAGAGTAAGTACCGAAAAAGAACGTGAAATTGGACCGAGGTAGTTATACTGGCGATTCCTTTATTCCCATTAATTCGGTCGCCCGGGATCTGGGCTTCATGGTCTTCGAAGTTCCCAGAAACCCAGAAGAACATCATCATTTACATCCTTGTCTGGGGTATTCTTTATTATCTTTTCACGCCGGCGCCTTATTCTTAAATAGTAAACCCAGCTATCTTCATTTGACCCTATGGAATATTGGTGGAAGAGCTCAGCTAAGCCGAGGTTAACACTAGCCCGACGGTTTAGCTCGGCGATTCCATTTATTATGCGGTATGAGTTTGTGGATAGTTGGGTAGGGCAGAGGTTGGTTTGTCTAAGGAACTCGCAAAGAAGAGGCTGTACAGGGAATCTTAGTCCGGTTTCTACAATGGAAAGGAGGGTAAAGGGAACAAAGCCAGGGTTTCCCCAAGGTGTGGCATCTAGATCGGCTAAGGTAAGGTGAACATCATCAGGAATATGGTAGTCCCTTCGGAACTCGGCCATACCACCTGGGGTGTTTACTAAAAATCTGTATTTACCCATGAGGTTTTAAACTATGTATAATTTAACGGAGTAATTAGCTCGGTCGTGAAATAACTCTGAGTAGCTCGGTTGAGCATTCAAGGGAGTGCCTGGCAACCTAAGTCTGCAAAGTAAAAAAAGAAAGGTGTTAAGCACAGATCGTGGGACCGTGCTACAAGAAACATAGGCAAGATAAATGAAGTCCTAGCGTGGCTACGTGGGATGCTATCAGTCTTAGCTCGGTTTAAGCAAGGGGCTTTAGCACGGTTGAGCCTTTGGGGCAGCATTCTTAGTTCTGTTTGAACTAAGGGAGCTGGTTTAGCCCCAAGTTTTAGCTCGGTCAGTGGTTGAGGCTTTCTAGCGTAGCATTGCACAAACCTAGTGCGGTTCTATAGCTCGGCTAAGTGTAACAGAGGGTACTTAGACCTATGGAGATTACAAGTATGGCGTGAAGTTTTCGTTTGGTCATCTAGATCGGCTGGGTGCACACCTTAAGTACAAACAGGATCCTAGCCCGGTTGGAATTCTATTTAGGATCAAACACATCGTTCTACAGGTTATTCATGAATGCAATGGTTCTACTACACTGTTTTTCCGAGAAAAATGAAAACAAAAATGCTATGTGTGTTGTGAAAAGCATACGAGTATTGTGCTATATATTTCAGAAACTAGACAAACAAAAAGGAAATGGAACTGAGGTACTTACAGTTTGAAGACGAGAGGATAAAGATCGTAGATTGCAAGGAGAAGCTTTGCAGGCACTGTGCTTGCGAAAATGGAGGCTTGAGCGAGAGAGAGTGAGAAGATGAATAGTGCGAATGGATGGTTTAAAGCCTAAGGGTTTGGTTTTGTGAGAAGAGGGAAAAAGGGCGGGACTGTTCAAAATTCATGAGGTATGAAGATGGCGCGACAGCTACGCTTTGCTAATAGCAGTCTGCCACGTGTCCATGGAATAGAAATCGATTCAGTTACAGTGACTGAAGAGACGTTTTGACCGGACAGATTAAATAGCACGGTGTGAGTTTAGCTCGGATTGGAAGGCTGAAGTTTTTTAGCTCGGCCGGAAACAGGTAATCCCTGTCATGCTGCGCAGATGGGATTAAGGGGCAATTGAGAGGGTAATTTATATGTAAATAGGGCCGAGCTGGGTAATAGGTTGTTCTATAGGCCACAGTAAGAAGAGCCTTGAAAGTTATCCCGGTCCAAAAGAGCCTTATTTTTGTTAGCTCGGCCAGACCCTTTTGAGCCAAGGTATTTTTAGCTTTTCTCAGGACCTTGCTACGGGTTAGCTTGGTCCAAGATCATTATGGTTAGCACGGTCTCATCAGGAGAAGCCAATATACACGCAATAAAGGGAAGAGCCGAGCTAGGTGAAGGCTCGGTCATTTCAGCTAGTTTAGCACGACTATGATAGCTCGGTCGTTTTGTCATACTACCGAGATAAAACCATCTCACTTGGTTTAAGCAGTGAAGGGGGTGTTGAAGGATAAACATTATCTTTCAGAAGTATAACTCTTAGGAGGACTCTACATGGAGGAGTAAAGAGTCCTACTAGGATTGTACCACGCGGAACCTATAAAAGCTCACAACATCACCTATGGAGAGGTAACACAACTTTGATTCTTGAATACACAAAGCTTCTTGTCTATTTGTCTATTTTTGCTGACTTAGGCATCGGAGAGGTATCCGGCACACACCCGCCGGCTAGCTCACGTTGTGTTTTCAGGGAGTAAAGCGACGATGTTCGGAGGAGCGCAGACTTGATCAACAGGATTATACGAGAAGGTTTATTTCTTTCCCGTACAGTTCCTTTTCTTGGTTTCGCAATAAGACGGGTTATGCTAGGCCTAGTTGGCCGAGGCCGGCCTGTTAGCTTCTTTTGGACAAGACCGCATTGTCTTCCGATATTAACCAACTTCCGGTGGTTTCCAAGGCACATGAAACTTTTTTTTTCTTTTGTTTATTTTATTTTGAGTGTATTGTGAGGTTTTTATTTTGTTGTAATATTCTCCTTACCCTCTCTCTAATTTGGTTTGTAATAATTTATTTAAAGTGTTATAATAATTTCCGCCCCACTTCTTTCTATCCCGTTCTTTTACGTTCTTTCCTTATTTGTGAATATGCATAACGTTTATTTTATTTTATTTTTTGTCATTATATCCATACTTTGCATCTATGTTTCATGCATCTTGATTCGGCTAAGTTTGCATTTGTGGATTTAATCAATTCCTATGTGATTATGTGTGCTACCTCATGTTCTTGAGATGATTCACATGTCATATCTTAGAAGCCAAATCTTTAGTTGCATCTCATGAGTGAATTGCATTAGGATTTTGTATATAAGATCATACATGTTTCACTAAGTTTGTTTTGTAGCTTGTTCGCGGGACATCAAACATGTAAGTTTTTATGCTTTAGCATCCCATTTGTATGTGTTTTTTTACTATCTTTAGCATTCTACCATGAGGCTATTTTTTTATGTGATATAACTCTATGAATGCTAGTGGATGGAGGTTGTGTCACTTAATTTGGAATGATGTTGATTTTCATATTTGTGAACTCAATTTATTTGGGTTGTACATCTTCAAAACTCTTTCAAAACTACATGAAATCAAGTTGTTCCAAAGTGGGTGACATAGTCTATACTTGTATGCTTCACATAGTAATTTTTTTAGGATTTATTAAATAATCGGAATATGAACATATAAAGTAAATAAAATTCATATCATGGTTTAGTAAAGATCTTTTGATCGGGTGAGCGGGGGTGCTCAATTAATGACCTTTCCCTCTCATACCAAAGGTTCCGAACCGAGATAACTTTGGTTATGACGAACAGTGGCCTTGGCACGAGTCATGGGTTTCCTAATTTTCCAAAACGTTAGATGGTGACTATGAGATCTGATGATGCAGTCCATTTCTAGCAAAATGTTTTTTTGCAATAAAATGGATTTTTTAAAATTTTCCAAATGTAGACTCTCGTCTATGTTTCATATTGCACTTGTGAGACTAGGTCAAAGAGATCTCGGGAGTTCGAACTGTTTAACGTGCGCGGGTACCTCCCGGGCATGTTATAGATAAGTGCCGAGTTTTCCGGTTAGTATCGGTAAAAATGGCATTGGTAGTGATTGTATAGCCTACTAGTCGACACGTACCTAGCAATTTCTACTCTCGATTCCCAGTGCTTTTTAAAATTTTTCCTAATGGCATGGATTTTTGCATATCAATTTTTAATTTGTATGCGAATCAATACGATGATGAAGACATTATTATTGCTATGTGAAATGCGTATAAATTTATGGGTATTTTAGTGGTCTCTGGCTTTATTCTAACCCATGTTTCATTCATTCATGGAATTAAGTTTGGTGGGTTGCTTTGGCTGCTTTGGAAGCATTCAGTTTTGGCCTCTTTATATTTTTTAGCAAACTTGATTTCCAATTTTTTGTACTGATTTTGTTCTTACAAAATGAATAGAGTAATCAATTTGACATCATACAAAATACAAGATGGAGACAGGAAAAGAAAATAGAGATTGCTTTGGGTAGTTTGAACATTAATGCTATTCAAATTAAAAAATTAGATATACTTTGAAGCTTAATGATTAATGAACCAATCACTCTCATGTATAATTTGTCTCTCACGTATTCTTTGATTATTAATCAATAATTTTATTTACACATCATTAGAACTAGAAAATGGGTGTAAAAGTGAAATTGTATATCGTTTTTCTAAGTAGTTAGTTGACTTAGATTGTAGACTAAGTAGTCATAAGAGAGTACCTAAATGCTTAGTGAGACAAGCTCTCAGGTTTGAGTTAATGAAGTAACGTCGATTTACTATAATAATCTAACTGTTTTAACTTACAAACATTTTATCATATGACTCAAAACTACAAAAAAATGCTAATTCTCTTTTGAGTTTCGGCCACTTATTTATTTATTTATCTCTAACTAATTAGGAATACTTTAATTGGCTAAAATCCTTGCATCTTATTTGGAGGTCAAGGATTAAAGTTTTGTCGTTGGTAAGACTTGCACTCTCTTGGGCTATGCTTATGGCCTCCGAAGTACCCCAAAAACAAAAAAAAAAAAAAAAAAAAAAAAAAAAAATCTCTTGTTCTAGTTTTTTTTTATATTAATAAATTAATAATGTTGATTAAGTTGGATCCTTCTATAATATATCATGTGCGTACTATATGCAGGTTATGATAAATAGAGGTATTGTCATAACTAAATCATTTCAAGCATAACTAAATGAAACCTTATCATAACCAAGCACCACTTGAAGGCATAATCAAATACATTTTCGGTTACAATCAAATTAACAACTATAATAGGTCATAATCAACATTACGATGAGTCATAACTAACACTAAAATAGGTTATAATCAAACACCACTTGATGCATAACCAAAGACTTCTTCGATCAAATCAAAATAACAATTACAATAGGTCACAACTAAGTCATAACTAATACCAAAATAAATTATAATCAAATCATAGCAAACACCACAATTAGTCATAGGAAAAAATTACAAAATCACAGCTGAACATATAATACATCTCTTTTTCATAGTGTTTATTATAAAATTTCCAAACTTACTATTGCCTCATTTCTTTTCAAAGAAATTTGTTCTGAAAGAATCCATTTGATTAAATAATTTCCTTCAGTCTTGGCAATTATTCCATTTTACATTTGAAATAGCAATTGCAGAATGCATGAGGTCATATACTCTAGAATCCTATCAAATTTAATAATAATAGGTTCCAAATTCAATAAGCCTTCCGTTCGTTTATAAAATCCAGTAACCCGGCCCCGGTTTGCTCTACCCGTCCGGTTTTCTGCAACTAAAAAGTTTAGTTTTGACCATTTGATTAATTTAATAGGTTCCAAATGCAATAAGCCTTCTGTTCATTTAGTTTTGACCAAATCTCAGCCGCCTCCTCTCTGGATCTCGACTCGATTCATTTCCGTTTGGTCTCCCTTGCCCCGGCGACTTTGACGCTCTCTCCGACGATTGAAGCTCTGTCTTCTCCATCTTTTTCTCAGTCCACCAGCTAGCGACTTCAACTTCTCAGTCCGACGGTGAAGCTCCAGCTCTCAGGTAGTTACTCTCTTTTACAGTCTACTTTTTTTTCATATGGGGCTTGCTCTATTTACTGTTTTTTTTTTTTTCCCCAGCTTTGACAGTTCTTTCACTATTTTTGTCATCTTGATTCTTGTCTTGAGAAATATGATTCCAAAGAATACTTTTGACTTTTTCTTTTTGTGGGTTTGTCTCCATATAACACACGACCAAACCAAACCACCAAATGACGTCTTCAACAAATAAAAATAAGATATTTAACATTATTATTGTAAATTATAATTTTATATATTGTGAGTGGTATTTGAAAATTTTATTATTTTGTTTAGTTTATCTAATTATATTTTTATTTTTATTTTTAAATATATATATATATATATTAATTTATTTATCACATTACTCAATTTTGATAGATTTGATGTTTAAATCAGTGATCCGTAACCCAATCTCTTTTCCGGTTGGATGACCGGTTCGATTTTCAAAATATATGTAGCACCATATTATCATTTATCTTTTTATTGTTAGGCAATCGCAAGCTACTACTGAAAAGCTCTCACATTCATTGAAGCCACAATGCAAAAAAAAAAAAAAAAACATTTTTTCTTTAATTTTTATTAACTTTTAAAGTTTTATGTATTAATCACAATATGAATTTGATATTGTTGCAAGAGTCACAAATCAAAATACAAAATATTGTAAGTCAATTTTGATTCGCTGTTTTGTTATTTTTTTTATTTATATTGTGTTAACAATGCTGATTGTGAAATATATTTATTGAGGTCGACATATTTAGAGACATAAATTACGAATATTTTATGTTTCAACATTAAATGAATCTTCTTACTTGGTCTAGCTTTGTTTATAAGATTTGGTTAACTAGTGTCTTAAAAAGTATTGGCTCATACTGTTAAAATTAAGGATGAATATTTTAATCTGATCCACGGATGTCTGTCTATATCAGCTTGAATGAGGCAGATTTTACCCATCTTGACACTTATGTGGGGTGGGGGTAGATTATATTTTAGTCACCCTCAATTGGGGGCGGGGGCGGGGCAGGGCGGTATCGCGTCTCCAATCCAAACCTGACCTAATATAATTAATAATATATATATATAAAGAATATATGTATGTATATATATATATATAGGTGGTGTTTGGTTTTCATTTTTGGCTAAATAATCACAGAAGGACAAAAAAAAAAGTCAAAAAATCACAAAAAGACAAAAAAATCCACCATTCCAAAGCTAAAAAGCCAAAAAAGTCAATCAAGAATACCAAACGAACAAAAAAGTCCCAGGTTAAAAAAATCAAAAAAACCAAAAAGCCAGCTAAAAAAGTCATTGCCAAACGAAGGCGTAATATAATTAGATATAAAAAATAAATAGTAAAAATCTGTGGTTCTATTTAAATATAAATAAATAATAATCATAAAAGTCTCACTGTTATATATATATATGAAAATAAGGAAAGTAATTTAGTTTATTAAGGATTTAAATTGTTCTAAACTCTTTTAGCTATTTGAAATGTGGCCGGGTATCCGTGGGGGCAGAGATAGGGTTGAAAAATTTCACTCGTAGTGGGGGCGAGGGCGGGGGCGGAGGTGGGGTTTGTCCGCGAGGGCGGGGGAATGGCAAACTCGTCCCATGGCCATCCCTAGTTAAAAGAATTATACATTTTTTATTGCACATAAACAATTATTTATAACTTGTAATTCAACTGTTACATACGCATAATTCAAAAATAATTAAGGGAAGTCTTAAAACGTATCATAACTTGATAGTTAAAAACGATACATACATATATAGATTTGTATACTGAAAATATTTTCATATTCATTGACTCTAAAAATGATTGGACGATGGGCATCCAGAAACTTTTTCCTTTTCACATTTGTTGACTCCTAAAATGGCAGGCTTGTGGACAATCAAAAATTATGTTTTTTTTTTTTTTTCACATTGTCAACTCCTGAAACGGCGGGCTTGTGGACACCCAAAAACCTTTTCTCACATTCGTTCGGCGATAAGCTCAAAACGACACAAGTCGGCACTTTGATTTCCCTCACGGGTACCAATATAACACACATCTCATTTTCAAAATCCGACTCAACTATCCAGATTCATATGTTATTAATCCCCCTTCCAACATTTCTAAGCTTCCAAGATATGGCCCCGTTTGGTAGAGTTGTGGGAAAGTGATTATAACTTATAACCTAACAGCTTATAACTTATAACTATGAATATAAGCTGATTTTTGACTTATAAATTAAGTTTCTCCTCCCCCACTCAAAGAATAAGTTGATTTTTGACTTACAAAAAGCTATAAGCTATATTATTAAGTTGAACCAAACACATCAAAATTGCTTAAATTAAGCTAAAAGTTGAAATAAGCTGAAAATAAGCTTTACCAAACAGGGCCATTATATTAATCATGGACCAAAATCATAAGATGCAACATGATGCATGAATTTGTAAAAATAACAATTTACCTAAAGCTCATTTATTATATCAATGAAGATTAAACATAGCCAACAACATCCAATTTCCTTCATTACGTCATAAAATTTCATAACACCTCAAAATCATTATTCATACACCATTTCACTAAACATCAAACCAATTTCATTAATCAAGACCCAATTGAAGAAAACTCCTCCTTTTTAAACCTGTGTTTGGTTGGGAGATTTAGAAAGAGATTTGGAAAGGGAAAGAGAAAAGGTGTGTAAAATTAGGTGAAATGTAAGCATCTTTTATTCACATTTTATCTACCTTTTCCCTTTCTATTTCCAAATCTCCCAACCAAACATAGCGTAATGAAAAAAAAATAAAAACTAGGGTTTAACAAAATTTGGGGCTTTTCATTCATTTACATTTTAAAAACAATTATTCATCATTAACAGCCTTTACCATCAATAGTTATTCAAAATCTTTCAAAATTTTGGACAAAACCCCCTTTTATGCATCAACATCCATTTAATCTAACACATTAATCTCATACGTAAGTATAATTAAGAAATTATTACATATACATCTCAAATGATAAATATACTAAGTAAAAAGTACCTCTACCTCAAGAATGGAGACAATGAAGCAATACCCAAGAAGAACTCTTCACAAAAACACAATCCAATCTGTGAAAATCACGGTCTCTATGCGGGCTTTGATTTCTATAAAAGATCTAAACTTGATTCTTGGTGAGAAAAGAGATTTTTAGAGAGAGAAAGGGTTTTTCAAAGCTAGGGAGAAGAAGAGGAAAGAGGAAAAGAAAAGTGAGAAAAAAAAAAGAAAGCAAAAAGCAACTTTTTAAGTTTGATTCGGGCAAACCGCACGAGCGGTCTTTCTATCATTTGAGTGGTGAACTCAAGCTCTCAGCATTTCGGTCTACAGAGCAAAGTACTGGTTGCCCCTTTTTCACTGCTCGAGCAGTAAAACCAACCTCTCGATCACCTTGGAAATGGATTGTCACACAGACTCAGTTCCTAAGGCACTCCCTGCACATCAATCTTATTTTCATATGTAATTATTTAAGTAAATTCAATATTTCATTTATTTAAGTTTACAATGCAGATAAGGAAATACTTCCATTTGGATTCAAAGAAAAATACAAAAAAAATCAATATCCAATTAAATAAAAAAGTGGTTCCCCTATTTTGGTACAAAAATAAATTTTCAATTAAAATTTCCAAGTTTGATGTTGAAATAAAGAGGTTAATACTTCGTAGAAAAATTTTATAAAATAAAATTAGACTATTTAATATATAAGGAACAATTACCACCAAAGATTATTTTAAAAAAATATAAGATTGTGTTTGGTGTAGTTTTGGAATTATGATTTGAGTGTGGAGTTATGATTTGAGTATGGAATTGTGAGTTGAGTTTTGAAAAGAGAAAATTTGTTCGGTTATGAGTTTTGAAAAATGTTTTAAGAGTTTTGAAATGAGTTTTTGAATTTTGAATTTTGAATTTTAAATTTTAAATTTCAAAAAGAGTTTTGAGTTGTATTTAGAGTTTTGAGATTTTGAAATTTGAGTTGTATTTTAAATTTTTTGGATTTATTTTTATAAACATACCAAAAAATGTTTAAGAATTTTTTTATTTTAAATATATAATTTTTATTTAGATATTTTAAAATTTTAAAATTTAAATATTTTATTTTATTTTGTAAATATTTTAGTTTTTTTAATTTTAATAGTTTAAACTCAAAATACAACTTTACACTTAAATTGTAATCAAACACATAAGTCAAAATTCAATGGAAAAATTATTTTCAAAACTCATAACCAAACACATAACTTGAAACTACACATTCTTTTCAAAACTCTACACTCAAATCGTAACCAAACACATAACAAAAAAAAATATATATTTAAAAATATTTTTATAAAAAAAAATAAAATATTTAAAATAAAAATTATATATTGAAAATGAAAATAAATTTTTTTCAAATTTTTAATATTTAAAAAAATGCAGCACAAAAATATATGAAATATAGTGCACATTAAAATAAATAAATAAATATTTAAAATATAAATATTTATCCTAAAAAATAAAATTAAGAATTTTTTTAAATATTTAAAAAAAATAAATCCAAATTTTTTTAAAAGGCAACTCAAAACTCAAAACTCTTTTAAAAACTCATAACCAAACAAATTTGCTCTTTTCAAAACTCAATTCAAAACTCAAAACCAATTTGGGGATTTCCACACTCAAAACCACAGAGAAATCTCCACTTTTAGGCACTGCTTTCAAAAATCTTCTTGCTATGAAATATAACATATAACAAAGCTAAATAACATGCAAATCATTTTCAAAGTTCATACCTTAAGGTAGGAGGAAGAAGGAAGAAGGAAGAAAACTCCAAAAGTTAATGGTAGCAAAGCGATAATTTGCTCCGATTAGAATGAAGCCCTCGACAAGCTCTACACTCTATCTCAAAGGAATAAGGTGAGAAGATGACTCGAAATGAGTAGATCTGAAGATCTCGAAAAAGCAAGTTTGAAGGAAGAAAGTGGGTTTCGGTGTAGAGAGAGAAAAGAGAAGAAAAAGTGAAGAAAAAGTGTGTGAGAGTTCTATTTATGGTACTAGGTCAAAGTAGAGTATTTGCCCTAAAGTAAACCCAAGAATAAGTCAAAAATCCCCAAAAAAGTCGGGTCAAAATGTAGCTAGCAAAATTTTGAAGATTCTGCCAAGTGTTGATACCAAGAGGAGGGGTGTCAACCCCAAGTTGCAGTGATGAAACACCAATGTTTGAAGCAAACAGGGTGTTGACACCTGAAAGCCCTAGTGTCGACATTAGAAACCAGTAACAATACCAAGAACAAATATGCAGGGCAGTATCGACACCCAGAAGGGGTGGTATCAACACCAAAAAACATAACCAACAAGAAATAAAAGGAGAATAGCAGGTGTCAATCCTCCAGGAGCTGAGTGTCGACACGAAAACAGTAATTCTAAGTTCCTAATAAACTTTCTAACAAAACCAAACGTGAACGAACAATTCTAATGAGCCTAAATCGAATTGTACTCCTCTAAAACGAATATGCAACAATTCAAAGATCCCTAAAACAAAATAAATTAAATTAAATACATTTTTCCAAATGTTTAAAGACCACAAGAATTATAGAAATATCATGAAATGCTTTATGAAGATTTTCTATTCGTTGATTAGTGTATTCTGTTTTATTGTGTGTGTAATATAAAGGTGAAGAATTCTTGAATTTTATCATAATATTTCTTTCACGATATCTAGCATTGACTCATATACATACATATATATATATACATATATCTATATATTAATTACTTGTTAACTTGGGAACTAATCCCACCACCGCCCATTTGCGGAAGTCCCAATTAAAGTCAGTGCAAAACCCTATATAGACTAGGCTCAAGAACTTATTTGCACCTGGGAGGTTTAGAGCATGAGACATTAGAGGGATCACATCCCAAAGTCTCACGCCTTGACTACCAAGCCAACTCGAACCGAACCACATTTTCATTATTCGATTTGGTTGCAATTTTATAGAACCATAAGTGGTGGTTGGGTTTTGATTTATTTCAAAATCAAAACAAATCGTATAATTCTCAACTCTATTCTGAACAACAAATTGTCCAATCACACAATAATTTATACCATGTTCTATATCTTTTGTCACGCCCCAAGCTCCGTGACAACACCGCACACTCATTTAAGTGAGCATGCAAGGCTAAGAGTCCAACACATAACCAACAATGTAAAATACTCCAATTAAATCCTTAATTATCATAATGCTAAAATCCATAAAAATTGATTATTCTTATCGTATGAAATTATCCACCAAGTCTACTAATAAAATCCATTAACAAAATAATAATCCAAGTACTTAAATCATAGTCCTACTCTTGGCACTCCCATATATAAAAATCCCGCGCAGCTCTACTCTTCAGAATCTGAAAAAAAATAAGGGTAAGCTAGATAGCCCAGTAAATAACCAACCATCGCTGCTAGCTGGATCAAGTATACAAAAATAAATAAATAAATCGATAACCAATAAATATAATTTTTTCTTTTATAGTTCAATAAATGAACAATTATTTGTAAGATGGTTTCATAGCTAAAAATAAATAATGTATAATACATTTTAAATAAAAAGCCAACAAGATAATTCAAAGTAATTTGTTGTTTAAATCGATGGTTCGATATTCAGATGGTTCAATGATTTGATTCACAAAACCCAAGTCTTAATGACTACGGCCACTTAGCCCGTGACAAGGCCCAGAACCACACATAGGCCGGTGGTAAAGCCCCAAAAGAAACTAGTTTCTGTGCCAATAAATAACCCCCATTGGCTAGGGTCCAAATCGTAGTCAGACTAGAGTGATGTTCAAAATTCAAACAATACACAACTTTAAAATAAAATATTCAATATTTTCAGAATAAACATTTAGTACAAATTTCAGAATAGTTTCACCAAATATTCAAATAATTTTCATAATAATATTCGATGTTGTTTTATACTTGACCCATATTTTATTTTAAGAGAACATGAAGGCTATAAATAAATATTTATGATTTTAAACGATTCGATAGGAATAAAAATGAACCAACAGTGATAGAAGGTTACTTACCTCAAACAGCTAAAATAATATTTCCCAAGCTAATCTTAAATTACCAAGATCCACCTCAATCTCACAAACCTAATAAAATATTACATTACATAAACAATTATTATTGATCACCATGATGCATCCATCATTCTTTTCTTTATAATGTAATAATCTAATCCTATAGTCTACAAGTAAATTCCAAAACCCCAAAATACAGCTTTCGCAATCTTCAAGACTTATTTTATTTTATTGTTATTTATTTTTATTTTTTTACATATGTAAACATAGTTGCTAGCAGCCAAAGCTTGTATCCTACAAATGCACCACCATTAGAATTACCTATCACATATTAGCCCCAAAATACATACACCCAATCAACATACAAGATACTATGTCTAAAGAAATCCCATTTTAAGTGCCAAAACAACCCACCATATTCATAGTTTGGCGAAAAAACCGACACCCAATATCATATTAGCCAAATATGTTTATCTTTTCATATTTACCCATACAAATCATGAATTGTTATGTTAAAACTAAATCAATAGATTAGAGTACCATAAAAAATCTTACCTCCAAGAGATGATTAGATCAAAATCACCACTCTATGAATCTTTCCCCTTTTTTTCCCCATTTTTTTTTTTCTTTTTCAAACCCTGCACAGCTTTCAAAATAATCCTCCCAGCCCTCTTTTTTTTGCTTTTCTCCTAGACTTGAAGCAAAACATGTGGGTTTATCAACCTAGTTTCACAAACTTACAAAATTGCCCATCTATGTTATAGAAATTATAATACCATCTTATAACTAATTCCTTCATATTACTAAATGACCCATATAAATTAATTTAATTACCAATCTATCCAAAAATAATAATATACAAAATTTGGGTTTTACATCTTTTTTCCTCCTATTTTTTTGAAAAATTATGATTGCTTTCTATATGTTGATAAAGAAAAGAAGGTGGTGATGAGTCAAATTCCTGAATCGTTGACAAAGCTATGGCAAGAGTGGGATGTTCGAGGGTTGGTTCTGCTTAGTCTCGCTTTACAAATGATTCTTTTCTTGTTTGGCAAACGGAGAAAGTAAAAAGTACCCCTACCTCAAGAATGGAGACAATGAAGCAATACCCAAGAAGAACTCTTCACGAAAACACAATCCAATCGATGAAAATCACGGTCTCTACGCAGGCTTCGATTTCTATAAAAGATCTGAACTTGATTCTTGGTGAGAAGAGAGATTTTTAGAGAGAAAAAGGGTTTTTCAAAGCTAGGGAGAAGAAGAGGAAAGAGGAAAAGAAAAGTGAGAAAAAAAAAAAAAAAGGCAGAAAGCAACTTTTTAAGTTTGATTCGGGCAAACCACACGAGCGGTCTTTCTATCGTTTGAGTGGTGAACTCAAGCTCTCAGCATTTCGGTCTACAGAGCAAAGTATTGGTTGCCCCATTTTCACTACTCGAGCAGTAAAACCAACCTCTCGATCATCCTAGAAATAGATTGTCACACAGACTCAGTTCCTAAGGCACTCCCTTCACATCAATCTTATTTTCATAACTATTTAAGTAAATTCAATATTTCATTTATTTAAGTTTACAATGTAGATAAGGAAATGCTTCCATTTGGATTCAAAGAAAAATACAAAAAAAAAAAAAAAAATCAATATCCAATTAAATAAAAAAGTGGTTCCCTTGTTTGCGTACAAAAATAATTTTTCAATTAAAATTTCCAAGTTTGATGTTGAAATAAAGGGGTTAATACTTTGTAGAAAAATCTTATAAAATCAAATTAGACTACTTAATATATAAGGAACAATTACACCAAAGATTATTTTTAAAAAAAATATAAGATTGTGTTTGATTTAGTTTTGGAATTATGATTTGAGTGTGGAGTTGTGATTTGAGTATGGAATTGTGAGTTGAGTTTTAAGAAGAGAAAATTTGTTTGGTTATGAGTTTTGAAAAGTGTTTTAAGAGTTTTGAAAGGAGCTTTTGAATTTTGAATTTCGAAAAGAGTTTTGAGTTATATTTTGAGTCTTGAGTTTTTGAATTTTGAGTTGTATTTTAAATTTTTTGGATTTAGTTTTTTAAACATATTAAAAAATGTTTAAGAAATTTTTTATTTTAAATATATAATTTTTATTTAGATATTTTTAAATTTTTTGTTTTAAATATTTTATTTTATTTTGTAAATATTTTAGTTTTTTTAATTTTAATATTTTAAACTCAAAATACAACTTTACACTCAAATTGTAATCAAACACATAAGTCAAAATTCAATTCAAAAATTATTTTCAAAACTCATAACCAAATACATAACTTGAAACTACACATTCTTTTCAAAACTCTATACTCAAATCGTAACCAAACACATAACAAAAAAATAAAATATTTAAAATAAAAATTATATATTGAAAATGAAAATAATGCAGTCTACAAGAAAATCAGGTTTTAGCAGCGTTTTTTATTGCAGCAGCCTGAAAAATGCTGCTATAAATGGACTATTGTAACAGTTAAAAATTAAATTTTTAGTAGCATTTTTTTCCTAAAACACTGCCATATGTTTTTTTATAGTGACGGGTTGTACTCAACCGTCACAAAAAGTCAAGTGAATTAAAGGCCCGCCAAATTCAACTCTGATTTTCCGGGAAATCAGATTTTTTTTTTTTGGTGGGTGAATAACATATCAGAATTTCATCCCAAAAATAAACCGTTCAACTCACAATTTGTGCCCTACTCCACAACACTTCTTTGGTGAAGCATCAAAGTTCATCCTCCCCGCAGCATATTGACGACATCAAGCTATAGCATCACTGTGATTTCAAGGTCAGTTTGCTCTCTTTCTCTATCCCTCTCTTTCTTCTTGTCTCTCGGTTTATCTCTCTACCCTTCTCTCTTTCTTCTACTGTCTTTGTTTCTCCGTTTCCCTTACTGTCTTCGGTCAAGTTTGGGTGAATGAAATTCATTGTTAACCTAAGACTTGCCATTCCATTCATTGCTTCTAATATCTCCAAAACTTCTCTACTTTGAATGATTTCATGAACATCTTGAATGATTTTGATTTGGGAAAATAATTTAGAAAATAGATTGATTAACATGTTTGGTATTCTGATTTTTGATCATCTATGATATTCATATTTTAACCAATAAAATTAGTGAAGTGAATGGATTGTTGTTGATGGTACATAATAAAATCTCATGCTTGAGGATTCATTATGTATGCTAGGTGTTTGATAAAATGCCACAATGGAGTAATAATGCCTACATTTTTGTTTATTGGTTTGAACATGATCTTAACAACAACAATCATTATAATGATCATAATAATCATAGTAATAAAGATGCTCACAAGATCATGATAGAGACAATTCATAAGTCCTCATTCATTCCTCATCCCAAGTATATGGAAAGGTAATATTGAAACTGATCAACTAGTCCATCCTATTAGGGCTATGTTTTATTCCAATTAAGTGGGACTGAGTTCACCCATGACACTTCATCAAAAAGCCACTTCTTATTTTGCACAGTTGTATTTCCTAGTCTCATGCTCATTAATAGACATCATTACCCAATATAGTTGATGTTTCCGGATAAATATTTCAATCATATATATTGCCCCTTACACACATATATATACATACAGCTATGTTTTTCTTAGCCCCAAAGTACTTGCTTTATTTTGTAGTGTTGCCATTTTATTATCCCAAATATTCAAAATCTCATTTGTATATGAAACATTGCATGAAAAACATTGCCTGTTAACTTTTTTTTATCCACATCAAGTATGTCAATTACATGATGTCAATCATCTATATCATGCCTCAGGTACTTTTGATATCCCACTTACCAGAAAAATGTGACCGAGTTACCAACATAGTTGACTATGAATTATTCCAAATAAGAATTTGTAGCTTTAAAAATAATATTTCAGGGACATGTACCAACTCATTTTAATGCTTCCAGTGTGTTATTGAAACCTATACATTTATGTATACCTGAACTCTTTTACTACAATAATCCAAAGACAATAAGGACCTATCTGTATAAGGGATACATGAAACAACAAAATTAGTGAACTTACTACCCTTTCCTTTCATTTTTTCAATCATAGAAGTTTGATTTACTTTAGTAAAGCTGCATCAAAATAGACATTTATGGCTTCAATAAACAACTCATGGCCATTCTTACCAATTTCCTGTTCAATATCAACTATGAAGCAAATTTGAAAGTATGAAATTGGTCATTATAGATGTGACGGTTCAATTGATACAGCTGAACATAGAAAAAAACAAGCAGACCTCCCAAATTGAAATTCAACAAATTATAACTTTCCATCTCCTACCAATTGTTGAATCCAGTTATCAAATACTAGTGCACACATGAGTCTACTATTTTATGGAACAGTTGCCAATCTCTATTGTGAGTTTCATTCCAATATATTTGTGTGGCTTGTTAACATCAACACCTAACTTCTATAGAACTTGATCTTTAATGCTTTTGAAATATGACTACATGTTTTTACCAGCTCACATGTTCTTTTGACTGCATACAGATCAACACTTGCAATGGATTTTATTGCGACCAATTCACCCCCAATTCTGCCACTAAACCAAAAATGTGGACTGAGAATTGGACTGGATGGTAAGATGTCTGGCATCTTAGCCTCTCACAGCATGTTGGTTGTTTGGATCAGAAGTCGATCTTATCAACATTCAGCTTTCTTTTCTTTTAATGCTTCTGTGTTTTCAACCATTACGGCTATCTGGAATGTTAGGTTTCTTTCGTTTGGCGGTGCTGTGCCATACAAACCTGTGGAAGACATTGCTTTTGATGTAGCACGATTCTTCTAGCGAGGGGGAACCTTCCAAAATTATTATATGGTAATTCTATTTTCTTGAAAGCTATTATACTTGTTACAAGTTTTTATGATGTTGTGGAGAATTGTTCCTATGGCTGTACTATGGTCAGTTTGGGATCTAAGAAATAATTGTTTGTTTAATAATGCTCAACCTCATGTTGCGAGTTTGGAGGAATTGGTGAAGGTTAGAGTGGCACTGTGGGCTAAGTCCAGGTTGAAGGATATGCCTTACTCTGTGCATGACATTATTTCAAACTTATGGCAGGTTTGTTATGCAGTGTAATGGGGGTGTTTGCAAGCAGAGGCTCCTGCAAGCAGGTTGGATTTGATCTGTATCCTCTGCTTCTGAGGACGGGAGTTAATTTCCAGTTGTCTATTGAGTTGCTGCTGTCTGCTGGGTAGTTGCTGTTGGTTGTGGTGTGGTTTGCTCTAGTTGTTGGCTGAGTGCCTGTGTTTGGTGGTTTTTTTTTTTTTTTTCTCTTCTGCTGTTTCTACCAGCAGCTCTCTTCTTCCCCATTGAGCTGCTGTTGTTGGTCTTTTTGGCTAAGGTCTGTTTGGTTATCTCTCTGCTGGCTATGGTTTGAGTTGGTCTGCTAAGGTTTGAGCTGGTTGCGGTGCTCTTGCTCATACTCATGCTCATCTGGGGATTCCTTGAGATCTGGGGCTTCTTTGTGCTATCTGCCTTTCTTTATTTGCTCTGGCTGTGCTGTGGATGGGATCTGCTGATCTGCTATTTTGCTTCTGCTCCTGGGGTGTTGCTGTTGGTTGTGGGGTGTTTGGTGCTAGTTGTAGATGAATGGCCTGCTCTAGTTGATGGCTGAATGCCTCTGCTGAAATCTATCAGCAGCTCCCTTCATCCCCTTTTGAGCTGCTGGTGTTTGCTTTAGCTAAGGGTTATGGTCAGGTATGTTAGGAGGCTCAGTTACGCAATCCATAATCTGGATTGTATCTGTTAATTTCCAGTTGATGATGCTCTCCAGTTGAAGCTGCTCTGTTCCAATATCTGTTATTCTTACAGATACTCTCAGCTGTGGTCTGCTCCACAGAATGGAGGAGTATGGCTGGGTGTTACTGTATTCTGTGTTGCTGTCTGTTTGGGATTGCTTTGGCACTGGTTGTGCTAAGCCAAGCCCCAGTTCCCACAGAGTTCTTAGTGTCTCTTGTTTTGTCAGGATGAGCTAGAGGAATAGCCAGTTTTAGTTCAGTTTATGCCAATGCTTTTGTGATGCATTTGCACACAAAAGTATTGGCATACCAAAGGGGTGGTCTCTTTCTCGTTGGTCTCTCACCAACCAAAGGGGTGCTAGCAAATGATAGGATGATCTAGATGGTGCCAACCTTGTTGGGATGATGTAGTTCATTGTGATGCTTTTGCACCTCCCCTTTTCTTTATTGATGTAACTCGCTCTGTTCTTGGTGCTTGTTTTTTTCCATCAATAAAGTTCTTTTTTAGCCGATAAAAAAAGTTTTTATGACAATTGCCTGATACTTATGATTCACAGTCTGCTTTGAATCTGCTTTAAATTAATCAGAATGCAAGCTTATATATTAAATATGTTTTGATTGCTTTACCAGTACCATGGTGGGACTAACTTTGGCCGGACCACTGGTGGACCTTTCATTGCTACAAGTTATGATTATGATGCTCCAATTGATGAGTATGGTATGATTTTCTCCCTCTATCAATAATAAATGATTTGCATCCCATAAGCAACCAAACTAATACTCCAGTTTATGAAATGCTGCAACCTAGAAGTGTTAGATGTTGATAGAATGTTTTTATTTTATAATCTGAAAGATACATATATCAACCCATAATTGAGGCTTTTCTTCTTTTATTTTTTTAATAGTTGAAGTCTGTCTTCCATCTATAAAAGGCTTTTAAAAATTTTCCCCAATGTTGCAGGACTTCTTAGACAACCTAAGTGGGGCCACCTAAAAGATGTGCATAAAGCCATAAAACTTTGTGAACCAGCAATGGTTGCCACTGGTCCAACAATTACTTCCCTTGGTCCAAATTTGGAGGTATACCTATAATTCTCTAATCCTTAACCGGTTTCTCAGGGAACTTTCTCCTCTGTGATTGACTGTGGTTCTTCAGCAATCTAATGTTTCTATAGTAAAACAAAATTTTATCTGCTCAATCAAACCCAAAAAAAAAAAAAAAAAAAATGCTTATGTATATCATGGTAGATGGTTTGAAATTGTCTTGGGCCCAGTGATAACTCCAGAGCTTCCATGAAGCGAGTGACTGGCAGGATTCAAAAATCATTGCCTATATTAAGGAAAAAGAAATGATGTTGGTCAACAAAATTTTGTTTTATAATTCATGCTGTATACTTTATGAATAGAATTTGTTGTTCTTAAAAAGGGATGTTCCCCATTTCAGGCAGGTGTATATAAAACTGGGTCAGGTTTATGTGCTGCTTTTCTTGCCAATGTGGATTCCCAATCTGATGCAACTGTGAATTTCAATGGCAATTCATATAATTTACCAGCATGGTCTGTGAGCATCTTACCCGACTACAAAAATGCAGTGCTTAATGCTGCAAAGGTTTGCCTCATTTGCTCAAATTATGTCTTACATTTTACCATGCTACTACACAAGAACTCTGTTAGCTACAAGCTTTTCCTTTTAATATACTTGTTGGTTTTAAATTACATCACAGCAGTGGACATATCAGGTAAGTTTGTTTTGATTTTCACAATATCCTCCTATATTCAATTCCTAAATAGTAATCCAATAGAAACTGGAAATTGAACTAGCAAATTGAAATGTCATTTTTAATGCAACAAATTTTTGTTATTTCTAATTGATTAGAGTATATGATCCGACATATTTTCGGCTTTGTAATGCTACGAGGTTGATTTGATCGAAGAATTAAATGCAGTAACATTCAGGGCTAAACCAAACATGACCCGAACGAGAGGGGAGTAAAGTGAAGTTTGCCCTTTATTCATTTCATTTTTAGCACTTTTCTATTGATTCATTTACTTGTCTGTGATACTTATTGGTATCTATTGTGTTAATTTGCTAGTACTCCAGAGAGCAAGCATCTAGAGACCCTGATAATTACTTCAATTTGAGGTACTATGATTTTTACAAATTCCTTGTTTTACTTCCCAAGTACCAATGACTAATTCAAATCTATATGGCTTAAATGTGGCTGTGCGTTTGTATACCTATCTAATATTATATATATATATATATACTAGCAGTGGCTGCAAATGCATCGCGTTTGCAATTTCACAGTTATGTCTTTCAATGGTTTGATGATTGAGGGGTGATTTGATGAATGATAAAAACCTTTAGCAGTTTTGGCCAGTTTGATGATCCAGTTATTGGATGAATTTGAGGAGCATTATTGGAAAACCAAAAGAATGTGACAATTTACACCAACAGAGGTGTAGGTTTTCTATAATAGAATAGATATCAATGTCCATTTGTAGAAAATGTGTATTTCATTATTTTCAAGTGAGCTTAACTTTGCTCTAGTGCTGGTACTTGTGATTTTTTTTCCTTTGCATTGAGCATCCTTGGTAATTTTTCATTTTCCCAATAACCTCACTTGTTCTAGATGAGCAATTGTTAGTTTTTTTCTGTTTTTCTTTTTTGGGTTATAAATTAGTGGCCGCTGATTTGTTAAACCATTCTTCATGTTTGATGATGCTCTGCAAGAACTCAAAAACCTTCGACTTTGATAACCATATAATTGCTATTTTGAAACTACTTTTTCCCTGCTATAGAAATGCAAACAATGAAGGCTGGACATTGGTTTTGAGAGCAATGAGTGCTTACAATGTGTTGTTTACAAATTTAGAAGATTTGTTTAAAGGGTTGAGAGCCTTTTTCTTTCATTTTTGTAGATGGCATTCATGCCCAGCTGCAGAGATGGTGGATGGTTCAAAGGTTTTATATTATGAACAAGTTAGTAAATCAACTGATCAATTTTTGCATCCTAATTTTATTGAGAAATTTTGGCTTAGTGGGGCATATCTTTTGTTGGTACTTGACAGGCCTTTTGGAGGACGCCTCATAAGCCCTTTCGTCAGGTATGCAACATATTACATATCCTTATGTACTTTCTTTTTTGCTTACAATTTAGCCAAATTAAGGGATTCATTGTTGTAGGGATGGGATATCAATGACTTGGATTATAGTCTCAGAAAATAATAAGTACTTGATTTTATGCTTATGGGACATACACCACATAGAGAGAGAGAGAGAGAGAGAGAGAGAGAGAGAGAGAGCATGTGAAATATTTCTTCCTATCCCACTTTTGTTTTCCCTGTCAGCAGTGTTTTTGCCCTTTGGACTTTGTTGGGTCATCTCAAGCTCACCTTCTCTTGCACCTGAAAAGAAAGAAAGACTAGTAACACCTTTTGTTACTTATGAGAAAAATCAAAGGGTTGAAAAATATTATTATGATCAGTTGCTTTATGACTATACAAACTATTGAAATGAAAACATAATATGAATCTTGAAGGCTTGTGACTAGGGATCATGTGGCATTGTACAAGTGATTTGGCATCGAAGATTTCATAATGTGTTTGACAAAATAAAAATTGTGCAGTTTATAAATTTTTGAATCTTGAATTTGTAGAGAGAAAAGATAGAAAAAGAAACGAAATTGAAAGAATTTTTTAAAAAAATCCTTTTTGGGTAAGGTTAGGGGAAAATGAGATTAAAATGAATGGATGTCAAAAAAAATATTGTTGTGGGGAATTTTATGACTAGATCTTGCTTATCCTCCTATTCTTACAAATATGATCTTCAATTTCACTGTAATCTTTATTTTTTGATTTGTAAACCACATACTTACCCCAACAAAAAAAATAAGACTTGTCAAGAATTATTTGTAGTCTAGATTTTCTTTATAGATTTTAAAATTGAAAATGATACTTATGCTCATTCAATTATTTTTATTGCAGGAAATAAGACAATTTGAAAGTATCAAACAATGGACGTCATTTCTCGATTTGAACATTTTTCATGGAGGTCTTTATAAAATAGCGTTATGAGTAATACTTTTGAGTACTATTGTTATGTGACAAGTTTATCTTTTGGATTATGGTGTGGGCTATTAGTTTGCTACAAACATTGGATCTTTTTTGTATTACAGGCTTATGTAATGAACCTTTTAATTAAGTTGTTTTGGATATTTTGGGATTATCAAAATGCAGACTCTTTTACCTTTTACAATTATTGAGAATTGAGCCATTAGAATAAAATAGTGTTGTTATAGATATATAATGTGAGCAGGTTGTTGGCCTTTTTGTTGGCTGCTGTTGTTTGCTTTGATGCTTGGTATCATTGCTGCTGGTGCATGGTGCTATGGCTGGTGTTTACTGTCAACAGTTTGCTGTTGTTTGTTGTCTTAGGGGCTATGGTGTCTGTTTTGATCATTTTTTAATCAAATTGTCTCTATAATATGGCCTTTTGGGTTTTGTTTCTAGTTCCTTTTGTTGTTTGGATCTTTTCAGTGTAACTAGGTTATGTTGCTCTTAGGTTTTTTTTGTCTTGTTTTGCCTTGTTCTTGCTCTCATTTGCTCTTTGCTTATGTGGTGTGTGAACAGGATGGTTTTCGTTGTTTAGATTGTCTTTTTTTGTGTTTTGGTTTATGTGTCTTTGTATAGTTAGTTAGCCCCTAGGGTATACCCCTTGTAGCTTGCAGTTTTTTGTCATTTTATTTATGACTGATTCACCTCCCCCTCCCCCTCCAAAAAAAAAAAAAAAAAACAAAAAACATAGCCTACAACCGCGGTTAATAACCGTCGCTGTAAATAAAATTCAAAACGAATTCTATGGCTATAGCAACACTGTAAAACTGATGGAATAGAGTCAAAATATAGCAGCGGTTCACAAAATGTGCAAAAGTGAAGGATATAGCGACAGTCGACCCGTCGTTATAAAGTTAGCAAGTAATTGGTAAATTCAAGATATAGCGACATTTATAACTGTCACTACATCGACCGTTGCAATAAAAATAACTATACCAGTGTTTGCAGAAAACGTCACTATAAGGATATGCCGACGGGGCTATTGCAGCAGTTTGGCCGTCGCTATTGCAACCGCGGGTAAAGATATTCTAGTTTTTAGCGACGCTTTTTCATGCTTTTAGCGACAGTTTTGGCCGCTACTAAATCTTGATTTTTTTGTAGTATAGTGCACATTAAAATAAATAAATAAATATTTAAAATATAAAATATTTATCCTAAAAAATAAAATTAAGAAAATTTTTAAATATTTAAAAAAAAATAAATCCAAAATTTTTTAAAAGACAACTCAAAACTCAAAATACAACTCAAAACTCTTTTCAAAATTCATAACCAAACAGATTTTCTATTTTCAAAACTCAATTTAAAACTCAAAACCAATTTGGGGATTTCCACACTCAAAACCAAAGAGAAATATCCACTTTTATGCACTGCTTTCAAAATATTCTTGCTATCAAATATAACATATAACAAAGCTAAATAACATGTAAATTATTAAGAAAGTTCATACCTTAAGGTAGGAGGAAGAAGCAACAAAACTCCAAAAGTTAACGGTAGCAAAACGATAATTTGCTCCGATTAGAACGAAGCCCTCGACAAGCTCTACACTCTATCTCAAAGGAGCAAGGTGAGAAGATGACTCGAAATGAGTAAATCTGAAGATCTCGAAAAAGCAAGTTTGGAGGAAGAAAGTGGGTTTCGGTGTAGAGAGAGAGAAGAGAAGAAAAAGTGTGTGAGGGTTCTATTTATAGTACTAGATCAAAGTATAGTATTTGCCCTAAAGTAAACCCAAGAATAAGTCAAAAATCCCCAAAAAAGTCGGGTCAAAATGTAGCTGGGAAATTTTTTAAAATTCTGCCAAGTGTTGATACCAAGAGGGGTGTCAATCCCAAGAAGACCAATGTTTGAAGCAAACAGGGTGTTGACACTTGAAAGCCCTAGTGTCGACATCAGAAACCAGTAACAATACCAAGAACAAATAGGCAGGACAGTGTCGATGCCCAGAAGGGGTGGTATCAACACCAAAAAACATAACCAACAAGAAATAAAAGGAGAACAGCAGGTGTCGATCCTCCAGGAGCTGAGTGTCGACACCAAAACAATAATTCTAAGTTCCTAATAAACGTTCTAACGAAACCAAACGTGAACGAACAATTCTAATGAGTCTAAATCGAATTATACTCCTCTAAAACAAATATACAACAACTTAAAGATCCCTAAAACAAAACAAATGAAATTAAATACATTTTTCCAAATGTTTAAAGACCACAAGAATTATAGAAATATTATGAAATGCTTTATGAAGATTTTCTATTCGTTGATTAGTGTGTTTTGTTTTATTGTGTGTGCAATACAAAGGTGAAGAATCTTCTTGAAATTTTTTATAATATTTCTTTCATGATATCTAGCATTTATTCATATACATATATATATATATATATATATTAATTACTTGTTAACTTGGGAACTAATCCCACACCGCCCACTTGCAGAAGTCCCAATTAAAATCAGTGCAAAACCCTATATAGACAAGGCTCAAGAACTTATTTGGACCTAGGAGGTTTAGAACATGCGACATAAGAGGGAGCACATGCCAAAGTCTCACGCATTGATTACCAAGCCAACTCGAACCGAACCACATTTTCATTATTCGGTTTGGTTGCAAATTTTATAGAACCGTAAGTAGTGATTGGGTTTTGATTTATTTCAAAATCGAACCAAATCATATAATTCTCAACTCTATTCTGAACAACAAATTGTCCAATCACACAATAATTTATACCATGTTCTATAGCTTTTTTCCTCCTATTTTTTTGAAAAATTATGACTTCTTTCTATATGTTGATAAAGAAAAGAAGGTCGTGATGAGTCAAATTCCTGAATCGTTGACAAAGCTATGGCAAGAGTGGGATGTTCGAGGGTTGGTTCTGCTTAGTCTCGCTTTACAAATGATTCTTTTCTTGTTTGGCAAACGGAGAAAGTACACAATCTCAGTGTGGACCGGTGTCATTGTTTGGTTGGCCTACTTGATGGCCGATTTTGTGGCAACTCTGGCCCTTAGCAAGCTCTCTGACAAGCGCAATGCTAAGCCTAGTGGCGGATTGGGGGCGATATGGGCACCCTTGCTTTTGCTGCACCTTGGTGGCCCAGATACTATAACAGCTTTTTCTGTGGAGGATAATAATTTGTGGTTGAGGCACTTCATAGGATTAGGTGTTCAAACTGGTGTGGCAGTTTATGTCATTATTTTTTCTTGGAGAAATTCCTTGCTTTCTTTTTTGTCAATTTTGGCGTTCGTGGCTGGAATTATTAAGTATGGAGAGAGAATATGGGTTCTTAAGTCAGTAAGTAATGATAAATCGGGACGCATTTTACCGATTTATGACCGTATCTCAATTCAATCAATTCATGATCCGCATTTAGATAATTATTACGCTAGAGAGAAACAATATGTAAGTGCTTTACTGCTGGGCCTAAAATCGGTTAAGGAATTTAAGGAATATATGGAGCAATATGAACCTGATAAGACAACGTTTATGATACACCATTGTGTGGGTGATGAAATATTTCTTTGGAAAGCATTGGAGGCTGAAATGGGGTTGATGCATGATTTGTGGTACACAAAGACAGTGGTAACTTATACCAAGGTAGGATGCATTTTCCGCTCGATCAGCTTCGCTTGTACAGTGTGTGTGTTGGTAGGGTACTTGTGGCTCACTTTTAGGAATCAACAACACTACTACTCCACGGTTGATATTGCCATCACAGGCGTGCTAGTGGTAGGAGCTCTAACTTTGGAGATTTATGCAGTTGCTCTATTATTGTTCTCTGAATGGACAATTCTTTGGCTAATTAAAAACAAACATCTCCAACTGGTGGCTCGATTGGGAAAAAGGTTTCCTTGGTTATTCCGAATGCTTGAAAAGAAAAGGTGGTCTAAAAAGGTGGGGCAATTTGATCTACTTGGTTTTTGCCTCAAAAAACAGTTCAAGCCTTCAACGACATTGACGACTTGGAGTAGGACGAGACTTGAGTGGTTGGCTGGTATTCTGGACAATGTCAACTGGTACATGCACAAGACTTATGTGAATGTCCAATCTGATTCTAAACTGCCTGGCATGATTCTGAGACACATAAAGGACTTGGCTCATAAAAATGCTATTATTCGTCACCATAATACTAGTTATAAAAAACTGAATGATGAAGAAGGGGACATGACATATTCGGTTCAGATACATTTTTACTCTAAAATTTTTGTTTGGCACATCGCAACAGAAATGTGCTACCATTGGGACTTGAATACTTGTCAAAGCAGTTGTACTAACTCCACCTCTGCAGATGGAGATGACGGGCAAGCTAGTATTAAGGAAACATGCAGAACTCTGTCACATTACATGATGTATCTACTCCTCAATTGCCCTTCGATGTTGGGCGTTCGTGTACGGGGCCTTTTTGGTGACCCAGACGATCACAGCTTAAACAGTCACAGGATCCAGTTCATCAATGGTCTCCAAGAGTTTCTCAAGAGTAAGAATGTGATTAACGTTAGCGAAAGCTTGCCGAGCATTGGAAAATATGGAAGTAGAAGACTTACCACGAACTTTTAATTGGAACATAAGAGAGGCACGCGAATTTGCATTAGAGTTGAAGGAAAAGAAAATGGAAGAGAGATGGGAAATACTTCGTACAATGTGGTTGAGTATGATATGTTATGCAGCAATGAAGGCTCAGAAAGATAACCATCTTCAACTCCTCAGACAAGGCGGTGACCTTCTCACTTTGGTTTGGTTCTCTCTCCCCCAATTAGTTCAACCCGGCGATGACAATCGTTTTGATGACCATCATTTTAATGGTGGCTTTTGGCGTGGTGGCAATTATTTTGAAGATATTATCGCAATAGAAAGAAATTTAATCAAACAACTGGTAGTGTTATTCCGCGAGACCTCAGAAAGGCTCCCCAAGCCTCAAGCAAGGTTCCACAAGCCTCAAGCAAGGTTCCACCCGGTTCAAGCATTACTCTTCCGAGAATAAACTGAAATGAATTAAATTGGCAATATTTGCTCTTTGTAATTCTTGGTATTAAATAAATTATACGTATGCAATGTAATAATGTAAAATAGTAATTTATCTTTTATCTTTATTCTTCTTTCAATTGGGAGAATAAAATCTTTGGATAATATATATTCTCATACATTACACAGTTTATTTGTATGGAGGATTTGAATCTCTTGTTTCTTGTTCATAATTTGATATATCTGATTAATCCTTCAAATTACAAAAATTCCTTTTCGATTTTTTCATGCCAAGTCAGCACATCCCACCATTGGAAAGTAAGTGCTACCCATGCGTAAGTGCTACCCATGCGTAGGATTGAGAGAGAAAAAATTTGAAAAAATCGTAAATCGATTCAGTTCTAACCAATTTAATTTTTTCAATGTGCAGTTCAGTTTTGATTATAAAAATAGATGTTGATTAATAAATTTTTTATGTGCAAGAACTTAATAAGTTTGATGAAAGAAAATTATGATAATGCACAACCCATCATATAAATTATTTAGAAAATACAAAGTTTTGGAGTAATAATATACATAATTTCCTTTCTTACTTCAACAATAACACAAAAATTAGCTTCATAAAAACGGTTTTTTTTTTTTTTCTTCAAAAACATCTAGAAATTAAGTTAAAATATATATGTTTTTTAACCATAAAAAATAATGATTTTTTGAATTTATTTTAACAAATTATTTTTAAAAAAATTAAAAAATAAAAAATAATTACAAATAAACCACTTAAAATACACGAATTACCTGTTATTTTGGTGTTGGTGAATTTTTTGATTATACACAATTTCCCACAAAAACAATAGAAATTCCATCGCATGGGTAGCTCCTTTTGCCAATGGTGAGACCCACGTGCTGAGTTGGAATTAAAAAGTGAATACAGATATTTCACAGATGGGCGGGGTTCATTTTTTTCTTTTTATCATCAAAGAGAAGTAAATTTTATTGATGGAATCAAAAAGTAATACATAGAGATTACATCTATTGAGAAAGGTTAGAAAGAAAGTATCCTAAAGCTCTAATAAGTTACAAAATATGAATTATTTAGTTTTTTTTTTTTTCCTTATGAATTCAAAAATTTCTTTAAAGTGAAAATTACATAAAAGGGTAGTCAGTTACATGTTTGGATTTAATTTTTTAGGAATAAAAGTGGATTTTTCAAAATGTAAAATTACACATTTAGGCAATTTGCACTATAGAAGTTTTGGATTTTCCCTCATTCTAGAACAAATCACACTTTACGAACAAAAACCTAACACTCTAATATAACATTTCAATAACGTAATACTTCAATGTAACACACTAAAGAATTCATTGGTGTACTTTTCCCAAACATAATAACGTAACACTTAAATTTTTTTTTTTCTTTAGTGTATTTTTCCCGAACATAACACTCTATTGCAACACAAAAAAAAAAAAAATTCTTAGTGTACTTTTCCTAAACGTAACATTTCAATGTAACACACTCTAATATAAACATACAAATACTAAAAAAAACTTCTTAGTGTATTTTTTCCAAACGTAATACTCATAGTTTGAAATTATACATTTGCCTAAAACTTACTAAGGAATATTTTTTGAGTGTTATATTACAGTGTTATGTTTAGGAAAAATATACTGAGGGGTTTTTTTATGTGTTACATTAGAGTGTTATGCTAAGGAGTTCTTTTGGAGTATTATATTGGAGTGTTACGTTTGAGAAAATTACAGTAATGAATTTTTTTATGTGTTACATTAGGGTATTGCACTAAGTTTTTTTTTTTTTAGTATTACATTGGAGTGTTACTTTTGAATGTTATATTGAAGTATTACACTTTTTAGTTGGTTAATACGCTTTGTGGCTATGAAGCCCACTATTTTTTATCAATTAAAATTTATGTAATCATTTTAGGCTAACACTAAGTAGGTAACATTAACAATCCCCACAATCACTCTACGAAATCTCTAAAAAAATGGAAATGTTAAACCATCTCTTATCCACATACACCCAAATCCCAAAAAAACATCAAAATCAAATCTCAAATAAGGGCAAACAAGTAAGCTCCAATATTACTAAATCAAATCAATAATACATACTATAAATAAAAAGGACTAATTGGTTTATAAAAAAACACGTAAGACTAAATGGACTAACATTTCTCCAGATAGGATTTATGAGTAATTTTTCCAACTTTTTAATCCCAACTAGATTGGTATTAAGAACATCCAATCATATGTTAATTTTAGCTAAAAGAGTTAATGAGTGATCAACAAAAATAATATTATTAGGTTCTATGTGTTAGAAATGATTTTGAAAGTTTTGGAAAAACAGAATTTTTCCTCAACTTTCGTCTATTTTTTAGGTGGGACCCATGCGTCAAATTTTGTGAGTCTACGTGGTAACGCGTTCTATGTCGCGTTGTGACTCACGTGGTATATTTGGTTGTTCAAAACCATTATCGGTTGAATGGGAAATTGAAGCCAAAGTGTGCTCCATGGAAATGGAGTTTTGATGGAAAATCCTTAAAGGTTTGAATAGAAGCTTGTCCCACATTGGTTTGGTGAAAAAAAATTTATGGGTTTATAAAGCTTGGGATTATAACTTGAGGAGGGCCCTAAGGGGCACCCCAAGTTTGTAGAAGAGAGAGGTTATGGGCAAATTAGGCTAGACTCATTGGACCCAACAATAAACACATGCGCGCGCCGCAGTTCGTCTAGTCGGGCGGGCTGGGCCGGGGCAGGGGTACGGGTGCGTGGTGTGAGGTTAGATTGGGCTTGTCCGGTCCAATACCCTGTCTTTTTGGGCCAAAAACATTTGAATTTATTTTTTATGTTTTGGGAAAAATAAATTCTGGCAATTTTGAATTCAAATTTTCAATTGGAAAATTCAAAACTTTGCTTACACCTCTTCAATTTTTTTGTACAGATTTTATCTGTCCGAAACAAATTCAAATCTATACAAATTAAACCGAACAGATTCGGTTATCTGTTCAACAGTACCGAACAGGTCTTGCACCTGTTCAAACAGGTTTCATACCTATTCATTCAAATCTGTACAGCCACCACTCCATCTATAAATAGGCAGCCCTCATTTAATGTTTTCACTCCAATTTTCGTACTTGTCCGCTGCAATTCATCTTTTCATTTTGCTGCATTAATTCCATTATTTTTTCTGTGAGAAAGAGTGTATATACTAAGTGTGTTCGTTGTACAAAAAATTTGTAGTGCTGCAATTTTTCATTGATTGATTATTTTATCCTGGGAAATAGACGTCCACAATCTGAAAGTACTGTGGAAATGACGAATCTGTCTTAAGGATACAGTGTTAAACACTGGACTTGATCAAAAATTTGTTTAAAAAATTAATCAAGTAAGTTGTTAATTTATTTTATGGTTTATTATTTATTTATATCAGATTTTGATTTTGTTTTTGTAACAAAATAAAAATATATTTTTATTTATTTATTTTAATTTCTAGTTTGATTTTTATAATCAAACATTCTCCATCCTTTTCTTTATTTCTTTTGTTTGTTATTAAGTATACAAACTTAATTTTTTCGGAATACAGTGAAGATTGTCCAACAATCTTAAGACATTATTTTTTTGGTGTCTTCATTGTATTTATTTTTTTGTGTTTTCACAAAGTGATGTTCTGGTTGAAAAATATAAATAGTAGTAATATATTGTTTATTTTCTTTGACAACTAGTAGTAATATACTACTGTCATTAACAATTGCAGAATATTAATTTGTGTTACGGAAAATTATTGTGGTATTTTATTTTTCTAGTTTTAGTAACAAGGAAAATAAAATTATTTTGTATTTTCTGGTTTTAGTAACTAGAAAATTAATTTGTGTTTTGATTTTTTTTTTATTTTTGTAATCAGATATTACAGCTGCTGAAAGTAGTACTCCAAATCTGATCGTTACAACGACTCCAGTCTCTATCCAGAACCATGTTCAAGTTCCGATAAATCATGGAGAAAAACTGAAAAAATTTAATGGCACTGAGTTTAAAAGATGGCAGCAGAAAATGCTGTTCTATCTTACAACTCTAAATTTGGCTCGGTTTCTTCGTGAAGAGGCTCCAGTACTTAGAGAGGATGAATGTGATCGGCAAGTTGTTGCTGCTGTAGATGCTTGGAAACATTCTGATTTCCTGTGCAGAAACTACATCCTCAATGGCGTTGACAACATGCTGTATAATGTTTACAGCCCTCTGAAAACAACAAAAGAATTGTGGGATTCTTTGGAGAAAAAATACAAGACAGAGGATGCTAGCACAAAGAAATTTGTCGTCGGTAAATTTCTGGACTTCATTATGATAGACTCCCAAACAATAATTTCTCAAGTTCAAAATTTTCAAATAATTTTGCATGATGTTCATTCGGAAGGTATGTCTCTTAGCGAGTCATTCCAAGGCACTACTTCAGTGGAAAAGTTACTACTGGCTTGGAAAGATTTCAAAAATTATTTAAAACATAAACGCAAGGAGATGACCATGGTTGAATTGCTTGTAAGATTGAGAATTGAGGAAGATAACTGAAAGGCTAAAAAAAGGAATGATAAAAATCCCATTGAGTCTAAAGCTAATGTGGTTGAACAAGTGCACAAACCACATAACAAAAAGAGAAAGTTTACTCGAGATGGTCCTAAACAAGGCGACAACAATGACAATAAAAATTTCAAAGGTAAATTCTATGATTGTGGCAAGACCGGACATCGAGCTTCTGATTGCCACCGCCCTAAGAAGGATCGAGGAAGTACAAGAAAGAAGACTACCAATCAAGCCAATGTGACAGAACTAGATTACATCTCTGACGGGGTAAATGATATCAATCTCTCTCCTGTGGTGTCTGAGGTTAATTTGGTTGGAAATCCCAAGGAATGGTGGGTTGACACTGGAGTAACTCGTCACATTTGTGCATACAAGAAGATATTCACTACCTACAATGAGGCTGCAAATGGTGAACAACTTTTTATGGAAAATTCTTCGACTTCTACTGTGGCTGGACAAGGAAAGGTGATCTTGAAGATGACATCAGGGAAGGAACTAACTCTCAACAACGTACTTCATGTCCCAGACATCTGAAAGAATTTAGTTTCTGGTTCTTTGTTAAGTAAAAATGGTTTTAGGCTTGTATTTGAGTCTGATAAATTTGTATTAACAAAGAGTGGTATGTATGTTGGTAAAGGATACATGAGTGATGGTCTATTCAAGTTGAATGTAATGACGGTTGTACCAAAACTTGCTATTAATAAGAATAACACATCTTTTACTTATATTCTTGAGTCAAATTTATGGCATGGTAGATTAGGACATGTGAATTCTGATACTTTGCGTAGATTAATTGGTTTGGATTATATACCAAAGTTTGAAATTGATCCTAATCACAAATGTGGGATTTGTGTAGAAGCAAAACTAACGAAGGCCCCATTTAAATCGGTTGAAAGAAAAACCAAACCTCTAGAATTAATTCATACTGATGTATGTGATCTTAAATTTTTTCAAACTAGAGGAGGCAAAAAGTATTTCATAACAAGATATTGTTATGTATATTTACTTAGAAATAAAGATGAAGCCTTAGAAATGTTTAAACTCTACAAAACTGAAGTTGAAAATCAACTTGGTAAAAACCATTAAAATGGTTAGAAGTGATAGGGGTGATGAATATGATGCACCTTTAAATGAATTTTGTGCATAACATGGCATTATTCACCAAACTATAGCACCCTATTCTCTACAGCAAAATGGAATTGCTGAAAGGAAGAATAGAACCCTAAAAGAAATGATGAATGTCATGTTACTAAGTTCAGACTTACCACAGAACTTGTGGGGGGAAGCAATATTGTCTGCTAATTATGTTCTTAACAGAATATCCCACAAGAAAACCAACAACACTCCTTATGAATTGTGGAAAGGTTGACCACCTTCCTACAAATACTTAAAAGTGTGGGGGTGTTTGGCAAAGGTAGAAGTTCATGTTCCTAAAAAGACTAAGATAGGACCAAAAATAGTGGATTGTGTGTTTATTGGTTATGCTCAGAATAGTAGTGCATATCGGTTTCTGACTTATAAATCAGAAATACCTGATATAAATGTGAACACTATTATAGAGTCAAGGAATGCTGTGTTTTTTGAACATGTCTTTCCTTGCAAGAAAGAACATGAATTAAGTTCATAGAAAAGAACTTATGATTGTACACAAAGTCAAGAGACTAATGACAATCAAACACAAGAGACTAGTAATGGTCTCGACGAACAAGATTTAACTGATGATGAACCAAGACGAAGTAAGAGAGCAAGAACATCAAAATCCTTCGGTCCAAATTTTCTGACATACCTGTTAGAAAATGAACCTTAAAGCTTTAAGGAAGTAATGACAGGTCTTGAAGCACCTTTGTGGAAAGAGCCTGTTAATAATGAAATTGAATCTATTATGCAAAATCATACTTTGGAATTGGTGAATCTTTCACCCGGTTCTAAACCTCTTAGATATAAATGGATATTCAAGAGAAAAATGAAAACAAATGGTTCAATAGACAAATATAAAGCAAGACTTGTAGTAAAAGGTTACTAACAAAAGAAAGGTCTGGACTATTTTGACACATATTCCCCTGTGACAAGAATAACATCCATTCACATGCTTATTGCTATAGCAGCGTTGTATAATTTAGAAATATATCAAATGAATATTAAGACAGCTTTCTTAAATGGTGATCTAAATGTAGAGATCTATATGGAGCAACCCAAAAGGTTTGTAGTGCCGGGGCAAGAAAAGAAAGTTTGTCGGCTTGTAAAATCTCTTTATGGATTAAAACAAGCACCTAAGCAATGGCATGAAAAATTTGATCATGCTATGCTTACTGATGGGTTTAAGTTAAACGAATGTGACAAGTGTGTCTATGTTAAAAACACTGACAAAGGGTATGTTATCGTTTGTCTTTATGTGGATGACATGCTTATCATTAGAAGCAGTCAAAACATGATCAAATCAACTAAGCAAATGCTAAATAGAAGATTTGATATGAAAGGTATGGGGGTCGTAGATGTAATATTAGGAATGAAAATTACTAAAATATCTGACGGATATGCATTATCTGAATCATATTATATTGAGAAAATTCTTGGTAAATTTATCAAGGATGATATGAATGTAGCTAGAATACTTATAAACATCAGTCTTTATTTATCAAAAAATAAATGTGATGCGGTGTCTCAGTTAAAATACTCCCAAATCATTGGAAGCCTAATGTACCTAATGAATTGTACTCGTCCTGATATAGCTTATGTTGTCAGTAAATTGAGTAGATACACTAGTAATCCCGGAGAAGACCATTGAAAGTGATAATTCGGGTTCTTAGATATCTAAGATTTACCCGCGATCATGGTTTGAACTTTACTCGATATCCAGCAGTACTCGAAGGTTATTGCGATGCCAATTGGATATCGGATACTAAAGATTCAAAATCTACTAGTGGATATGTCTTTGCTCTAGGAGGTGCTGCTGTTTCTTGGAAATCAACGAAACAAACATGCATCGCATGATCCACAATGGAATATGAGTTCATTGCTTTAGACAAAGCAGGAGAAGAAGCAAAATGGCTTCGTGTAGGCACTCCATTTTTGACCGCCCTTAAGACTTGGGCACTACTGATGGTTTACTTGGTGGAGAAAGGTATACAGGGCAAAGGTTCAGTTTCTTCGGCAAGGAGAGAGTCAAATCCCAACTTCATACGCCTTTTGGACCAAAACAATCTTGATCAAAAGATTTTAGACCTTCAAACCCTCTCTTTCAAGATGTTTTGAAAATAAAGTTCCTATGATGTTCCGACGCTCGCATTTCGTTAAATGTTGCGCTTTTCGGTAAACCGAGCAAGGACAAAGTGGAAATGAATGAAAGAGAGATGAAATCTTTGAAAAATCTTTCAAAACACTTTGTTTAGGGGTTTGGAGTTGAAGAAAAGAGGAGAAGAGGGAAGAAATCCAGTTGGGAGAGAAAATGGGCATGAATCGTTAAGAGAGAGTCGAGCAGCCCTCGCTGAATCGGGCCTATTCATTTGCATACTTGGATTTCAGCTATGAGGCCACCACCGTTGGAAAGCTTACTTCCGGGCCTTCATTTTTCACTCAAGAATCTCCTAAAGCCAAGTTTGGACGGGGGAGATATGGTTGGTTGAAGTAGGACATCAATCCGGTTGGACCAAAACTGCACGGCTTCACCAAAACAGGCATAACTTTTTTCACAGTTGGCATTTTGATGCAAGGTTGGTGCCATTGGAAAACGTACTTCCGGGGCTTCAATTTGGACATAAGAATGATCTGAAAAGGAGTCCAGATGAAGGAGTTATGCCCATTTGAAGTTGGACCTAGAAAGCAGAAAAAGTGGTCGGCCGACCAGAAAAAGTAGTTGGCCGACCAGAAAAGTGGTCGGCCGACCAGAAAAGTGGCTGGCAGGTCCCAAACTCAGATTTTTTGAAGATATTTTCCCTCTAGTTGTCTTCCACAACCTCCAGCTGTTCCATAAACAGATATTTCGAACCAACTCTTGCTTTTTGCTATATATGAGCCATATCTCCCATTTTGCAAAGGGAGAACTTCTTGAGCAAGTTTGGGAGCCTCTCTCTCTAAAAACTCCTCTCTCTCTAGAATTTTCAAACTAAATCTCTGCCTCTCTCTCTATAGTTCACTCTCTTTTCCCCTTTTGTGCATAGAAGGGCATAGAAGTAGAGAAATATAACTAGTTGGCCTAGGCATCCTTCATCAAAGTTGCATATCCATGGGCTGAGGTCTCTTGGAACTGATTTTTGGGCTGATTGAAGGTTGTTTGGCTCAGAAAAGTGGTTGTTTTACAGCTGTGCTTCAAGGGTAGCCCCTTTTCCCCTTTTTAAGCTTTGTTTTGATTACACTCTTAGCCATATTTGCATGCTTCTCTTGGCTTAGCATTAAACTACAAAAAGCTTTGTTTTTCATTCCTTAACATGTTTGTTTGAGGCCTTGTTGGTGTTGGGGGTGGTCTACCCCCTCTTAGGCCTTGTTTTGCCTTGTTTTGAGCCATCTCTTTAAGCCTTTGAGATCACATTCTCTTGGCCTTTTAACCACTGAAATCCAGCAGATTTTCAGTGGGGAAAATGTGGTTTTAAGGCCTGAAATGAGAGGGGGTGGTCCCCACTCCTCTTGTCTTGTTTGTATGCATAGAGGGTCTATCAAATGAGCATGTTTTTGCACTTCTTTGTGGCTTTGTTTAAGCTTGTTTTGGTGACTTTTGGGACCAGATATGACTCTGTTTTTGGCTGGTTTGATGGTCTCTTGAGTGGTTCATACACTTGTAGTGTAATTCCATATTGCTAGCCTAACATGCTCTATACTTTGGACCATCATTTTAGCTTTTTTTTTACCACACTCTAGCATGATTTTGTCCCTGTTTTTCCATGCTTAAGCTCTGTTTTAAGTGCTTTAGGTCATGTATGCCTTGCTTTGTATAGCCTTAGTGCATTTTGGCTCACTAGCTTTGAGTTTCATGGTCCTTAACATGGCTTACTTGAGTTGTTTGCATGCTTTGGCCTCATCTCTAACATGATTTCAGTTTTTGTAATGTGGCCATACCCTCACATTGGTCACTCATTCAATGCTTTGAAGAGTTGGTGTTTCATGCCTTAAGAATAGGTCATTGTGCATGCCATCATGCTTAGGTCTTTGGGCTATCATTTCAGTGTTTATTTGGGGTTATTTTGGCATGTCTCAGATCTATTTTGACTTGGTTCAGTCATCCCATGCATGCCTAATACACTTGTAGTGTAAATCACACAAACTAGTCTTGTATGCTTCATGAAGTAGCATGTCATTCTAGGTTGTTTTGTTCCCATTTCAGCATGTTTTTGGTGATGTTTTGTCATGTCATGACTCTGTTTTGGTTCGGTTTGGTTGGCTCTTGCATGCTCCATGCACTTGCCATGCAATCCCATGAAATAGCCTAACATGCATCATGTTGGCACATGTCTTTTTAGCATGCTTTTGGCTTGACTTCAAGAAGACTTTGTTCATGTTTTTCCATGTTTAAGGTCTGATTTTGGTTGTCTTGGTCATCCATGACTTGCTTTGTATAGCTTTGGTTCAACCTAGCTTGTTTGCCTTGTGCATCGGGTCCACTAGCACGCATTACTTGGCTCATTTCAATGATTTGGCATCATTAGTTATACTATTTCAGTCCATGTTTCATGGCCGTGCACTTGCATTTGTCACACAATCAATGCGTTGGAGGGTTCCCCCTTTATGCCTTAACATGAGCCATTGTGTATGCATTCATGCCTTTGCTTGCGAGCCATCATTTCAGTGCTTATTTGGGGTTATTTTGCCATTATATAACTCTAATTTTTGTTGGTGGAGTCATCCCATGCTTGGTTCTAATAGGTGTAGTGTAATCCACCTTATTTGCCTTGTATGCATTATGCCTCATGCCCCTCATGCTAGCACATTTTGGCTTCCATCCATGCATGTTTTAGTCTCATATTAACATGTACTAGGACTGTTTTTGGTTGCCTTAATCACATGCTTCATGTTTTGTATACCTGTAGTGTAAATGCTCTTGCTTGCCTCAAGCTTTGAGCACCATTGCATGCTTTATTTTTGTTGTGTACTTGATTTGGCATCACTTAACATCACATTTCAGAACATATAGACTTGCCATGTTCTCACTTCATTCATGTTTTGAATGCCTTTGATGGTTATGCATTGTTGCCTAGTTCATGCCTTAGTGTGTATGCTTGCATGCCTAGGACTTTAGGCCCTCATCTTAGCACATTTTGGTCTTTGTTAAGACCTATTTCAACTCTGTCCATGCTTAGTTCATGCATATTTGCCATGCATTGCATGCCTCATGTGTTGTCCTCTTTGATAGCTCTCATGCCTTAGGACCCTTGCATGCTCTACTTGCTTTGTTTGAATGATTTGGCATCATTTCTTACTTAATTTTAGTGCACTTAGTGTCTTTACACTTGCACATTTGTCACTCTTTGAGCACTCTTGAGAGTTGTGCTCTTGGGCCTCTTGTATTGGCCAATGCATTGTGCATGCATGCTTTGTATTTTGTGCCTTCATTTCATCCCAATGGCCTCCATTTTGGGCATGGTTGAGGTCTGTCCATCTTGGTTTAAGTCCATTAAGCATTGTGTATGCCATGTTACATCGCATCGTGCATGTTATGTTATTGTTTGCATTGTGCATGTCATGATCATATTGCATTGAGTATGCCTTGATAGTCATCGCATCGAGTATGCCATATTGGTTCATTGTATTTGTGTATGCCATGTCCATTCGCATTGTGTAGGCTAGTTGCATTGAATCATGTTGTTTGCATGCTTATTTTGCCTTGCATTGAGTATGCATGTCTCTAACATTGATAAGTTGCCCTTG
Organism: Camellia japonica; assembly: GCA_030407325.1. Taxonomy (NCBI): domain Eukaryota; kingdom Viridiplantae; phylum Streptophyta; class Magnoliopsida; order Ericales; family Theaceae; genus Camellia; species Camellia japonica. The sequence goes on along the minus strand of JAPPVO010000059.1, from coordinate 166,104,020 downwards.
TTGCATTGCATTGCGTATGCATGCATTAGCATTATTTGTATGTCATTAGCTTTGTTAAGTTGATTATGTCACATTGGATCGAGTATGCCATGTTATCCTTTGCATCAAGTATGCCATGTAGTTGCATTGTGTATGCCATGTTGTTTGCATTGTGCATGCTTATGTTGCCTTGGATTGAGTATGCATGCCCTTAGCATTGGTAGTTTGATCATGTTGCCTTGCATGTTGTTTGGATGCTTGTCCCTTGCATATTGTTTACATGCTTGTTTCATTGCATTACATTTTTACATACTCCATGTTACATTGCGTTGTGCATGCTATGTTATGTGTTGCATTGTGTTTGGAATAAGAGTTAGCCCAAACACGGGAAACAAGGAGCGTTTCATACTCGAAGTGATGAAACGCGCCTCGATTCTCGGTCGCCGACACTCTTGACTACCCGTGACGGAGTTGTTGGCTTTAGGTGCTTGTATGTGCATTCATTTCACATTGAGTCGTGCAATTCGACTCTTCGGCCATCATGCATTGAGATGCGTGATTGGTGGCCCGAGGGTCAATGACTACACTCCTTTGAGCTTATGCAATGATGGGAAGAGTGGTCGTGCACACATATGTTGCGGATACTTTGCCATCTCTCTCTCTTGCCTTCTGTTGCAGAAAACCAGAAACCAGAGGCAGAAATTGGTTGGCCGACCAGATTTAGTGGCTGGCCGACCACTTTTTCTGGTTTTTCACCACAAAAGTGGTCGGTGGGTGGTCTCCAAAGCCAATAGCTGGTCGACAGCCTTCCCACAGATTCCCTGGGTGGAGTTTCAGCCTTATGGAGCTTTGTGCAGGGTTCTGATGTCAATCGCAAATAGAGGCAAGTTGGGGCGTCATAAGAGATTTCTTAACAAGGCGACTCGAGCATGCATGCATCCTTTGTCATCCAAAATAGAGCTGAGGCAGCCCACTTCATATAGTTTATATGCTTATTTACTTCCTTATTTAGTTAATTTGTTGATTAATTAGAGTTGTGTAATAATTAGCTATGATTTGTTATTCATTCTGTCGTGTAATAACTAGTTTAATTAGATTAGCTTAGATTAGCTAGCTGGTTCTGTATTATTTATTCAGACCCTCCATCGAGAGGGCGAATTTTGTAATAAGTGTGCGTGTGTATGATGCATGTCTTCCAATCCCTATTTCTTTCTCTCTTTTATTTACCAGCTTTCGATGGTTAGTTTTAGGGCATGTTTCAATTAGCATCCTTATGCTCGCATGTTTGCATCTATTCATCTGTCTTGCATGCACCGAGCTCGGCGCATCATACTAACTGCATCGTATTTCAATTCCTGCTTGAATACATGTATCAAGTTGCATTTCACACGCCATCTTAGAATAGTCGAGCCTATCTTAGTAGCATTTTGCATGTGTTGCATTAGCCATCTTAACATGAACTATGATCATGCATTGATTACTAACTAGTTTCTGTTTTGGCTCGGAGTACTCGGTAAGTGTTTGCGCTTTAGCATCCTTGCATGTGTGTGAGTGACTGCCATGATGGCATGCTTACCATGAGGCTAACTGCTTATGTGATATAACTGCCTGAATGCCTGTGGGTGAAGGTTGGATTATTTGAATTGGAACAATTCATCGATTGCGAGTTTTAAGCCCACTTAAGAGTGGCAAATCACCATATTTTCTAAGCCCACTTGAGGGTGGCAAAATTCGCATTTTAGCTTACTTGCAAGTAGCAAACCGTTTTAAAAAATGAGATGGTTTGTTCCAACTTAGACAATCCAGTCTATACTTGTTTGCCGTGCGCATAACATAGTAATTCTAGGCTAATAACAGGAGTAAGAGTACATGTGTTTTCAAAAACAAGATATCATGTTTAGTAGTGGCCGATCTTTGATCGGGCGAGTGGGGGTGCTCATTGCATGACATTCCCCAATCATACCCAAGTTCCCGAGCCGAGGCAACTTTGGTGATGACGGACACGTGGCCTTAGGCACGAGTCAGGGTTTCCTAAATTTCCCAAAATAAAATATTTAGGTGGCGACTCTGTATCTGGCAAAGCAGTCCATGTTTGGCACTTCTTTACAAAAATCAGTTTTCAAAAACGATTTGCCAGATTTGGACTCTTTGGTGATTTATCAATCTCGCATCGCACTTTGTGAGATTAGATTCAGAACCGTGACATTGAGTCCGAGCTGTAGTGAGCCCAATGAACAAAACGGGATTTTCCCAGGACGTTCGGGCACGTCTACACTTCGTCACTTCTTAGAAGACATTCCAATGTGGCCAAAACCTATGCCAGCTATTTGTATTCACTATGATAGTCAATCTGCAATAGGCAGGGCACATAATCATATGTATAATGGTAAGTCACGACATATTCATTGTCGACATAATACCGTAAGGCAATTGCTCTCAAATGGAATAATCTCAATAGATTATATAAAATCTAAAGAGAATATTACGGATCCGTTAACAAAAGGTTTGACAAAAGAGCAAGTGTATAGTTCATCAAAGGGAATAGGATTAAAGCCTATTACATAAGAGTCATCATAATGGTAACCCTACTTATATGACTGGAGATCCCAAGAGCTATGTTCAAAGGGACAACTAAGTTATGTGTGGCTCGCCAGAAATCACCAAGGGATTAAAATTCCCTACCCATTTCTATGGTGAGAGTGATATCTGCAACATATGTTGTATGCAGGGGTTTAAGGATAAGCTTTGCTTTTAATGATTACTTATATCTTGATTTAGGCATGAAAAATCAAGACAAGTATAAGGAGATACTCACAATAAGAATCACCTATATGAGTGTCGAACTGGGGCCGGTTCTATAAGAACGAAGAGGCTAAATTCTCTAGAAATACTCATGAAAACCAGGAGCGTTCAAGGCAAAAATGAACACAACTGTGAGAACCACGATGTGTCAGAAGATATTTTGTGTGAAATCTATTGTCTTGGCTTACACAAACGGCTGAACAATTCAAGACATCACGTCCATTAGTTAGCTAGTAAGTCCGATAGATTATCACTAGGGAAGGTTCAAAGTCGAAAGCTACCTATCCTGATGCAAGATATTTTCGATTTATGCTCTTTCGACAAATTCTGCATATTGTTGCATTTTCGTTGTCATCAAATTTCATTCATGTGAGGGATTGTTAGAAATGATTTTGAAAGTTTTGGGAAAACATAATTTTTTCTCAACTTTCGTCTATTTTTTAGATGGGACCTATGCGTCGAATTTCACGGGTCTAAGTGGTAACGCGTTCTATGCCGTGTTGTGATTCATGTGGTATATTTGGTTGCTCAAAACCATTATCGGTTGAATGGGAAATTGAAGCCAAAGTGTGCTTCATGGAAATGGAGTTTTGGTGGAAAATCCTTAAAGGTTTGAATAGAAGCGTGTCCCACATTGGTTTGGTGGAAAGAAATTTATGGGTTTATAAAGCTTGGGATTATAAGTTGGGGAGGGCCCTAAGGGGCACCCCAAGTTTGTAGAAAGGAAAGGTTATGGACAAATTGGGATAGACCCATTGGACCGAAAAATAAATACACACGCGTGCCGCCATCCGTCTAGTCGGGAAGGCTGGGCCGGGACATGGGTGCGGGTGCGTGGTGTGATGTTGGATTGGGCTTGTTCGGCCCAATACCTATATTTTTAGGCAAAAAACATTTGAATTTATTTTTTATGTTTTGGGAAAAATAAATTCTGGCTATTTTGAATTCAAATTTTCAGTCGGAAAATTCAAAACTTTGCTTACACCTCTTCAATTTTTTTGTACAGATTTATCTGTCCGAAAAAAATTCAAATCTGTGCAAATTAAGCCGAACAGATTCAGTTATCTATTCAACAGTGCCGAACAGGTCTTGCACCTGTTCAAACAGGTTTCATACCTGTTCATTCAAATCTGTACATCCACCACTCCATCTATAAAAAGGCAGCCCTCATTTGATGTTTTCACTCTAATTTTCGTTCTTGTCTGTTGCAATTCATCTCTGCATTTTACTGGATTAATTCCATTATTTTTTCTGTGAAAAAGAGTGTATACACTAAGGGTGTGTTTGTTTGGACGGACTGGATAAGGGGGGATTGTAATGCATCGGACTATTAGTCTTGGGATATATTGTCTCGGGACTATGTGGTTGGACTAAATTTGTATCCTATGTTTGTTTAGTCATGGGATTAGATATCTGGATTAGACTATTTTTAGTTATCCAATGTTTGTTTGGGATATTATGGATAATGATAAATGCTCAAATGACTATTTTATCCTTTTCAATTATTTACTAAGTAATAGCAATATTAAACATAGTTTTAATATTTTAATTATTTTTAGCTAGATTAAATAAAAATTTATTTTATTTTATTTTTTGCACAATATTTTAATTATTTTAATTTATTAGTTTCAATTAAATTAAATTTATAATTTATAATTTATATTTTTTATTTAATATATAATTTTAAATTAACAACAATAAAAAAATAATTTTATTTAATATATAAATTAAATTTTCAACAACACAAAAAAATTTAATTTATAAGGCCATAATTTATAATTTATTATTTTTAAATAAATTTAATTTATAATTTATATTTTTTATTTAATTTATAATTTTAAATTAACAACACTAAAAAAATAATTTAATTTAATATGTAAATTTAATTTTTTAACAACACTAAAAAAAATTTAATTTATAAGGCTATAATTTATAATTTATTATTTTTAATTAAATTAAATTTATAATTTTAATTTTTTATTTAATATATAATTTTAAATTAACAACGCTAAAAAAATAATTTATAAATGTTTAAAAGACTATTTTATCCTTTTCTAATTGTTTGCTAAGTAATAGCATGGAGGGTAAAATGGACATTTCACAAAATAATCCCATGGGATACCAATCCTATGGTTTCTATCCCACCTTCCCCCATGGGATAGGATAGTCCCATATTTGTGGGACTAATAGTCCGGGGGAACTATTAGTCCGGAGCAAAAAAAATGTAACAAACAATGGACTATTAGTCCGGTGGGAGTAATAGTCCAATCCCACCCCCTAATCCTTCAAAACAAACACACCCTAAGTGTGTTCATTGTACGAAAAATTTGTAGTGCTACAAGTTTTTAATTATTGATCATTTTGTCCTGGGAGATAGACGTCTACAATCTGAAAGCACCGTGGAGATGACGAATCTGTCTTAAGGATACAGTATTAAACACTAGACTTGATCAAAAATTTGTTCAAGAAATTAATCAAAGTAAGTTGTTAATTTATTTTATGGTTTATTATTTATTTATATCAGATTTTGATTTTGTTTTTGTAATAAAATAAAAATCTATTTTTATTTGTTTATTTTAATTCCAAGTTTGATTTTTGTAATCAAACATTTTCTCTCTTTTTCTTAAACATTCTCCCTCTTTTTCTTTATTTCTTTGTTTGTTGTTAAGTACGCAAACTTAATTTTTTTAGAATACAGTGAAGATTGTCCAACGCTATGATCTTAATATTACTCCTAATTTATTCCGTGATTGAGTTGGGGCCTTTATCATTATTGTTCACAGTAAAACCTATAAAATGATTAGACTTATATGTTGTTTGGCAACTCTTGATTTTAATTTAGAAGTCAAAAAATTATTTAAAAGGTCAAAAGTTAACAAACTATACAAAAAAAAAAAAAAAAAAATTCATGCTCTACTTTTGTGTATCTTTTAGTAAAAAGTTAAAAAAAAAATTTAATCCAAATATATTAATTTTTTTTATTTTATATTTTAATGTAAAAATTAAAAAATTACTAAAATTCGTTATTCCTAAGTGAGGCCTTAATAGTAATGCCATGTTACTCATCTAATGCCCGATGAGATTACTTTGAGAAATTTTTTGTACGTTCCGTCCTGATCTTTTTAGTCACTCACTTCTTTAGAAGATCTTAAGAGGGACTTCAGAAAGGAAAAAACTTCCTCACATACGTGGACTAGTACCCCCATCACATAATGGGTTGTTTTTGAAAAAAAAAAAAAAAAAAAAAAGGAAGAAGAAGAAGAAAAATGTAGTTTTTAACTTTTTATTCATTTTGGATCACATTACCTCTCACATTTTTTACTCACAAAAAGACAAAATAAGTTAAAAAAAGTAAAAAAATCAACTTTTTACCAAATTTTTAAAACACCACAATGACTTATTTCTCACATATATATATATATATATATATATATATTATCTCACTACGCTATAATTCTCACCTTTTATTTTTTATTTTTTATTTTTTTTACGCGCATAATCCAATCTTGGAATCGCATGGATGGAACTCACGTATTTAATAAGTCTCATTTTATCTGAAAAATTTGTAACTAAATTTTGTGCACTTATAATTTTTTGAAAAAAATTACTATTCAAGATAGATTTTGAAAAAATATGACAATATTTATAAAATTTACCGCCTTTTTGTAATTTTTTTTCCCAATACCACAGAGGTGTAATTTTTCTTAATTTTTTTTTTCATATTTGAAATCCTAAAAATTATACAAATAATTATTACGATCAATTTACCATCTTTCAATATATATATATATATTATATATCTAACAATAACATTACATTTATTATATTTTATACCACTTCATGTGTTTACTCATAGAACGGGTCTCACTACTCATGTTTATGTTAAATGATGAGCTAATGCATGAGGTGATACATTGAAGGTGATATAAAAAGATGGTAAGTGTAACATTACTCATCTAAAAAATTTGATTTGATATAGGTTTTAGTTTGCCCTTTTTTTTCTGACCAACTCATCCACCTATTTTCACTTTACAGTATTTTTTATTTTATTTTATGTAAATTATGAAAAAATTACCAAAAAAAAAAATCCTAAGTTTGCTCATTATAACAAAATAAATCCTGAATTTTTAACTTTGTCAATTTAAACTCTAATATTTTGATCTATTTTCAATCTAAACCATTCGTCTTCTTTCGTTAAGTAAAACTAACGAAAAGAAATGATATTTTAGCTATTAACTCAATGTATGTGTACATAAAATGTCTAAAATACTCTTTTTTATTGAGTTTAATGATTGTACTCCTTTTTCTTTGATTTTACTCAACAACAATAAAAATAATTTAGATTGAAATTAAATTAAAAAATTAGGGTTTAAATTGACAAAATTATTGTGGGATATTTTTGAGAGTACCCGAGCGCGCCCAACAGTTCAAACTTTTCCAATTTTCCATCTAATCTCACGAGTACAATGTGAAACGTAAATAAGAGTCCATATCTTACAAATTTTATAGAAAATTCATTTTATTGCAAAATATTCGTTAAAAATGGACTGCATTATCTCAAAGTCGCCACCTAATCTTTTGAAAAAACTAGAAAACTCTTGACTTGTGCCAAAGGCCACTGTTCGTCATAACCAAGGATGTCTCGATTCAGAACCTTACGTATAAGGGGTGAAGGTCATGAATTGAGCATCATCGCTCACTCAATCAAAGGATCGGCCTTTACTAAATCATGATATGAGTTTTATGTACCATACATGCTCATATTCTAATTATTTACTAATGCTAAAAATTATTATGTGAAGTAATCATGTATTGACTACGTCATTCATTTTCGGATGTTTTGATCTCAACACTATTCCAAATTGAGTGACACAACCTTCATTCACTGGCAATCATCGAGATACATCAGTAAAGCATATAGCCACATGATAAAATGTTGAACATAGTAAGAAAAATAATTCACAAGTAGGCTACTAAAGCGCTAAATGCTCACCTAATATTTACTCGCATCTGACTATGAAGATAAAACAAAAGTTAGTAAAGTATGTATGGTCCTAGATGTAAAATACTAATGCAATACATACACAAGAATGCAACTATAGATTCAGCTACTAAATACATGACATGTGAATCATCTCAAGACATGGGATAGCACACAAAATTGCATAATAAATGATAAGCCCATGGATGCAAATGAGCGGAATCCAAATGCATGAAATATGGATACAAGATATGGATATGATAAAACAAGAAAACATGATGCTTACAGTAAACATGGAAATAAAAGGGATAGAAAGAAACGAAGATTGAAAGTTATTACAATAATCCTTTACGATGAAAGAAATAGATGACGTGGGGTTGGAAGTTATTTACAACAATGAATGAATAGAAAGAAGTGGGGTTGAAAATTATTTACAATAATGAATTGATGCAGCTAAAAGAAGCTGAATCTAACAAATCATGTGAAATAGAAAGGAAATCTGTAAGAGGAGTTGTACATGCCCAGGAATTGCTTTGTTCTGCTCTATTTTGCCTGGAAAAGTCAACTGACCGGCCAAACAAATGGTCTAGTCAAATGAAAGAATTACTGGCTAGATCCTTTATCTGGTTGGTTGTACAACAGATTTGGAAAACCTTATTTTGTGAAGCAAAGACAAAACAGAACCAAACAAAACATTTCCAAGGGATACTCATCATTTCTACTCCTTCCTATCATAAAGATATTCAAGGAAGATGTAGATAGGCCTCATCGAACATTCAACAACAAAATATGCTATGAAATATGTACAAAAGCTATTAGATGAACAAAGCTAATGCGTACATGTATGGAGACTAAAAATTAAATACAAGCTAGAGAAATAGATGAAAACCTACATTCATCTCTTTGTGGATAAAGGCAGATTAATACCCAAAGCCATGCTATTAATTGGAGAGAGCAGATTGCCACCATTTCTAAAAGTGAAGCCTCATAAAGCCAATGAAAGCTCTATAGGGCTTTTAAGAAAGTAGGGAGGAAGTACAAGAAAATACATATAACTCATCAAAAAGGTTGAGCCTTATCTTCTATGTCATGGAATATGGATATAGAATCCACTTCCATGTTAAAAGTTGGTTGAAAAGAGAGTTTTCAACACATTCAACACATTTCAGGAGGAAAATCTTATAGCTTCAAAGATAAAGGAGAGAAAAAGATATAGCAAAGGATCATCCAAGGGATCCTATGAAATAACCACAAATACTCACATGGATCAAAACACTTTTTTTTTTTTTTTTGGATCGGCAAAGAAAATCTTTATTGATGAAACATACAAGGTATGAAGATTACATCAATAAAGAGGAGCTTGGGGCTAAAAAGCGCCAAGCACCAATTGGTGAGAAACCAACAAAGAGAAAAAGAGGAAAGATAACAAAACAGAAGCAAAAAACACATCAGCAAAAATCAGAGGCATTCTCAAGAATTCTCACACAGTAGCATCCAGAACCCATTTCTGATCAAAACAAAAATCATCCTTCCATTTGATCGAAGCAACAGAACAGTGCATTCCAGAAGATCAATTGCAGCCACAGCCAACCTGCCTACCCATTACAGAAGCAGAAGCATTCTCAATCAGAGGCATTCTCAATCAGAGCCACAGCCAACCTATTCAATTCATCCCAATTGCATTCGAAATGATCACAGAAACAGAACAACAAAACCAGAAGTATTCTCAAACAGAAGTATTCTCAGTCAAACAATAACCAACCATCAACCACACTCCTGATGCAATTCAAAGCACTGGTAGCAAACTCCACCAAAATCTGTATGGACCAAAACAGCACCAAAATCTGTACAGAAACCAAGGGAAATCTGCAAAAGAACCACCAACAGAACAGCAACTGGGCTTGAAACATAACTGTGCTTGAAACACCAATCCACATTAGTACTAGAGCTGTACATCAGTTGCACCATAAGGATCAGAACCACTGCTTCACCACACAGATGCTCATCTGAAATGGAGCACACTGCAGAACTTCACCACACAAGTTCACCACATGGATCAAAACACTTGGATGATGCAAAAGGGTAAGGAAAATATATGAAAGTAAGGAAATTACATTACAATCCGATGGGGGGTGGCAAAGCCATCCACATCCTAAAGGTAAACACATAGTTAAGTACAAGAAAGTAATAAATTACAACATTTATAGGGGGTGGCTGAGCCATCCACATCCCTTTTGAGGATCACAAGTTGAAATAACAAAAAGCTATAGAGATAGAGAGGAAGAAAGCAGAGAAGGATGAGAAAAGTACAAGAAGTTACCCTCAAAGAGATGAAAGGCCTTTTGATTACCAAAATTGATTTCAAACCCCCTCAATGTCCTTAGGTATGGCTTGAATATTTAGTCAAGAGTCTCAAGATCAAGCTTTGGTAGTGTTTTGGGTGGTGTGTGTGTGAAGATTGAGGTGAAAAGTTGACGAAGCTAGATGGTGTGATGCACAAGCCTTGGAATTGTTCTCTAAGCCTTCAAGAAATGTCTCAACCCTTGAAAATGAAGGGGGACAGATGTATATATGGACTTTTGGAGACAAATATTTGAGATATTTGTGTGAAACTTGTGCAAGAATCTAGTTTTCCCAAAAATGCTCCGTCTTTTGAACAAAACAGTTGGTTGGCATATGTTTTAGCAGGCCAACCACTTTTCATCCGGTTGAAAGTTGTTTATACGGCCAAAGGAGAAAGTGTATGGCCAGACCAAAACATGTACGGCCATACTATTTTGAGGGAAAAACATGGTTTTTTTTTTCTCTGAAGAATTGTCCTCTTTTCCACCCATCTCTAACACTTGGATAGTTTGGCCAAAGCAGGTATATGTCAGGGATTAAAGTTCAATTCTGGATCTCCTGCTGAGGAATTCGTATGATAACACATTCCAACATTCATTGTCGAGAAATGCCTAAGTCTTAGGGCGGTCAAAATGAAGTGTCTATAATTATAAACTAAGAATTTATTTTGTTATAAAAGTCAATCTCTAGAGTTCCCCCCCCCCCCCTAAAATTATTTATGGTGGAAGCAGCCATTTCAAATAATAAATAAATAAAAACGAGAGATATATAACATTACTCTTCATTATTTTAATTTTTGAAAAAGGCTAGGAACTATGATTTTTTTAATCTATAGTGTACATTTAAGCTGTGTTGTAGGGGCAAAACTTAAGTAAATCTCAACTATTGATTTCAAATTTTAGATAATTTATGAGTATTTTTTTTTTTTTTTTGGTCTTATGTGCATGTCCTAATAGGTGGATGACTTATGTGCAAGTCCTAATAGGTGGACTTATTACACAATAGATCCTGTGATAATTAGCAATGTTTTCATAATAAAAAAAATGTCACTAATTATTAGTTTTTAGCAATAGTTTCAAAAATTCGTCACAAAAAAACGTTGTTGTTTGTCTGTTTTTAGCGACAGATTTAGAAAAATGTTTGTAACTGTCAATTTTTAGCGACAGATTCAGAAAAACGTTGACGTTGGTAATTGTCAATTTTTAGCAAAAAATTTAGAAAAATGTTACAAAAACTATTAGTAATTGTCTATTTTTAGCGAAGACTGTTAGGACCAAGTTTCAGTAACGAGTTGACTTAATGGGAACAAAGTCTAACTATTAGGACCTGCTAGTAATTTATCATATTTTTTTTTTCTAAATTTGTAGTATTCGTGTTAATTTTATGGTCTGTTATGATCTACAGGAAAAATGGTAAATTACACTAACATCTTTGCAAGTTCAAAAAAAAAAAAATAACGACTTCTACAAATTTAACATAATTATAAAAGTCTACAATGTGGACACAAGGCGAGCACCCATTGTACGGACCATATTGTGTCATATCATAAAATATGATCGGTTCAATAGGTCATCCAGCAGGTTACTAAAACATTCATAACCTTTCTCACAAAATGTATAATATTAATACAAAAAAGTTTAATTTAAAAAATTCTATAACTTCTGTGTAACGACACCAAAATCATAACTTTACTAACAAAATGTATAACAGTGATAAGAAAATGTATAACTTTCAAAAATTTCATATCTATTTTTTTATTTGATTATATATCTTTTGTTTAATGATGCAAAAATTGTAATTGTGCTCACAAAATATAGGGTTAAATACATTTTACCCTTTTGTGGTTGGGGGTTGGAGCATTTTATCCCTTATGGTTCAAACATATTCAGAAAGCCCCCATGTGTTTTAGACTAAAGTGCTACTGTTACTTTTTCTATCAAAACTAATTAAATGTTAGGGGTGTAAATTTGGCAAGGACCGCCCCACCCGGCTTTGGGCTCGAGACGACCCATATCGGGCCTTGCGGGCTTCTGCCAAAATTCGGGCCAGAAAATTAGGCCCAGGGGGTATTCGGGCCTTGCGTGACGCCCTAAAATCTACTCTAAGGGTTGTAGTCAAAGGAAAGTCACTAATGAGTCTTACGGCTACTAACCAAGTAAGATCCCAGATTGCCGAATGAGTCAATTTAGCCTCCCTTCTAAGTCCAGTTTTCTTAGATAGCGCATTGCCCTTTTGACAGATCTTAAAAGGCATTGACACAAGGTCTCATAAGCAACGTAAGGAATTATATTGGTGTTGGAATATAAGTACATAATAATAATAGAATAATTACAAATCCTTAATTACAAAAGCTAGTTCCAGCAATATTACATCCCAAAGAATATGGACTTTACAAAACAACAAAGAAATTTCTAACTTTTCTAGGATAGCCAAATGTCTTCAAAGGTTTATGGTTCGTCTTTTCCTACTAGAAGCTCCTTTTCAGCACATGGCATAATACACCATGAGCTTTGAATGCCCAGTAAATGCACACATACCCCGACCCTTTTTCCCAGTTCAATACACAACAACATTTAAAAAAAACAAAAACAAAGGTAAGGGTCATGGAATTGAAGTACATAGCACAGATTACATGGTTAGTTGTTAGCAGTCTAGAAATCCCCCATAGAGATTTCATCATCCCAACTCCAAGAATTCGACATGGATTATTCGATATGCCCCCTCTTTTGCTACTTTGTTGCAAACCTTACCTCCGATGCCTACCAACGGTTATATACTGCATAGCGCCAACCACATGGCCTCAAAAGAGACGGTAATGATGGGCCTTGCCCAAATCCCTCCTTGCACCGAACCACCTAGGGTCTGAATACAACCGCTCCATTCAAGGATTCCGAAACAACCACTTGCGCAAGATTTAGCTTACAAAAGGGGACGCGTCCCACTAACCAATTCCATTTGAACATAACTTCATCTCATAATATTACTCATGTGATCGAAACCCCATTCTCCACCCCATTAAGTTTTCCGTTGGATTAACATTATAATTAGTTAGTACAAGCGAGAATAAAATAAATTGCATAAGTGTAAGCATCACCAAAGGACAAAGAATACATAACCGTGACATGTATAATATCATACCAAGTCATGACTGTACACAATTAAACATATTCATAAAGTCAAGAGCACAAACCATCAATGTAAATAGAATTTCCAAATTCAGAGCCACTTAAAGATCAAGATTAAAAGAACTATTTCATATTTTTCCCAAATCCGACCTTCCTATGGTTCGTAGAGAATTTTATCTAGTTTTCAGAACATTTTTCAAAAATGGAATAGCTTTTCCAGATTTTTAGTTATTTCAGAAATACTCCAGCTCTGTCCAGATTCGTCGACTATTACAAAATTAGATTTTCTCACAAACCGCTCACTCGTTTTCAATGAAACCAATTTTCTTTGAAATCTAACTCCTTAAGGAAGATTTTGAAATAAAATTTAGGTCCAGAAGATGTTTCCACATTTTTCTAGAATTTTCAAAAGTTGGTTGTAAAATAGATTTTTCTGGCACAGTTCTTAAAATAAGTAAGTTGGTCAGAAAAGAGGCCAACTAGGGAAAATTTTCCACTTATCTTGTGATAAAAACATGCTAAATAATATGTATTAAACTCAAAAATTTAAGGTGAAGGTGTGCCTTTGGAAATTTTGGGAGATTGATATGGAAAAAGGTAGTTTTATACCGATTAAGAGAAATACAAGAAGGGTAGAATCAAGGCTCAACTCTTTTCATTTTTTACACAAGAATACCATCAAAGCACATTTGAAATGAATGTTTAAAACTTCTAAGAGCATGTATTTGAAAGGAAAAATAAGAGAGAGCTGTGTTGTGGCTTACTCGAGGCTTGTTGGAGTTGTTAGCAAACTTCTCTTCCTCTTCTATCTTCTACCAAGCTCACCCTCCTCCCTCTCTCTCTCTCAGCCGAATATAGTGTGTGTGTGTGTGTGTGTGTGTGTGTGTGTGTGTGTGTTCTTGTATGCAAAATGCTAAGGGAGGGGTTGCTTTTATAGAAAAATTGGTGTGAAAGGTCCAAAATGCCCTTTGGTTGGAATTGAATGGGATGTTTTGGATTTAGTTTGAATCCAATGGAATAGTGGAAGTTTAGAGGCCTTAATTAGGTTCCTAAACATGATCTAGTTAGGGTTTTCCTCCTAATCAAACCAACCTAGTTACATATATATACATATATATATATATATATATATATAAGTTTGTACCAAGTCAAAGATATTTTCCATAATTTATGCAAACTTGTCTCAAAAGTACATTCATCATATTTTCAAGGTGATGGTCGACCATGTGAGGTAGATTTGAGGGACTTGTTTATATTTTTTTGTGTGTACAATTGTTGAAAGTTGTAAAATATAATGTTTAACAAATGATTTTAGGGTACAAGTGTATATAATAATATATAATGGTACTTGTTTGGGGTCATTGTGTTATTTAATAAAAATGTGAGGGCTTTGGGTTTAATTTATGAACTAGAATACTTATTTTAGTGTAGAATTAAATTAAATTAGGGTTAGATTCCAATTTGGTTTGCATTCTTGTTTTGAACGAAAAGGCTATCTACCAATGAACATGATGACAATCGGAAAAGCTAGGGTTTTCAAGTGGTAATTCCACATTTAGGGAGTCAATGGTGCATGAATTTTGGTCCTAGGGTTAGAATTGTAATTAATTAAGAAACTGAGAGACTTCAAAGAAATAATTTTAAAAAAATAAGTGACGATTTATCAATTGAATTATAAACATGGTATTGCATTATTTGAAAGAGAAAATGTATTATTTTGGTAAATGACATTCATGTGCATTCACTATCTGGCATTGTTAAGCATCATATAGAGCATTAAACTTATCTCTACTAGGCTTTAGCTTACCCTATGTGGAAACTAACTTTTAGGTGTTGATGATATGCCTCCGCCAAGAGGTTAGCTTGGGAGGATTGTAGAGCTGAATACTCGTTTTATTTTGTTATGTAAATATTGTTTTGTATAAGCCTAAGGCTTTCTTTGTGTTGGGCTTGACCAACTTTTGTTGTAACCAAGCATCGTCTTGGAAACTTGTAGTCTTTAAGGCATGAACTTGTATTTATCTACAGTTGTTTCAATATGTGGATCACATGCTATAGATTCAAATCCTAAGATTAATGAATGTATTAATGCATGTGACATCTTTTGTGATGTTTCGAGGAAAATCAATGAATGAAAGATAGTTCTAGAAACATTTTCATTAATGAACGGTTGAAACTTATAAACTTCCGCATATCTATTGAGTATTATGAGGGTACCTATTGTCATTATTGCAAGGCGTTACACACTCTGATCATATTAGAAAATCTTTGCATGCGTAGCACAAACAAACAAGGTGAAAGCGGGCCTCCTTGCCTCAAACCTCTTCCTGGATTGAAATTATTCATGGTTTCTCCATTCCATAAAATAGAGAAGCTAATAGAAAAAACACAAGCCATTATAAGATTTATCCAATGCTCATTTAGATTAAACTCTTCAAGTGTTGCTCTAAAAAAATCCTACTATATTTTGTCATAAGCCTTTTCTAGGTCAATTTTGATAATAAGACCACCATATTTACCCTTCTTGTGTCTTAGAGTGCGAATCAATTCTTGTGTAATGATAATATTATCATGAGTGGCTTTACTAGGAATAAAGCTACTTTGGTTGGGGCTAACAAGATCATTAAGGATGGGCTGTATGCGGTTGACCAAGATTTTAGATAAAATTTTATTAGAGACATTACAAAGTCTAATAAGTCAAAAATGCTTAATATTCTCAGGGATTTCGGTCTTAGGAATAATGAGGGCAATAAGGGTTTGGTTTACTATTGGAGGCATATCTTTCTCTTGAAAACAAATTTTGATAAAAAGCACAGACATTTGCCCTAATCACATCCCAAAATTTTTGGTAAAATATGGCTTGAAACCCATCTCTCCCAGTTGCCTTGAACACATAAATATTCTTGATGGCCTTCCAAATCTCAACATTAGTAATGTTTCCCAACAATAAACTATTCTCATCATGTGAAAATTTGTGTATGGTAATTTACACTAGTGGTCTAAAACATTAACGAGCTCATTGTTAAATAAAGAAATGTAATAATTTTGGATGTGGTCTTTCACCAACATGGGGTCATCAATTCACACACCTTGATCATTTTTCAAAGAGTCAATCCTCAACTTTTTCCTTCTAGTAATAGTAGAAATGTGGAAAAATTTGTGTTCATCTCTCCATGAGTGATCTAATTAGCTCTGGATTTTTGAAACCATAGAACTTCTTGAAAAAGAGTTTTGTTATACTGGCTAATAAGATCTGTTTCCAATAAAAAAAAGTTTATGAGAGAAGGTAATAGTTTGAACTTTTTGGATTCCCTCAATTCGAGATAACATGCACTTTTTTCTTTCAAAAATATTTCCAAAAACATCTTTGTTCCAAACAAGAGAGTTAGTAGCAATTGCTTTTAGGTTGTCTTGAAAAAATTCATGATTCCAAAAAGAATTTACAATATCTTTATAAGTAGGATAGGATAACCAAGCTGCTTCAAAATTAAAAGGATGATTTACAGGGGAGAGTTTGGTTATACCTTCCATGTAGACCATAAGAGGGGAGTGATCCAAGTATGTACGAGGAAGGTTTCTGACTGCTCCTTCAGGGAAAGTGGTCCTCCATTTTGTATTGCGAAGCGCTCGGTCCAACCTTTCCATAGTATTAGTGTCACACCCCAAATCCGGGCATGACCGGCTGTGGCCCACAGGGACTTAGCCCAAGGCACACGTAAGCCTAAACATGAATCCAAAACCATAAAGAATAAATGTGATGATAGCCCAGAAATAAATAAATCAACACTCAATCCAGTGACATACCACAAGTGAAAAACAAGTCATAACCAACTTCCTAAAAATATATATATACTAAATGGGACACAAACCGCCCACACAATAAAATAATTCTAAATAAAACCCAACCACAATGTATGCACAAAACTCGACAAAGCAACCTAAAACAAATTAAATAAATGCCCTAGAGGTCCATGCAATTGAGTCCCCGCTACGCCATGAGTCCACTCTAAGTCCTTCTAACACCTGGAAATGGTAAACAACTAAGTCAGCTGATAGCTCAGTGAGTAGCAACATGGATAGTAAATATAGTTTTGAAAACTGGGGTCAATTCCAAAATAAGATATATATCACAGAAACTAGATTGGCATACAGTTTGGTAAATACAATCTGTTTCAAAAAGAAGGTTCCACAGTTCAACACTTAAAATACCCATGTCTCGCAAGAACATGATAAATGACATTTTCCACTTAAAACAGATTATAACATGAACACCAATAATTTCCTGGGTACCAAGAAAAACAAATAATATGCCACACAGTTCTCAAGGCTATAAGCCCCGTTGGATCCAATACCGAACTAAGAGTCATCCTCAGGGTGGCACCTGGGCCTTTTCTCAAAGACGATCCGATTGAAGGTCACCTAGTTGTTTTTAAAGGTCTTTTCCTTACAATCGTTAAGCACTAGAGTCATCACGGCCCAACCCGGATCTATTCCCTAGTGGCCAGAGTCACCACACACAGTGGAATAATTTCCCTGGACTAAATACACACATGGTCCCAATAATCAATACACATCAGTTTCGCAAAACATGGTAGTTCATCATTATAAGCATGAGATCAAAACAAATAGTTTACAGTATGCCAAGTTCACAAATGTTTCAGAAATAATTTGATTCCATTGATAATATAATAATTTATCAAAACAGTTTAGTCTTGAAACAACAATTTAATTTTTCAACAGTTCAGGGTAGGGGAACATTTATAAAAATATGTAGCATGAAACTACTCACCTGAAATCGAAATAATATAATCCTCGAATAGAGTGTAAAAGTCCAACTAATGCCCTGAACCAAGTATAAAAACTACACGTCACAACTAATTTAAAAATACAAAAAAAAAGAAGGAACTAAGTAACCTCAACAAAAGCACTAACACGGCTTAACCCAACTCACCGTTACTCTTAAATATTACCTAAGTTCATGTTCTTCAAGGTTTAAAATCACCCAAGACATAGGTTCCGGTCAAAACTTAATTAATTGTGACTTTAAGATAAAACAAAATTTCAAACAAGCCTTCCCAACCTATTCGCTAACTTTGAAAATTACAAAACCCACTCCACGCTATTCGAAAAATTCCAATAACCTCCAAATATGATCTAATATATCCTAAGTTTCAAACCCAATTGGTTTCACTTGATTTGCTTATCAAAATAATTATCTACAATTTATTATATCCAAACAGGTTGTTTTCTGCAGCACTTTAAAGAAATTGACGGTTCTCTTAATATACACGAGCAATCAATGCAAGGCCAAAAATGTACGAAACTAGACTCGTAACCGGTTCTAATGACACTAATTTGATAATTTTTGGATTTATACCCAAAGAGAACAACACTCCCGAATTTACTGTTTCAGACTGGTTTCCTGGACAGATTTGAATACCTCAATTTATATGGATTTTGACTCCCAAAAATTATGAAAAATTTCAGATATGCAATTCAATATGTAATTAATCTACTGTAAAAATTTCAGATTAAAATTCATCGGTTTGATATGGTTTCTTGATTTTTAAAGTTTGTGATTCTGTGCAGAATTTTTGGACTAAGAATTACACCATTCTTTATACATGAATTTAATTCCTTAGATTTCTTAACAGTATACATATATACAAAATACATAAATCTACAACCTCTCCATCAATGAACTAAATAATAATAGAGTAAGGATAAAGAACAAAAACAAAGAAAAGAAGAAAGATAAAGACCTACCACACCTAAAATTACTCCTTGTTTGCAATCCCCTTTTTTTTTCTTCTTCTTTTCTCTCAAACTCTCTCTCTCCCCGTGGCTGCTGTGGCTGCTGTGGCTGCTGTTATAGTGTTGATTAGGAACCTAGGGTTTTTCTTTTCTTTTCTTTGTTATACATAACATAAATGACTCTAGATAAAAAATGTCCTTTGTTTTATTTTATTTTATTTTATCTCTCCATTAATTTAAATAAAATACAACTACTATTAGATCAAAATATGTTTACTAATTTGACACTTAATTTTATTTTATTTATTTATTTATTTATTTTTTAAATAATAAATCTTACCTTTAAATTGAAGACTTTCACCATAAATTTATTTTAGGTTTTAAAATTAATTAAAAGACCCTCCAAATATTTAATTTGCACTTTAGGATTCACCATCAAAATATTTGAGATTGTAATATTATTATTGTTATTATTTAATTATTTACTTAATTTTTATATTCGGGTTCTCACAATTAGCCCTTCCTTGCCTGTTGTTAGACCAAGTAAATTTCTGCCCCATGCAACCTAGGTCCATAAGCCTACATCGGTTAATGTTATCAAGAAACCTTATGCATCTGTTACTCTGATTATTTTGTGTAAAGCTTCTCCTTTCATTCTGGCCCATGACATCATTGAAATCTCCCGCAATAAGCCAAGGGTTGGTCATGGAGTTAGCAGAATTTTCAAGATCATTCCAGAGGTTTTGATGCATACCAGAATTAGGACTAGCATAGACTGCAGCTAGCACCCACTTTTCATAGTCTTCTCTTTTCACAGTGGCCTGAATTACTTGAGAGCTAGCAATATAGGCATTGACTGAGACTTGGGTAGGGTTCCAAATCAGCCATATACCCCCTACACGTCCGACAGGATCAACAATGGTAGAAGTAGTAAACCCCAGATTATTGAAAAAGAGACCCATTGAGTTGAAGGGAACTTTCGTTTCAAAAAAAGCAACAACATTTGGGCGATATACTCTAATGAGTTCTCTGAAGTTTCTCCTAAATTTTTTGTTGTCAGCTTTCTGGAAATTCCATAACATAACATTCATGGATGACTAGTTAGGAAGACGGGGAATGGATCTGTGTTAGCCAGACCAATGATATTACGCACTATCTTCTTTGATAACACTAATGGCTTTATGGCTGCCATCTGAGTTGCCTGCAGTGGCCTTCCTCCCATGCTTGCCTGCCTACATTTTACATTCAGCCTTATCTCTTCTATTCACCACTCGATGCCTACTTGGTGAATGGCTTCACTCCCTGGCACGAAGTATGACCCCACCAAACTGTGCCTCATCTTGGAGAGTTGCACTTCTGGTATCTCCAGTTCCTCATTGGTGCTAGAGTTGCTAGAGTTTTTTATTGGGTGGCATATGTTTGAGATCAAAATTATTAGTGAAAGTTTTGGGAGTTTCTAAGGTAGATGGAAAGGAGGAATACAAGAAATCTGGGCTGGAGTGAGATTAAATGGAGACAGTGGGGTGGTTGGGTGTACTGACCTTTGTGATCATCAATTCTGGTTCATTGCTTATGGCTTGCAGCAGTCTAGGTTTGTAGCTTGCAACAGATTGCTTAGGTCAAGCTTGTTCGTCAACACTTGGATTCTTATCCTTGTTAAGTTGTCTTCCATCCTCTTTTGTTTCGGAATATATCTTTGGAGCTACATTTGGATTGCCTGACTCACTAGTGGAGTCTTTTCTATAGATATCTTCCATGCTTGGGCAAATGGGGCTTTTGTGCTTAGCCTTTTCCTTTGCTCCTTCCATGTCCCATTCGGGTGATTCTATTTGCACCCAAATAATAGCTCAATACACTCAAATAAAATTTTAAAACATTATACCCTGATGTAAATTTACTAATAAAGATAATACACATTAAACCCTTAAACCCTTAAATATATATATATATATATATATATATATATATTTCTCATAATACACTCAAACCACTTACACATATATTTTTATTTTTCTCCAAGTTTGAATTATTTTTTCTTCTCAGTCTAAAACCCTAATCCACCCTATCAAAACTCACCATGATCATCAACATCATTGTTTGTTATTGTGTTATTACTTACAAACAAAAAAAAAGAACTCAATATGTACCAGTATATTTTTATTGAAAGCCTCTTGACTTTTCATGAAGCCAATCTAAACATCTTCATGCCTCTATGTTTCTTTGTTCTTTCTCTCTCTTACCTTTTTCATTTCTAAACATCTTTATGCCTTTTTCTTTGTTCATCATGTATTCAATGTGACGATCTTGTACTTGATTGATTTTATATGCATTTGTCATTAATGGGGTTGTTTGCTTATTGGTTTAAATTTTATTTTCAAAAAAATTATCAAAACAACAATGATTTAAATAGTTTATAAATCATATCTATGAATATATATATATATATATTTGATATTATTGTATCGCTGTTATCTGTATATAAATAAAAGGAATGAGAAAGTTGTTTAAAGATTTTTGAAAGAGTTTTTCAAAGTGATATAATTTGGGTTTTTGGTTTGTTTATTATTCTGGTGCACCTTGAAGGGTAATTTAGGAAAACAAATATAGGGGTATTGAGAGTAAATTATAATCTTAAATAATTTAATACAATGTATTGAGAAATTGAGGGTACTTAATGATTTTTTGGGTGTAAATAGAATCACCTGTCCCATTCTTAGATAGAGGTCCAAGCCTATTAGGAGATCTTTTGTGATTGTAGTTATTGGGCCCAGCTTGTCTTGTATTCGGGTTGGGCCTATTGTTTCTTCTATTCACTAACATCCAAGGCCCAAATTCTTCTTGCTAATCTCTAATAGGGTTAGCTTGTCTTCTTAAGGAACTAGCCTTTGTAAATTGATGTGGCCCAACTTCATGACTGTTAGTTGTGGTTACTGAGTTTACCTTCGCCGACTCGGGAGCTGGTATTCACCCAAAAAGGGACTCTGATGCCGGTTTGCTACTACAATAATTTTTCTGATGCCCAACTTTCCTACACTAGAAACAAAAGTATTGTAAATGTTCATATTCCACTATGTAAGTATATTTACCTATGGCAAATCTTGAAATTAATGGCTTCATTAGATCAACTTCCACACCTACAAGTGCATACCTTCCCTGAGCAAACATGGCAATGTTAAGATCTACCTTAAGGGATTTACCGATTTCCATTGCTATATGGAAAAGGACTCTCTCATTATAGTACTCAATTAGGAGTTGGGAAAACCTCACCTATAATGTCGTGCCCACTTCTTCTTCCTTCGACAACTTAAAATCATGTTCCTAGCATCTTACTATCAAATAATGATCCATTATAATCCAAGGGCCCTCTGTATAAACTCCGCTACAATTGGTCAGCATTTCAAATTTGATTAAGAACCCCAAACCTAGATCGGTTGCTTCAAAATCTCCTTGTAGTCCCCAAATCTTCCTTAGTTTTGATACTAGTAGTTTATACCCTAGAGTTTTCCCTAGCAATCTAACAATTAGGCAAATCTTTCCATGGCCTACAAATGTGTTTGATGAGTCATAAAGGAAGTTTGATTTGGGGACGTGAAACCCTAGATCATCAATCTGATTCTGACCTTCTTCCTCCATTACATCATCATCTTCTTCATCTGATTGCCTCTCAAGGACGTTGTCAAAAGCTTTCTCATTAGTTCTTGCTGTTGTGAGTGCTTGTTTGAATGATCTCTTTGGTTGTTGTAGACATCAAAATTTTAAGATAATTTAATCACCGTTTGATTAATCAAGACAAATAAAATTTTCTTAATTAGTCAAAATCAAGATGGTCAAAATTTTCAAATGGATGTGGGTCTTACCAAAATTATGGACCTCAACCCATTTTAAATTATGAGTCACACCAAAAGAAAAGTGAACCCACCTTGACAATTGGATTAACTTTTGTTAAAAATTGGTCAAATTCAAATTCAAATTTTAATGCAAATTATTTCTATGAGAGACAAATTTCTCTTTCATTGGAAATTAAAATCAAAATCAAAATTTTGAGTTTCCAAAATTAACTTGTCTCTCTTGAAGCCTATAAATAAAGACTCTCACTATTGAAAAAGAGGAGGGACATTTTGCTAAGGTCTTGTAGATTACTAAGTAATCTCAAGACTGTCAAATTTTTTTCTTAAAATTCTCTCTAAACCTCTTCAAACTGGAAGTGAAGGATTATTAAGCACTCCAAACTTGTGCCAATCCTTTCAAGTTACAAATACAAATTTGGCCTCTCTTTTCAAAGAGATCATTTCAAGACTAGTTCGAGATTAAGCCGTTCAAGCCCTTGATCAAGCTTTTCTTCTCCAAGTTTCTCTAGTCGAAAACTTGAAGAAATTCATCAATTTGTCTAGTTCAACAACAAGCTTTTACAACCGTTGCATTGCATCCATTTTGGAGATCGAATCAAAGGATCTACTCTTTTGTAATAGAGCAAATCACAGAGGATTGTACCCATTTATCATAATCAAATAAAATTAATTATTTGTGCATTTATTTCGTGTCTTAATTGCGACTACAAAATTTGTGTTTACAAATAGGCGCATTCCCTCACATAAGTCAAACTAACCACCTATGGTTGACAAACAACCATCAAGCTAGAAGCATAGTAAAAGATTCTAGGGTCACAAAAGGACAAAGCAATGTAGAGGTAAAACTAATGCTCTGCACCATACCTAACATCATCAACAAAGCTTCATGTTTTGATACAGCTGGTGGGCATATTGCAATCATTGTATATATTCCATTCACATGTCTAGTAAGAACATCGTATTTTTTCTTTTTCTTATTTTTTTTTAAACTGCACCATTTCACCAACCCCTTCCAATTATAGATTATTTCAGCATTGAGTGCTTACAAAACTAATGCCATTATTGGCATATGTGATTAGTTTGACTTATGTGGGGAACGCGTCTATTGTGCTACTCGCCTAGATATTGGGCTAGTGACGTAGACATTTCCACCATCACCTTCGACCATAGGTGGTTAGTTAGACATATGTGAGGGAATCCACCTATTGAGCTAGCCGTCTGGATATTGGGTTAGTGAAGTAGGCATTTCCACCACCACCCATTCGACCATAGGTAGTTAGTTTGACTTATGTCGGGGAATGCATCTATTGAGCTAGTCGTCTAACTGTTGGGCTACTAAAGTAGACACTTCCACCATAACCTATTTGACCATAGGTGGTTAGTTTGACTTATATGGGGGAATGCGCCTATTGACCTAGCCGCCTAAATATTAGGCTAGTGAAGTATACACTTCTACCACCACTCATTCGACCATAGGTGATTAGTTTGACTTATGTAGGGGAATGCGCCTATTGAGCTACTCACCTAGATATTGGGCTAGTGAAGTAGACACTTTCACCACCACCTATTCGACCATAGGTGGTTAATTTGACTTATGTGGGGTAATACGCCTATTGAGCTAGCTTCCTAGATATTGGGCTAGTGAAGTAAACACTTCCACCACCACCACCCATTTGACCATAGGTGCTTAGTTTGACTTATATGGGGGAATGCGCCTATTGAGCTAGCGGCCTGAATATTAGGCTAGTGAAATAGACACTTCCACCACCATCCATTCGACCATAGGTGGTTAGTTTGAATTATGTGAGAAAATGCGCCTATTGAGCTAGCCGCCTGGATATTGTGTTAGTGAAGTAAACACTTCCACCACCATCCATTCGACCATAGGTGGTTAGTTTGACTTATGTAGGGGAATGCGCCTATTGAGCTAGCCACCTGGATATTGGGCTAGTGAAGTAGACACTTCCACCATCACCTATTCAACTATAGATGGTTAGTTTGACTTATGGGGGAGGGGAGGGGGAGGGGGGGAGAATGCGCCTATTGAGCTAGCCGACTGAATATTGGACTAGTGAAGTAGACACTTCCACCACCATCCTTTGACCATAGGTTGTTAGATTAATTTTTCACCATGAGCATGTCATTCACACACTCGCTATCATTTATTTAATTATATGTTTGCAACTTCTAATTAATATAGCTTGTCACAATGCATTCATACAATATGCTTAAGCATACATGTCCCAATAGAAGTAGCATAAAAGTAATGGTCAAATTTTTTTTTTTTTTTTTTTTTTTTTTGGAATTTAGAGGACAACCCCAAGTTGCCTACATAACCACAAGGATCAAGTCAAAACGTAGTTCAAATTTTTTTTTTCTTTTGTTTTTGTTTTTGTTTTTTTTTTCCTATGATGGTTTAGACTTATGTCAAGGAGCTTAGTGTTTGAGAGATAGTTTAGACTCGTATCAAGGAGTGTCTTTATTTTTTTGAGACAATTTAGACTCGTGTCAAGGAGTATCTTGATTTGTCGTTTGACTTTGAGATGGCCCACATGACTAACTTTAATTGTTGTCACGTCCTTCATTCGAGAAGGAATTAGACTTCGCAACCCATGATTTTTTTTCAGATGAAATGGTTTTGACTTTCTTAGCCTTTGTTTTCTACTCTTCTGTTTTGGATTTTGTACTTTTGTTCTCCAATCGAGAAAAGACTAACCTTCATGGTGGAGAGGTTGTTCTTTCATCTTCTTGGTTACCAATGCTCAACCTGTTAAAACTAACGTACGAGGTAGAGGAGGTTCAATACGATCACATACTGAAACTCGAGAGATGGGATTTTGACTTTGGTCAATCTCTATCTCTTCATCAAATGAAACCATGTATACTGTCTCAACCAAGTCATAATTAAAGTACCATTTTCGAAAGAAGTCAAGTAGGATGATTGGTGCAGACAAACTTTGTTTAGGCACCTTGTTTATTTGAAGTGTTCCCTTGTCCTTTCTTTTTGTCATATTCCATTTGGGTTGCCAATGAGAATTCTCCTTCTTCATTTGAGGAGACTGTGTATTAGATTTATATTTTCTTGACTTATTTGGTGCCACAAAAATCCAATCCTCATCACTTTTTGCAATTAGATCTTCTTGAACATATAGATCTTAACTTGGGACTCGTATTGACATAGGTTCAAATGAGACAAACTGAATGGTTTTAGAGATTTCTTCCAGTACCACAGTTAAGGATTGTAGTATTTTTACCTTAGAGTTTGAAGTTGTTGAACTTTGGGACCCAACAATAACGGTTGTATGGTTGGACTGTGCAACTTCTTCTAGGTCTAGTTGGATTTTGTTCTTCTTTGCTAAATCTAGTATTAGCCCCTTTAACACAAAGCACTTCTCAGTGAGATGACTAACAATCCGATGGTAGTGACAATACTTTGGGTCGTTGATGTGTCCCATCTTTTCTGGACGCTTGCATTCTGGTAATTTGATGACTTTTTTCTCAAGTACATCTTCTAACATGTCAGGTACATCAGAGTCTGGGAAAGGATATTTCTTTTCTTGTAGCTCCTTAAGACTCAACCGTTCTGTCATTTGGGAATGGTCTTCCTTCTTGACATCCTTCTTCTTATCTTTATAGGAGGCCTTGTCATCAGATATTGTGATGACCATTGACTTCTCAACTAAGTGGCCAAAAGACTTATCTCCTTTCTTGTCATCCATATTGTTACCCAAAAAACAACCTAAGAAGGGGGGGGGGGGGGGTGAATTAGGTTTTTATAATTAAAATTAATAATACCCTAATAAAAATTATGACTAGCACAATAGATAAATATAATTAATGAAATAAAAATAATTAAAACAAGTGTCTTAACAACTATGTCCGTTAATGATTTTAGCACAGTAAAAATGTGAAATATAGCTATGGCAATTTAAAATAAAATAAAGAGATAAGGGAGAGAGAGACAAACAAATTTATAGTGGTTCGGCTTCAACTCGGCCTACGTCTACTCCTCAAGCTTCAATTGAGATTTTCCACTATACTCTAGCTTCACAGGGTGCTAGCAACCTTTTCACAGATGGAGCAATCCTCCACAAATTTTACACTGACTTTCTAAGTCAAGAATACTGAGTGTACTACACTCTTACAAGGTTGAAAAGAAGGTGTTTCTGCTTTCACAGAAAGTTACAAGAATTATCTCTCAAAGATAGATATATAAAATGAAGCTCTGGATTTTCTGTAAACCTCACACAGGAAAGATGAGCTTAAAGCTATATGACTTAATGTATAATTTCTGAGAGAGGATGTAAACAAAAATTGAAGAACACTTCTCAGAGAATTTTTCAGAGAATAGATGTGAGTGATTATAGATCGAAGAATATTTTCTGATTTTTTGTAACTTGTTTACATTAGAGGCTTTGGTATATATAATGAAACTTATAGCCGTTTATAGCTGTTGTATTCATTTGAATTTATAGCCGTTTATAGCCGTTGTACTTCCATCATTACCAATTTGAATATCTTCTACTCCATCATTACAAATTTGAATATCTTTCACTTGAACCTTTTGAACTGCTGTTGTGCTGAGCTGTTTGAACCTCATTTTTTGGGCTGTTTGAACTCCTTATTTAATCAAATATTAAATACATTCTAACAACATTTAGGATAAAGGTTTAAGTGAGAAATAATGGGACAAAATAAATTTTGATTCTATTTTTCTCTTTCAAATAAATCATCAAAATAAAATTTGATTCTATTTTTCTTTTTCAAATAAATTAAAATATAATTAAATAAATCATCACAATAAATTTTGGATTTTATTTTTCTCTTTCAAATAAATTAAAACATAATTAAATAAATCATCAAAATAAATAAGTCTAACAATTTCCCCCTTTTTGATGATGGCACACAATGATGTTTTGATTTGATTTGGGAGTAAGAAAGGCTCCCCCTCAAGTCATGCTCCCCGAATTCATTTCTAAATACATAGGTTAGCACATGTGTAATAAATAAGCTTTAATTAGAGACATGATATGAGACTAAGGTATTAAACTATAAATACATAATCATCAGATTAATTATCAAATAATACCATAATTTGAAAATAATACCATAATACATAACATCATAATAATTTCTTCCTCTGTGACATTATCAAAAGGAAATCATGGGTCAGAATATGGAGAAGGAGGAGGAGGAGGAAAATGATAGTGATAAATGGCATCAAAAAATAGATAGTCAAAATATATATATACACATACAACTCTCTCGTGTCTCTCTTTTTCCTTCGATAAACGCGTTTGACACGCGGCCTCACTTTTGCGTCATTGGCCGACAAAAGCAGCTCTCCTAGATTGCCGCTCACCTCGGCTATCTCTCCCTCCTTGTCTTTTTCTCTTCAGCCTCTTCTCTTCAGCCTTCTTCTTAATCACACTCGTCTGCTTCTTTTTCTTCACCTCACTCTCTTCTTTATCACTCTCTTCGATCTTCTTCTTCCTCGAGAGATAGAACAAAGAGACTGAGCAGAGGAGAAAGGCTGCCAAAAAATGACTCTCCTTTCGATTACATCTCTCTCTCTTACTACATGGCATCGTCCCGTCCCTTTACTCTCTTTCCGGACCTGAATGATCCCGGTAAACGCTGCTGGGCCGAGTGCCCCGACTCCTACTCTTCCCAACCTTCCTATGATGTTGATTGAGAAAATAATGGCAGCTCAATCAGACATTGAAGCCAATCATTTCACACTAACGTCCTGTATGGAGACGGTGATTGCAGTCACAAAATTGGCTCACTGATTGCAGAACAGGATGAGTGAGCTCCATCAGGTCAATGCCCAACTCTCTCTACTCCAATGCATGTACAAGGATGCACGAGCAGAAATAGGCGCACTGAAGGCCGAAAATAAAGAGCTTAAACGAAAGACCACCTCTATGGCCCAATTTGGAGCAACGTCATTCTTGGTTTTTGATAGTCAGCGGGGAGTCGTCACTCTCGACGAAAGCACGGGGGTAGGGGCGTCAAGGGTCGCCCAAGGTGATAAAAAGAAGAAGAAAACGATTAAAGAGGCGAGTAAGTAAGATCGGCGTATGGCCCGAAAAAAATGAAAGTTTTTTTTTTTATGTTTATTTTGATCGGCGTGTGGCTGTAAAAAAAATGAAGGGTGTTTTTTTTTTATGTAAATATTTATATTTTGATTTGTTTTTGTTTTTATGTTTAAGTACTGAAAAATGAAATGAAAAAGCAAAAAAAAAAAAAGAAAATTAAGTCCAAACAAAAAATAATAATGAGAAAAAAAATAAAAATAAAAGAAATTAATCCTAATAGCAAAATAAAAAAATAAAATAAATTAAAATAAAATAATACCAGCAGAAATTAAATTGAATGGGATGTTGGTGTTGCTTGAATGGTAATGCAAAAAAAAAAAATAAAAAAAATACCATGACGGTTTAAAAAAAAATCAATGTATGCAAAGTAAATTTTACCTCAAGATGTAGAACCAAACAAAAAAAATTACACAGTTGAGAATAGCAAACTGTTAAGGAGAATAAATGTGTGAAGGACTTGTGAGCATTCAACTGATATAAATGTTTCCATATCAATGTAGCAATACACATACATCATTTTAACAAAAATTCAAGTTTCACAGTCATAACAAAACTTTTTAAGTAGAAATCGACATTCCAAGCTCGCCACAAATAAAATTGAAGCGATCCTCGCTTAGGGGTTTTGTGAAAATATCCGCCAATTGCTTGTCGGTGTTTACAAATTCAAGTACAATATCCACTTTTTGAACATGATCTCTTAAAAAATGATGTCGAATTTCAATATGTTTTGTTCGTGAGTGTTGAACCAGATTTTTGCTTAAATTGATGACACTAGTATTATCACATTTAATAGGGATATGATCATAATGCAAATCAAAGTCCTCCAATTGTTGTTTCATCCAAAGTATTTGGGCACAACAACTTCTGGAAGCTATATATTCAGCTTCGGCCGTTGATAAAGCAATAGAATTTTACTTTTTGCTAAACCAAGATACTAATGAGTTACCAAGAAAGTGACAAGTGCCACTGGTGCTTTTTCTATCAAGTTTGCATCCGGCAAAGTCGGTATCCGAGTAACTAATTAAATCAAATGCAACAGCTTTAGGATAAAACAATCCCAAATTTTGAGTGCCAACAAGATATCTAAAAATTCTTTTAACAGCACTGAGATGTGATTCCTTAGGATTTGATTGATATTTAGCACACATACAAACACTAAACATAATATCGGGTCTACTTGCAGTTAAATAAAGAAGTGAGCCGATTATACCTCGATATTTTGTTTGATCAATGGACTTACCTTTTTCATCCTTGTTTAGCTTAATGGATGTGCTCATAGGTGTTCCAGCTATTTTTGAGTCATACATACCAAAATTTTTGAGTAGTTCTTTTGTGTACTTAGCTTGGTTGATAAAAATTCCTTCCTTACATTGTTTGATTTGAAGTCCAAGGAAATAATTTAGCTCCTCCATCATGCTCATCTCAAACTCACCTTGCATACACTTAGCAAATTCCTTACACAAGTTTCATTAGTAGCACCAAATATAATGTCATCCACATATATTTGCACAATAAGTAAATCATCATTTTTAGTTTTAACAGAAAGTGTTGTGTCAATCGTTCCTCTAGAAAAACTATTTTCAATAAAAAATTTACTCAATCGTTCATACCATGCACGAGGTGCTTGTTTTAAACCATATAAAGCTTTTGATAGTTGTAGACACCCCATTTTTGACCGTCCTCAAGACTTGGACGTCACCGTTTGAATACTCGGTGATCATCTATGCTTGTGTTCGTTTTGAGTTCCCGGAGGTCTCGGCCGCGCACCTTGCCTCAGGATCTCTTAACTTGCCTGTTCTGTGCTTGGTTGTGGACCAAACACTTGTGTTTTTGCTTCTAAGGGCAGGGAATGGCTTGTTGACCATCCCCACACCTCACCGGCCATGGCATGATGCCACCGGCCATTTATTTTTGCCATCGGCCAAATGTTTGGCCGACCAGCACCATTTTGTGGTCGGCCGGCCTTTGTTTTGGTCGATCGACCCCTTTTCTAGCCAGCACCTTTTCTTTGCCTTTTTCAGGCATTGTGCATGCCAGCTGTGCCAACTGGTGAGCACAAACTCTGCCCTCCATACACGTGTATGGAGGGATTTCATCCTTGTTTAGCTTCCCTTGGAAGCTTTGCAAATTGTTTTTTCTATATAAGGAGGGCCTCCCCTCCCTTTCCAGAGGTTGAAACATCTGATATACAAGTTAGATATAGCTCTCTCTCTTTATATCTCTCTCTCTAGATTTGTGTGTGTGTTTGAGCTCAAAAATGTGTTTTTGTTCTTAGTTTTGCACTAAAACACCTAGTGTTACACTATACTTCGGTTATTGAGGTGTTGAGGGGCTGGTTTCAGAGTTTTTAAGTTGGTTTTGATCAAAAGGAGGGGCTGGAGTTGGTGTTCTTGAAGTGTTCTTCAAGGGTGAGCACTATTGCTTTATATTCCCCATTTTTGTACAAGCTTTTAACCCATCTTGCATGCTGTTTTGAGCCTTATGTATAATTGATAAAAGTTCTAATTTTTCATGTTTAAGATGTTTCATTAAGGTCACTTTTGTGTTTGGGGTTGTCCACCCCCTCTTAGGCCTTGTTTGGCCTCTTTTTGTGCCTTTTCTTTTTGAGTTTTGGTACCTTCGTGTATGGACCTTCTCACCACTAAAATCTAGAGGATTTTCAGTGGTGGAGAGGTAGTTTTGAGGTCTTGTATAAAGGAGGGACACCCCTCTCCTTTTATGACTCATTTGGTTGCATTTAGGGCTCATAAAAGTAGCATGTGTACATAGCTTTATTTGGCTCCATTCCAGAGGTTTTTTGGTGTTATTTGGTCATATTATATCTCTATTTTTGGTCGGATTGGTAGTCCATTGCATGCATCATACACTTGCCTTGTAATCCCCTCATTTGCCTAAACATGCATCATGCATTTAGACCACCATGCATGCATGTTTTAGCTTGACTTCATGAAGCTTTTAGTCATGTTTCATCATGATTAAGCTCTGATTTTGGTCCTTGTGGTCATGCTTGCATTGTTTTACATAGCTACCATGTAATCTAGCTTGTTGGCCTTGGGTGTGTGAGTCTTTAGCATGCTTTACTTGGGTCATTTCAGTGATTTGGAATCACTTATCATGTTATTTCAGTCCATGTTTCATGCTTGTATGCTTGCATTTTCCATCCTTTCCATGCTTTGAAGAGTTGATGCCTTATGCTCCATGTTTAGGTCATTGTGCATACCATCGTGTTTAGATCATTTAGAGGCCATCTAAGTGGGTTTTTGGGTTGATTTTAACATGCCATAATTCTGTTTTTAGTTGCCTAAATCATGCCTTGTTGGGTTGTAATAAGTGTAGTGTAACACCTCTTTGTTAGCTTTGCATGCCTCATGCCTTATGCCCTTGGTGTTAGCTTGTTTTAGCTTTGGCCCTTGCATGTTTTAGACTCCTTTCAGCAAGATTTAGGACTGTTTTGGTTGTCCTTGGCTCTTTGGGGCTTGGTTCATATAGCCTTAGTATGAGCTCCTTGGCTAGCCTTAAGCCTTGAGCCTTCTTGCATGCCATGCTTGCATCGTTTGGTTGATTTGGCATCATTCCATGCTTATTTTCAGAGCTTATAGTGCTGTTACACTTCTACTTTTGTCACTCTTTGAGCACTCTTGAGATTATGCATTGTTGCCTAAGTGTTGGACCACTTGTATAAGTGTTGGACCACTTGCATGCACATGTTTGTTTTGCATTTCTATGCTCCAAAACCATGACTTTGGCCACTGTTTTGGGATTGGCTGAGGTTTTCCTATTTCAGTTTAAGCCCATCTTTGCATATAGTTGCATGTTTGACATGTTGCATTTGTGTGTTGTTGCATGCTTGCATTATACCATGTTTGCGTGTTTATTATATTGCATGTCATTTAGCTAGTTGCATCACATAACTTTGTTGCATACTTGGTGTGTTTGTGTTACATTAGCTTAGCTCGCATGTTAGGTCGCATTGCACTGCATCTTGCATGCTTAGCACATTGTACATTTGCATGTTTAGGTTGCACTGCATTTGGCATGCTTTGCTAACTTAGCCTCATATTGCATACATGAGCCATTTTGCATATTTGAGCCATATTGCATACATGCATTGCATTGTGTTTGGTTTGGGGTGTCAAACCAAACATGAGGTATGAGGTGTGTTCGTACTTAAAGTGATGAAACACGCCTCAATCCTCGGTCGCCGACACTCTTGATCCCAACATGATAGAGTGTGTAGCATTCATTGGTTTCGTTGCATTCATTCTACATAGATTTGCACACTTGGTTCCTTTGGCCACCATGCATTGAAATGCGTGATTGGTGGCCTAAGGGTCGAGAGCCATACTCCCTTGAGTTCATGACATGATAGGGAGGGTGGTGGTTCAAACATCGTCATGTAAATTCCTTGCCATGCACTGTTTGTTCTCTGCTGCAGCAAAACAGGGTTCTGCAGGAAGTTATGGCCGGTCGGCTACTTCCAGTGCCGATTGGCTAACTATGGTTAGCCGATATCCTCATAAGTGGCCGATGCATGGTCAGTGGTTTTATCTCCTGGCCGGTGGTCTCCCACAGTGCTAAGGGAGTGGTCCAAAAGCATTAAAAATATTTTCACAGCTCTCAGAGGTACAGGACAGTGCAGACAGAGGCAACTTGTGGCATGGCAACGGGTTTCCAAGCGAGGCGACCAAGCATGCATCGTCCAACCATTCCGAGGCAGGGCCGCGGCCGCCTTCTTTTGTAATTAATTTGTTAATTAATTAGGGTTTTATAATAATTAATTAGCTAGTTGATTAGTTAATTTGTATTATTCTTTCGGACCCTCCGCGAGAGGGCGAACTTTGTAATAAGTGTGCGTGTGTGTGATGCATGTCTTCCAACCTCCACTTCTTTCTCCCTTTTATTTAACCGCTTATGATGGTTAGATTTAGGGCATATTTCATTTAGCATCCTTATGCTATGCATGTTTGTATTCATTTGTATTGCATGCACCGAGCTCGGCGCATCATACTAACCGCATAGTATTTCAGTTCAAACTTGAATACGTGCATCAAGTTGTTGCGTTTCACATGCCATTCTTAGATTAGCCGAGCCTATTCTAAACTGCATTTTGTATGCATTGCATTAGCCATCTCAACATGAACTAGGATCATGCATGATTACTAACTAGTTTCCTGTTTTGGCTCGGAGTACACTGTGAGTGTTTATGCTTTAGCATCTTGCACGTATGTGAAGTGTTAACATGAAAGCATGCTTGCTATGAGGCTAATTGCTTATGTGATATAACTGCTTGAATGCCTGTGGGTGAAGGTTGGGTTGTTTGAGTTGGAATAATTCGTCAAACCCCGTGTTTTAGCCTACTTGCGAGTAGCAAACTTCAATCCATTTTCAAAACAAACGGATATGCGATGCTTTGTTCCAACTTAGGCAATACCAGTCTATACTTGTTTTGTTGTGCGCATCACATAGTAATTCTAGGCTAATAACCGGAATAAGAACACTTAATGTTTTCAAAACTCGATATCATGGTTAGTAGAGGCCGATCTTTGATCGGGTGAGCGGGGGTGCTCACGAAGTGACCTTCCCCAATCGTACCCAAGTTCCCGAGCTGAGGCAACTTTGGTAATGACGGACACGTGACCTTAGGCAATGAGTCAGGGTTCCCTAAATTCCTCCAAAAATAAATATTTAGGTGGCGACTCTGTATCTGGCAAAGCAGTCCATGTTTGACACTTCTTTCAAAAAATCTGTTTTCAAAAACGATTTGCCGGATTTTGACTCTTTGGTGATTTATCGGTCTCGCATTGCACTTTGCGGGATTAGATTCAGAACCGTGACATTTGAGTCCGAACTGTAGTGAGCCCATAATGAACAAAACGGGGGAAGGGGGGGTTTCCCCCGGGACGTTCGGGGACGTCTACAATAGTTTAAAAACATGATTTGGAAAAGCATGATCTTCAAAACCTAGGAGTTGTTTAACATAACTTCCTCATTTATAAAACCATTTAGAAAGGCACTTTTTATGTCAATTTGATAAAGTTTGGAATCTCTAAAACATGCAAATGCAAGTAACATGCGAATGGCTTCTAATCTAGCAACCGGAGCAAAGGTTTCATCAAAATCAATACCTTCTTCTTGATTGTATCCTTGTGCAGCAAGTCCTGCCTTGTTTCTTATAATTGTGCCGGATTCATCAAGCTTGTTTCGAAAGATCCATTTGGTACCGATAATGGTATGATCTTTAGGTTTTGGCACAAGTTCCCACACTTTGTTTGTCTCAAATTGGTTAAGCTCTTCATGCATAGCTATCATCCAATGTTCATCGAATTCGGCTTCTTGAAAGTTTTTAGGCTCAATCTGTGAGAGAAAAGCCAAGTTACTACAAATGTTTCTAAGCGAAGAGCGAGTTTCAATACCTTTTGTACGGTCACCTGGGATTAAATCCTTAGGGTGATTATGAACAAACTTCCATTCTCTTGGCAAATCATCATTGTTTCCTCCTTCTTCTTGAGGTGGGAGAATAGGTTGTTCAATCACTTTGTTCAACTTACATGATTGGTTCTCTTCTTTGTAGATACTTGAATCTTCCACATTTGGTTCCAAATCTACATAATCACTAACAATTTGCTTTTGAGCAGAGATGTTAGTTTCATCAAATGCCATATGTATAGATTCTTCCACAATAAGAATTCTTTTATTAAAAACACGATAAGCTTTGCTAGTTAAGGAATAGCCAAGAAAAATTACTTCATTAGATTTTGAATCAAATTTACATAAGTTATTCTTACCATTATTATGCACAAAACATTTACAACAAAAAACATGCAAGTGACTAATGTTGGGCTTTCTATCATGCCAAAGTTCATAAGGAGCCTTTTTTAGAATAGGTCTAATTAATGCACGATTTAAAATATAACATACGGTGTGAACGGCTTCGGCCCAAAAATATTTAGGAAGATTATTTTTGCAAAGCATTGTTCTACTCATCTCTTCTAAAGTTCTATTCTTTCTTTCTACTACACCATTTTGTTGAGGGGTTCTAGGTGCTGAAAAATTTTGTCCAATACCATGCTCATCACAAAACAATTCAAATTTCTCATTTTCAAGTTCTCTACCATGGTCGGTTCGAATATTAGTAATAAGA
This sequence comes from Camellia japonica, assembly GCA_030407325.1. Lineage (NCBI taxonomy): Eukaryota > Viridiplantae > Streptophyta > Magnoliopsida > Ericales > Theaceae > Camellia > Camellia japonica. Next base: position 166,067,946 of record JAPPVO010000059.1, on the reverse strand, counting down.
AAGCCTTTTTCATTTTGAATTCTACGACAGAGTTTTGTGGAAAAAAAAAAAAAAGGTTTCATCTTTGTATGCTAAAAATATAACCCATGTAAATCTTGAATAATCATCAACAATAACAAGATAATAATGTTTACCACCTAGACTAGATGTCCTTGAGGGACCAAATAAATCCATATGCAATAGTTATAAAGGTCTAGCTGTGGAAATATGAGATTTTGATTTAAATGATGTTTTAGTTTGTTTTCCTTGTTGATAAGCACTATAAAGATGATCTTTTTCAAATTTAATTTTTGGAAGTCCAATGACCAAATCCTTTCTCAAAAGTTTAGCAATTAAATCCATATGAGCGTGACCAAGTCTTCATGCCATAACCAACTATTTCATTATTAACATATAAACATTTAACATCAACTAGCATTAGAGATCATTAGATGAAAAACATAAACATTATCATGGCGATTACCAACGATAAAGCTTTATGATCATTGTGCTTTCAATTGTGCAATGTGATTTATCAAAAATAACTCGATTACCTTTATCACATAATTGACTAATACTAAGTAGGTTATGCTTAAGTCCATCAACAAGTAAAACATTTTCAATAGAAGGGTTAGGAGAAATACCGATGCTACTAGTACCAATGATTTTTCCTTTCTTGTTGTCTCTAAAAGTAACAAATCCTCCATCTTTCGATGATAGTTTAGTAAAGAATGATTTATCTTCGGTCATGTGTCTGGAACATCCACTATCAACGTATCACTTCCCTTTTTAACTTTGGACTTAAAGCAAACCTACAAGATGACAATCAAGTGTTGATTTTTGGTACCCATAATTTCTTGGGTCCTTCTTGGTTAGTTTTATTAGATCCCTTAATAATCCAAATCTTTTTAATTCCCATGTGCATATTCTTTTTGAATGGACAATAAGATATGTAATGGCCTTTCTTTCTACAATAATGACAAGTAATATGAGGGTGTGTCATGAGAGGTGTCTTTTCAAAAATTATATTGAGATTCTTTTGTTTCTTAATAGGGTCATATCCAATACCCGCTTTATCAAAAACACATCTTTGATTTCCAAGAAGCATGTTGAGATTATCTCTACTTTTTACAAAATTTTCAAGTGTTTTTATTAAATCATCAACATTGTTTTTTAAAGTACTTTTCTCATTAGAGATAGTATCAAAATCATTTTTCAAAATAATTTTTTCTTTCTTTAATTCTTCTACATTAAAAGATAAAGATGCAACAGATTTCTTCAACACATTATTTTTGGCACAAACTTTTCTGAATTCATTTGATAGTTCATGGAATGCACTTTCAAGTTCTTCATAAAGAGTGGTTACCTCATCTTGAGTAGAGTCTTCATTTTCAAGAGCCATGAGACATAAGTTGGCTACTTCATTTTCAATTTTATCACTTGAGCTTTCATCTTCACCAAGCTGCTACCATGGCCTTTTTGTTTCTTTTGTAGTATTTTCCATGATTCTTCAATTTTGGACAATCCATCTTCATATGTCCAGGATTTTTGCACTTATAGCAAATAATAAGCTCTTCCTTGTTATCTTTGTTGTACTCTTTCTTGAAAAGTCTTCTTCCTCCATAATTGTTTTTCTTGAAGTGTTTTTCGAGATTTCTACTAAACATGGCATAGCTTTCATCCTCACTGGAGTTTTCATGTTCTTCTTCATTTGATGAGGCTTTGAATGCAATTCCACTTTTCTTTTTGTTTTCAACATCCTCATGTCCTTTCATGGTGATCTCATGAGTCATAAGGGAACACATAACCTCATCCAATCCAAGTGTGGAAAGATCTTTGGCTTCTATAATAGCGGTGACCTTTGCTTCCCAATTCTTTGGTAAACACCTAAGAATTTTTCTTACCAACTCACTGTTAGTATAAGTTTTGCCAAGAGATTTCAAAGAGTTTACAATTTCAGTAAATCTAGTAAACATACTTGAAATAGATTCATTAGAGTTCATTTTAAACAATTCATAACTATGAACAAGCATATCAATAAGAGATTACTTTACTTGGTTTGTACCTTCATAAGTTACTTCAAGTTTGTCCCAAATTTCTTTTGTCGAATCACAACTTGAAATTCTATTATACTCCTTAGAGTCTAATCTACAAACAAGGGTGAGTTTGACTTTAGCATTGGCTTGCAATAATTTGTGATCCCTCTTATCACATTCATCTTCAGTTTTAGGTACACTAATATTGTTTACTAAATTGGTAGGAATTTTTGGACCTTTGGTGACAATAATCCACATAGCATAATCGGTGGCTTGTAGGTATAGGGTCATCTTATCTTTCCAATGACTATAGTTGTTTCCATCAAATAATGGTGGCCTATTGGTGGCTTGTCCTTCAGTAGTGCTAGTGCTAGCTAAGGTTGCCATGGATCGAAACTCTCAGATGGTTAAATCTAAAGCAAGAGTCTAGGCTTTGATACCAATTGTTACCCAAAAGACAACCTAAAGGGGGGGGGTGAATTAGGTTTTTATAATTAAAATTAATAATACCCTAATAAAAATTATGACTAGCACAATAGATAAATATAATTAATGAAATAAAAATAATTAAAACAAGTGTCTTAACAACTATGTCAGTTAATGATTTTAGCACAGTAAAAATGTGAAATATAGCTATGGCAATTTAAAATAAAATAAAGAGATAAGGGAGAGAGAGACAAACAAATTTATAGTGGTTCGGCTTCAACTCGGCCTACGTCTACTCCTCAAGCTTCAATTGAGATTTTCCACTATACTCTAGCTTCACAGGGTGCTAACAACCTTTTCACAGATGGAGCAATCCTCCACAAATTTTACACTGACTTTCTAAGTCAAGAATACTGAGTGTACTACACTTTTACAAGGTTGAAAAGAAGGTGTTTTTGCTTTCACAGAAAGCTACAAGAATTATCTCTCAAAGATAGATATATAAAATGAAGCTCTGGATTTTCTGTTAACCTCACACAGGAAAGATGGGCTTAAAGTTATACGACTTAATGTATAATTTCTGAGAGGAGATGTAAACAAAAATTGAAGAACACTTCTCAGAGAATTTTTCAGAGAATAGATGTGAGTGATTATAGATTAAAGAATATTTTTTTTGATTTTTTGTAACTTGTTTACATAGAGGCTTTGGTATATATAATGAAACTTATAGCCGTTTATAGCCGTTGTATTCATTTGAATTTATAGCCGTTTATAGCCGTTTTACTCCATCATTACTAATTTGAATATCTTCCACTCCATCATTACAAATTTGTATTCATTTGAATTTATAGCCGTTTATAGCTGTTGTACTTCCATCATTACCAATTTGAATATCTTTTACTCCATCATTACAAATTTGAATATCTTCCACTTCAACCTTTTGAACTGCTGTTGTGCTGGGCTGTTTGAATCTCTGTTTTTGGGCTGTTTGAACTTCTGATTTAATCAAATATTAAATACATTCTAACAACATTTAGGATAAAGGTTTAGGTGAGAAATAATGGGACAAAATAAATTTTGATTCTATTTTTCTCTTTCAAATAAATCATCAAAATAAATTTTGATTCTATTTGTCTTTTTCAAATAAAGTAAAATATAATTAAATAAATCATCAAAACAAATAAGTCTAACACATATATTTTCATTGCTCGAGGATAGGAGGGTTCTTTCCACCATGGTTTCCTATGTTGATCTCCATGTCATGAGCGCATGTAGCCAATTCCTCAAATGTACGCGGTCGAATGCCTTGAAGCATGTAGAGAAGTCCCCAGTGCATGCCTTGTATGCACATTTCAACAACAGAGACCTTAGGGAGATGATCTTTGCATACTCATTTTCCCATTGCTAGTGTTAGTTAACTCCACCATACTCACAGTTCGACGGGTGTTATAAAATCAATTTAAGAAATATCGTTCCAATTGTTCCCAACTATCAATTGACTCAGGTTCCAAGTCAGGATACCAATCGAAGGCATTTCCTTTGAGGGATCAAACAAACTGCTTGACAAGGAAATATCCTTCTGTCCCAACATTGTCGCATGTTTCAACGAAATGAGCGATGTGTTGCCTTGGATTACCCCTTCCATCAAACTGCACGAAGTTGAGAGCTTGATAACCAATTGTCATTTTGAGACTATCCATCAGCCTTGTGTAAAGCTTAGAGTACATAAGAGTGCTTTGAGGGATGCCATCGTACTGGGCTCTGATTGTGTTTGCTATCATGTCTTAGAGTTGTTGGACATGCAACGAAGCAATAGAAACTGGTTGGACACTTGGACCAACTGCTGGCTTCGTAACAGATGTATGGTGAGTCTCATTACCAACAACTTGTTTGGAGTTTGATGCGAGGTCCATCTTTTCAACAAGTGTGGCTTGTGGTATAAAGCTAGGGAGATGAGAATTGTCTTGACTTGTTTTGCCAACATTTTATGTTTCTAACTTGTTCATTAGTGAAGCGATTTGGAGATCTTTCTCTTCAACAGTCTTGGTGAGTTTTTCAATAGCACGAGCCATTCTTGCTAGTTGTTTCTCCACCGAAGTAGTACCAATAGTCATGACTTGCATAGCCACTAAACATGTCGAAACAGAGTGACTTTGTGAGACAAAATTTCTTGGACTAGTAGGTGTAGACACCCTATTTTTTACCGACCTTAAGACTCAAACGTCATCGATTAAGCGCTCGGTGATTGCGCATGTTGTGCTCGTTTCGAGGTTTCAGAGTTTTCGGCTGAGTGCCTTGCATTCGGGCCTCTAAACTCTTTGTGTTTTGGCTCGGTTTGTGGACAAAGCCTTGTTTCCCTTCCCTGGAAGGAGAAGGAGGTTTGTAGACCACCCTTTCGTGGTTGTAGGCCACTTTTCTTGCTTGGAGACCAGTTTTCGGTTTTCGGAGCCTTCGCCCGCGCGCTTTGTCTCGAGACCGCTTAACGTTCTCCGTTTGGCGTGGTTTTTGAACCACACCTTGTTACCTCTGCCTAGAGGGACACTGTGGTCTGGGAGACCACTTTTGTGGTCGTAGACCACTTTTGGTGCTCGTAGACTAGTTTTCAGGTCTCTCGGCTGCGCGCCTTGCCTCCCGAACTTTCGTCTTGCATCCTTTTTGATTTGTTTTTGGTATAAACCTTGTTTTCCTTGTTTGGAAGGTGGTACAAGGGTGGGAGACCAGTTCTTCCACTTTGAGACCACTTTCCTTCCTGCCAGCCAATTTTCTGGTCGGCTAACTAGTTTTCTTGGTCTTTGGACCACCTTTTCTGGTCGGCCACCACACCATTGCCTTGATGTCAGTGTGCAGACCATCTCCCCCTCATGGCCGACCACTTGCCTCTTTGGCCGACCATTTCCACTAGTCGGCCGACCAGTGTAAGTAGCTGGCCGACCACTTCAGTGGTCGGCAGCTTTCCATTACATTTTGGGGGATATTTTTAGGCCAGCTGTTACAGCTGGAAGGCATAGAAGCCATCCTCTATACACGTGTATGGGGGAATGGCTTTAGGCCAAAAGCTTGTCCAACAAGCTTGTTGCTTGTTCTCTATAAGAGAGAACCTCCCCCATACTCCTCCAGGTTCAGAAAATTGTGCTTGAGAGTTATACATACATCTTTGTATCTATCTTGCATCTTCTCTTCATTTTTGTGTTCAAAAGTGTAGTTTTTCTGTACTATTGCACACAAACACACACTCAAACACCATACTCTTGTTGCTGAGGCTCTTTGAGGTTGGTTTTGGAGTCTTTGGATTGGTTTTGATTCAAAAAGAGTGCTAGAGTTGCAGCTTTGAAGGTGTTCATCAAGGGTGAGCTTCTAACCCTTAAAATCCTTATATTTGTTTAAGCTTTTGGCCCTACTTGCATGGTGTTTTAGGCTTAGCTTCCTACTGCAAAAAGTTTTGATTTTTAGTCTTTAGCATGTTTGTTTAAGGTCTCTTTTGTATTGGGAGTGGTCTACCCCCTCTTAGGCCTTGTTTGGCCTTGTTCTTGTACCTTCTTTTTAAGCTACTGGGATCACCTTGTTTTGGCCTTCTCACCACTGAAACTTAGAGGAATTTCAGTGGTGGAAATGGTGTTTTGAGGTCCCAAATAGGAGAGGGTCACCCCCTCTCCTTGTATCTCGTATGCTTGCTTTGAATGCCTCATGTTTGAGCATGTTTGTTAAGCTTGTGTTGGCCACATCTCAGCCTATTTTAGGCCTTATTTTGGCATGGCATACCACTTTTTTGACTTGGTTTTGTCATCCCTTGCATGCCTTATACACTTGTAGTGTAAATTTTGCAAACTAGCTTTGTATGCTTCATGAAGTAACATGTCATTCTAGCTTGTTTTGAGTCCATCTCAGCATGTTCTTGGTGTTGTTTTGCCATCATATGCCTCTGTTAAGGTTTGGTTTGATAGCCACTTGCATGTTCCATGCACTTGTAATGCAATTCCATGAACTAGCCTAACGTGTACCATGCTTTAGACCATCATTCTAACATGATTTTGGCTTAACTCTAAGAAGCTTTTGTCCATGTTTTAGCATGCTCCAGCTCTAATTTGTGTCGTTTTGGTCATGCATGCCATGCTTTGTATAGCTATAGTGCATTTTAGCTTGTTAGCTTTGTGTATCAAGTCCACTAGCATGCATTGCTTAAGCTATTTTCATGATTTGGCATCATTTTTTATGTGATTTCAGTGCATGTTTCATGTTCATGCACTCACATTTTTCACTCTTTTCATGCTTTGAAGGGTTGGTCCTTTATGGCTTAAACATGAATCATTGTGTATGCCTTCATGCCTAAGCTTGTGAGCTATCATTTCAGTGTGTATTTGGGGTTATTTTGCCATGATATAACTTTTGATTTTTTATTGGTGAAGCCATCTCATGCTTGGTCTTGATAGGTGTAATGTAATCCTCCCTTTTGGCCTTGTATGCATCATGCCTTATGCCCTTCATGCTAGCTTGTTTTGGCTTCCTTACATGCATGTTTTAGACTCATTTTGACATGTTCTAGGACTGTTTTGGGTTGCCTCGACCATATGCTTCATGTTTTGTATAGCTATAGTGCAAGTGCCTACGCTAGCTTTGAGTTTTGAGCACCATAGCATGCTTTATTTGCATCATGTGTATGATTTGGTATCATTTGTCATGATATTTCAGAGCTTATAGCATTTCTATGTTCCCACTTCTTTCACTCTTTTAGTGTTTTTGAGTGTTAGGCATTGTTGCCTTGTTTGTGGCCTAGCATGTATGCCATCTTGCCTAGGTCCTTGAGCTCCCATCTCAGCATGTTTTGGTCTTTGTTTAGACCTATTTGAGCTCTGTCCATGGTTGGTTCATGCATTTGTGCCATGTGTTGCATGTCCCTTTGTATAGTCCTCTTTGCTAGCCTTATGCCTTAAGGACCCTAGCATGCCATGCTTATGTTGTTTGAATGATTTGGCATCATTTCTTACTTAATTTCAGAGCTTATAGTGTTGTTACACTTCCACATTTGTCACTCCTTTAGCACTTTTGGGAGTTGTGCTTTTGTGTCTAATTGATGAGCCATTGCATTGAGCATGCATTGTCTTGCCTTTTGGTGCCTTTGTTTTGGTGTTATGGCCACTGTTTTGGTATGACTGAGGTCTATCCATATTTGGTTTAAGTCCATTGAGAATTGTATATGCCATGTTACCTTGCATTGTGTATGCCATGTTAGATTGCATTGAGTATGCCATCTTGTTGTTTGCATTGTGTATGCTATGTTGTTGTTTCCATTGTGTATGCCATGTTATTATTTGCATTGTGTATGCATGCCATTAGCATATGGTAGGATAGCATGGTGTTTGCATGCTTGCTTGTTTGCATGTTGTGTTTAACATGTTATTGCTTGCATTGTGTTTGGATTGGGTGTTAGTCCAAACACGAAAAACGAGGGACGTTTCGTACTTGAAGTGATGAAACGTGCCTCATTTATCGGTCGCTGACGCTCTTGATCATACATGATAGAGTTCAAGGCTTTATGTGTTTATTTGTGCATTCATTTTACATCAAATTGTGCAACTTCGCTTCTCGGCCATCATGCATTGAGATGCGTGATTGGTGGCCCGAGGGTCGAGAACCGCACTCCCTTGAGCTTATGAAATGATAGGGAGGGTGGTTGTGCACACATATGTTGCAAATACATTGCCATGCCCTTTCTTGCTCTCTGTTGCAGCAAACTGGAGAAGTGCAGCAAAAACTGGTCGGCCAACCAGAAAAACTAGCTGGCCGACCACTTTTTTTGGTTTACAGCAATGGAAAGTGGTCGGCCAGTGGCTGTAAACACCCCTAAGTGGTCGGCAGCCCTCCCACAGGTTCCCAAGGTGAGTTAGAAGCTATCTGGAGCTTTGTGCAAGGTTCTGAGAACAGTTGCAAACAGAGGCAAATCGGGGCATCGCGATGGATTTCCGATCGAGGCGACCGAGCATGCATGCACTCCTCATCCCGAGGACATCTTTTTACTGCTTTCCTTAGCTAGTTTATGCTTTGGTTCTGTACCTAAGTAGTTAATGCATTTAGCTACTTATTTGTGTTGTAATAACTAGTTAGTTAACTTGTTAGTTAATTAGCTTTGTTTTGTACTTAACTAGTTAGCTTGTTAGTTAATTAGTTTTGTGATGTAATAATTAGTTTAATTAGCTTAGATTAGCTAGTTAGCTCTTTATTCGGACCCTCCGTCGAGAGAGCCAACTGTTGTAATAAGCATGCGTGTGTGTGATGCATGTCTTCCAACCCCCATTTCTTTCTCCCTTTTACTTAACCGCTTACGATGGTTGGTTTTAGGGCATATTTCGATTAGCATACCTTATGCTTGCATGCGTGCATCCATTCATCTGTTTTGCATGCACCGGGCTGGGCGCATCATACACATTGCATTGTATTTCAATACATTTACTTGAATACGTGTTCAACAGCATGTTATCAAGTTGTATTTCATATGCCATCTTAAAATAGCCGAGCCTATCTTAGTTGCATTTTTGCATGTGTTGCATTAGCCATCTTAACATAAACTAGGATCATGTATGATTTCTAATTAGTTCTCTGTTTTGGCTCGGAGTACACTGTGAGTGTTTACGCTTTAGCATCCTTGCATGTGTGTAAGTGTTGCTATGTTTAGCATGTTTTCCATGAGGCTAACTGCTTAAGTGTTTAACTGCATGAATGCCTGTGGGTGAAGCTTGGATTGCTTGAATTGGAACAATTCATCAAAATCCACGTCTTAGCCTACTTGCAAGTAGCACTTTCAAACCGCTTTCAAACAAACGAACATGAAATGTTTTGTTCCAACTTAGGCGATCTAGTCTATACTTGTATGCTACGCACATCACGTAGTAAGATTAGCTAATAACCGGAATAAGAACACACGTGTTTTCAAAAACAAAATATCATGTTATTAAAGGCCGATCTTTGATCGGGCGAGCGGGGGTGCTCATTGCATGACCTTCCCCTCTCGTACCCAAGTTCCCGAGCTGAGGCAACTTTGATGATGACGAACACGTGGCCTTAGGCACGAGTCAGGGTTTTCTAAATTTTCCAAAATAAAATATTTAGGTGGCGACTCTGTATCTGGCAAAGCAATCCATATTTGACACTTCTTTATGAAAATCAGTTTTCCAAAATGATTTGCCGGATTTGGACTCTTTGGTGATTTATCGGTCTCACATTGCACTTTGTGAGATTAGATTCAGAACCGTGACACGAGTCCGAACTGTAGTAGCTAAGAACAAAGCGATTCGCGCCCTCGCGCGCAGAGAGCAGAGTTTTCGAGGTGGTCTACAGTAAGAGATGACCCTGAGTATGAACCCATGCTTGAGTTTATGTCACGAGCTAAGGAAGTTGAATGTGGAGAGAAGCCTTATGACAGTGAATCTTTTGAGACAGAAACGAGTAGCTTCAAGTTCCCTATTTCATTTTTCTTTGCCTTGGATGTGGAAACAACTGCGAATTTGTGAGATTTGTCACGCACCTGCTTTGTTGCATTAGTGATTGGCATAGCCCCATGAGTTGCAACAGAAATGTTAGCCTTGGCCTTGTTGCGAGGAATCGAACCCATACGGTCATGTTTGATTCACAAGATTAATAGTGAAGTATTAATAATCCTATTAAATTAGTGTGGTATTCACTATCCAATTGGATTAATCTCCATTGGATTAATAATCCCACCCCTACCTCATTACTAATAATCCTACAAATTTGTTGGATTAATTATCCATTGGATTAATAATCCTAAACCAAAATATTAAAACAAACATAGGATAATTGGGCCCACGGATTAATAATCCCAATCCCATGCTCTAATCCACCCAATCAAACATGCCCTACAGGTGTTGTTGCTGCTTATCGTTACGGCAGTGTTCCTACTAGTAGTCTTGTTGCTCAGAGCAATTTAAACCTTCTTGAAGGCTATTGCACTTGATCAAACAAACTTTAGGAAGTTGATTTAGGAGAAAGAGATCAGAGGTAGAGGGGTCTCACTAGGCGTGCCAAAATTTTTAAACACAAATTTCATAACTGCAATTCAGATACAAAATAAATGCACAAATAATTAATTTTATTTGATTATGATAAATAGGTACAATCCTCTATGATTTGCTCTATTACAAAAGAGTGGATCCTCTAATTCGATCTCCGAAATGAGCGTAATTCAACAGCTAAAAAAGCTTGTTGTTAAACTAGACAAGTTGATGAATTTCTTCAAGTCTTCGAATGGAGAAACTTGGAGAAGAAAGGTTTGATCTCGGGTTTGAACGGCTTGATCTCGAACGAGTCTTGAAATGATCTCTTTGAAAAGAGAGACCAAACTTGTATTTGTAACTTGAAAGGATTGTCACAAGTTTACAGTGCTTAATAATCCTTTGTTTTAAGTTTGAGGAATTTTAGAGAGAATTTTAAGAAGAGAATTTGGCAGAGTCTAGGGATTGCTTAGAAGCTTGTAAGACCATTAGCCAAAAAATGTCCCTTTCCCCCTAACGAGAGCCTCTATTATGGACTTAGGAGGGGAGGGTTAATTTTGGAAACTCCAAAATTGACTCTAATTTCCAAGAAACAAGCAAATTATTTCTTATTTTATGGACATGATTTGCATTCAAATTTAAATTTAAATTATTCCACTAAATTTTGATAAAATATTTTCATGGCCCCACACATTTGGATTGATCCAATTGTCAAAATGGATTCACTTTTCTTTTGGTGTGACCCATAATTTAAAATGGATTAAGATCTATAATTTATTAGGATCCACATCTATTTGAAATAATTTAACCATTTTAATTTTGACTAATCAAGAAAATTTCCTTTGTCTTGATTAAGCAAACAGTGATCAAGACGCGTAACAATCTACAGTTGTTCCTCTGTTGTAGCTTGACTATAATCATTCATTTCTTGGTCTTCAATGTGTACTGTCATACTTTTGATCTTCTTGGTGCTTCGCACTGCAAAGAATTATAGACACAAGAAACCTCATCCATGGGTACGCGAGATTTCAGAGTTGCTATCACCAGCCTTAACAAGTTGCATGGGCAAAGTTTGATACCATCTTATTATCAACCGGAAGTGTCTGTTCTTGTAAATACTGATCAGACAACCTTTGCTCCAATTCTTGAATCCGTTTCTCATATGATTCGCATTGCATTTGCTTAACTTTAGCATAGATTGGAGATGTTTCAGATACTCATCCTTCAGATGCAAGGCTTCAGCAGTCTTTTCTGCTACATTTTTTTAACGAACTATCAACTTTATTGTCATCAAGTGATTCGTATTCTACTTCAAGGCTGAAGGCACAAAATAATAACTCTGTTCAGATAGATATAAAATAATAAATATATATATATATATATATATATATAACACTTCTAAAAATATATACACACCTGTTTGATTTCTTGAATTTGTAGTTTTTTATATATCAAACCTAAGTAATATGATGTTCAAGTTTGGCTTGTTTATTTTTGAGTAAATCAATAATCAGCTTTAATGCAGCTGAACTCAAGTAGCTTTGGTTTTTATGGTGCATATAAATTTATCGAGCCAAGTTGAGTCAAAATAGCTTTAAAATGTGTGCTACAGAACTTTTACCCTGTTACTTTGACAAGTAGTTCAATGTTGTTAAGGTGTCTGGTTTTTGGTATTTAGGTAGGTGAAGAATTGATTTAATTATAAGATTCTTCACATTTGTTTTGTTGTAATCCCACATGTTGAGTTTGATGTTAGTTTTTAGAGATCAGAAAAAGGAATGAAAGACCTTTCATCATGTCAGGTCTATATGTTTGTTACTGCTAAATCTTGCTTGGCAAAAACATGGAGATTTTGTTGTGCTGTGTCTTGATTGTGGTTTCCATTCAAGCTTGCTTTACAATTTGGTCTAACATTGTTATATTTGTGTAAAAAAAATAAAAAAATAAAAAGTAAAGAGCTGTTATTGTCAGAAAAGAGCTGTTATAATTTGCTTTACTGGAGTTTGCTGTATTGATTAATTTTCAGTGGATCAGTGAAATGCATACATATTGAAAAGAAAGCTTGGCACATTGTGCGATGCACACTTTTTTTTTCTCTAATTTTGTTTCAGAGGTGTGTCTGTAGCCAGTGTTCTTAAACTCTGAACATCTGACATGATGGAAAATCACACTTTGTGGTCTTTGTAGGTAACATACCTATATTTCACCTAGTTTCACACACTTTTCCTTTCCCTTTCCAAATCTTTCCCCAAATCTTTCAACCAAACACAGCGTAAGAGAAATTAATCCAGTGCGATATGCATCTCAATCTTGTTAGCCGACAGCCAAAGATGGTTTTAGATTCACCATATTTCGATGCAAGAGGCTCTGTTTCCAAAGATCCAAACGAATCCGAAGTCCTGGAAGTTGACCAATGGGAGATTCCCAAAAGATCTCCCAGCTCTGGTTTTCGAGTTGAGATCCTCTCCTTGAGTTCCCTCCTCGCATTCCTACTTGCAACGGTGAAGATACACTTTGAGTTGATCTAATGGTTCATAGTTGACTATTTAAAAATAAAAAAATAATAAAACAAATTCAAATTTGTTTTTCCCGCTCAAATCTAGACCATTAGATCAACTCAAAATGTATCTCTACCATTGCAACTAGGGAGGCAAGGAAAGAGCACAAGGAGAGAATCTCAACTCGTGGTTTCCAAGTTGTGGCATCACCATCCACAGCACAGTCTTGCTCCTTGAAGATTGAAGAACAAAATTCTGTTGGTATAGCATCGGAGCATTCGAGTATCTTTTTATATCCATTTTGGGAGTGTTTATGTTATTTTTCAGGCCAAATACTTTTTATTTTTTTATTTTTTATTTTATTTTTATTTTTTTATTAGAAGAAAACTCCAAGTATCCAGGATTAAAAATAACCAAGTAAATGAACTACAATTGAAACTACAAGTAAATATTAGCGAAAAAGTATAGAACTGAAAATTTATTTATAGCAATGGGCTGGTTTTGAACATTTGATATTCATCAGAAAATGTAGTTTTGAACATTGTTTTCAGCTAGAAATTTCAGATTTGTTTTATATGTAAAATATGAACATTGTTTACAACTGCTTCTGATGAGAAGACACTTATGTCAAGAGTCAATTCTCTTTGCTACCTTCTGCAGGACGCTGCTGCAGCCCCAAAAGTGCAGGTCGATTGTGAAAGTCAATTGCAGGGACTTGATGATCGAAAGCACATTCAAGCTTCTGAATCAATGCATGAGAATGCAGCTGGAAGCATATCGAGGAAGGACTCATTTGGGGACTTACTACTTAGTCTACCTTGGGTAACATCTCTGCCGAAGTTCTTGTTTGACATATCAGAAGATGACGAGAACCAAGACAGATAATGCATGTTTTTTCTTTTATTTATTTCAGAAGGTGGTAAGAATCAAGTTGCTGAGATTTGTATTTCGAAAAATTTGTTTTGATGAAGAATCCTGATATACCCTATACATGAATCTTGGTTTTAGGTGTTCTAGATCCATTTTCCATAGAGGACAACTTACGATTCTGATTGTAAACAAGTTGTATCAATCCTTTCTAAAATCATAAGGGGTGATTCGTATTTTGATTAAATCCCAAGAGGTGCATTTGTAATTTACCCTAGATAATAAGTCAACGGACCTACACGTAAGTCTCGCATTTAAAAAATAAGATATACTTTCACGCTTAATGATCAACCAACCACTCACTCTCATATGTAATTTCTATCTCACACGTATTTTCTAATTATTAACTAATCATTTCACTTATATATCATTAGGTCTAAAAAATAGGTCTAAAAAACATGAACTTAATATCATTTTCCTAATTTGAATTTATGCAAAAACATGGGCTTGACTTTAATCATTTATGGGTAAGAAAGTAGTTAGTTGACGCGGGTTGTAAACTAACTCATGAGAGAATACTTAAATGCTTTGTGGGATAAAGTCTTAGATTTGAGTCGATGAAGTGACATCGATTTATAATAATCTAAATGTACTAATTTACTAACATTTTATAATATGACTCAAAAATTTTTTTTTTTTAAAAAAAAAAAAATGCTAATTCTCTTTCGAGTTTTGGCCACTTATTTATTTATTTCTCTCTAATTAATTAGGACTAATTTAATTGGTTAGCACACTTACATTACATTTTATTTAGAGGACAACGATTGAAGTTTTGTCACTGGCAAGACTTGCACTCTCTTGGGTATCTCTTGGGCTATGCTTATGGTCTCTGATGTAACAAAAAAAAATCTCTTTTTCCCTTTGTTCTAGGTTTTTGTTTTTGTAGTATTAAATTATTTCTGAGATGTATAATAATGTCCATTAGGGTCCTCCTATATTATACATTAGATGTTTATATCCTATATAAGTTATGATAATTAGTGGTGTTGCCATAACTAAATCATTTTAGACATAACTAAAAGAAACATTATCATAACCAAACACCACTTGAAGCATAATTAAATATGACATGGGTAAGCCCATTAAGGATATGGCCTACCACTTAAGGCTCAATTCATGACTCCAATACTAAAGCTCAACATTTTTGGAACCCAATGCGACACTAAGCGCCAATGACATCTAAACACTTGGCAAGTGAAGAACCAGCCATATCAGCAGACAAAGATCCTGCAAAGTTATTGCACTACACATCAGCCATTAATGAGTTCCCCTGCAGCATTTATTACGATAACCCTTCATGTCGGAACAGAACAGCCTCACCATGAACAAGGCAAGCTAGAACATAGACTTTCGGCTAACATGACGGCTCAGAGTGGACAAGGAAATGATGAGCAAAGGATATAAGCACTCCTCTAAGACGAAGAAAAGGTTAAGTTCTCGATCACCTTCCTATCTCTACATTCCATCATCTTCTCTTCTCTAACTTGATCATCGGAGGGTTTGCTGGGGGACTCCCCGTTCCGCGTTGAACTCTTGTGCGGGTCTCTCTGCGGGTTCGATACTTGGACAACGGTTTGAGAAGTGTGGATCAATCCAACCCGTTCCCTCTGGAACACTCAGTATCATCAGTTGGCGCCGTCTGTGGGAATCTTTTTGCTCCATGTGGCAATAGTGCTCATTGTCGCCAGAGACCCATTCCCAATAATCCCTACTTGCCACCCACCAAGGTGGATGGTCACAACTCGATCCACGGCTTCTCAACACAACATTGCCGACTCCCAAGCCGACCCTCCCAACCCAAACAACCCACCACAGTATTTCACAGAGCTTACCAACAGCATTAACCGCTTAGCTGAACAAAACCAGGCCCTGATCAATGCTTTGCTTCAAAGAGACCTTCCCATTCCTCCTCCACCACCTCATGATGTCCCACCCAACCGAGAACTAGCCTCAAGCCATCCCATCCAACAATCCCATCCATCAAACTTGGAGGGTTTGCGACCCCCTCCCTCAGATACGAACCCGCCACCTTAGGCCCCACTTCCGTTGGTCTAAGCACCAGCCCTCGAAGGAGAGGCTAGTAGCGTCCAGCCTCCATTGCATTCCGGTGGTGACAACGTTCCTCTTTGGGATGCAGAGCTCCGAGCCATGAAACTCCAGCTTCAAGGAGTCATGTAAAACATACATAACAAACCCTCTACCACAGCCAATTCACCATTCGTTGCCTCCATCAGGGACAAACCCCTACCTCCTAAGTTCAAAATGCCCTTGATCGACTCTTTCGACGGTACAATGGATCCAGTCGACCACTTGAAAACTTACAAGACCCTCATGATCCTCCATGCATTTCCTGATGAGATCATGTGTCGGGCTTTACCTGTAACACTTAAGGGGTCGGCCCAACTGTGGTTTAGCCAGCTGCAGACAGACTCTATCTCTACTTTTCAGCACTTAAGGGATTCCTTTCTCAGCCGCTTCATTGGGGCCCAGTGTCAGCGTCATCCAACAACTCAACTCCTCAACATCCGTCAGACAGAGGGGGAGTTACTTCGCAGCTTCATCACCCGCTTTAACATCGAAGCCTTGCAGGTGGCGAAAAATGATGACAAGGTCATTCTCACGGCTTTCATGGCCGGTCTACGATCATCTGATTTCCTTTTCTCCCTCTCCAAAAGCCCCCCAACCTCCATGGCAACCCTCCTCTCCAAAGCCCAAAAATATATGAACGCCGAAGATTCCCTAGTCGCCCGACAAGATTCTACAACCAAGAACCCGACCCTCAGAGAGAAGAGAAAGAACTCTGAAATCAGAACCACCCAGTACACACAGCAAACACCTCAATATACCGACCGACCTGCCCGAGCCGACCGGTCGGTACCTAGCCGACCGCCCGGCCGGTTTGAACGGTATACTCCCCTCAATTCCCCCATGGAACAAGTCTTGAACTAGATCCAATGGGACTATCCCCTTAAATGGCCCAAACTATCGCAGTCTTCCTCCAATCGGCGAGACCAGTCCAAATACTGTCGTTTTCATCAAGATCATGGCCATAATACCGAGGAGTGTGTTAACCTTAAAGACCAGGTCGAGAGCCTGATACGCCAAGGGCGTCTCGGTCAGTTTACGGCAGCTCGCCCTCAGCAACGGCGAAGGACCGAACCTACCAGAAACAACCATCGACAGACCCCTCCTTGACAACCCGCACAACCTAACCAAGGCAATGATTGACCCCTACCACAACCCCAGGCACAAAGAAACCCTACCCCTCCCCCCCAGTTGGAGAAATCAGAGTCATTGCCGGCGGACTTGCATGTGGAGGACCTTCCCATTCGGCCCAACGAGCAGAACTCAGAAAAATCAAGCAGGGCTCCGATAAAGAAGTTGCGACATTAGACCGCCCTTTTAAACACCCCAAGCAGTGGATGGAGCCCATCACCTTTACGGAGGCCGATTGCACGGGCATCCGTTACCCCCATGACGACCCCCTCGTCATCTCTGCTCTCCTGTCCAATTACAAAGTCAGACGGGTGCTTGTCAACAATGGTAGCTCTTCAGACATTATCTTCCTAAGCACCTATCGCCAGCTCAAGGTCGAAGAAGAAAGTTCGTCCCCTCTCCAAACACCATTGGTCGGTTTCACAGGGGATAGGGTGACCTCCATAGGCTCCATCGACCTCCCCATTACCATCAGAGAGTACCCAAGGCAGACCACTAAGTTGCTCACTTTCCTCGTCGTCGACTGTCCCTTTGATTATAACATCATCCTTGGCCGCACCGCCCTTAACGCTTTTCAAGCTGTCACATCCATATACCATCTGGCCATGAAATTTCCTACCGACTCAGGAGTCGACACAGTGAGGGGAGAGCAGACTGTGGCCAGAGAATGTTACGTCGCTTCACTCAAAGAGGTCAAGCTGAAAGAGACTATGATCATCGAAGGACTCGACGTCAGAGATGAAGACGAGTTAGTTAGAGGGGAACCAATGAAAGAACTTGTTGAAGTCCCCATCAACCCCACCAACCCAACAAAAACAGCCAAGATTGGCAGCCAACTATCCCCTCAGGCCAAGTCCAACCTTACAACCCTCCTGACCGAGCACAATGATGTGTTTGCCTGGACCCATTCTGACATGCCGGATATTGATCCCTCCTTCATCACTCATCGTCTCAGCATCAAGCCCCATTTCCGACCCTTCCACCAGAAGCAGGGCATCTTTTACCCAGAACGCAACGCCCTTATTGCTTCTGAGGTAGATAAGCTACTGGAGGCACAGTTTGTCAAAAATGTGGATTACCCCAGATAGCTGTCAAATGTGGTCCTGGTCCGTAAAAATAATAGTAAATGATGACTCTGTGTCGACTACTCCGACCTCAATCGAGCCTGCCCCAAAGATAGTTATCCCCTTCTTCGCATAGATTTGCTTGTCGACACCACGGCCGGACATCAAATGCTCAGTTTCATGGACGCCTTCTCTAGGTACAATCAAATTCTGATGCACCCATCTGACCAGGAACACACCTCCTTCATCACTGACTGGGGAACCTACCACTATCGTGTCATGCCATTCGGGCTGAAAAATGCTGGAGCAACTTACCAGCGGTTAGTCAATGCCGTTTTCCATCACCAGGTAGGTCGAAACATGGAAGTGTACGTCGATGACATGCTTGTGAAAAGCAAACTGTCCTTCGATCATCTAGCAAACTTGCGGGAAACCTTCGACACCCTGCGTAAGTATCAAATGAAGCTGAATCCGAAGAAATGTGCCTTCGGCGTCGGATTTGGGAAATTCTTGGGTTTTATGGTCAGTCAACAGGGTATCGAGGCCAACCCCGAAAAGATCAAGGCCCTAATAGAAATGCGGTCACCCAGAACGGTTAAAGAAGTTCAAAGGCTTACTGGCAGAGTCGCCACCCTCAACAATTTCATTTCCAGAGCCACAGACAAGTGTCTTCCCTTTTTCAAGGTCCTTCAGCAGGCCTTTGAGTGGACGACCGAATCCGAAGAGGCCTTCCAACAATTGAAGCAGTGCATGGCCAACCCCCCTTACTCTCTCAGGCACTCACGGGTGAACCCCTTTTTCTCTACCTAGCTGTATCGACCACCGCAGTCAGTGCGGCCCTCATCAGGGAGGACGGATCAGTGCAACGTCCGGTTTATTACATTAGATGGGCTCTCAGTGGAGCAGAACAGAACTACCTGTTGTTTGAAAAAATGGCCCTGGCCTTAGTCATAGCTTCAAGACGACTCCGACCCTACTTCCAAGCCCACTCCATAGTGGTCCTCACTGACCAACCTTTGAAGAAAATAATGCAGCATCCAAAGTTGTCCGGCAAACTTATGCAATGGTCTGTCGAGCTCAGCCAATTTGAAATCACCTATTGACTTCGAACAGTGATCAAATGACAGGCTGTTGTCGATTTTATCTTGGAATTCACCAATTCCACCCCACCCATGGCTCCTCCGCCCAGGCCATCCAACACCGAGGCAGGGATATTGCACTCCTCCTTGTTCACCTTTTCAACACTTTCCACATCGAACACATACCTCGGTCAGAAAACTCCAAGGCAGATGAAATGGCTCAGTTAGCTTCAGCTAACCAGTCAGACCTCAACCGTGGGGTCCGCCTTGAATATTTGGCTTACCCGGCTATTTCGCCAAACGAGCACGAGGTCCACTTCCTCCAGAATGAACCTATCTCATGGGCCACGGACATCCTTTTGTTTTTGACAAATGGGGAGTTGCCGGACAACAAACAGCAGGCCGCCAAAGTCAGGGCCCGGTCGTCCAATTACATCCTCATCGATGACCTCGTGTACAAACGGGGATTTTCACGACCATACCTCAGATGCCTCAATCTTGCCCAAGCGACCTATGTGATGATGGAAGTCCACGAGGGTGTATGTGGTAATCATTCGGGTGCCCGGTCACTAGCCCATAAAATACTTCGCACCGGCTACTTCTAGCCCACCCTCAGCCAAGATACCACTGAATTCGTACTTAAATGTGATAAATGCCAGCGCTTTGCGAACATCCCCTATGCTCCTCCTACAGAACTGATCACACTTTGCAGTCCCTACCCATTCGCCAAATGGGAGATCGACTTAGTTGGCCCCTTGCCCACCGGTAGGGGCCAAACCAAGTTTGCTATCGTCGCCATTAACTACTTCATTAAATGGGTGAAAGCGGAGCCCCTCGCCACAATCACTAAACGGAACACAACCAGATTCATCTGGCAGTCGATCGTGTGCCGATTTGGCATCCCTCAAGTCATCGTCTCCGACAACAGCAAGCAATTCGACAATGCCAAGTTCAGAAAATTCTGTGCAGAGCTTCACATTCAGCCATGTTTCTCTTCCCCAGGCCATCCCCAAGCCAATAGGCAAGTAGAGGTTACCAACCGTTCTCTCTTGAAAATCATCAAAACTAAGTTGGAAGCCGCTAAGGGACTCTAGGCTAAGGAATTACCAAATGTACTCTGGGCTTACCACACTACCGCCCGAACCCCCACTAGAGAGACCCCTTTTCGCTTAACTTACGGCGCTAAGGCGGTCATTCCAGTGGAAATCGGGCTGCCAACCCCGAGGGTTTTGCACCCTAATCCTGACCTCACCGAAGAATTATGTTGGGTTGACTTAGACCTGATTGAAGAGCTTCGAGAGACCACTGCTGTCAGACAGGCCTCGTATCAACAGAAAATGAGAGCACACTACAACCGCAAAGTCCGACCAAGGGAGTTCGCCGTGGAGGACCTAGTTTTGCGCGAAGCAACTTTTGCCACCAAAAATCCTACCGAGGGCAAGCTGGCAACCAAGTGGGAAGGACCTTACGTTGTTAAGGCCAGACCTCGCCCAGGCACTTACCGACTCCAGGACATGGAAGGCCGAGACCTGCCCCACCCGTGGAATGCCGAACACTTGAAGCGTTATTTCCAGTAAAGTACCATGTCCTATTTTTGTATTGATCAATTGCTATATGACAATCTACGCACTTGGTTATTTTTGTACTTTTCATACATGGTGTAAATTTATGATCAATAGGCTACGCCTTCAATGACAATGACTTTGTATCTTCGCTATTTGCGTTGTGTTTCCATAACGACTTGGTAGACTGAGTTAATCAAGCCACAACCAGACTGGGCACGAAGAGTTCAGCCAGACTGAGTTAATTACGCCTTAGCCAGACTAAGCTCAACCGAACTGAGTCGATTAAACTTTCAACGTGGTAGAGCCTTCCCAGTCTCAGTCAGAACTCGAATGAAGAATTCGATCGGTCTATTTTCGCAATTTGATGATACAATTGCGAAAATACTACAACATTTTTTAACAATTTTTACATTCCTAATTTTACATTTTTATTTTAGTCAGAATCCAGGTCCATAGTCGTCCATGCCCATCTTTAATTTTTAACATCTCTCACATTTTTGTGCATAACTATTTCTAACGATTTTTGCATCATGGTTTTCTCACAAGTTAGGCTGGCTGCCCATTTCTAAGTTCTTTACATCATGATCTACTAGCACGTTTCACAATTCATACACAAGTCTTACTTTTACAGCCATTCTTCATTAAATCCTACTCTGCCATTTTCATTATTTTCAAATTTACAACTCAGAAGAATAACGACAATAGTACAAGGGAAAACTCGTTCTTTTATTCACAACCTTGTAGTTACATACGACTCACTGCAGAAATTACACATAACAAAAAAAAAAAAAAATACACAAAAACACAAACACAAAATTTTTATAAAGATCACTCTTCCTCACTAGACGCCGGATCTTTCTCCTCAATCCCCTCATCCAAGGGGGTCTGGGCAACGTCGTTTTCATCTATCTTCACGCGCTGAAGTCCACGTCTGGGAATAGCTCTTTCGCTTTATGTTTAAAGGTCTTCTAGCCGTTGTCCCAGAACTCAGCCATCACATGCTTGTAGAAGTCCGACCACTGGAAGCTCTAGATCACTTCATCTTCACTCCTACTTCCAGCGGCCGCTCCCGACGGTCTAGCCCTCCCATCCCCCTCCCTCGCCAAGCTCCTGGTGACTACGGCATCGATGGCTATCTGGAATTCGGCAGACTCTTTGAATTGCTCCACCACCGCCTTGCACAGGTCGGGGTACGCCGCTCTCTCAGATGCCAACTTCGCCCTCTCCTCCTCTAGGGTCTTCTCTAACGCCGCAATCCGACCTTTGGCCTCTTCCTTGTCCTTAACCAGATCTTCGTTGCTAGCCATGGCCTCCTCCCACCTTTCATTGGTAGTGGTGCAGGCTTTCTGGACTTCCCTAGTCTCCTCTTCTCGCTCGCCAATTCGAACTCTAGCGACATCGCCTTGCGGTGCTCTGCTTCCAGCTCTAACTTGGTCGCGAGAAGCTCGGCACTAGCTTGATCCGCTGAGAAGCTCTGCACCAGCGCCAACACCTCCATGCTCTTCGCCCTCCGCGCATACTCCAACCCCTTGTGCACGCACTCCAAGCGGCCTTCCTTCATCCCGCTGTTTCTTCCCTTAGCTTCTGGAGCTATGATTTCGCCTCTTCCACCTGGACCCTCAGCGGCTCTACCTTCATCTTCGAGTGCGCTGCTTTGTTCATCAAGGCAGTCGCCAAGGTCGCAGCTTCAATTTGGGCGGAGCAGAACCTCCTCAGGAGGTCAGCCTCTGGCAACCTCGCCATTGACCGAATGACAGCGTCGTCTACCACTCCAACCAGGTGGTTGGCCGCGACCCTGGCCTCTTCCCCTTCTGCCATCCGACTAGCTAACGCACACGCGTAATACAGCGTGGTCATCAGTGCGGCACTCGTCTTCGGTTTGCTGATCCCAGTCTTCCCTTCGCTGGGACTTGGGGTTATCTTTGGGGTGGGTACTATCGTCGCCGCCATCTGGACACTTGGGCCCAAGTGTTCGCTTGGTACTTTGGCACTTAGACCCTTACCCTCCTTTGGTACTTGGGCGGTTTCCCCTTCTGCACCTGCCTCCTCCCTCCCTTCCTTTGTCTTCTTCACCATGGGGGCAGCCTCCCCCCCCAACCTTCGTCTTTTTCAAGGCAGGGGCGTCTTCCCCCCCCTCTATGCCTCCCTTCTTCTTCCTTGCTTTCTTCAAAACCGTATCCACCTCCTGCTTACCCCTCTCCTTCAACGGGTCTACTGGGGGCGGCAGTAGCGCAAATCCAGCTAAGTCTTTGTCACCTAGTGGCTTAGGACGCAGTCAGACCCGCTCCCTCATCACCAGCTTCAGGGCAGGCCCCAATTATGCCTCATTGTATTTGTCCGCTCTGGCGAACAATCCACTAACCTCCAGTTCCTTCCTCCTCCTCCTCCTCCAACAACTGCGGCCCCAAGTTTAGGGCATACAATGTCGAAGGAAGGACCAGCTCGTCCCACTTCAGCCCCTTCGCCTCCCTCTGCGCCCTCACCTTCTTCACCCGGTCTTCAGCCGCCACATCCAACTTCGGCTCAATTGATTTTGTGGGGACCTTCGATGTCGTGCGAACTCCCCTTCCACCGTTCACTGACACAAAGAACCATCTCGGTCTCCACCCCTTTACTGAAGACGACAAGTTCGCCACTACACCCCAGCCCGCCACAGCCTGCAAGGTCACCCACGTCTCCTGTTGATCGGAGGCCTTGTAGGACGAGAAGAATTTCTCCACCATCATGGTCGCCCCTCCGGTCGCCTACGCCCAGGGGCTCGCACAGGCCATCACTATCTTCCAGGCATTCGGCATCAGTTGCCCGGGTGCCACTTCTAATCTGTTGAGCACATCCACCACAATTTGGGGGAGGGGTAGCCTTAGACCACCCGCAACGCCTCCTCTCATATAGACTGAACTCGTTCGACCGCGCATCTGATGCCCTCTCATTGGGCGTGGGTAGCCTCAACCCTATTTCTACGGGAATCTGGTACTTCCTTCGTACCCCCTCCAACTCCTCCGCCGTGAACGTGGATTTGTCTGGCTTGGTGTGCCAGTGGTCTGGCTCCACTTGGCTAATGGGCCTCACGGCCGCAATCATCGTCATCGGGCGAGCCCGCACCACTTGACCAGCTCCCTGGCCTCCCTTTGATCCACCTAATACTGTTTCGCCAAGTCCACCGCATCGTCATCGCCCAACGAATCAAGCCTGGCTGTTGGCACTTCCTCTCGGGCCATTTCTCCTACGTATCTACGTATTGCTTCGGACGCAGGCACAAGAAAGTTCGCAAAGTGTTGCAGAGGTGTGTCACACGAGACAAAAGAGTTCATCTCAGGGATGTGTTGGTTTTTGGTGATAAGATAGGTAAACGAACAACTCCAAATGCCCACGGTTTGCCTATATTCCAAGGGTCAAGATTAAATTTCGCCAGTTTGAAAATTTTGAAAAACTCCCGCCCCTACCTTTTCACTGCCCTATATTAACCTGTCCCTTCACTTTTTACCAATGCGTCACCTCCCCCATTAAAGGATTATGCCACGTGTCCGTCCACGATCCACTACTCCCTTCCCCTCCTCTGTCCATTCCAATTCACTTCACCACATGCATCGCCGCTCCTCGAGCCCTGCGAACCGCCACTTCTCCCTCCACTCGGCCACCCTTCACGGTTGGCCCTCCTCACGGTCGGTCCCTCTACTCGGCTACCCTTCACGGTCGGCCCTCCTCACGATCGATCCCTCCACTCGGCCACCCTTTGTGGTTGACCCACCTTATGGTCAGTCCCTCCACTCGGCCACCCTTCACGGTCGGTCCCTCCACTCGGCCACCCTTCACGGTTGGCCCACCTCAGGGTCGGTCCCTCCACTCGGCCACCCTTCAAGGTCGGCCTTCCTTACGGTCGGTCCCTCCATTCGGCCACCCTTCGCAGTCGGCCCTCCTCACGGTCGGTTCCTCCACTCGGCCACCTTCACAACCCTCGTTTTCTTCCTTATTCCCTTCGTTGGACTGAAGCTGCACTTGGGAATGGGGGACTACTGACATGGGTATGCCCATTAAGGATATGGCCCACCACTTAAGGCCCAATCCATGACTCCAATACTAAAGCTCAACATTCTTGGAACCCGACGTGACACTAAGCGCCAATAACATCTAAACACTTGGCAAATGAAGAACCAGCCACATCAACAGACAAAAATCCTGCAAAGTTATTGCACTACACATCATCCATTAATGAGTTTCCTTGCAGCATTTATTACGATAACCCTTCACGTCAGAACAGAACAACCTCACCATGAACAAAGCAGGCTAGAACATAGACTTTCGGCTAACATGACGGCTCGGATTGGACAAGGAAATGATGAGCAAAGGATATAAGCAGTCCTCTAAGACGAAGAAAAGGTTAAGTTCTCGATCACCATCCTATCTTTACATTCCATCATCTTCTCTTCTCTAACTTCATCGTCGGAGGGTTCGCTGGGGTACTCCTCGTTCCCCGTTGAACTCTTGTGTAGGTCTCTCCATGGGTTTGATACTCGAACAATGGTTTGAGTAGTGTGGATCAATCCAACCCGTTCTCTCTGGAACACTCAGTATCATCAAAATATATTTTTGGAATTTTTATATTAATAAATTATTTCTTAGATGTATAATAATGTTGATTAAATCGGGTCCTTCTATAATAGATCAGATGTTTGTATCATATACAAGCTATGATAATTAGTGGTGTTGCCATAAATCATTTCAGACATAACTAAAAGAAACATTATCATAATCAAATATCACTTCAGGTATAATTAAATACATTTTTTTGTTATAACCAAATTAATAACTATAATAGGCCATAACCAATACTACAATGAGTAATAACCAACACCAAAATGAGTCATAACTAAAGACCTCTTCGATCAAATCAAAACAACAATCACAATAGGTCACAATTAAGTCATAACCAACACCAAAATAAATTATAGGGCAAACTTCACCTTATCCCCCCCTATGGTTTTGGCCAGATGCGGTTTACCCTCCTGATGTTTTGAAATAACCACATAACCCCCATATAGTCTCTGGACCAAAGCACACATGTAACTTCTGCTAACAACATTATTAAATTGACTGTTATACCCTTATCTCTACCTTTTATTTAAACTCAACCTATCTATATGATATATATATATATATATATATTTTGTTCATAGTTGACAGAGTTCTAGAAAGAGAAACGAGAGAGCAACAATGACAAGGGCCAACAATCAACAAACCTCAACAATCAAATTTACAAGTTTTTGATACCAAAATTGCAGCTAAGATCTGTTGATTGAAAAAAAATTCCAAAACAGAGAGGAGAACAGAAAAGAAGAACAAGAGAGCCACAAAGCCACAACCAAACCCACTTTCAAGAAAAAGAAATATTTATATAGCAAAGAAATAGATACATATATACACATGTCTATGTAAATGCAGAAGAGAAGAGCAATTTCATATGGGTGGTGTAGTGGGTTTCTTGAATTTCTTGCATTAAACAAGTGTTTTTGGGTTAGAATAAACTAGGGGTAAGAGAGAGAGAGAGAGAGAGAGATTCAAAGTATTGTGGGTCTCTATTTGATAAAGATATGCCCTTAGCCTTTGATTTTCAGGGTAAGAGAGTATTTTTAGTTTTTTCTTCTTCATTGTCTTCATTTTCTCCCCAAACACTCCCATTCTCTCAAATTACAAGCTTCCAAACCCTCATTTGCAACCCACCACAACAATACTTGAATGCACAACTGTGAAGTCCCAGATAATCCACCAATGTTAATCAATCACCACTAATCAATCACCTCAATCAATCCACTATTCTTAAAACTGACAACTAAATACAGATTAATGCATTTATATACGGAATGTATAAAAATACAAATTATATACAGATTATACATATATATATATATATCCATTTACAAGTTTAGCCCAAGGATACATATGTACAGATTGTATATATGTGTTACTCTTAATGAAAAGTTCGTGCGGATCAGTGGTTTGCGGTGGGGAGGTGGTTTGTGTAACATGCCCGGGGGGTACCCACGCGCGTTAAACAGTTCGGACCCTTGAGATCTCTTTGATCTAGTCTCACGAGTGCAATGTGAAACATAGATGAGAGTCCAGATTTGGCAACTTTCATTGAAAATCCATTTTATTGCAATTTTGTCAAGAATGGGCTGCGTCATCAGATCTCAGAGTCGCCACCTAATATTTATTTTGAGAAAATTAGGAAACCCATGACTCGTGCCAAGGCCACTGTTCGTCATAACCAAGGATACTTGGGTTGGAACCTTAGGTATGAGAGAGGAAGGTCGATAATAAGCACCCCTGCCCACCCGATCAAAGATCGGCCTTTACTAACCATGATATGAATTTTGTTTTATTTATATGTTCATGTTCTGATTAGTAAATAAATCCTAAAATTTACTATGTAAAGCATATAAGTATAGACTATGCCATTCATTTTGGAACAATTTGATATCATGCATTTTGAAAGAGTTTTGACGATGTACAACCCAAATAAATTGAGTTTACAAGCACGAAAAATCAACATCATTCCAAATTAAGCGACACAACCTCCATCCACTGGCATTCATAGAGTTATATCACATAAGCAAATAGCCTCATGGTAGAATGCTAGACATAGTAAGAAAAACACATACAAATGGGATACTAAAGCATAAAAACTTACATGTTTGACGTCCCACGAACAAGCTACAAAACAAGTTTAGTAAAATATGCATGATCTTATATACAAAATCCTAATGCAATTCACTCATGAGATGCAACTAAAGATTCGACTTCTAAAATATGATATGTGAATCATCTCAAGAACATGAAGTAGCGCACATAATCACATAGGAATTGATTAAATTCACAAATGCAAACTTAGCCGAATCAAGATGCATGAAACATGGATGCGAAGCATAACTATGATGAAAAATAAATATGATGTTTATGTACAAATAAAGAGAGCAAATAAAAGAACGAGATAGAAAGAAGCGGGGCAGGGAATTATTACAACATTTTAAAAAATAATTACAAACCAAATTAGAGAGGGAAGAGGAGAATATTACAACAAAATAAAAACCTCACAATACACTCAGAATAAAAAATAAATAAAATAAAAGCTTCATGTTCTTTGGAACTGCCGGCGAAAATTGGTCAATATTGGGAGATTACGTCATCTTGTTCGGAAGAAGCTAACCAACCGGCCAAATAGGCCGGCCGGCCAACTAGGCCAAGCAAAACTTGTCTTGTTGCGAAACCAAGAAAATGAACAAACAAAAAATATGTAGGTGGCTCAACTAACCACTACTGGTTAGAATAAAAAAACAAGAAAACAAATATAAAATAAAATAAAAAGTGCAAACTCACAGCATAAACCTAAAGTAATAAAACAAATATAAGATAGAACATGTAAGATTACAACAAAACTAATATGAAATTAAAGCATGCGAATAAAAATAAATAAATAAATAAATAAATAATTATGAGCTAAACAAACCACTAGGATTATAACAACACAATATGAAATATAAAGTAAGAAAATAAATATGAGACAAACAAACCACTTGGATTATAACAAAACACTATGAAATAAGAAGTAAGAAAATAAATATAGGATATAAAATACAAGAAAATGAAAGACTAAAAATTCACCTTCCAAAGAAAGATTGAACTTCTTGATTTCCAAACTTCCTCTTGATCACCCTCAAGTGTAGGAATTGTGTTCTCAAATCCTCAATTCGAAATTATGAAGTTTGTGGCATGGAAAGTGGCTAACTCTCTAGTTTTTCTCATTTTCAATCACTAAACACTCTTCCTTATGATCAAGGGAATTGATCTTTGGCTATATCAGAATTTTTGGAGTGGTTTTGGTGTATGGAAATGAGGAATTTCAGTAGCTATGGAAGGTATGGGGTGTATATGGAAGATAGGAATATTTCTGGCTAAAAAACTCAATTTTTCTCTCTTTTTTCACCCTTTTCGCACTCTTTTCTCTTCAATTTCGTGGTCCTCCTTCTCTTTTACAATATGATCATTCTATATAGGCAATGAGGGAGAGTAAAGGTCAAAAAGAAGGTGGGAGACAAGGTGGGAGACAAGAATGTGATATAAGGGCAAATTTTCAAGGTACTTGCATGGGATACTCCTTTATGAATGAAAACAAAACCTCTTTTTGACAATGCGGGATGATTAGGTATAATGGAGGATGAGTGGATGCAGTTGAATGGCTCAGAAAATAGGCAAATGGGTTGTCCCAACCAAACCAAAACCAAGAAAAAATGAGCTATTGTTGTTTTGGGCCGAGTCAACAAAATCTGCTTTTAAGCCCAACTTCAAATGGGCATATCTCCCCCATATGGACTTGGTTTTAGGCGGTTCGTGGGTCCAAATTGAAGCCCCAGAAGTTTACTTTCCAATGGTGGTGGCCTCAAATTTAAATTCCAAGTGTACAAAGAGATATGCCTAATTTAGTAAAGGCTGTCTCGGGCTGGGTCAACAAAATCTGTTCTGAAGCCCAATTTCAAATGGGCATATCTCCCTTATTTGGACTTGGTCTAAGGTGGTTCTTGGTCTAAATTGAAGCTCCAGAAGTCTACTTTCCAATGGTGGTAGCCTCACATTTAAATTCCAAGTGTACAAAGAGAAATGTCTAATTTAGTGAAGGCTGCTCATTTCCTTCTTAATGATTTGATACTCATTCTTTTCCTAAACCAGTTTTCTTTCATCCCCTCATATTTCCTTCAACTCCAAACCTATAAAGAAGATGTTTTTAAATATTTTTCAAAAAAGTTCACCTCCCTTCTATTTATTTCGACTTTGTCCTTACTCGGTTTACTGAAAAGTGCAATATTTTCATCGTAATGGGAGCATCGGGACATTGTAGAAACATTTAAGAAAAACATATTTTGAAAAGAGGGTTTTAAGGTCTAAAATAGTTTGGCCAAAAAATGGGTGAAGGTTGGGATTAAAACTTAAATTCCATATTTCTTACTGAGAATTTTGTAAGAAACACATTCTAATTGTCATCATTGGGTAATCAAAAGAAAGCGCCCAAATCCTAGGGCCGGTCAAAATGGGGTGTCTACAGTTGCCCCTCTTTGACAGAGCTCAAAGTCATTTCATGACGTGAGTGAATGTCAAAGCCCAAAGACGACCCTTTTGACAAGGCCGTAAGACTTGGGCAAACAAATAAGATGTAATGCAAGTGGTTGAACCCGAAGGTTGCCTACGTATCCCTTTGCAAGGAATCAAACCAGCGTAGTTCAGGGGCATAATGCAAGTGACATGCTCAAAATGTAGTTTGAAAGTTGGACTTACACGCTTCGCGAAGCCGGTTGTTTGAAAATTCATGATGTATGCAATGCAATGCAATGTCATGGAGTGATGATAAAGATATGAAGATGGCAACATGGGAGGCATGCCTTATGCAAATGATAGGCAACATAACCAGCGGTGCATTGCATACAAAAATGAAAGAAGGGGGTGCATCGCATTCAAATGTGCATACCACACAAATAAGAGAAGGGGTTGCATTGCATTCAAATGTGCATACCACACAAATGAGAGAAAAGTGCATCGCATTCAAATGTGCATACCACGCAAATGAGAGAAGGGGTTGTATCGCATTCAAATGTGCATACCACACAAATGAGAGAAAAGTGCATCGCATTCAAATGTGCATACCACACAAATGAGAGAAGGGGTTGCCTCGCATTGAAATGTGCATACCACACAAATGTGAAAAGGGGTTGCATCGCATTCGAATGTGCATACCACACAAATGAGAGAGGGGGTTGCATCGCAAAATGTGCATATCACACAAATGAGAGAAAAGTGCATCGCATTCAAATGTGCATACCACACAAATGAGAGAAGAGGTTGCATCGCATTCAAATGTGCATACCACACAAATGAGCGAATGGGTTGCCTCGCATTCAAATGTGCATACCACACAAATGAGAGAAAGGGTTGCATCGTATTCAAATGTGCATACCACACAAATGAGAGAAGGGGTTGCCTCGCATTCAAATGTGCATACCACACAAATGAGAGAAAGGGGTTGCATTGCATTCAAATGTGCATACCACACAAATGAGAGAAGGGGTTGCATGAACAGACAGGCACACCTAACTGTATTTCATACATAATTTTCCCTGTTCTCCAACGGGGTGACAAACTAGGTTGATTCAGTATCTAGAATTGTGGCGCATACACGCTACCTCAACCTATGGGGCTGCCATACAGATTTCAAGCCGGGGATACACCCCTGGGTATTTAAACCAGACTTTAGTATCGGAAATCCTAAACCTTTTGCGTTCTAGGCATCGCCATTCGAACTCTAGTTTCCACCGTCTCAGTTGATCACCTAGGAACTCATTGCAAACACAGCCAAGTGGCTATACCAGACCGCTTGAAGCCATTCGGGCACGACAAACACCAAAGGAATTGCACCTTTGGAGGATTTGAGGTCTCCTAGACCACGGGAGTGCACAAGATAGTGCGATGGAATTGAACTTGCACAAGACAGTGTGATGGAATTGAATTTGCACAAGAAAGTGCGATAGAATTGAAATTGCACAAGATAGTGCGATGGAAGTAAAAGTGCAGCGATGCGCGAGATAGTGCGGTTGAATTGATGCACAAGACAGTGCGATGGAATTGAAATTGTGTGGTAGGTGCTTTATTGGCGATAGATGCACAATATGGTTATGATCGTGCGATAGATGCACGGTGCGGATGTGATCATGCGATAGATGCACGAGGCGGGCGCGACGTGCGATAGATGCACGAGGCGGGATGTGGTCGATACGATATACACATAGACATATACAGACAATATACAGACATATACGGATGTATACAGTATACACATATATATATATATACAAGCAAAATATACACAGATACGAACATATACACAAACATGTACATACGGTATACATATACAGACTCGGGGAATATTCTGTTTGCGGCCATCAACGGGAAGATGCTGTTACTGAGAAGGCATATTCCGTTTGCTGATGTCAACGCACGTACGCAAAACACACAAAAAAGAAAAAAAAAACGCAAAATGCGTAGACACGGGGGTTCGACCCTCTGATCTCAAGTTTGGCGTTCGAGTCCTCAACCACTGAGCCATGCCACTCTTGTGACAAAATATTCAAACAAATATATATATAGGTATATGAGACATATATATACATAAAACCAAAACAAAACAAAAGAAGCATTTATTGTGGGGTTCGAACCCCTGACCTCGGGCTCAGCCCTTCAATTCTTAACCACTGAGCCGAACTACCGAGCCCAAGCCACTCTCGTGACCAAATATTCAAACAAATATATATAATACATAGATGTACAATACATATACACACACACATATATATATAACTATCCCGCCCCTCCTATTTTTGTCTCACTCTCTCTTCCTTCATCTTCTTCGAGCGTCGTGTCTGTCGTGCGATTTCAACAATCGCGACGCCTGACTGACAGGCTATCCAATCCTACCTCGATTGTCAATGATCTTCTCGAGCCTTCCTCTCTCTTTGTCTTCTTCTTTGGCTTCATCATCTTCTTAAGTTGAGGCCTGCGAAAGAGAGAGACAGAGCAAAAGCCTGCAAACTTTCTCTGCCACCACTCTGCAACCTCTTTCTTTTGCATTACTCTTCTCTGCCATGGCCTTCTCACAAGGTTCTCTCACTCTTTTTCCAGACCTAAACGAGTCCACGATAGAGATGAACAATTCGGACTCCCCTAAACCTCAACCACGGGCTCCTCCTCCTTCCCCTGTTTTCAACTTTCCAGCAATGTTAGTTGAACAAATCATGGCAGCACAGTCTGACATCGATGCAAACTCATATACACTGAGGTCATGTGTGGAGACCGTGACTGCGGTCTCCAACTTGTCCCGTCGACTGCAGAACAGGACGTGTGAAGTGCATCAATTGAATGCACAACTTTCTTTACTTCACCGTATGTACAAAGATTCTCGAGGGGAAATTAGCGGATTGAAGAAACAAATCAAGGAGTTGAAATGGCAGGTGACCATCGCAGCTCATCATGGGACTACCTTTGATGGCCAGCGAGGGATAATCTCCTTCGGAAGCTCTGCTAAGGCTGAGGCAGAGTCTTCAAGAGCTTCGAAGAAGTAAAGATGAAACGAGGCAACGGATGGTAAAGTCAGGCAACGAAGCTATGTGCAAATGAAGCCAGTTGTAATCTTCACCATCGAGATACTGCCGGAAAACTGAGAAAATACTACTCTCTCTTTTTGCTTTTTTGTTGTTGTTGTTGTTGTGTTTTTTTTTTTTTTTTTTTTTTTTTTTTTTTTTTTTGTGTGTGTGTGTGTCTGTGTAATCGGGGATGTCCTCCCCTGACTGCAATAAATCAGTTTAGTTTTTGCACATCAATGGCGTGACTGGCATATCATTTTGAACTTGAAAACATTTTTGTTTGATTGAATTTGAAAATGATTGAATTTTGAACTCTGAATTGAACATTGATTCTATACTGACCTGAACCAAAGAATGACTTAATGAAAGAAGAACGAAGCAAAACGATCCAAACACACTTATATACACTGACTAGTATAAATACACCGATTGGTATAAATATACTGACTGATATGAAAGGAACACACTTATATACACTGATTGGTATGAATACACACTTATATACACTGAATAGTTGACGCGAGCGGTGGAGAAGACAGAATCTCTAACTCGACTATGCCCCTAGTTCATTGCCTTGACCCTTTTTTGTCTCTTGATTTTTTTTGTAAAAATATTTTGATCAACATGAAAGTTAGATTAGCATACTTATTCCATTTTCTGTTTCAAATCATGTAAGCTAAACTGTGAGCACTGAAAATTTTCCCTTTTCAAATCCAAAGAATGGTCCAAGTTTTGCAAAAATGGAACAATTTTCGAGAAAAATTAGTCAGCTTCATTCAAATTAATCAAAACCTATTTTTGCAAATGGCCACTACTCAACATAACATGGAATCAACCATTGGGGTGCATAGTCTCAAACCAGATAATCAAAGGTGATATCTGAACCAAGCCAACCGAACCAAGCCAATCCGAACTGAATGAAGCCGAGCAGAACTGGACCAGACCGAACCGAACCACCGAACTGAATCGAACCGAACTGAACCAAGTTAAATCGAACCAATTGAACTGAGCAGAATGAAGACGCACCAATCAAACACGGATAGGACAACCAAGTCGACTAAAGACACACCAAGCAAACATGGACGAGATGAATGAGTTGAAAAATTATTAGGGCCGAACTTCGAGATGAAGCTACCTATGTATCCCAAAGATAGGAATCAGGCCATCGTAGTTCGGGCTGAGGGTCACTCGGGTATTGACACTCTCCTTTTGTGCTCTAACTTTTGCCAAAGCCGCCCTTTCGAGTTTTCAACCTTGCTAGCTTTTCATTTTTTTCATTTTTCTATTTTTTTTCTATTTTCTTTTATTTTGTTCATTTCATTTTTTTTTTCATTCATTTTTTTTTGTTTTTGTTTTTTTTTTCTACTCTAACTTTTGTCTAGGTCGCCCTTCCGGGTTTTCAGCCCAACGAGCCTCTCAAGGATGGTACTTTTGGTTTTAACTTGTCCATGTTGATTGATTGTGAAATCTCTAGGCCATCTATGAACGACTGCTATACTTGACCAGTAGATATGATGATGTAAGGACTAGGCTAATTGGGTCTGAATTTGCCCCTGGTGTTGCCCCTAGTGTAGTGGATAGGAACTCGACTATCCTTTAATAATAAAATTCATTCTCTCAAATTCTGGGTTTTGCTTTTCTGGGCGGTCTTCATTGGGAAACGATTCAGTTTTAACTCATTGATCACGTCCAACCTTTTGCCAATAGTTCAAGGGCTGCTTCAAATCTAAATCACATCTGATCTTCTTGCCCCTAGTTCAAGGGCTATTTCCAATCTGACTCACAGGCTCTAGATAGTTCTGGCTAAGGTTCACTCAGGTATTGACATTCTCCTTTTACGCTCTAACTTTTGCCAAAACCGCCCTTTCGGGTTTTCAACCTTGTGAGCTTTTCATTTTTCTTTTTTTTTTATTATTTTATTTTATATATTTTTTTATTTTTTTGCTCTAACTTTTGCCTGGGTCGCCCTTCCGGATTTTCGGCCTAGCGAGCCTCTCAATGGTGGTACCTTATTGCCCCTAGTTCAAGGGCTGCCTCCATTTCAACTATGCAAGCATCACACTTTTGCCCCTAGTTCAAAGGCTGTTTCAAATCTGAATCACATTTGACCTTATTGCCCCTAGTTGAAGGGCTGCCTCTATTTGAATCACATCATGGCCCCCGGTTCAAGGGATATTTCCAATTCGGCTACGCAATCCTTACACTTTGAATGATCATTGAATACTTCGAATCAAGGTTTGAAAGCTAAGGAGCTAAGGAGGTCGGACCTCGAGTCAAGAGGGATCCTATGCTGTATAATTAATTCCAGGCATGTTTTCGTAGGATCACGCAAAAACAGTTTTTGAAATATTTTCACAAAGTGACTAATCACTCGTACTCTTACGAAGACAAGATAGAACCAATTTGGACCAAGCCAGGATCCTTCTCATTACCCACATTAACAAAAATGATTTTATTCATCAAAGGCTTAGCACACCTCTCTTCCTCTCAATTGATCAAATTTGTAAATCCCGAGGAAATTCTTCCTCTTTATTTTTATCAAAGTTTTGGAAAAAGTTTTGAAAAACTTTGGTCAATGCAATGATTTAAAGGCACAAAAAAGTAGGCAGACTCTATGGCATTTTTG
Organism: Camellia japonica; assembly: GCA_030407325.1. Classification (NCBI taxonomy): domain Eukaryota; kingdom Viridiplantae; phylum Streptophyta; class Magnoliopsida; order Ericales; family Theaceae; genus Camellia; species Camellia japonica. Next base: position 166,032,348 of record JAPPVO010000059.1, on the reverse strand, counting down.
TTATTTATTTATTTATTTATTTATTTATTTTTGTTTATTGAAAGAGATTATGACTCAGCAATGACAACAGACTTTTGACAACAGAAAAAGAAAATGACAAAGAAGACCTAGACATGACAGAAATGTCTAGATTAGCACTATCGAAATCAACAGACTCTGACTCTCTAAAATGACTCGAGTCTGATCCCAACTCTACAAACTTGGTGGAATCAAACTTAGACTCAATACTCAGTTCAGAACTCAGAATAAAACCATTCTCCAATTGCCAGTCAACGTGTGGGCCATCCGCAATATTCAAAATAAAGCCTGTCCAATCAACAGGTGGTCACTCCCCAATCATAGAGATGGTCGGATACCCTACAAGTTCTATTTATTTACAATGGTCGACTTTGTGGGATATCGGGGTTTTTTTGTTTTTAATTTTTTTTTGATTTTATGTTTTTGTTTTTTTTTTTTTTGTTTTTTGTTTTTGAAGTAATGGTGCTAAATTGAACAGCCTGAACCACTCATTCGAATATGAGAACCCCTGTATAGATCCAATACATTATACATAAAACAAGAAAGAGAACAAACACCCCTAAAGAGGGTAGGGTTATCCTGTCCTAGCTTGGAATGATCTAGGGTTTCACTATTCAAACAAGCGGTATCATACATCCTAGAAATGGGAAAGCATCCTATCCTAATTTGAAAGGTACTATAGCTCACTATATGTACAAGGTTGGCTTTACTTTAGGGGTTAAAGTCAATGTGACATTACCAAAGAGTCCTTTGGGCCATAACCAATGAAGATCTTAGGAAATCAGAAGAGTCAATATAGCCTCTCTTCAAAGTCTGAGAACCTTTAGATCTCAAAAGATTATAACACAAGGTCTCCAAAGTAACGTAGTGATAGGTGCAGTGTCACAAAAAGTGTGTTTGTGTTCCCACCAGCATCTAGGCAACACAGGGACTTTAAGTGCACTAATGCATGCAATGCAATAAACATATAATTGAAAATAAAAGTCATATCATAGAGTTCGAGTCAAGGTTTCATAAAATCCCCAGTAGAGTCGCCAGAAACTGTAACATGCCCGGGGGGTACCCGCGCGCGTTAAACAGTTTGGACCCTTGAGATCTCTTTGATCTAGTCTCACGAGTGCAATGTGAAACATAGATAAGAATCCAGATTTGGCAACTTTTATTGAAAATCCATTTTATTGCAATTTTGTCAAGAATGGACTGCGTCATCAGATCTTAGAGTCGCCACCTAATATTTATTTTGAGAAAATTAGTAAACCCATGACTCGTGCCAAGGCCACTGTTCGTCGTAACCAAGGATGCTTAGCTCGGAACCTTAGGTATGAGAGGGGAAGGTCAATAATGAGCACCCCCGCCCACCTGATCAAAGATCGGCCTTTAATAACCATAATATGAATTTTATTTTATTTATATGTTCATGTTCCGATTAGTTAATAAATCCTAAAATTTACTATGTGAAGCATACAAGTATAGACTATGCCATTCATTTTGGAACAATTTGATATCATGCATTTTGAAAGAGTTTTAACGATGTACAACCCAAATAAATTGAGTTTACAAGCACGAAAAATCAACATCATTCCAAATTAAGTGACACAACCTCCATCCACTGGCATTCATAGAGTTATATCACATAAGCAAATAGCCTCATGGTAGAATGCTAGACATAGTAAGAAAAACACACACAAACGGGATGCTAAAGCATAAAAACTTACATGTTTGATGTCCCACGAACAAGCTACAAAATAGGTTTAGTAAAATATGCATGATCTTATATACAGAATCCTAATGCAATTCACTCATGAGATGCAACTAAAGATTTGACGTCTAAAATATGATATGTGAATCATCTCAAGAACATGAAGTAGTGCACATAATCACATAGGAATTAATTAAATTCACAAATGCAAACTTAGTTGAATCAAGATGCATGAAACATGGATGCAAAGCATAACTATGATGAAAAATAAATATGATGTTTATGTACAAATAAAGAGAGCAAGTAAAAGAACGGGATAGAAAGAAGCGGGGCGGGGAATTATTACAACATTTTAAAGAATAATTACAAATCAAATTAGAGAGGGATGAGGAGAATATTACAACAAAATAAAAACCTCACAATACACTTAGAATAAAAAATAAATAAAATAAAAGCTTCATGTTCTTTGGAACTGCCAGCGAAATTGGTCAATATTGGGAGATTACGTCATCTTGTTCGGAAGAAGCTAACCGACTGGCCAAATAGGCCGGCCGGCCAATTAGGCCAAGCAAAACCTGTCTTGTTGCAAAACCAAGAAAAGGAACAAACAAAAAATATGTAGGTGGCTCAACTAACAACTACCGGTTAGAATAAAAAAACAAGAAAACAAATATAAAATAAAATAAAAAGTGCAAACTCACAACATAAACCTAAAGCAATAAAACAAATATAAGATAGAACATGCAAGATTACAATAAAACTAATATGAAATTAAACCATGCGAAAAAAAAAATAAATAAATAAATAATTATGAGCTAAACAAACCACTAGGATTATAACAACACAATATGAAATATAAAGTAAGAAAATAAATATGAGATAAACAAACCACTTGGATTATAACAAAACACTATGAAATAAGAAGCAAGAAAATAAATATGGGATATAAAATACAAGAAAATGAAAGACTAAAAGTTCACCTTCCAAAGAAAGATTGAACTTTTTGATTTCCAAACTTCCTCTTGATCACTCTCAAGTGTAGGAAGTGTGTTCTCAAATCCTCAATTCGAAATTATGAAGTTTGTGGTATGGAAAGTGGCTAACTCTCTAGTTTTTCTCACTTTCAATCACTAAACACTCTTCCTTATGATCAAGGCAATTGATCTTTGGCTATATCAAAATTTTTGGAGTGGTTTTGGTGTATGGAAATGAGGAATTTCAGTAGCTATGGAAGGTATGGGGTGTATATGGAAGATAGGAATATTTTTGGCTAAAAAACTCAATTTTTCTCTCTTTTTTCACCCTTTTCTCACTCTTTTCTCTTCAATTTCGTGGTCCTCCTTCTCTCTTACAATATGATCATTCTATATAGGCAATGAGGGAGAGTAAAGGTCAAAAAGAAGGTGGGAGACAAGAATGTGATAGGAGGGCAAATTTTCAAGGTGGTTGCATGGGATGCTCCTTTATGAATGCAAACAAAACCTCTTTTTGACAATGGGGGATGATTAGGTATAATGGAGGATGAGTGGATGCACTTGAATGGCTTAGAAAATAGGTAAATGGGTTGTCCCAACCGAACCAAAACCAAGAAAAAATGGGCTATTGTTGTTTTGGGCCGAGTCAACAAAATCTGCTTTTAAGCCCAACTTCAAATGGCATATCTCCCCCATATGGACTTGGTTTTAGGCGGTTCTTGGGTCCAAATTGAAGCCCCAGAAGTTTACTTTCCAATGGTGGTGGCCTCAAATTTAAATTCCAAGTGTACAAAGAGATATGCCTAATTTAGTAAAGCCTGTCTCGGGCTGGGTCAACAAAATCTGCTCTGAAGCCCAATTTCAAATGGGCATATCTCCCTTATTTGGACTTGGTCTAAGGTGGTTCTTGGGTCTAAATTGAAGCTCCAGAAGTCTACTTTCCTATCGTGGTGGCTTCACATTTAAATTCCAAGTGTATAAAGAGAAATGCCTAATTTAGTGAAGGCTGCTCATTTCCTTCTTAATGATTTGATACTCATTCTTTTCCTAAACCAATTTTCTTTCATCCCCTCCTATTTCCTTTAACTCCAAACCTATAAAGAAGATGTTTTTAAATATTTTTCAAAAAAGTTCACCTCCATTCCATTTATTTCGACTTTATCCTTACTCGGTTTACTGAAAAGTGCAATATTTTAATCGAAATGGGAACATCGGGACATTGTAGAAACATTTAAGAAAAACATATTTTGAAAAGAGGGTTTTAAGGTCTAAAATAGTTTGGCCAAAAAATGGGTGAAGGTTGGGATTAAAACTTAAATTCCATATTTCTTACTGAGAATTTTGTGAGAAATACATTCTAATTGTCATCATCGGGTAATCAAATGAAAGCGCCCAAGTCTTAGGGTCGGTCAAAATGGGGTGTCTATAGTTTGATGTAAGAATTTGTTCTTAATTAGGCTGTCATTAACTATATTTTGTTTGGTTTGTGAAAAACGGGTTGAAAGTGATTCAGATAGATTTATTGGTATGAGCCCAAAATTATTATTGTGATCCATAAAGTTTGGGCCATGGTCCATCTTAGTGTATATATTATTTTATATGTGGATATGTGATATGGAGGTGTAAGGCCTGTTTAAGTTACTTGGGCTCCTTAATGGGAGGGCCCAGTAATTGTTTTATTTAGGCCCAGTCCCCTCTCCTATCCTTATTAGGGTTTACATATATCTATATATATGTAGATCAAAGGGTTGTCAGCCCCATTGAAAGACAACATAAAGATTAGGAGAAGGAGGGGAAGAGTTGGTTCTAAGGTTTTCCAGTTGTGAATACCATCTTCTTTCAAAGATGTAAAACTCAAGACAATCATGGAATCAAACGGTATGTATTTAAGTTCATATTTTAGTAATTAATTGTATTCATAATGTTTTGATTTCTAGTATATAGATCCTATAATCTTACATGTGGTATCAGAGCAAGTTTATACTAGAATCAAAATCATGACAGATTATTTCAGTAAAATTATTTTATATAATGATAAGGAATAAATTAATATTTCTTTTACTGAATGATGCTTTTGCATCTCAAAATCGTGCTTTAGTAATTTCAAGAAAACTTTTTCAATGTAACAAATACATACTGTTTGAGTATTGATAGTTTGCTTCCAATTGTGTTTTATAAAATAAAAAATAGTAATTTGGATCTGGTAGTTTTATGAAAATTGTGAAATATGGACGTGTGTATATTGAATCTGTATTGATATATATATATATATATATATTTCAAATCTCACCTAATCAAATATTTGCAAAAGATATGAAACATATTCGTTTTTATGACTTTTACATAAATATTAAGATTGTTTAAGAGTTCTATATCATGTATATCACTTTGGTGTAATTTTTGTAAATTCATATGCGAGATATTATTCTTAAGTAACTGTTTAGTGGTGATTCGTAGTATGATATTATATATGATTTGATGGGCACTTGGATATGTCGAAAATTTAATAAAAGTCATATGACCTAATTGTTGTGTGTCACCCACTTTGTGTTTGATATGATTTTGTGTACCAATTATGCGAATATATGTGATTTTGAATTTTTATCTGTTCATCGTAGGAATTTCTGTTTGATTGTCTGCTTTGAAAATTAAATTAAAGGCCTTATTGGCCACAGAACTCGAAATTGACTACGCTGTTGTGATTAGCGTAATCTTTAGAGCCTACGGTGAAATTTAATTAAAAAATTGATTCGGACCAGATTGAATTGATTTAATTAATGAATTGGTGCCCAATTAGTTATTATTATTATTATGGGACTTAGTGGGGCTTATTGTATAGGAGCATTACACCCCAATTCCTCTCTTTTATTGTATTTTGGCTGATCTTGGACTCAAATTGAGAGAGGGCCGAATATAGAGAGAGAGAGAGAGAGGGAGAAACTTGTGTAATTTTGGCCCAAGGCTTGGGAATTTGAAAATCAAGCTCAAGAATTGGCTAGAACTTGGGTGTTTAAGGCTCATAGGCGAGTAATCAACCCTTGAATCATGGGTTTTTGTTTGCAATTTGTAAATTCAGAGTTGGATGGTGAGAAAGGGGCATGTATTGAGTTAGTATTGCTGAAATTGAAGTCAAGAGATGCATGCATGTGTTCAATTGTCATGAATTTGTCTAGTTATGTGTGAAAATATGATTCATGTAGAGTTTTGGTTGAAACTCATGTTTTGATCACCATTTGTGTTGTCTAAGTTGAGAATGTGGCTAATCCATCACATGTATGTTCAAATTTTGAAGATATGAGCTTGATTGTATGGAATTGTTATGTTAGAGTTGAGTTTAGTGCCAATTTGGGACATGCATGTGGTTAATTCATGAAATTGAGCTCCATGATGATGTATTTTGGTATTTATATCATGTTAGTACAAATATAGGTGAAGTTGGAGCCATGTTATGCAAGAAATGTGGTTGGAATGTTTGAAGGGAGCTCAAGAACACAATTTGAAATTTCCAGAATTTTTGTGTCCGCTCGAGCGGGGAAACCGCCGCTCGAGCGTAAATTTCGTGCTTCCAGCACTTTTTGCAGACTTGGTGTCCGCTCGAGCGGGTAAGTTCACGCTCGAGCGGGGGAGCTTTGTAGACAGGCCTTCCGCTCGAGCGCCCTATATCACGCTCAAGCGTATTTTTCATGCAACCAGTACTTTTGCAGGCCTTAAGGGTCCGCTTGAGCGGGGGAGTTCACGCTCGAGCGGGGACCCTGTTTTCTGAAATTTCGTATGTTTGTTCTGTGTTTCGTTTTTTGAAATTTCGTATGTTTGTTCTGTGTTTCGTTTTCCATTCTCTTTCACTTGTAAGCACTCTTAGGCATATGTTAAGCATTATAAATGAGTTAAAGAGATAAGAGTAAAGCCTAAAGAAGAATATGAGAATTAAAGAACGGATTGAACTGTTAGTGACCCTTTTGTGTTCATGAAATGTGTAGGGTCAAGCTGTAGGGCAAATCCACAAGCCGATCACTATGAGTAATATCGATATTTGAAAGCTTGTCAATGTCCAATTGTTTATTCCCTTATAAGCTTTATGAATTGCTAATTGGGATTGTGGACACAAGTCTGACATGATATAAATAAATGGACCGAAGGTCGGTTTGACAGAAATGTATGGGCCGAAGGCCGTTTTCACACGAATGTATGGGCCGAAGGCCGTTTTGCCATAAATGAGTGGGGCGAAGGCCGTTTTGACATAAATGAGTGGGTCGAAGGCTGTTTTGACAGAAATGAATGGGCCGAAGGCCGTTTTGACAGAAATGAATGGGCCGAAGGCCGTTTTGACATGAATGGAAACCTGAATGGGCCGAAGGCCGTTTTGTCATGAATGGAAATCTGAATGGGCCAAAGGCCGTTTTGTTATGAATGGAAATCTGAACAGGCCAAAGGCCAGTACGTTTGGAACTACAGTCGCTTGATCGAAATTGTGTATAAGTGTATATATATTAAGTAGAAATATGAATTGGGCCCAAGGCCATTTGGAGCATGTTGTTCTATATATTGTTTATGCAACTTCTGTATTTGATATTATTCACTGGGCTATCGCTCACGCTCATTCATGTGTTTGTAGGTGAGCCAAGGGAGGTCCAAACCTAGCCCCAGTGAAGTCCGTCAGGAACAACAAAGGTTTTGGAGAGTCAGCCCTTGTGTCTCACGCATGAGACCCAACCTTGCCGTTTTGTTATGTATTGTATTTTGTCACGTTGGCAAGGGCTTTGTGTATATTTGTATATAGTCTGCTATGGGTTGACTTAGTTTGGATGATCCTGTCTGTAAAGGTTTTTATGGCACTGTACTTTTGATGTGGGTTATTAACGTATATGAGTATGGTTTGTTTTGATGTGCATATAAGCACGGCTCTATGGACAAAGTTTTAAATTTTGCTTCCGTTTGGCCCCTTTACTCTGATGAGTTATGTCTGTTTTGGTTTGAGGCCATAGGTAATCTCAGGATTACTGGCCGGTTATGTCCTTAACCCATTGGGGCGGGGTTCGGGTCATGACAGAGTGGTATCAGAGCACGAGTTAATAACTCACACACTTGTCCAAAAGAGCAATAAGCGTCTAGATAAGATCTAGGATAAATTCATGTGATAAATATGAATCCGGAAGCATTGATTATATGCTTAAATGTTTTGGTATGAACAATTATATGTTGTTAATTATGAACTACTTGCATTGTAAATTATTTGAATGTATGTGTTTCTTAGTAGGTGCATACTTTTGTACCTTTTGTATAAAATATAATGCAAGTTTAATCAGATAGTGAGAAACAGAGGTGGTGAGATAGAGGAGTCCTCTACGGCCAGAATAGACAGAATGGAAAGACTGATCCAAGAAATGGCAGAAGCTTTGAGATAGCAACAGGAGTGGCAACAACAGTGGCAGCAACCACACCCGCCACCTCCACCTCCGGCACCACCCGTGCCAAATAATCAGAATGATGACCGAATTATAGCTCTCACCAAAGAATTCAAGAAAATGAAACCACCACAGTTCCACGGCGGATTAGATCCGTTGAAAGCCGAAGCATGGGTCCTCGGCATTGAGAAACTATTTGAAGTGTTCCCCTGTTCAGAGACTCAGAAAGTGCTTCTAGCCACTTTTATGCTAGAAGACGAAGCAAGAAGATGGTGGATGTTGATACGAGAAAATCATAAGGATGTTGACTGGGTAAAGTTTCTAGAAATATTCTATGACAAGTATTTTCCGACAATGCGTCCGGGATAGGAAAGTAGCGGAATTCATGGAACTCAAGCAAGATAGCATGACAGTGGCTGAGTATGAGGCCAAGTTCACTGAATTGGCCAGATTTGCACCACACGTAATTGACACAGACTATAAGAAGGCAAGGCACTTTGAAGGTGGACTCCGCAGTGACATCCTAGAGAGGGTGAATGTCCTAAAGCTGGAGACCTACATTGGGGTGCTAGACAGGGCCATCATATCAGAGGCTAACATAGCTAGACAAGCTAAGCCAGTAACAGAATGGAAAGGCAACAAAAAGCAAGGCTTCTTTTCGAAGAAGAAATTTCTGAAAAATCAAAACACGGGCTCCTCAACTACTTCAAATTCTTCCCGAGACACAGCTCTCATGTGCAATATCTGTAGCAAAAGGCACCGTGGAGTCTGTTACCGTGCATCAGGAGCCTGTTTCAAATGTGGGAAGCAAGGGCACATAGCCCGAGAATGTAATCAGAACAATGGGAAACTAACAGCTAGTTCAACTACATCAGTTCCAAAGCCGGGAAACACTTTGAGACCCACTACTACCGGGGATACCGTGAGACAGGGGGGAGTTTTGCTCTTGTTCCGGGCGATACACGGAATGCCAATGCAGTTGTCTCAAGTACTATTTCAATATGTAATCAGGATGCCTTTGTATTAATTGATTCTGGATCAACACACTCATTCGTGACATGTACATTTGCATCTAGACTGAATAGACCCCTAGAGTTATTGCCATATTTGTTATGTGTGTCTGCTCCATCGGGGGAATCTGTGTTATGTGAATCCATATATCGGTTTTGTGACATGCATATGAAGACGCTACCCTATATGTAGATTTGTTGCCTTTGAACTTTAGGCATTTTGATGTGATTTTGGGCATGGATTGGTTGACCAAATATTGTGCCACCATAGACTGTGTGATGAAAAGGGTTGTGTTTAAACCACCAGAACAGAAAGAGATTGTGTTTGTGGGTAATGGGGTAGTGCCTCCACCTTATTTGATAACTGCAATGAAAGCATGTAAATTGATCAGGAAGGGGTGTCAGGGTTATTTGTGCTATGTGTTGTCTAAACAATCTGTAAATGCTGAATTGAATGACATCCCTACTGTTAGAGAATTTCCAGATGTGTTTCCAGATGAATTACCAAGGGAATTGGTAGACAGGGAGATAGAGTTTACTATTGAAACCGTGCCAGGCACCCAGCCCATTTCTAAAACTCCCTACAGAATGGCTACTGCCGAAATGAAAGAATTGAAAGAACAGTTGCAAGACCTGCTTGACAAGGGATTTATCCGACCTAGCACTTCGCCTTGGGGTGCACCAGTGTTATTTGTGAAGAAGAAGGATGGTACTTTGTGCCTGTGCATCGATTATCGGGAACTGAACAAGGTAACAATAAAGAATAAATATCCCCTACCCCGTATTGATGACTTATTTGACCAGTTGCAGGGATCACAAGTGTTTTCGAAGATTGATTTGAGGTCCAGCTATCATCAATTGAAAGTAAAGGCGGAAGATGTTGAGAAAACAGCGTTTAGAACGAGGTATAGTCATTTTGAGTTTCTTGTTATGCCATTTGGAGTGACTAATGCTCCGGCAGCATTTATGGACCTGATGAACCGGATTTTTAAAACCTACCTCGATGAGTTTGTTGTAGTTTTCATTGACGACATTTTGATATACTCTAAAGATAGACTTGAACATGAACATCATTTGAGGACTATTTTACAAATACTTCGGAAAAGGAAATTATTTGCTAAACTAAAGAAATGTGAGTTTTGGTTGGATGAAGTTGTTTTCTTAGGGCATGTGATCAACAAGGAAGGAATTTCAGTGGACCCGCAGAAAATAGAGGCAATTGTGAATTGGCCTACACCGACTAATGTGACAGAGGTTCGCAGTTTCATAGGCTTGGCTGCGTACTACAGGAGGTTCATGAAGGATTTTTCAAAAATAGCTGTGCCTTTTACCCAACTGACATGCAAGGGGCAACCTTTTGAGTGGAACGATGAAAGAGAATCAACCTTTCATGAATTGAAAACAAGATTGACCACTGCACCAGTGTTGACACTCCCATCAGGTATGGAGAATTTTGTGATTTTCAGTGATGCATCTTATAAAGGTTTGGGCTGTGTGCTAATGCAGAACGGAAAGGTTATTGCCTACGCCTCCCGACTGTTGAGGCCACATGAGAAGAATTATCCAACACATGACCTAGAATTGGCCGCAGTTGTTTTTGCTTTGAAAATCTGGCGGCATTATTTGTATGGGGCAAAGTGTGAAGTCTACACGGATCATAAGAGCCTGAAATACTTCTTCACGCAGAAAGAGTTGAATATGCGTCAGAGAAGATGACTGGAACTGATAAAAGACTATGATCTAGAGATTCAGTATCACCTCGGGAAAGCTAATACAGTGGCTGATGCCTTGAGCAGAAAATCAACAGGGAGTATGGCTTGTTTGCTTACTGAACGAAGGGAGATTTTGCAAGACTTTGAGAAGTCTGAAATTGAAGTGGTAGTATGTGAACAGGGCGGATTGATAGCCGCTATTACAGCCGAGCCGGTAATTGTTGAGGAGATCAAGCAGAAACAGAAAGAGGATGAGTTCCTCAGAAAGGTAATGGATGAATTTGAGACAAGTCCAAAAGAAGAATTTAGCATTGAGAATGAAATGTTGAAATTCCGGAACTGAATATGTGTCCTTGATATCCCGGAACTAAAGAAGAGGGTCTTAGATGAAGGCCACAGATCCGTATTTGCTATGCATCCGGGTAACAATAAAATGTATCGGGATTTGAAACAAACCTATTGGTGGCCTAAAATGAAGAAAGAGATTGCAGAATATGTGTCCAAGTGCCTTCAGTGTCAGCAAGTTAAGGCTGAACATCAGAAACCAAGCGGTCTACTTCAACCTCTCCCTATTCCTGAATGGAAGTGGGAACATGTGACTATGGATTTCATTGTTGGCCTACCTTGGACTTCTCGAGGCATGGATTCTGTTTGGGTTGTAGTCGATAGACTGACTAAATCTGCACATTTTCTGCCTGTCAAAACTACATTTACTGCTTATAGATTGGCTACCATTTACGTTGATGAGATTGTCCGTTTACACGGAGTTCCAGTATCTATTGTATCGAATAGAGATCCGAAATTTGTATCTAGATAGTGGAAGAGTTTGCAGGAAGCTTTGGGAACAGAACTAAGGTTCAGTACTGCATTTCACCCACAGACAGACGGGCAATCAGAACGAACGATACAGACTTTGGAAGATATGCTTCGCATGTGTGCCTTGGATTTTCAGGGGAGTTGGGAGGATTATTTGCCACTTGCAGAGTTTGCTTATAATAACAACTTCCACTCCAGTATCGGTATGGCACCATACGAGGCTTTGTATGGTAGGAGTTGTAGATCACCTATTTGTTGGACAGAAGTCGGGGATAAAGCTTTGCTTGGGCCAGAAATTGTGCAAGACACTTCTGAGAAAATCAAGACTATTCGTCAAAGGCTCAAAACAGCTCAGGACCGACAAAAGAATTATGCAGACGTTCGGAGAAGACCTCTTGAGTATGAGGTTGGTGACCACGTGTTCATCCGTGTTTCTCCGATGAAAGGCCAAGTCAGATTTGGGAAAAAGGGCAAGTTGTCGCCCCGTTACATTGGGCCGTTTTAGATTTTGGAGAGGCTTGGTCCAGTTGCCTACAGAGTTGCTTTGCCACCGGGATTCGAGCAAATCCATAATGTGTTTCATGTGTCGATGTTGAGGGGTTACCGCCGAGACCCGTTTTATGTGATTGATTATCATCGGGTTGCTATTGATGAAAATATGGAATATGCTGAATGGCCGGAACGAATTGTTGATCGGCAAGTGAAATAACTGAGAAACAAGTCCATCCTGATGATAAAAGTTGAATGGAAAGAACATTATGGGACGGATGCTACGTGGGAAAAAGAGGAGGAAATGCGACTACGCTATCCACATTTGTTCCCCGATGAAGGTAAATCAAGTTTGGAGGACCAAACTTCCTAAAGGGGGGAAGACCGTGATACCCCTGTTCCGTAATATACTTATTGGTCCTTAATTTAAATACGATTATGTGTTTGATATGATTTTGTGTACCAATTATGCAAATATATGTGATTTTGAATTTTTATCTGTTCACCGTAGGAATATCTGTTTGATTGTCTGCTTTGAAAATTAAATTAAAGGCCTTATTGGCCACAGAACTCGAAATTGACTACGCTGATGTGATTAGCGTAATCTTTGGAGCCTACGGTGAAATTTAATTGAAAAATTGATTCGGACCAGATTGAATTGATTTAATTAATGAATTGGTGCCCAATTAGTTATTATTATTATTATGGGACTTAGTGGGGCTTATTGTATAGGAGCATTACACCCCAATTCCTCTCTTTTATTGTATTTTGGCTGATCTTGGACTCAAATTGAGAGAGGGCCGATTATAGAGAGAGAGAGGGAGAAACTTGTGTAATTTTGGCCCAAGGCTTGGGAATTTGAAGCTCAAGAATTGGCTAGAACTTGGGTGTTTAAGGCTCCTAGGTGAGTAATCAACCCTTGAATCATGGGTTTTTGTTTGCAATTTGTAAATTCAGAGTTGGATGGTGAGAAAGGGGCATGTATTGAGTTAGTATTGCTGAAATTGAAGTCAAGAGATGCATGCATGTGTTCAATTGTCATGAATTTGTATAGTTATGTGTGAAAATATGATTCATGTAGAGTTTTGGTTGAAACTCATGTTTTGATCACCATTTGTGTTGTCTAAGTTGAGAATGTGGCTAATCCATCACATGCATGTACAATTTTTGAAGATATGAGCTTGAATGTATGGAATTGTTATGTTAGAGTTGAGTTTAGTGCCAATTTGGGACATGCATGTGGTTAATTCATGAAATTGAGCTCCATGATGATGTATTTTGGTATTTATATCATGTTAGTACAAATATAGGTGAAGTTAGAGCCATGTTATGCAAGAAATGTGGTTGGAATGTTTGAAGGGAGCTCAAGAACATAATCTGGAATTTCCAGAATTTTTATGTCCGCTCGAGCGTAAATTTCGTGCTCCCAGCACTTTTTGCAAACTTGGTGTCCGCTCAAGCGGGTAAGTTCACGCTCAAGCGGGGGAGCTTTGTAGACGGACCTTCCGCTCGAGCGCCCTATATCACGCTCGAGCGTATTTTTCATGCAACTAGTACTTTTGCAGGCCTTAAGGGTCCGCTCGAGCGGGGGAGTTCACGCTCGAGCAGGGACCCTGTTTTCTGAAATTTCGTATGTTTGTTCTGTGTTTCGTTTTCTGTTCTCTTTCACTTGTAAGCACTCGTAGGCATATGTTAAGCATTATAAGTGAGTTAAAGAGATAAGAGTAAAGCCTAAAGAGGAATATGTGAATTAAAGAACGGATTGAACTGTTAGTGACCCTTTTGTGTTCATGAAATGTGTAGGGTCAAGCTCCAGGGCAAATCCACAAGCCGATTACTGTGAGTAATATCGATATTTGAAAGCTTGTCAATGTCCAATTGTTTATTCCCTTATAAGCTTTATGAATTGCTAATTGGGATTGTAGACACAAGTCTGACATGATATAAATAAATGGACCGAAGGTCGTTTTGACACAAATAAACGGACCGAAGGTCGTTTTGACACAAATATATGGGCCGAAGGCCATTTTGACACGAATGTATGGGCCGAAGGCCGTTTTGCCATAAATGAGTGGGCCGAAGGCCGTTTTGACATAAATGAGTGGGCCGAAGGCCGTTTTGACATAAATGAACGGGCCGAAGGCCGTTTTGACATGAATGGAAACCTGAATGGGCCGAAGGCCGTTTTGACATGAATGGAAACCTGAATGGGCTGAAGGCCGTTTTGTCATTAATGGAAATCTGAACGGGCCAAAGGCCGTTTTGTCATGAATGGAAATCTGAACGGGCCAAAGGCCAGTACGTTTGGAACTACAGTCGCTTGATCAAAATTGTGTATAAGTGTATATATATTAAGTAGAAATATGAATTGGGCCCAAGGCTGTTTGGATCATGTTGTTCTATATATTGTTTATGCAACTTCTGTATTTGATATTGTTGACTGGGCTATCGCTCACGCTCATTCATATGTTTGTAGGTGAGCCAAGGGAGGTCCAAACTCAGCCCCAGTGAAGTCCGTCAGGAACAACAAAGGTTTTGGAGAGTCAGCCCTTGTGTCTCACGCATGAGACCCAACCTTGCCGTTTTGTTATGTATTGTATTTTGTCACGTTGGCAAGGGCTTTGTGTATATTTGTATATAGTCTGCTATGGGTTGACTTAGTTTGGATGATCCTGTCTGTAAAGGTTTTTATGGCACTGTACTTTTGATGTGGGTTATTAACGTATATGAGTATGGTTTGTTTTGATGTGCATATAAGCACGGCTCTATGGACAAAGTTTTAAATTTTGCTTCCGTTTGGCCCCTTTACTCTGATGAGTTATGTCTGTTTTGTTTTGAGGCCGTAGGTAATCTCAGGATTACTGACCGGTTATGCCCTTAACCCATAGGGGCGGGTTCGGGTCATGACAGCAAACACATTCCCAACCATCACAAAATACTATAATGCGTAATAACACAAGTGTAATACACACACAATATTATTCAACACAGCAATGCCATCCTCCACCGATGACCAAGGACAAAACCTCTAAGTAAATGTATTGCATACTTGTAAAACAACAATCCAATTCTCGTAGGACTTTCAGTCCAATAACAATGATATTATGCAAAGGTTCCAAAATCTGACCTCAAGTTCATTATCAATTTAAAAAGGATGATGATTTCATTTTCTTTCAAAAGACCACTTTTCTTTATTTTCCAATCCACAGAACTCCAACCATTTTCTAAGGAATTTATTCTCGTCATTTTACAAAACCAATTCCAATCCTTCAATCTTATTACAAAACCAATTCCAATTGTATCAAAAATCATAACTCAACTCAACTTCCCATGATTAATCTAAAACAATACCAACACCGTGGTTGCTTATCTTTTTATTTTCTTTTTATATAAACACAATTATACAACCCATATTAGTAAAATATAAAGATTATTCAACTTCTTCCCTTTTAGATCCATTATATCAATAATATTAAATTAGGGCTTTCCTCCATTTCTTCACAAACATAACAAATCATTTCCCAAATAACCCAACAACTAACAACTTAACAACTCTAATCACAAATTATCAAATCCTAGATCCCCTTTTTAACAATTAACAAATTATCAATTCGTTATGTTTAAATATAATCAACCCAACACAATTTAATGCTCAAATCATAAGACCCAATTTAATCTCAAATCAATTACCAAATCATTAATCAAATTTCTTAACTCATAACATGATTATTTCACAATTTCAACCCTCTTTATCCATTAACCATTATGTAAAAAGAAAATTTAGGACTTCATCTCTTTCTCAACATAAATACGTTAGCCACTCCCCAATTTAACCCAAACAACAATCAAGTTCACAAAATTTCAATCTCAACTACCAAATCTTAGATCCTCTATCATGATTTTCGGAAAATCCATAACAACATGGTTTTTATGCAATAAAAACTTACCACATGTCTATCTATAAGAGGGATATTGAAAAAGATCAAAGAAATCCCTACCTCTTGAAGCGAAGGGAAAACAACCCCAAAACCACCGGCGACGAAACCAGGAACTACTTGGATCAATACGAAGCTATTGACAAGCTCTACACTTAATGTCTAAGGAGCATGGGAAGGAGATGCTTCTGAGTGAGTAGATCTAAAGATCTTTGAGCAAAAAATGATTTTGGAGAGAGAGAGAGAGACTCACGGCTTGGAGAGGGAAAAAGAGAAGAAAAAGTAAAGAAAAGGTTAAGTGAGAGACATATTTATAGTGCTAGGTCAAAGTAAAATGAAGTCCCAAAGTCAACCCCAAAGATCAAGTCAAAATCTGCAAAAAGTAAGGCCAAAAACCAAACTGAAATATGGAAAAAGTCTGCAGGGGTCGACCCTTGCAACATAGGGGTCGACCCTATGAAGAAACTTATATTTGACTGAATGCAAGAGGGTTGACCCTTAGACAGGAGGGGGTCGACCCTATTTTCCAGCAACTAACACACAAACATAAGAGGGTTGACCCTCCCCAGACTGGTGTCTACCCTATTTTCCAGTAACACTTCCAGAAACTTTACCAACAGGTAAGGGTCGACCCTTATGAAGGCTGGTGTCAACCCTAGAATAGAATTTCTAAGTTCTCAAACAACTTTTCAACGTAAACAAGCGTGAACGAACAATCCCAACAAGCTTAAATTAATTTGTACTCCTCCAAAACTAAGATACAACAACACCAAAGATTTCCAAAACAAAATAAAATATTCAAATACACTTCCCAAAAGTTTTAAAAGGGTACAAGTGCTACACAATTTCAGTTGTATTATAATTTTGTCATTATTAACTTTTTTTTTTTTGGTTGTATTACATATAGATCTACAAGTCCAAAAGTTAATCATTCTATATTTGGTTTTGAATTTTCAAAAATAATTTTTGAGTTTTTGGTCTGTGTTGTTTTTTGTTTTGTGATTTTTTTTTAATATTTTAGTTATTTTTTAAAAAAATTTGGATCCAATTAATCTAGATATACTTAAAAACTATAAAATTTATGAAAAATCTATAAAAATCTTACTAAGTATTAAAAAATACAAAAATTTAATACATTTTTGTATATTTTTGTATTTACTAATTTTCTTCAATTTTTTTTTAAAGTATTTTACTTTTTGAATATCTAAATTAGGTGCATCCAAAAAAAATTGACTAAAATATTGAAAATGTTCAGCCAAAAAAATATTTACAAATTGAAAATTTAGAAAACTATTTTTGAAAATTTAAAACTAAACAGAGTGAATGATCTTGTTTAAAATTTTTGAGATCCTATTTATGATTTTGTACTAAAGTTGATTATTAAATTGTGAATAGAAGTGTAATTAATATCCATGGGAAAGGATAAAAGTGAAAGAAATTATAATATTAATGTAGTTTTGAATTAATTAGTAACAGTTCATTTAACATACGATTCAATTGTCCTAATAAAAAATGAAAAACACTTAATGATTTTTCTTTAAAAAAGTAGGATTTATTAGTTATTTTCCCTTATTATATTGGAGATTAAAATACGATATGTTATTCCTTAAAGATTTTTTTTGGAAGAATTATAATAGAAATAAAAATAAATTACATTAACCTTCCCTAAGATTTTAAAAAACTAGAGCAAGTCTCATAATTTTAGTATAATTATATTGACTGCTTTTAGTAAGGTTAAAAGGACAAAAAGAAACCCAATGTGATGACACAAAGATTTTAGTATACAATAGATGATAATATTAATTTTTTCACTCATATATGACAAATGAATTTATAATGAGTAAGGAGTTTGGTGTTGTGTTTTTAAATTCAGAGGCATATGTAGGGTTATAAATGAACAAAATTGTTCGTGAACAGTTTCGACATTGGCTCGATAAAGGCTCATTCAAACTCGGTTCATTATTTTTATTTATTTATTTATTTTGATTTTTGCGTTTGAGCTCGAGCTTATTCAAATTTTAATAATTAAGTTCAAACATAATAAAACTCGCCTCATTAGCTCGGCTTGTTTAACATTTATTATTTATCTATTAAATAACATAAAAGTATGTATAAAAATTTTAAAAATAGCATAAATATGTTATCCATATATTTAAAAAATATAAATAGAAATAATAGCTAACTATAGATAATACATTTATATAATAGTAGTGGTAGATTTTATTATTTTTGTAAAATATTGACTTTTCTTTTAGTATCCTTATATATATTATATATAATTGTATAATCAAAGTTTCAATTGTAACTTTAGTTTCATACGCAAGTATGAATTTATAATTTTTTTGACTCGTTAAGCCTCGTGAATAGACTCGAACTCGAGTCAAACCTAAACCAATTTCGCTCAAGCTTGGTTCATTAAATTTTTATTGAACTCAAGCTCGAACTCGTGAAAATCTTAATAAAAAAGCCCAAACATACTAAAGCTCGGTTCGTCTCGTCTCGACTTAACTCGGCTCGTTTGCAACCCTAGGCATATTACATGTTTTATAAATTCATTTAGTTATGCTTCCTTCCTTTAGCCTAGTGGTTGTGAAGTATTATTTTATGGTGTTAGATTTTGAGTTCAAATCCTATGGATAGGAGATTGATATCATAATTAAGTTATAACTAATACCACAATAGATCATAATTAACTTATAACTAATACCACAATAAATCATAATTAAAGACCACAAAAGTTATAGCTTGGCATATAGTACACATCTCCCAAAAAAAAGTGTGTTATAAAATTTAGGAATTGTTACAATTTCAATCCCTAAATTATCACCAAATTGTTTACCTCTGGACTATTGATTGAGTCTATTAAGTCCTTAAAGTACATAAATCAAGAACTATTTAGACCCTAAACTATCAATTGAATCTAATAATCTCTAAAATATTTAATTCAAACATATTTAGTACTAAAAGGATGATAAAAATAAAATATAAGCCCATAAATATCAAGTTAAAATTTTATTTTAAAAAGATCTTAAATTTTTATTTTGTCTTTGAAAAGTGGGCATCAGTTTTTCTGATGAATTTTCCTTATAAGGGTGAGGGTAATTGTCTATAATATTTTCTTACTTATCTTATATAATGGCTACATACTTGCTTTTATTTAATATTATATGTCGGATTTCTTTTTTAATTTCTAATTGATTGCATAGGTTTTTCGCTAATTAATTTCTTTTTATAATTTAATTAATGTATTTTTTCTATTATTATTTGTAGCGAAGTGTTATTATTTAAATGATCCTATTGTTTTTCTTCAGTATATGTGTAATGCTTGTATAATTTTATTGGCAATACTTAAAAATCAAACTGATACTAATTTTAAACACACATCAAAATGAAATACTTTTAAAATACAAAATAAAAATTTAAGATTTTTCTAGAATAAAATCCTAGCTAGGTAGGGTCTTTACTAATTTATGGTATTTATTGGTATATATTTTATTTTTGTAATCATTTCAAGGACTAAATAGGTTTGAATTAAATATTTTAGAAACTTAATAAGTTCAATTGATAGTTTGGGGACTAAATAGTCTTTGATTTATTTATAGTTTAGAGATTTATTAGATTCAATCGATAGTTTAAAGACTAATAATTTGGTGATAATTTAGGGATAGAAATTGTAATAAATCTTAAAATTTATCATATATCTTTGGTGGTTCTAAATGCACCCAAAAATTAGGTTGGGCACCTCATTATTTTCAACATCCCAACCCTAATTTTGAATTTTAATTTTATTATTATTATTATTTGGGTGAACATCACAAAACACTCAATTAATCACATTGTTACACTTTTCACTCACCTGTGTAAGAATCACCACCACCGAGCCTCCTCTGCCGTTGCCTTTCGATACTCACCTCCTCCTCTTTGTCATTCACCTCCCCCACATCTTCTCTTCTCCTTCTTTTTCTCCTCCTCCTCATTCTTCTTCATCGAAACCCTAGATTTGAAATATAGGGTTTCGTGAGTTACAGAGGTAGGGCTAGGTTAGGCGAGCAGAGGAAGGTGAGGGTGGAGCGGATTTGTGCAACCAAGGGTGGTAAGAG
Organism: Camellia japonica; assembly: GCA_030407325.1. Lineage (NCBI taxonomy): Eukaryota > Viridiplantae > Streptophyta > Magnoliopsida > Ericales > Theaceae > Camellia > Camellia japonica. The sequence goes on along the minus strand of JAPPVO010000059.1, from coordinate 166,012,193 downwards.
GTGGGTATTTTGTGAGTTGCAGAGGCAAGAGGGTTGTCGGTGATACAACTACAATGGCAAACACTGGGGGAGGACTAGTGGGTGATGTCGGAGAGTAGAAAAAGACTGGGGAATTGCGTCGGAGGGCGAACAAGGGCTAAGGCCTAGTGAGAGAGGTTGTGAAGCAGTGATCGAAGATAAGAGGAGGTCGTCGAAGTTGAGGGTTTGATCGGAGCTAGGTGGTTGGACGGTAATAAGGAAGGGGTTCTGCGAACCAATGGCCAGAGTTGAAAAGTGATGGTCGAAAGGCTATCGGAGATAGAAGGGGCGCTTGGAGTTAGGGTTAGAATTTGGTTATTTTGGTAATTTGATTAATGGGTAAAATGATATTAAAAAAAAAAGAAGGCAAAATCTGCTTTACCCCTTGTGATTTAGGCTATTTGCACTTTACTCCTCTATTATTTGCAAATAGCCATTTATATCCCTTGTGGTTTTAGTTCTTTATATTTATTCCATCTAAATTGATAAAATTTGTCATACATGTGCGCAAAGATAAAGTATGCATTGAAAAATAATAATGTAGAAGTTTAAATATGATGTAAAAGACCCATTTTTCCAAAACTTTATCTTCTCCACTATCATCTTCTTCCTTAAAATCTAACCCTAACTCTGAAAACCCTAATTGTACATGATCTATTGTTGGACCCCTGCTCCTCTCGTAACATTGACATTTCTGCAGATTAGCGATGACGAAGAAAAGTAATGAAGGAAGTGACGATGGATGGTGTATCTAAGGGGGAGACGTGGCCGTAGATGGTCGATCTGGAGGTGAGAGGTGGCGACGAAGGGCGGCGCTGATGATGGGAAGCAACGGCGAGGTATGACTTCAGATTGTGTGGCATTTCGGTTTGAAATTGGTTTTCTTTGAAATTGAAATCAGGTTAACGGAGGATGTATGAATTGGCCTGGAATTAATGGAGGACGCTCTGTGTGGCCTTGTGTATATGTACTATATATATATACTAGCAGTTGACACACATAATACGTATACAAGTTAAATAAATAAAAATAAAATAAAATATTTAATATATATTCGTTGTAACCTCACTTGATAAGAGTCTTCATTGTTTTTTCTTTTTATAGATAACTGGATACTTGGCATAAAAAGAGATAAAGTTTCAAAATACAAATTTAGGTGCTTACATATATAATAGTGTAAATAAATATATTATATTATATGTATAATATAATATAAGATTAAATTAGAAATAGAGTTCAGAAGTTAGAAAAATTATGTGATTAAATTAAATTAATTGTTTAATAGAAGAAAGGATGAGAAAATAAAAAGGAAAAGGAAAAAATAGAAGGGTATTAAGGTCATTTTATAGTTTTCATTAATAGTGTTAGTATTGCACTTTAGTCCAAAATCATAAGAGAGTAAGTGATTATTTTTAAATGATAGGAGTAAAGTGTAAATGGCCTAAACTGAAGGGATAAAAAAAAAAAAATTTTATTAAAATGTCTAACCTAACTTTTGGGTGTTGTGAGGGGAGTTTGCACCGAACAAGCGGGCCAAGCTTGTCACGACTCGACACGTCTTTGGGTCACGCGACCAAGCTGTCTTGGTTGAGTATGGATTGGGCCGAGGTTCTGGATCGGTTCAATTGGGCTAGCCCAAGGTCTGGGGTTTGGACTGAGCTAATTATTGAGCCCAGATATTGAACCAAGGTATCTTTGATAATGCCCTAAACCAGGCTAGGCCATTCTGCCGTGCACTGAGATCAAGTGGCGAGCACCTCGACAGATGAAGATGAAATTAGTGCGGAAGACTGAGTTGGTTGATTAGCTTGCCCATCGAAGATAATCCAGATTGAGGCCCTAATCCGGTCGACTAGGTTGGTGTTTGTTTTGAGGGATTGAGGGGTGGGATTGGACTATTAGTCTATCCAAACTAATAGTTTGTTGTTTGGTTCAAAATTTTTACACCGGATTATGAGTCTCTGCAGACTATTAGTCCCAAATCTATTGGACTATTGTGTCCTATAGGGGAAGAGTGAGACACAAATAGAGGGATAAGGAGGGATATGGGATTAGGTGGTGAAATGACCATTTTGACCCTCTACTATATAATTATGTATTATATTTAGTAAAATTCAATAAAATTTAAATGTCTCGATTTAAAAATAAAATTATTTTATTTAATTTTTATTGATGTTTAATTTATTTAATTTTTTAAAATAATTTTTTATAGATATTTTATTAATGTTTTATTTTAAAATTTTGTTCATATTTTATTTAATTTAATTATTTAAATTTTAATAGATGTTTTATTTAATTTCATTATTTAATTATTATTATTTTTTAAAATAAATTTATTTAAATTTTAATCAAAAAAATAACATATATTTTATTGATATTTAATTTATTTAATTTTTAAAAAATAAATTCATTTAATTTTGTAAAAAATAAATTAAATTAAAATTTTATTTAATCTAGTTAAAAATGATTAAACTATTGAAGATATGTTTAATAATGCTATTACTTAGTAAATAATTGAAAATGGTAAAATAGTCATTTAAACATTTATCATTCTCCATAATATCTCAAACAAACATAAGATTCATATCATATCCAACCAAATAGTCATTTCTTGACATCTAATCCCATGACTAAATAAACATGGAATACAAATTCAGTCCAACCCAATAGTCTGGGGATAATGTATCCTAAGACTAACAGTCTGGTAGATTCCAATCCCCCCTTATCCAGTCCATCTAAACAAACACACCCAAGGGAATTATTTGATCAAGTGTTGGGCGGAAGTTGTCCTTGATAGACCAGGTTCAGCCGAGCATGAGTTCGTTGTGAACTGGTGAGCTCGGTCGAGCCATTATTCAGAGTTCTATTAGGACCGGGCAGGTACACTACAAGAATTTTCACATTTTGCGACCACTTTTGCTGACCAAAAAAATTTTGGTTGCAAAAAAATTACATTTGGCGACCAAATATTAATTAGTCGCGAATGATCATTATTTTTGGCGACCAAATATTATTGGTCGCAGAAGGTTATATTTTGGCGACCAAAAAATGAGTTGGTCGCAGAAAGTGGTATACTTTTGCCGACCAACTACAAATTTGGTCGCGGAAGGTCACATATTTTTTGGTGACCAAAAATTTGGTCGCGAAAAACTTATTTTCAGCAACCAAAAAACAATTAGTCGCCAAATTAGTACTTTTAGCGACTAATATTTTAGTCGTCGTTGATTGAGATTTGGCGACTAAAAATTTTTGTCGGCGAAATAACCTGTTTTTGCGACTAATTTGATCTTTTGGTTGCCAAAAGTTTGGGGGGAAATTTGAAACGTGGGGCGGGAATTGAATTTCAGAAAAAAAAAATTAAAGCCTGATCTCCCTTGTCTCTATCTAAAAAAAGCCCTAATCTGTGTCTCTCTTTGTTGGCCCGCTCCTCCCTCTTTCTGTGTTCTCTCTCTCAATCGGTGCCCACTCTCTCTAGCTCACCGAAGTCCCTTACCACCATTGCTCACGTCCGTCGCACATCGCCATCGACATCGCCCTCTGTCTAATGGACTCCTCATTTCTAGGCCGTGGAAGCAGGGTTGGAGGGTGAGATACGAAGGGAACGAGTGGGATTCGGAGACCTTGAAGGTTTTTGTGGTCCCTCATTCGCATAATGACCCGGGTTGGAAGCTCACTGTTGAGGAGTATTATGATCGACAGTCGAGGCATATTCTTGATACCATCTTCAAGGCTCTTTCGAAGCTGATCTGGGTTTAATTTTGGGGTTTGAAATGTTGTTCCTTGATCTGAATTCAGTTGGGTTCTGTTTGTAAACTGAGTTTAATTAGTTAGTACTAGTTGCTTGATCTTAATTTTGTTGGGTTTTACTGATTTCAAAGGTGATCTGGGTTTAATTTTGGGTTTGAAATGTTCTTTATTGATCTGAATTCAGTTGGGTTCTGTTTGTGAACTGAGAGTTTAATTAGTTAGCAGTAGTTGCTTGATCTTAATTTTGTTGGGTTTTACTGATCTTGATTATTGATGAACAATGATTCTGCTTTCGATCTAGGTAAACTTACTGAGAAAAAAATTATACTTCATGCAAAAGAATCTAATGGTCTTCATTACGGAATAAGATACTTCCACACAAATTCACATTTTTGGTTGAATTTTGACAAATTATATATTTCATCAATTATTGGACCAAGTGAATTGGATGTAAGTGATGAAAAAAAAGTCTGTAATATATAGTAGAGTAATTTCACAAATGATTTTTCAGATACTCAGGCATTTAGTTTATTGGATGAGAAAATATATGCAAACTTGTTGGCTTTGAAAACTACTAATGGAACTAAAAAGTGAGAGGTTCACTAGCAGGTTTCCGTTACCAAATGCTCTCTCTCTCAAGAATGTTCAATCTAGTAGTTTAACAAATGATTTTTTGGGGACTCAAGCATTTAGTTTATTGGATGAGAAAATATGCATACTTGTTGGCTTTGAAAACTACTAATGAACCTAAGAAGTGAAACGCTCACTAACAGGTTTTCTCTCTCTCTCTCTCTCTCTCTCTCTCTCAATTATGGTGTGTGTCAATTGCCTTGAACTTAATTGGGGTTGGATTGCTAGTTTATTGATATTATCTTTGCCTAGTCTATGGCAAAAAGTTATTAATGTTGAATGCTATACTAATTAACATTCATTGAACTTGGATTTGTAGGATCCTCGCCACAAATTTATATGGGAGGAGATGTCTTATTTGGAGAGATGGTGGAAGGATGCCTCAGAAACTAAAAAAGAATCTTTCATCAATCTAGTGAAGAATGCACAGTTACAAATTGTTGGAGGTGGGTGGGTGATGAATGATGAGGTAAAATCCGCAAACATGTGGATAGTTTGAACTTGCGTGTTTCACCTCTGGGCTTCCTTAAAAATTATTTAGGGTGTGGGTTTGAATGCAATTTCATGAAATGCAGTTCTATTGGCTATTGTTTTGTGCAAGCTAATTCATCACCATCTTCAAATCAATCAGAGAATGTGCATTGCCATGCTTGTGGGGCACTAAAAAATTGCCACTATTGTGCTATATTCTTTCTCTGATGTACTAACTCCTAGTGCTCTGACTGCAATTTATGAAAACTTTATTCAATGTCTTTGTCTCTGACTGGAATTATACATCTGAAAATCATAATACTAAGATTGAATGAAGTTATTTACATAATCTTAGACTTATGCCAAGGGCTAAAGGAACTGATCTTTCATTTGTTCTCTCAGGATTGTTGGGCAATTGTATATTGAACAAGCTTGACTTACTAAATTTGAGACAACTTTTTGCAGGCTAATTCACATTATTTTGCTATCATTGAACAGGTATTGAACTCCCTCTTCATAGGTTTTGTATAGGCATAAAATTTTTGGTATCTAAATTGAGTAGTTAATGCATTGAACAATCTACATATAGTTTTTTGATCTAAGGCCTTATGGTGCTTTTAACTGAAGTAGGCTATGTAGATTGCTTTGCATGAGGAGATTATTAATAGAAATGATTATGTTGGTCTGATTGTCCCCTATACGAGTATATGACGAGTATATGAATTGTAGATTGCTTTACATACCAAACACAAGCTTTTAAGTGGTATACGAGTATATGACGTTGAGATATATTTTTTTTATTTTTTTTTTAAACTTGTGTTTGGTATGTAGTCTCACCAAAGGTTTTTAATCCTTGTTACTAAGTACATCATCTTTCCTAACATTTTTGGGCACCCTCATGCTTCTACCCTTCTGATGGAAAATTGAGCCTTCCATGGAAATTTGATAACCCATGTCAAAATGTGAAATCAGATGATGTTTCCTATTTGTCATGTGCATAGAATCTTAATTTTCCGTTTGGTTATTCATCTACCATGGCATATCTTCTCCGTCGCATGGGCTTTGAGAACATGCTTATACAGAGGACCCATTATGAGTTGAAAAAGGAACTGGCTTTCTCTAAGAATTTGGAATACATATGGCGCCAAAGCTGGGATTCTGAGGAGGCTCTTCAAGTGTATGACATAAACGGACTACCAATAATGAAGGAGTAAGTCATATTATGTATAAAAGGCTATCATGTAGGACTTTGTGAAGTAAATGACAACGAAATGCAATTTAGCAGTTTGCATATTTGCAGTTTACAAACTGCTTCACTAAGGAACAGGGACGTGTATGGGTCGGTTTGGTTTGGGTGGGCAACTAGCAGAATCAAACCAAGAAACCTTGGCTTGGTTAGGGCTACTTAATATTGAACTATCTATACGTTAATAAATTGAACATATTAAAGGATGGTATTGGATTCATTAGCCAGTCTTGACTTTCAGTAGTTATGAGTATTTTGTTTAGAAGTTCATTGATCTGCACGTATTGGACAGGTCTCAATACCAAGCCAACGCGTTATGTAGTACTGGAATACACTTTCTATTCCTAGGGGAGTTGATCATGGCCCTCCATCTATGAACTCGCCTGAACCATGTAGCAGAGAATTGTTCGAATTCGACTTTATGACACGGTTAACACTGGCTCTGTCTTCTTTGTGGTCTCAGAGTTACAAGAGGTAAGTGCATTCCACACTTTTGAGAAAGCAAATGATATACTAAATTAGAAGTGCATCTAGCTAGACATCCCAAAATATAGGATGCTGGAAATCCCAAAAATAACTCAATGAAGATGGTCAACATAAAGACTTCACCATGCTCCTTGGGTTTGTTGTTTATATATGTATGTATATATGTTAAAATGCTACTGGTAATGCTTATAAAAAAAAATCTTGATTCTCTAGATTTTCTAATTTTTTATTGAGAGTTAACCATGGCTTGGGTTTTCAGCTCTTTATTGATGGTTTTCTATATTGTAAAAATTGACTTGGAGAATGCATTATACTGAAAGTGGCACAACTTTTGTGCTCTTGCCATTTTCTTATTAATTTCAAGTGGGATAGCTTTAATTGTTATGTGATACTTGAGATCATTTAATAGTGTTCATGAGTCAATCATAATATTTTTGAATTTAAGCTTGGTTATCTGCTTCGGTTTATGTAATTTGATTGGAGTTTCCTCACATTCATTTTAAACAGGTTCTTGGTCAGCGGTATTGTCCACCCGTGGAAGTCTTTAAGAGTTGTTGCAGAGAAGTTAAAAAAGGTTGTGTGAGACCAAATAGCTCCCGGTATTATCTCTCTTTTGTTGATCAATGTGGAGAGGGGATCGATCAGAACCAGTAGAACCTCATCTGGTAGTCCAAATGGACACAGAGAGTTCTGTACTGTACCAGAAAACCTGCCTCGACTATTGTTTTGAAAAACCAATAAAGGTGAGAAATTTATAATACATTCACATACATAAAGAGCATTGTACACCGACTATTGTTGTTGCAGCCATTGTCTCACTTAAAGAGCAGGTGGAGGGGATACAGGACATCAACCTGTCAGGTGGAGGGGATACAGGGAAAACCAATAAGTGTATACTGTCAGATGTTTTGAAATGCCTTGGTGACAATAAAAAACATATGAGAGAAAGCACTCTGACTACCTTAGATGCTTGGCTTGCTGCTATTCATCTCGACAAAATGGTTGGGTTCCAATTTCTCTATTTCGTTTATGCATTAATTAATTTTATATATTTATCATGCTTCTCTGATAAATTTTCCAATTCTATTTCTTTATTAGGTGCCTTACATCACTACTGCTTTGATGGATGCGAAGCTTGGCACGGAAGGGCGCAAGGATCTTTTTGATTGGCTATCAAGGCAACTTAGTGGATTAAGAAATTTTCCTGATGCTGTAAATCTGAATTATGTATTGTTTCAAATTGTTATGCTAGATGGATGTGATTTGTGAATGAAAACTTAGAATAGTTGTATTGTGTCGATTGTTAATGAATTATGTATTGTGTCGAATGTTAATGATTCAGTTAATTTGAATGATACTTTAAAATTATAGGTTTGTTATGGATTGAATGAATTATTCGGAATTACAGGTGTATTGTTTTCCTGCTTTGGCGACCAATTTATTAGTCGCGACAAATAAATAATTTTTTTTCGCAAAAAATGACAATTGCCGACTAAGAGTTTTGGTCGCAAAAAATACATCTATTGCCGACCAAAACAGCTCTTGGTCGTGGAAACTCACTTTTGCCGACCAAAAGTTTTGGTCGCGAAAAGTAACAAATGGCGACCAAATTTTTTGGTCGCGAAATGTGATAATTGGCAACCAAAAAATTTGGTCGCGAAATGTGATAATTGGCAACCAAACTTTTTGGTCGCGAAATGTGACAATTGGCGACTAAGAAATTTGGTCGGGAAAATATCACTTTTCGCGACCAAAGTGTTTTAGCGACAAAATGAATTAGTCGCGGTAATTAAATATTTAGCGACCAAAAATTTAGTCGGCAAATCCAACTTTTGCCGACCAACCAAAATTTTGGTCACGAATTACTTTTGCCGACCCTCAATTGGCGACCAAAGTAGAGACCAAAAAAATTGGTCGTGGATAACTTTTGCCGACCAAAAATTGACTTTTAGCAACCAATTTTTTTGTTGCCAAAAGTGTTAATTCTTGTAGTGGTAGCACGGTCTTAAGGGCAGATTGTAGCGCCGTGCCAAATATAGCACGATAGGAATTGCTACGTGGCATGATTGGATTGTAGGAAAGAGATTTTGTCATCCATATGTGTCAATACCGTTAGGTAGTTTCGCCATTTAGTGTTTGGCAGTATTTATACTTACACGTGGAAAAAGACAAAAGGGGAGCATATCCATACATCCAAGGAAGGACGAATAGAGAGGTGCACGCAGAAACTATATAAATGGCGTGACGCCTCCATACACAGGTCTGGAACCCTTACACACTGAGAGTTCTAGTTATCAGAGCGTTCTCTCTCTCTCTCTCTCGCTTTTGTCTTCTCTCTCTCTAAAACTGTGCTAACTTGACCGTCGGAGGGTTATTCCGACCACCACCCGCCGGGTAGCTCATCGTCATTGTGTTCTCAGGTTATTCGAAATGAAACGAAGCTTGGACTCGAGGAAATATGGAGAGATAAGAATATTTACTCCCCGTACAGGTGCATTTAGAGCCATCCTGTATCTTTTATCAATTGACAATGAAGATGTTATACATGATTATTTAGATGGAGCAACTATACGTACTGCTGCCATATTGACTTTAATATTGATTATATGTTATCGTGATATTATCAATGTTTATACTGTACTATTATATTAACTGAAGTGTGAATTTGGTGTCTAAGTCTTTACTTGATTTTTCTTACGTCGCGTGTCTTTCATTTTTTATTTAAAACAAAAAATTAGATAGATGAAAATAGTAGAACTCCAACCAACAAAAAAAAATTAAATAAATAAGAGGAGTGAGATGCAAACCTTAGATCTTAGACGCACTAATGAAGATTCTTACCACTTAAATTACACACAATATATAATAACTATTTTCTTTCATTTTTATTTATTTGAATTGCTCATCAATCACGTATGCCAACCGTTAGTATAAATTATGTTTAATGTTTGGGAGTTCACTGTACGTTGTTTTGGTCAATTCTTGAAAATTTAGCCTCTTGAAATAGGGAGGAAAAAAATTAAAAAAACATCAGAAATTGGTTTGATCCAGATCAACTCACAATTTGGTTTAGTTTTCTTAATACATGGTTCAGTTTTGGTTCTTAATGTATGTGAACTGTACTTTGCGGTTCAGCCGGTTGTTTTATAGTTATGATTATGCATTGAAATAGAACCAGACTGGACCATTTAGGTGTTTATTATTTATGGTAGACATTATATATATTCATAAATGGCTAACTCTTTACTTACAAGCGTGCTGTTGTATTATAGTAAAACTAGTTCTCAACAATTTTTGTTTGTAAAATAATGACATGTTACTTATTTTTGAGTAAGTTTTGATTATGTTCTGAATGATGATAAAGTTTATGAAAATTGTGGTACCAAACTAAACCGAACCATATTTTTATGGTTTGGTTTAGTTCCAAATTTTTTTAAAACTGTAAATAGTGATTTGATCTTGATTATTTCAAAATTGAACCAAATCAAACCATGCTCACCCCTATTATAAACAACTAATTGTCCAATTACACAATAATTTGTATTATGCTTTGTATTTTTCTTTCCATAAATTTTTTTGAAAAAATTATGACCTGTCTCTATATGTTGATAAAGAAAAGAAGGGCGTGATGGATCCAATTCCAGAATGGTTGACAAGGCTATGGCAAGTGTGGGATGTTCAAGGGTTGGTTCTACGTAGTCTCACATTACAAATTATTCTTTTCATGGGTGGCAAACGGAGAAAGTACACAATCTCAGTGTGGACCGGTGTCATTGTTTGGTTGGCCTACTTGATGGCCGATTTTGTGGCAACTCTAGCCCTTAGCAAGCTCTCTGACCAGGACAATACTAAGCCTAACAGCAAATTGGGGGCGATATGGGCACCCTTGCTTTTGCTGTACCTCGGTGGCCCAGATACGATAACTGCCTTTTCAGTGGAGGATAATCATTTGTGGATGAGGCACTTCATAGGATTAGGTATTCAAGCGATTATGGCAGTTTATGTCATTCTTTTGTCTTGGAGAAATTCCTTGTTTTCTTTTCTTTCAATTCCAACATTCGTGGCTGGAATTATTAAGTATGGAGAGAGAACATGGGTTCTCATGTCAGTAAGTAATGATGATTTGGGATCCATTATAATGATTTATGAAGGTAGATTTTTAGGAGAGGATGATGACCCTACCTCAAGTCGATCAATTTTTGATCCACATTTAGATAATTATGACGCGAGAGGAACAATATGTAAGTGCTTTACTGCTAGGCCTAAAATCAATTATTCGGTTTAAGGGATATATGGAGCAATATGAACCTGATCAGATGACTTTTAAGATACGGCATTATCATTTGGGTGATGATACATTATGGAAAGCATTGGAGGCTGAAATAGGGTTGATGTACGATTTATTGTACACAAAGGCAGTCGTAACTTATACCAAGGTAGGGTGCATTTTCCGTTCGATTAGCTTCGCTTGTACAGTGTGTGTTTTGGTAGGATACTTTTGGCTCACTTTTAGGAATCAACAACACTATTACTCCACGGTTGAAATTGCCATCACGGGCGTGCTAGTGGTAGGAGCTCCAATTTTGGAGATTTATGCATTTGCACTATTATTCTTCTTTAAATGGACAATTCTTGGCTAATTAAAAACAAACATCTCCAACTGGTGATCCGATTGGGAAAAACGTTTCCTCGGTTATTCTGAATGCTTGAAAAGAAAAGCTGGTCTAAAACGATGGGGCAATTTGATCTACTTGGTTTTTGCCTAGAAGAACAGTTCAAGCTTTTAATGACATTGCCGACTTGGATTAGGAGGAGACTGTGAGAATATATTCGTATACGAAAAATCTAGAAATCCCCTAGATGTTGATTTGTGATTATGTACAAATTTTAAGCAGTATATAACAATCCCAATCAAACAATCAAGACAAATCGACACAATGATTTTATGTGGAAAAACCACAATTGGACACCTCCAATTGTGATAAAAAAAACCACGGGCAAAAGCCACAAAACAATCCACTAAAAAGACATAAAGGAATTACACAGGTATACTCTCAATTACCTAGCGAATCCACACCCGAATTGAACCAACCTCTATGTGACTCTTCCAACCCCGTCTTCACCTCGGAATTGTCTTGACGATGAGCCACTCCAGAATCCACCAAAGCTTCAGGCTCGAATTCTTCAGAATCCACCAAAGAACAACTCTCTCTTTTGTGTAAAATAAACAAACAATCTTTTGATGTATACTCTTTAAACCATGAGTTGAATACTCAATTAAACATCAAAGAAAACTAGCAAAATAGCCCCAGATATAAACCCTAGAATCCAAAAAGAAGATCTGGAAGCGTAATGCTAAAATCTGACTGAATCGCATATTTATAGAAATTAGAATCGCGATGCTCGCTCGAGTGAAGACTCTCTCGCTTGAGAGAGGAACCAAAAATGCGTGTTTTCCTCAAGTGTCGTCGCTCGAGCCAAGCTTCCTTCGCTCGAGCCAGAACTCCTTTGCTCGAGCAAGCAAGAGCGGACAAGTAACTTCGAATGCAAATTTGCATTTTGCTTCGGGGGCGCTGCCCTCGACCCCGCCTGGGCGCTGCCCTCGACCCCGCCTGGGCGCTGCCCCGGACCCGCCAAGGGGCGCTGCCCCCTGCACCCCCGCGAGCTGACCGGGCAGCTCAATCCCCGTCCTAGTCAGCGAAGTGGCAATTTTGAAAGAATTAACAACACAAACTTCTCTGCAAGGCACAATTTGGGTTGAATTCGCATCTAAAAACTCATAGCCTCACTGAAATAAAAAGTACGAAAACAAGTACAATTGAAAAGGAGTTTTGTCAAACGAGATTGCCAAGAATAAAACCTAACAGTATATATTAGGCATGATTGTGATTCTTGTATTTCCTTTTTTGGTCCCATTCTTGTATTTCCTTTTTGGTTAGTCGTTAGCATTATATAAACTAGTCTTGATGTAATTGATACACAAGTTCAATATACAGGAAAACATTCAGAATTCTTACATGGTATCAAAGCTAGGGTTTCATTCGAACTCATTGGTCAAAGCCTTCCTTGTGTCGTGAAGGTTTTCTCTGTGGTTCTTCGAAGCCACGATAGACTTTTGATCAATGGTCTAAAGTCACGACATCTCTGGTCAAGTCGCGACCTTCTAATTCTACCTTGCGCAAGCCTATTCACTCCTTTGTTGTCGGCTTCACGAGTTCCTCTGGTTCGCCCCTAGTTCGCGATCTCTCTCTCCTCTCTCTCTCTCTCTCTCTCATCTTGGTTTCAGGTTCTCTCCGTCATCTCTCTGTTTGATGTTTGTTTTCTGGGTTAGTGTAACCTAATTGGTTTTATTATATTTCATTAAGGTCCTTTATAATTTTTCATAATATTATCACCATGTCAGACAACAAAAGTCAATCTATAAATTCCAAAATTATTGGAGCAAATTATGTTTATTGGTCCACTATTGTGAAAAATTTCTTACTTGGTCGAAAAAAATAGGGATATGTTTTTGGTTCTGTATCTCGTCTATCAGATCCCAAAACGGATGGATATTAGGTTGCCTGTGACACTTGGGATTGTGATAATGCCCAAGTTTTGACTTGGTTTCATAATGCTGTGGATGATCGAATTGGGATGATATTCTCCAAATTTACTACTGTCGAAGAGGTTTGGGACTATTTACAAGGGGTTTATCAGCAGTCCAACTTTGCCAAACGGTATGAGTTCGAAACCGTTATTCAGAATGCTCGCCAGCAAGATCAGTCTATTCAGGATTTCTACATTGAGATAACAGGACTCTGGGATCAGCTTGCTTTCGTGGAACTGTCTAGTCTTAATGTACTAGATATCTATCTACAGTTTCGGGAAGAGGGTCGTTTGGTGCAATTTTTAACGGCTCTCTCCCCTCAATATGAGGCTATCGATGGTGGCATCCTTTACTAGTCGCCTCTTCCATTTGTGGATACTATTGTTCACGAGCTCCTCTCCAAGGAAACCCGTCTTAAGACGGCCAATCAACCTCTGTCTCCATCTGTCTTCTTGGCTCCTACTCAGCCTCCTCTGTTGTTGGCCCCACCACCTCATTGGTTTCAGGGCCATGCGAAACCTAAGAAGGGGCCACTAGCTTCTGATGAGTGTGCTTGTAACATGCCCGCGAGGGGACCTCAACGGGGTTACAGTTCAGACTCGATTTGTGTCGGTTCGTAATCTGAACCAAAGAGTCCAACTCTGGCAAATCATTTTGAGAAAACAGATTTTTGAGAAAGAAGTGCCAAACATGGACTGCTTTGCCAGATACAGAGTCGCCACCTAAATATTTTAAAATGGGAAATTTAGGAAACCCTGACTCGGTGCCGAAGGCCACGTGTCCGTCATCACCAAAGTGGTCTTGGCTCGGGAGCTTGGGTACGATCGGGGAAGGTCAGCTATGAGCGCCCCCTTTCGCCCGGTCCGAAGACCGGCCTCTACTAACCGTGATATCTAATTTTGAAAACGTTATGTGTTCTTATACCAATTATTAGCCTAGAATTACTATGTTATGCGCACAGCAAACAAGTATAGACTAGATCGCCTAATTTGGAAATGAACATTGCATATCCGTTTGTTTTGAAAGCATTTCGGAATTTGCTACTCGCAAGTAGGCTAAAACACGGATTTCAACGAGTTTTTCCAACTCAAGCAATCCAACCTCCACCCACAGGCATTCAAACAGTTTATTTCATATAAGCATTTAGCCACATGGTAATCATGCTGTCATGTTAACATTCACACGCATGCGACATGCTAAAGCATAAATACTTACATCGTACTCCGTGCCAAAACAATAAACTGGTTAGCAAACATGCATGTCCTAGTTCATGTTAAAATGGCTAATGCAACACATACAGAGATGCAGTTTAGAGTACGCTCGGCTAACCCTAAAATGGCATATGAAATGCTACAATTATCACGTTTTCAGTTTGGAATTGAAATACAATGCAGTTTGTATGATGTACCGAGCCCGGTGCATGTAAACAAATGCATGGATGCACGCATGCATTGCATAAGGTATGCTAAAATAAACGTGCCCTAATCTACCATCATAAGCAGGTAAATAAAAGGGAAGAAAGAAGTGGGGATTGGAAGACATATACACCACTCACACACACTTATTACAAATACGCCCTCACTCGGAGGGACCGAAAGAATATACAGGCCAAATAACAAATCAACTATCCTAGCTAATTAATTATTACAGACCCTTAATTAAATAACAAAATGCAGAATAGAGATGGCCGCAGCCCCGCCTCGGGATGCGCGAATGATGCATACTCGAGTCCGACTCGCCCGGAAAACCCGCACCATGCCACTGCCACCTCTGTTTACACTCCCCTGCCTCTCCAAAGACTGCCAAAGTCCTGCCAAAGTCCTGGGACATGTTCCTTACACACTGTAGAATACCATCGGCTAGAGGAAATGCCCGCCGGCTATGAGGAATGTCCATCGGCTGCTGATGAAGCTATCGGCCATTCACAAATGGCCGGTCAGCACTGTATGTTGCCGGTCGGCAGAAACTTCCTGCAGAAAACAGTTTTGACAGCAACAGAGGACAGGCAGTGTATGGCATGGAATTTCAAGCAAATGTGTGCATGGACACACTCCCTATCATGCAATGAACTCAAGGGAGCATGGCCTTTGATCCCCGGACCACCAATTGTGCATTTCGATGCGTGATGGCCCAAGAAACCAAGTATGCACTTTGATTTCAAATGTCATGCAAATCAAACAAACACATAAAGCCCAACCTCTATCACTTGATCAAGAGGCAAGGCATGCATGCCAATGCAATGCAACCTAGGCATGTGATCTAAGTATGCAATATGAGTATGCGAACAAGCATGCAAGGCATGACACAATGCAACAACATAACATGCACAACGCATTGTAACATGGCATACACAATGCAAAGTGGGCTTACACCAATACAAGTTGACCTCAGCCACACTCATATCAGTGGCCATAAGATGAAAATGAGGCAACCGAAATGCACACAAACATGTCCAATGCATGGACCAATCCTAAGATACAACATGCAACTCTAACAAGGCATGGCAAATGATGAAACATGGCATATAAACATGCAAACTTCAGTGCTGGAATATGATGCACAATGACCCCGAAACATGCAAATACGTCATACAATACATGCTATAGGCCCCGAAACCCAAAACTAGTCGGATGCATTGAACTATAACTATGCAAAGCAAGCATTTTTAGACTATGAAGCATGAAGACAGAAGCAAGGAAGCCCCAAAACAAGCATGTTTACAGTTCAAAACATGGCCAAACAGTGAACAAAAGTGAGGCTAAGCTATCATGCAAAAATGGCTCTGCAAGGGAGGTAATGAAGCAAGTGGTAGATGCAAAGCCCAGACTGAAAAGACCCTTCTACAACACTGAAGAGGGACCAAAAATATGACTACTTACAGTAGATGACAAGCCCCAAATCAATATACAAACATGCTCAAAATGCAATGCAAGATTAAGGCCACAAGAGGGCTATAACATGAAGTATACAAAACATGCATCAAACAGCAAAAGACCCTTCATGGGACATGGAGAGGGGGTCAAAATAAGACCCTTTTCAGTTCTGATCAGGGTCGAAAAATAGAAGCTCAATGTGCTAACAAGTCATGCAAAAATGGGGACCAAAGAGGGGTTCAACGGCAAGTGACACATGGAGGTCCCCAACAGTGTTAAGCCCTTCTTCAATGTTGAAGAAGGGCTCAAAATAAGCCTCTTTACAGTTTACATCGAAGCTCAAAAATACTTGTAAATAAGGCTAACCAATGAAGCTAAAAAATGCAAGTTTAAGGGAAATGGGTGCTTACCCTTGAAGAGCAACAAACCAATAGCCCTTGGTCTAAGTTTCTGAGCTTCTAACCTCTGCAAATGGCCTCCAAAGTGCTGGAATGGAGGATGGAGGTGTTGTGCTAGGTGTTATAGGGCAAATGATGCAAGAACAAAGGTGTTTGGAGGCTTGGATAAGATAGATATAGAGGGTTGTAGATATATATGTTAGATATATATGTCTACTCTCTGGTTTTTTACTCAAAAACTGCAACCTCCAACAATGGAGGAGGAGGGCTCCTTATATAGGCAAAGGCAAAGGCTCCAAGCTTCTCCAAGAAGCTAAATGAAAAGGGCAAAGGGTGCAAATGGCTCAAGGCTTCTTGGAGAAGCTAAAACAGCTGGCCAAGCTTCTCCAAGAAGCTTGGCCAAAGGGTTCAAGCTTCTAGAAGCAAAAGGGGGGTCAAAGGCTCAAAATGGTGCAAAATGGCCACATATATGCATGAGGGGTCGGGTCTGTGCATCCCAGTTGGCACAGCTGGCATGCACCATGCCTGCAAGAGTCAAAAGGGTCAAATCGGCCAAGAAAAAGGGTCATCGGCCAAATAAATTGCCGGTCGGCAAAATATATTACCGACCTGTAATTTATAATGGCCGGTCGGATAAATAGAGTGCCGATGGGTGGCTGATGAGGTCAAAAAAGTGCCGGTGAGTGTCCAGATTGAAGCCCCGGAAGTTAGCTTTCCAATGGCGCAAACCTTGCATTAAAATTCCTCTTGTGCAAAAAGTTATGCCCTTTTTGGTGAAGCCGCGCAGATTCGATCCAACCGGGATGATGTCCAACTTCAACCAACCATATCTCCCCCACCCGGACTTGGATTTGAGAGATTCTTGAGTGCAAAATGAAGCCCCAGAAGTCTTCTTTTCAACGATGGTGGCCTCATAGCTCAACTCCAAGTGTATAGACAGATGAGCTTGATTTAGCGATGACCGCTCGATTCTTTCCTACCCGAATTCATGCCGAACTTCTCCCAGACCAGTTTTTCTCCTCTCCTTTCCTCTTCTCCTCAACTTCGAACCCCTAAGTAAGGTGTTTTGAAAGATTTTTCAAAGATTTCATCTCTCTTTCATTCATCCCCATTTTGTCCTTGCTCGGTTTACCGAAAAGCGCAACATTTACCGAAATGCGAGCGTCGGAACATCGTGGGAATTTTATTTCAAAAATGTTTTGAAATAGAGGGTTTCAAGGTCTAAAAACCATCCAAAAATAATTGTGGTCCAAAATGGGGTGTGAAGTTGAGATTCGCCTCTCTCCTTGCCGAAGAAACTGAACCTGTGCCCTGCACACCTTCCAACACCAAGTAAACCATCAGTAGTGTCCAAGTCTTAAGGGCGGTCAAAAATGGGGTGTCTACAGTGCTTTTTGCCATCAGAAGGGCCATTGGAAGTACAACTATCCCAAGAAGGGACGTCAGTTTGCTCAGTCTTCTCAGCCGCCTCAGACACAGCTTCAATCCCCCGTTGCTTATTCTGCCTCTGCTTTGGCTTCTAATCTTAACTTGACTTCCTTGAGTGCCCAGATTGCTCAATTTCAGCCTCTCTGGTCCATCTCTCAGTCATCTTCATCTGCCTCTACTCTCACCTCTCTTCATTCAGGTTTGCTTAGGTCTTTTTCAGGTATTCCTTCCTTTGTCTAGCTTTTGATTTTGGTGTCTCTCATCATATGACTCATCACCTTTCCTTAGTTCAAAATTGTATCCCCCCTCCATTTCATATTACTATTAATACTGCTAATGGGTCTGGTATGTCTATCCTATCTATTGGGTCTGTTTTACCCTCTACCATGTCTGTTGTTACTATTCCCTCTGTTCTTCATGTTTCTCAATTGTCTGTTAGCTTGCTTTCTATCAGTCAGTTTGATGCTTCTGGTTTTGATGTTATCTTTTCTTCTTCTATCTGTTGTGTGCAGGATCGGGTGTCCAAGAAACAGATTAGGACCGGCCGTAGAGTTAGAGATCTCTATATGGTGGAAAGCCTGCATCTTCCTCAGTCTACTGCCCCAGTTGCACTTTCATCTTTTTAGTTAGATTTTCAGTCAAGTCAGTTTTATTTATGGCATTCTCGCTTAGGTCATTTGTCTGTTGACCGCTTGCGGTCTTTAGCACAATCAGGATTGTTAGGTAAAGTTTCTCCTAGTTAATTTAATGAGTGTCGAGGATGTAAACTTGCTAAAATGACAGTTTTACTTTTTAATAACAGTACTTTTATTTCTGCTTCCCCTTTTTCTCTTGTACATACTGATGTCTGGAGACCTTCTCCTATTCTCACTAAAAGGGGCTCTGCGTACTATGTGTCCTTCTCCTTCGTTGATGATTGTACTCATTATACCTGGGTTTATCTTATGGTCCATAAATCTGACTTTCACCAAATACATCGTGCCTTTCAGTCTATGATCACTACACAGTTTGGGGCCACAATTAAAATACTCCGGTCTGACTTAGGTGGGGAATACTTTAAAATTGAATTCTATGAGTATTTGGCTACATTGGGCACCATTCACCAAACCTCATGTACTGATACCCCTGCCCAAAATGGTCGTGCTGAGCGTAAACACCGTTATCTCCTTGAGACAGCTCGATATCTCTTTCTCTCTGCCTTTGTTCCGATACCATTCTGGGGTGAAGCAATTCTTATCGCTGCTTTCCTCCTTAATCATATGCCGACTCCCTTCCTCTCCGGTCAATCCCCTTATAAGGCTCTGTATTCCCAACCTTCTAATTATTCTCTTCTGCGTGTCTTTGGGTCTGCTTGTTTTGTCCTCCTTTCCCGTAAAGATAGGACCAAACTCAATGCCCAGTCTGTCTTGTGTGTCTTTTTAGGTTACAGTCTTACTCAGAAAGGCTACTGCTGTTACGACCCTGTCTCTTGTCGCCTTTATGTCTCCCGTAATATTTCCTTTCTTGAACGTCTATCTTACTTTCAGCTTTCCCTTCTCACTGCTCCCGTTTCCAAAGAGGATTTGGTTCACATTGACCCATTTCCTTCTGAGGTCCCGTCTGATGAGTACATCTCCACTATTCCTCTTGAGGCCATTCTTACTTCTTCGTCTGTGTCACCCAGGGCTCCTTCTCCTCCCTCGACTTCTTCTTCTCCTCCACTGTTGGTCTATTCTCTTTGCAAGACTCCCCCACCACCAGTTGTCTCTACTCCTGTTTCTGCTTTTTCTACTTCTGACGACTCTGATCCTGCTACACACCGATATCCTACTGTAGATCGGCTTTTCGCGCCCCCTTTCGGAAGAATGAAATAGCCCTTACAGTTCGGACTCCACTTGTGTTGGTTCTGAATCTGATTTCACAAGTGCAATGTGAAACAGTGGAAACAGTGGAAACACAAAAAGAGTCCAAATCCGGCAATTGTTTTTGGAAAATCGATGTTTGAATCAAATGCCAAAAATGGACTACTTTGCCAGATTTCAGAGTCGCCACCTAAATATTTATGGGAAATTTAGGAAACCCATGACTCGTGCCAAAGGCCATTAGTCCGTCGTTACCAAAGTGTCTTGGTTCGGGAACTTAGGTATGAGAGGGGAAGGTCAATAATGAGCACCCCACTCACCCGATCAAAGATCGGCCTCTACTAATTATGATGTGATTCTTATGTACAATATATGTTCTTATTTTATCTCTAACATACAAGTATAGACTAATTTCACGAACAGTTGGAACGTTTGATTTTATGTTTGTTTTGAAAAAGTGTTTTGAATATGTATCACTTGAAAAAGTGATCTTATATATACATTAATCAAAGTATCCCAATGTCAGTGAATAGCCTTCATCCACAGGCATTCAAACAGTTTATCACTTAAGCAATTAGTCTCATGGTAGTATGTTTGATGTAACAGCAGTCACACTCATGCAATATGCTAAAGCGTAAAAAAACTCACCTCGTACTCCGAGCCAAAAAAAAAGAGAACTCGTTAGGGAAAAATGCATGATCCTAACTATGTATGATGACTAATGCAACACATATAATATGCAATTACTAAGCTCGGCTACTAACATGGCATGTGAGTCAATTCAAGGCATGTAATAGCGCACGTATCCAAGTAAAGAGTTTGAATTTGACATTTGCAATAATATGATGAGCCGAACTTTTATGCATGCAATACAAGTGGATGCAAACATGAGTATGCTAAATTAAACATGATGTCCTTAAACTAACCATCATAAGCTGGGAAATAAAAGGGAGAAAGACGTGGGGTTGGAAGACATGCACACACACACGCACACTTATTACAAATTTGTTCGCCCTCGCGCAGGAATGTCCAAATGAAGTAATGCGCCCTCACGCAGGAGGGTCCGAATGTCCAAGTGTCCGAATAAATAATTATTACAAAACCGAATGAATAATAAATAAAAGGGGCTGTCTAATTTATTACAATAATTGCTGTAAGGCAAGCCTTGACACAATAAATTCGGTATAACGTCCGACCGAATTCAATTAATCATATTGGTTCTTTATGTTGGTTGTAATCCAATTTTAACCAATTTTATTAGCCTTTTTTATTACCTGTCAATTTCTTTATCTTTTCTCCTGTTTGTGCAAAAGTGATATTTACATCCACTAAGTCTGAAATGCAATAAAGGAAAATCAGTGTCGACTTAACCCGAATAAACCTTATTTTCTTCAGAGGAAATCACAAAGGAAGAGTCAAACTTATTTACAAGTTAGGGATTTTAAGTCAAACTCAAGATGTGCAACAAGGACTAGTCAAACTCAAAAGAGTAATAATGACTTAGAAAAACCCAAACTTGAGTGATAATGACTTGAAATCCAAACTTGATGATAAGTGATAATGACACTTTCCTTAGCGATTTCCAATGGTCAATTAACCCCTTAACAGTAAATAAAAAGGTGATAAATTCTTCGGGGAAATTACAAAGGAAGAGTCAAACTTATTTACAAGTTAGGGATTTCAAGTCAAACTCAAGATGTGCAACAAGGACTAGTCAAACTCAAAAGAGTAATAATGACTTAGAAAAACCCAAACTTGAGTGATAATGACTTGAAATCCAAACTTGATGATAAGTGATAATGACACTTTCCTTGGTGATTTCCAAGGGTCAATTAACAGTAAACAAGCAGGTGATAAATTCTTCGGGGGAAATTACAAAGGAAGAGTCAAACTTATTTACAGGATCGGATTTTAAGTCAAACTCAAGATGTGCAACAAGGACTAGTCAAACTCAAAAGAGTAATAATGACTTAGAAAAACCCAAACTTGAGTGATAATGACTTAAAATCCAAACTTGATAATAAGTGATAATGACACTTTCCTTGGTGATTTCCAAGGGTCAATTAGTCCCTTAAAAGTAAACACACTGATGAATAAAGAGAAATGAAAAATAAAAGATTATGCTTTAGTATAAGAACATGTATACATTTGGGGTAGTGAACCTCCAAAGAATTTAAACCATTAAGCATGGAAGAGTTCCTTTCTTATACTTGAATCACAATCTTAATTTTTTCATAACTTTTTAATCGAAATAAGTAAAGAATGGAGGGAGGTTGCAGAGGTGGTTATGCAAGGTTGATTAATTGATTCATTGGTTAATATAACACAAACAAAATATGTAAAACAAACTTATTAAAATAAATTAAACAGCCCCCAAATAAAATACAAATGTGCTGAAATTAAAGAGATTAAATCTAATGTAATTATGAGGAAGGATAGCGAACCCTTCCCCACTTTTACAACTTCAAATCATATAGTTTCTATGTTGAAAAACAATTCCAAAACAGTCCCAAATCAAAATGAAAATATATATATAAAAAAAAATGCACAAAGAGTGAAATAAAAGGAAGGGAACTTTACCTCAATATGAAGGTGCAAGCTTGGCACGAAGTGGATCAACGAAGATGGCAAACCAACTAGCGGAATGGTGGCGTAACAACGGTTGGAGCAGGTCAGCAGTACAATGCCGAGAGGGAGAGAAGATGAGAGATTGGTCTCGTTTGAGCTCCTCAGAGAGAGAGACCGGAGAGTTTTCCCCCCTATGTGTTGACGTGTTTTGTTGTCCTCTCCTCCTATGTTCCTCTCCTTTACTCTGCCACCAAGTACCTGGCACCAGCAGAGAGAGTGGCAGCGGTGGTGGCTCGGCAGTACTCAGTCACGGCTGGAAATTGTATGGTAGCTTAGTCGTGGAGTTGCAGCAGTGGGGTGTATGCCGGTTGTGGAGTTGTTGGAGGTGCTGCTGGTGGGTGGCTCGGCAAGCTGCTGGTGGTGCTGCTGGTGTGAGAGAGAGAGGTTGGTGGGTGTGTAGCTGGGTTGCCGGGTTGCCGTGTGGGAGAGGTGATGGGTGTATGGGCTGTGTGTGTGCTATTGTAGCCGAGAGAGAAAGGAGAACTGGGTTTGGTCAGTGTGTGTTGATGAAGTCGGTGAAGTTGCTGGTGTATGGGTGTGTCTTGCCTGTGCTGCCGTGAGTATGTGGGTTAGCTGGGTGGTGTATGGGTGTGTCTTGTATGTGTTGCCGTGTGGCTGATGGAGGAGAAGGTGAGCCGAGAGGGAGAGAGAGCTGTGTCGAGAGTGTTCCTCTGTTTTTTCCTTTTATCACACCAAGTCTATCAACCTCTCCAGAGCTGTATGTTTTTTGTTTTTTTTTTTTGAATATTGTCTGTGTGTTGTATGTCCAAAACAAAAATCGTCCACCTCTTCCTCGAGTGATGTTGGATCTTTATAGATGATAACCCCCCTTTTTTTTATTCCCTCCACCGCCCACTCACATTATTCTCCACCGAAAAATTGTCTCCCTAATGACCTGAGGCCCCCTCCAACAAAACCATGATATAAACATATATATATATACAAGTTGATTCCAGTTTTTCTTTTCTTTTTTTTTTTGCTTGATTAATATTTTGTTTTATCAAATATTTATCAATTTATAGAAAACACACCTAAAATAAATAAATATACACATACATATATAAACTTATAAAATATTACAAATTAATAAAATCTTTTTTTTTTTGATTAATATTTTGTTTTAGCAAATATTTATCAATTTAGATAAAACACACCTAAAATAAAGATACATACCTATATATATATAATATTACAAATTAATAAAATATTAGGGCTGGATTAAAGCTTCAATTTGATTTTTCGGCTGAGAAATTCATATTTCAATTTTCATCATGGAGTGGTCAAAACAAAGTGTCCAAGTCTTAGGGGCGGTCAAAAATGGAGTGTCTACAGTTGCCCCTCTTTGACAGAGCTCGAAGTCATTTTATGACGTGAGTGAATGTCAAAGCCCGAAGACGACCCTTTTGACAAGGCCGTAAGACTTGGGCAATCAAATAAAATGCAATGCATGTGGTTGAACCCGAAAGTTGCCTACGTATCCCTTTGCAAGGAATCAAACCAGCGTAGTTCAGGGAAAAAATGCAAATGATATGAAGGAAGATTTTGAGAATTGGACTTACACGCTACGCGAGGCCGGTTTGAAAATTGGACTTATACGCTACGCGAAGCCGAGTATTTTTGAAAACCTTATGATCATGCAAGAGAGGGAAGACCTCAACCAAGAGAAATCACCATCCTAACACGCGTCACGCGAAAGGAGGAAAGATGGTGTAAACAACAGGCGCACCTGATGTTTTTAACCGATTGGGTGGCCATGGATGCCGCTTTTCTGATCATATTTACAACTTTCCCTATTCTCTAACAGGGTGACAGACTAGGTTGGTTCAGTATCCAGAATTGAGACGCATATAAGCTATCTCAACCTATGGGGCTACCATACAGATTTCAAGCCGAGAATGCACTCCTGGATGCACCTCTGGGTATTTAAACCAGACTTTAGTCTCGGAAATCCCGAACCTTTTGCGTTCTAAGCATCGCCATTTGAACTCTAGTTTCCACCGTCGCAGTTGGTCTCCTAGGAACTCATTGCAATCACAGGCAGGCGGCTATACCAGACCACCCAAAGTCGTTCGGGCACGACAAACACCAAAGGAATTGCACCTTTAGAGGATTTAAGGTCTCCTAGACCATTGAAGTCGTTCGGGCACAACAAACACCAAAGGAATTGCACCTTCAGAGGATTTAAGGTCTCCTAGACCATGGGAATGTACAAGATAGTGCGAGTGTGGTGCACAAAATGGTGCGATGGATTTGAAATGGTCCTAACGCGTCTTTTCGCGAAAGGGGGATATTGAAGTCTTAACGCGTCTTTTCGCGAAAGGGGGATGGGTGGTCCTAACGCGTCTTTTCGTGGAAGGGGGATGGGTGGTCCTAACGCGTCTTTTCGCGAAAGGGGGATGTTGAAGTCCTAACGCGTCTTTTCGCGAAAGGGGGATGGGTGGTCCTAACGCGTCTTTTCGCGAAAGGGGGATGGGTGGTCCTAACGCGTCTTTTCGCGAAAGGGGGAGATGGAAGTCCTAACGCGTCTTTTCGCGAAAGGGGGAGATAGAAGTCCTAACGTGTCTTTTCGCGAAAGGGGGAGATGGAAGTCCTAACGCGTCTTTTCGCGAAAGGGGGAGATGGAAGTCCTAACGCGTCTTTTTGCGAAAGGGGGAGATTGAAGTCCTAACGCGTCTTTTCGCGAAAGGGGGCTATTGCAGTCCTAACGCGTCTTTTCGCGAGAGGGGGATATTGAAGTCCTAACGCGTCTTTTCGCGAGAGGGGGCTATTGCAGTCCTAACGCGTCTTTTCGCGAGAGGGGGATATTGAAGTCCTAACGCGTCTTTTCGCGAGAGGGGGCTATTGCAGTCCTAACGCGTCTTTTCGCGAGAGGGGGATATTGAAGTCCTAACGCGTCTTTTCGCGAGAGGGGGCTATTGCAGTCCTAACGCGTCTTTTCGTGAGAGGGGGAGATGGAAGTCCAAACGCGTCTTTTCGCGAAAGGGGGAGATGGAAGTCCTAACGCGTCTTTTCACGGAAGGGGGAGATGGAAGTCCTAACGCGTCTTTTCGCGAAAGGGGGAGATGGAAGTCCTAACGCGTCTTTTTGCGAAAGGGGGAGATGGAAGTCCTAACGCGTCTTTTCGCGAAAGGGGGATATGGAAGTCCTAACGCGTCTTTTCGCGAAAGGGGGAGATGGAAGTCCTAACGCGTCTTTTCGCGAAAGGGGGATATGGAAGTCCTAACGCGTCTTTTCGCGAAAGGGGGAGATGGAAGTCCTAACGCGTCTTTTCGCGAAAGGAGGATATGGAAGTCCTAACGCGTCTTTTCGCGAAAGGGGGATATGGAAGTCCTAACGCGTCTTTTCGCGAAAGGGGGAGATGGAAGTCCTAACGCGTCTTTTCGCGAAAGGGGGAGAAGGAAGTCCTAACGCGTCTTTTCGCGAAAGGGGGATATGGAAGTCCTAACGCGTCTTTTCGCGAAAGGGGGAGATGGAAGTCCTAACGCGTCTTTTCGCGAAAGGGGGAGATAGAAGTCCTAACGCGTCTTTTCGCGAAAGGGGGATGGGTGGTGTAAACAGACAGGCGCACCTGTTGTTTTTAACCGATTTGCAATCCAAACGCGCCTCACGCGAATGGAAGAAAGTATGGTAGAATGATTTTTTGACGAGGGGTAAGCTCTACATGTAGAAGTCACAGATGCCCCTTTTCTTCCTGATCATATTCACAACTTTCCCTATTCTCCAACGGAGTGACAGACTAGGTTGGTTCAGTTTCCAGAGTTGAGGCGCATACAAGCTACCTCAACCTATGGGGCTGCCATACTGATTTCAAGCCGAGGATGCACCCCTGGATGCACCTCTGGGTATTTAAACCAGACTTTAGTCTCGGAAATCCCGAACCTTTTGCGTTCTAGGCATCGCCATTCGAACTCTAGTTTCCACCGTCGCAGTTGGTCTCATAGGAACTCATCGCAAACACAGGCAGGATAATACACAGATATTTACATATAAATGCACACAGATATTTACAGACAGAATACAGACATATATAGTATATATACAGGTATATACGACACAGACATATAACATATACAGTATACAGGTATATACGACACAGGCATATACAGACCTATACACAAACATATACGGATATATACAGGTGGGGAATATTCTGTTTGCAACCGTCAGTTGGAAGATGCCGTTACTGAGAAGGCATATTCCGTGTGCTGACGTCAGCACACGCACGCAAAACACGCAAAAAGAAAAGAAAATCACAAAATGCATGGGCATGGGATACGGGGTTTCGAACCTGTAACCTCAGGCCTGGTCTTCAAGTCCTCGACCACTGAACCACGCCACTCTGTGACAAGATAGGCAAAGAAATATATATACATATATGAGACACGTATGCAAAACACACAAAAAAGGAAAGGAAAATCACAAAATGGATGGACATGGGATACGGGGTTTCGAACCCCTGACCTCAGGCCTGGTCTTCGAGTCCTCGACCACTGAACCACGCCACTCTGTGACAAGATAGGCAAAGAAATATATATACATATATGAGACACGTATGCAAAACACACAAAAAAAGAAAGGAAAATCACAAAATGGATGGACATGGGATACGGGGTTTCGAACCCCTGACCTCAGGCCTGGTCTTCGAGTCCTCGACCACTGAACCACGCCACTCGGTGACAAGATATTCAAACAAATATATATATATACTATACAAGACATATATATACATAAAACCAAAATAAAATCAAAGAAACACTCGATGTGGGGTTCGAACCCCTGACTTCAGGCTCAGCCTCTCAATCCTTAACCACTGGGCCTAACCATTGAACCCAAGCCACTCGTGTGACAGAAACAATTCAAACAAATATATATATATATATATAGGTGGACAAGACATATATACATCAAAACCAAAATGAAAACAAAACAAAGAAAAACTCGATGTGGGGTTCGAACCCCTGACCTCGGGCTTAGCCTTTCAGCCTTTAACCATTGAGCCACACCATTGAACCCAAGCCACTCATATGACCAAAATGTTCAAACAAATATCTATATTACATAGCTATACAATATATATACATATATGCATACACAACTCTCCCGCGTCTCTTGCCGCATTTGGCACGCGGGCTCTGCTTTTGTGTCGATTGGCCGACAAAAGTAGCCCCCTCGGTTTGCAAGCCTGCCTCGACCCTCTCCCTCTCTTTGTCTTTCTCTTTCGTCTTCTTCTTCACTTCAGTATCCGCCTTCTTCTTCTTAACCATTCTCTTCTTCTTCTCCTTCTCCATTACTCTTCCAGCTTCCTCCGCCTTCTTCTTATTCTTCCATCTTCCTCCGCCTTCTTCTTTTCCCCTTCCATTTTCTGCCACTCTTTTGTGACTGCCTTCTTTCCTTTTTCTTCCCATACATGGCTTCGTCTCGCCCTCTCTCTCTGTTTCCGGATCTTAATGATCCATCGAGTTCCTCTGGGCCAAGTGGTCCTGCTCTTACTCATCCCAGTCTTCCCACCCTAACAGTTGAGCAAGTGCTGGCTGCTCAAACTGATATTGATGCTAACCACCTCACGCTGAAGTCGTGTATGGAAACAGTGGCCGCGGTCACTAATTTGTCTCACCGTCTGCAAAACAGAACGAGTGAGCTACATCGGGTTAATGCCCAACTTAATCAGCTTCAGCAGATGTATAGGGATGCACGAGCGGAGGTTTGCGCTGAAGGCAGAGAACAAAGAACTGAAACGGAAGACTACCTCCATGGAGAGTAGAGAGGTAAAACGACAGACCATTTGTTTGGACCAGTTCGGAGCGCCGGCGTACTTTTCCTTTGATGGTCGGCGAAAAGTGAACTCTTTTGCCGGAAACATTGAGGCAGGGCCTTCGAAGGCCGATGACAAAAAGAGGAAGAGCTCAGCGACGGAAGAGCCGAGTAACTGAAGTTGGCATGTGGCCGGCACCGGCGAAGAAGAAGAAGAAGAAGAACAATGATCTGTTTTTTTTTTTCTTTTTTTTTATTTATTTTTTCTGGACTTTGTATTTTATTTTATTTTTTTTATTTTTCTGGGTTTGTTTTTTTTTTTTTTTTTTTTGTTGTTTTTGTTTTTTTTTTTTTTTTTTTTTTGGAGTCTCTGTAATCGGGGATGTCCTCCCCTGACTGTATAAAAATTTTCAGTTTTGTATCTCAATGGCGTGATTGGCACATCACTCTGAATTTGAAAATACTTTTGTTTGATTGAATTTGAGAAGGATTAAATTTGGACTCTGAATTGACCATTGATTCATACTGACCTGAATAAAAACGTAAGAAAACAAATAAAACAATCCAAACACAGACTGGTATAAAATACACTGACTGGTATGAAAGAAACATACACACTGACTGCACTGGTATGAATACCTTGATTGATATAAATACACTGACTAGTATGAGTACACACTGACTGGTATAAATACACTGATTGGTATGAATACACACCGATATACACTGACTGGTATACATACCTTGACTGGTATGAAGACACACTGATATACACTGATTGGTATGCATACCCTGATTGGTATAAATACACTGACTGGTATGAAGACACACTGATATACACTGACTGGTATGAATACACACTCATATACACTGACGAGTTGACTCGAGTGGTGGAGGAGACAGAATCTCTAACTCAACTATGCCCCTAATTCATTACCTTGAATTTTTATTTTTATTTTTTTTGTAAAAATGTTTTGATCAACATGAGAGTTAGATTAGCCTACTCATTCCATTTTCTGTTTCAAATCATGTAAGCTAAATTGTGAACACTGAAAATTTTCCTTTTTCACATCCAAAGAATGGTCCAAGGTGGGCAAAAATGGAACAATTTTCGAGAAAAATTAGTCAACTTCATTCAAATTAATCAAAACTTATTTTTACAAATGGCCACTACTCAAAAACATGGAATCAATCATTGGGGTGCATAGTCCCAAACCAGGTGCATAGTCCTAAGCCAGATAATCAATGGTGATATCAGAACCAAGCCAACCGAACCAAGCCAATCCGAACTGAATGAAGCCGAGCAGAACTGGACCGAACCGTCGAACCGAATCGAACCAAGTTAAATCGAAACCAATTGAACTGAGCAGAACGAAGATAAACCAATCAAAACACGAATAGGACAACCAAGTCAACAAAGATACACCAATCAAACATAGACAAAATGAATGAGTTGAAAAATTATTGGGGCCGAACTTCAAGATGAAACTACCTACGTATCCTCAAGATAGGAATCAGGCCATCGTAGTTCGGGCCAAGGTTCACTCGGGTATTAACACTCTCCTTTTTGTTTCATCATCATTTCATTTTTTTATTTTTTTCTCTTTTTTTTTTCTATATATATTATTATTTATTTTTTTTTCATTCATTTTTTTTTTTGTAATTAATTTTTTTTGTTTTTCTGCTCTAACTTTTGTCTGGGCCGCCCTTTCGGGTTTTCGTCCCAGCGAGCCTCTCAAGGGTTATTTTCCTTTTACTTTGTCCATGTTGATTGGGTGTGAAATCTCTAGGCCATTTATCAGAACAACTACTACACTTGACCAGTAGATATGATGCTGTAGGGACTAGGCTAATTGGGTCTGAATTTGCCCCTAGTGTAGTGGATAGAAACTCGACTGTCCTTCAATAATAACATTCATTCTCTCAAATTCTGGATTTTGCCTTTCTGGGCGGTCTTCTTTGGGAAACGATTCAGTTTTAACTCTTTGATCACATCCAACCTTTTGCCCTAGTTCAAGGGCTGCTTCAAATCTAACTCACATCTGACCTTCTTGCCCCTAGTTCAAGGGTTGTTTCCAATCTGAATCACAAGTCCTACATAGGTTTGGCTAAGGTTCACTCGAGTATTGACACTCTCATTTTACGCTCTAACTTTTGCCAAAGCCGCCCTTTCGGGTTTTCAACCTTGCGAGCTTTTCATTTTTTTCTTTTTATTTTTCCTTCTTTTTTTTTTATTTTTTTATTTTTTTGTGCTCTAACTTTTGCCTGGGTCGCCCTTCCGGGTTTTCAGCCCAACGAGCCTCTCAAGGGTGGTACCTTCTTGCCCCTAGTTCAAGGGTTGTCTCCATTTTAGGATATGTAAGCCTCACACTTTCGCCCCTAGTTCAAGGGTTGTTTCAAGTCTGGAATCACATTCGACCTTATTGCCCCTAGTGGAAGGGCTGCCTCCATTTGAAACACATCATTGCCCCTAGTTTAAGGGCTGTTTCCATTTGAATCATGCAAGCCTTATTGCCCCTAGTTGAAGGGCTGTCTCCAATTGAATCACATCATTGCCCCTAGTTCAAGGGCTGTTTCCAATTTGGCTATGCAAGTCTTACACTTTGGTTGATCATTGAATACTTCGAATCATGGTTTGAAAGCTAAGGAGCTAAGGAGGTCGGACCTCGAGTCAAGAGGGACCCTATGCTGTATAATCAATTCCAGGCATGTTTTCGTAGGACCACGCAAAAATAGTTTTTTGAAATCTTTTCACAAAGTGACTAATCACTCGTACTCTTACGAAGACAATATAGAACCAATTTGGACCAAGCCAGGATCCTTCTCAGTACCCACATTAACAAAAATGATTTTATTCATCAAGGGCTTAGTACACCTCTCTTCTTCTTAGTTGATCAAAATTTGCAAATCCCGAGGAAATTCTTCCTCTTTGTTTTTATCAGAGTTTTGGAAAATTTTTTGAAAACTTTGATCAATGCAATGATTTAAAGGCACAGGGAAGTAGGCAGACTCTATGGCATTTTGTTTTGTTTTTTTTTTTTTTTTTTTTTTTTCCTCTTCTTTTTTTTTTTATTATTATTTTTTATTTTTTTATTTTTGGTTTATTGGAAAGAGACTATGACTCGACAACAGACTCAAAAGAAAAAGACAAAGAAGATCTAGACAAGACATAAATGTCTAGATTTAGCTCTCTTGAAATCAACAGACTCTGACTCACTAGGGTGACTCGAATCTGATCCCAACTCTACAAACTTGGTGGAATCAAACTTAGACTCAATACTTAATTCAGAACTCAGAATAAAATTATTCTCAAATTGCCAGTCAATGTGTGGGCCATCCATAACATTCAAAATAAAGCATCAACAGGTGGTCACTCCCCAATTACAGAAATGGTCGGATATTCCACAAGTTTTATTTATTTACACTGGTGGACTTGTGGATATCAATTTTTTTTTTTTTTTTTAATATATATACTCAAAAAACAAAATCACATTTTATATACAAAAGAAAACAAAACCCATTCCTTTTTTTTTTTTTTTTTTTTGTTAAAACCAAATATTTTGGAAAAACAACAATTACTAAAACGACACAATCAATGATGATTTTTTTTATATTTTTTTATTTATTTTTTTATTCATATATATATATATATATATATTTTGCTTTGTAGTTTTAAATACTAGCTTCAGATAGACTCTTATTTTGTGGATGATCTCGTCTTGTGAATTTCTTGTATTGCGTTTGCATATGGTGAATGGATGACAATTTGCATGATAATCTTCCCGATACTTGTGCTTGATTCATGAATCGGATAACAACTTTCAACTCGACAAAATGTACAATACAACTCGATAATAAGAAAACATAATGAAAACAACTTATAATTATTACAACAGACTTGGTATAGGCAAAACAAGACTCAAAAGTACATCCACAACACAAGAGGACAAAGGCTGGGCCTTAGAGGGAACGGCCGGGCCCCACTGAGGTATGATGAAAGGTTTGGTAGGTGCCCAGCTGTCACCCACTACTCAATCCAAAAGTCTATAAATGGTGCTCCCCTATTGTCATTTCTGGAAGGAGAACAAGTTTTTTACATTTTGCTCTCAAAATGGAGATGTTGCCCATCCATAGGCTCCAAGACTAGATAATCAGTTTGGATGGCTCGGAAAAGGTGAACTTTTGTGGTTTTGGCTTGAATGCTCTTTTTCCATTAAGCCGCACTTCACTTTGTTTTCCATTTCTCCACGCTGCTGCTCGGTGCTGGAATCCAACCACGCATGTATTCTGCTTTGGTTCACAAGAAATGTGTCCGACACTTGAAGAATTTCAAGCATTGATGGCATCTCATCGTGATAAGGAAATTCTGCTTCAACCCCTTTTTGGCCATGCTCAAGCTTTAGGACGGATGTGTGGGCTTACTTTGCATGAGGCTCGATCCTTGGCTCACAATGGGGAATTAGGCATTCCATATTTGATTAGTCGGTTTTCCCTTACCGGTGATAAAGGCAACCTCCTTTGGCGGAGTTATCGTCAGCATGCCCTCTGCTTATGCTCCCTAGTCACGGTGGAGCTAGTATTAAATTGATCGAAGTAGCCCAATGTCTCAAGGAGGGTAAGAGTTGTATGGGCTTAGTGTTGGCCGAGACCTTGACAGGTTTAGATGCTTTTCATCAACGAGAGACTACTCGTTTTGCGGGGAGTCCATTACTTCTCCAGGTTTTATTCCCGACCCTTCTTATTTATATTCCTCACATCACTTGGCACACGATCTCTGTTTTTCTCTCAAAATCCTTTTCTTACTTTTCCCTCAACATACATCTCTCTTTTTTTTTTCTTTTTTTTCTCTCTTATTTTCCTTTTCTCCACAGGTATGGCTAATGGATAAGCTGAAAGTAATAGACCCCTGCCCTGAGTACTCAGCCAGAGCTTATTCTCTTCACTCACAGCTAGTGGAATTCTCCTCAGAGGGAATGTGGCATGACTGGATGCGCAGCAGATCTGCAGTTGATATTGCTTGGCGCGCTCCCTGGCTTAACTTGGCTAAGATGAGTTACAGCATGTTTCGGCAACCAGGTATACAGTTGATTGGCCTTACACACTGTGTGTTCTATTTTCCACTTAGGTTCAGACGCCAGTTTGGGCACGATCAAACTTGTCCGGAAAAATGGATAAAGTACCCAACTTCATTTCCTGTTCGTAGTTCGTACTTGCCTCGATACCTCACAGCTTGGTGCACAAGAGAATTTCTGACTCCGGCCCTGAATTTCAGTTGCATCCTTCCTAATGAGTACTTGGCTTGGCTCGAGGACGAGGAACAAAGTAGGCCGACTTTGGTTGTAAAGACTTCCATGGGTACAAGAAAGAGGCAAAGAATTGACGCTTGACTCATTTGTGCCCCTAGTTTATTGCTTTGTCTTTTCTTTTCAAGTTTTTATGTAAAAGCAACTTTGTTTAGGAGAAAGTACTTGTGGTGAAATCAATAAAATTAAGTTGGGAAGTCTGCTTTTGTGTTATAGAAAAGTAAAATGTGAGAAACGTTTTTTTTTTATTTTTAAAAAAAACCCATTTTCAGCGATAGTCACCACAGGCTGCACACGGAATCAATCCTAGGTTGTACAATCCGAAATCATACCCCCCCCAAATTTGGTTATTACTGCTTCATCTTGTAACTGACCTTTCTGCTCAAAGGGAAGCACCAAGGCGACAAACGGTAGGAAAGGATGGGTTTAAACCAGATAAACAGGACAGTTGAATTGAAAGTGGTTATGGCCGAACTTCGGGATGAAGTTGCCTACGTATCCCAAAGATGAGAATCAGGCCTCACGTAGTTCGGTGAGGGTTCACTCGAGTATTTATTCTCTCCTTTTGCGCTCTAATTTTTGCCAAGGTTGCCCTTTCGGGTTTTCAGCCTTGCGAGCTCAATCTGTCTTTATTTCTCATTTTTCATGCTCTAACTTTTGTCTAGGTCGCTCTTTCGGGTTTTCGGCCTAGCGAGCCCCTCAGGGATAATATTTCTTCAACTTGTCCATGTTGATCGGTTGTGAAAACTCCAAGCCATCCAAATCCATAAGAATAATTGCCCCTCCGGACCAGATTGACTTGATGATATAAGGGCCGGTCCAATTGGGTTTGAACTTGCACCTAGGGTCATGGATGGGTGCTCGGTTGTCTTTGAGTACCATGTCTCCTTCCTTGAGATTTCTGGACTTGACTTTCTTGTTAAAAGCCCTAGCAATTCTACGTTGGTAGCCTTGGATGTGATATAACGCTTTCAACCTCCTTTCGTCGAACAACATTAATTCTTCAAATCTGCCCTGTTGCCAATCCGCCTCTGCTATCTGGCATTCGGCCATGATTCTCAGTGACGGTACTTCAATCTCGATTGGCAGAACAGCTTCCATCCCATAAACTAGAGAATAGGAGGTTGCCCCTGTAGATGTTCGGATTGACGTTCTGTAGCCCCAGAGTGCAAATGGTAATTTCTCCGGCCAGTCTCTGTAGGTTTCCACTATCTTCTGCAGGATTCTCTTGATATTTTTGTTTGCAGCCTCAACGGCTCCATTGGTCTGCGGTCTATATGTTGATGACTTACGAAAAGCCACGTTATATTTCTCAAGCAGGTCTTGTCTTCTCCTTGCTGAGGCAGGACTTAGCATGACGCAGAATTCGGAAGAAATCGTGGTCCATGACGGCCGCGTTGGATCCAGGAATCACTGTACACGATGAGACTACGGTTTGACATGCCACATCCACCCAGATCGCCGGCTACGCACCCAGTTTGGGCCCCTCAGCTATATCAGGCTCGCGAGCCCACTACATTTGAAATAATGGGATGATAGGTGTCTTCAAAGATCCGTGACGGATCTCACCTATGGAATGTCTGTTTCACCGCCAGCTGCATCGTACCCCGGAGCTTTGTACCCAAGAACCCCGCTGTTGGGCCGAATTGTTATTGAACTCAGTAACCAGAGATGGCCTCCAGTTATAACAATGATATGTTAGCAACCACCCAAACCCTAAATCAGGCTGAGGCGGAGACAAAGGCAGATGAAGGCAGATGCCGACCTATTGAACAACTGCTGTGGGCAGTAGAGGCTTTGAAGAAGAAGCCGGGGGAATGAACAAGCAACAGATATCTGCAGTTGTGTCAAAAGCTGTGGATGATGCTTTCCCCCTTCGCCTGAGGGCAGAGAGTTCCAGTCAATCAGAGAACCGGGATAGGCCCCGTCATGCCAAAACAGTTCCTTCTGCCCCCAGCCTGCACCCGGGAAGGACCAGAAAGTCAAGACGGCACCTGCCGACCCATTTGCTAGTGTATCTAGCAAGAGTGCTCAGGCTCCAAAATACCTGCCCCGAGGGCGCAGGGTCTTCCATGCTCTTTACATGCCATTGTCCAAGGCACTTCGGATCCTTGCAGAGAAGGGACATCTCAAACCCCTGGAACCTCGGCCCCTCCCGAAGGATCTCCCGGCCACACATGATGCTGCTCTGTACTGTGCGTACCACCAGCAGACTGGCCATGCCACTGATAATTGCTTCCGCTCCGGTACGAGGTGCAGGATTTGATTGACAATGAGGTTATCCTCCCACCCACTTCAGCTAAATCAGTCACTACCCAGTTGTTGGATTTTGAGGACACCGACACTGCGGGTATGTAATTGGGATTCAAACGCCTGCGGGCAACGCCTCGAGTTTTTGATGTGGCGTCTGGCACGCATTTTTTTTTGAGCATCTGCGAATGCTAATCTTATAAATCCTGGCTTGGGTGCCGAGTCAGTCTTTTGTTTTTGTTTTGAGTCTGTCTTTGTCTTGAGTCAGTCATTTTTGCTTAAAGGTCTGTCTGTTTGTAACGAGTCAGTCCCTCTTTTGTATAGAATACTAGGTGACTTCGGGGTTGTTGCCTCAAGCATCGTTTTGTTTTGTAATTATTTCTTTTTGCTTTCTTTTTGGGTCTGCCTCTGCTGTGGAGCCAGTTTACATCCGGGGAACCT
Source organism: Camellia japonica (assembly GCA_030407325.1). Taxonomy (NCBI): domain Eukaryota; kingdom Viridiplantae; phylum Streptophyta; class Magnoliopsida; order Ericales; family Theaceae; genus Camellia; species Camellia japonica. The sequence continues at coordinate 165,976,093 of JAPPVO010000059.1, read as the reverse complement.
GAATGAAACAGCCGCGGCTACCGTGTTTCCATTGTTATTGATTGTGTTGGGCTAGTTGTGCAAGAGAATTCGAATGGGGGTGACAGCGCATTCCGCCTGCTCTTTTGTGCCTTAACAAAAATTATTTTTTGCTTTGACCTAAGTTTTCAAAACCTTTAAGCCTGCGGTGAAAACGAAGAGGAAGGAATTCCTCGGGTTTTACAAAACTTTGATCAAATTGAAAGAAAGAAAGGCATGCTAAGCCCTTAATGATTGAAATCATGCTTGTCAGCGTAAGTACTGAGAAGGACCCTGGCCTGATCCAGACTGGTTCCACACTGTCTTTGGCATGAGCGATTCGTCGCCTTCTTAAAAATTTCGAAAACAAAAATGTTTGCGCGGTCCTGCGAAGACCTGTGTGGAATTGCTCTTGAGATCGTGCAGCCCAGGATCGCTCTCAGCCTCAAGATTCAATCCGTCTGTTGCAAACCGGAATCTGTTCAAACATTCAATTGTGCCGTGAAGCGCCTGTGTGGCCCATTTTGAAGCAGCCCTCGAGCAAGAGGCACCAAAAACAGGTCAAGAAGATCAGATCCCACCCGGCAAGACTCGTGAAGCCACCGTGATGGACTTTCTGCAAATCAACACAACAGTCACGCTCCTGGATACAGAGAGGCTTCAATCTCAAAACCATTTGGCATGGGCTGGCTTGCTACACTTTTTACCCTTTTGAGAGGCTCGCTGGGTCGAAAACCCGGAAGGGCGACCCAGGCAAAAGTTAGAGCAAAGGAAAAAAAAGAAAAAAATACAAAAAAGAAGAAAAGAACAGAAAAAGAAAAAACAATAAGAAAATCAAAAAAAAGAAATGATAATAGCAAAAGAAAAGAATGCAAAAGGAAAGAAAAAAAAAGAAAAAAACATAGCTCGCAAGGTCGAAAACCCGCATGGGGCGCCTTGCGCAAAAGTTAGAGCCTAAACAGTGAAGGTTAAAATACCCGAGTGTACCTTAACCGGAACTACGTAAGGCTTGATTCCCATGTTTGGGATACGTAGGCAACTTCATCCTGAAGTCCAGCCCCAACGCTCTCATAGCGCCCTAGTCCATGTATTGGTCTTGGATCCTTGCTTCCTCTGTATTCGACAACCCGGTGTGACAACCGGAACTACGTAAGGCTTGATTCCCATGTTTGGGATACGTAGGCAACTTCATCTTGAAGTCCAGCCCCCAACGCTTCCATAGCGTCTCGGTCCATGTCATGGTTTTGATCACTTGTGCTCCTCCGAATCCGATGTCTCGTTTACAGCGGCTGGAACTACGTAATCAACTTCCTCCTGAAGTCTAACCACCAACATCTTCCAGGTGACTACATACTCATCCATGATATCTTGATAACATAACCCGTCTTTGTTCTCCTCGCCGCTCCGCGAGGGTCCGATCGCCATCAACGAGGACTGGCTTACAGCATGCCGCGGCATCATCCAAACAAGGGGCAACTTTCCGTTGCCATTTAGTGCCATAAGTTGCCCTGAGTTTGCCGTCCAAACCAGGGGCAACTTTCCGTTGCCTTATCCCCCTTTGAGCAAGGGGCAATTTCCCATTGCCTCCGATCCGAGGTTGCGCATCTCGAGGGTAAGTTTCGCGCTCGTCGAGCGTCGACTGTTTGCAAAAATAGTTTTTGAAATTTTTTACTGAGGTTGACTATTTTCTCGAAAACTATTTCATTTTTCAAATCGGACCATGTTTGGACCCAAAAGGAGAATTTTCAGTGCTCACAGCCTGATTCGCGTGATTTTCAAATCAAAAATCGAATAGGTGTGTTGATCCGACTCTCATTTTGATCAAAACTGTTTTAGGAAGAGAAAAACAAAAAAATGGTCAAAATGACGAACTAGGGGCACAGTTGAGTCAGGTCTTCTGTCCTTCCCCCGCTAACATGCTTGCCAAGAGGGCACCCCATTCACCAGAAGAAATAGCCGTGAGCTAACAGTGTTGGGCGTGAACCTATGACTTTCTATTCATCCATCAATCACTCTGGGGAGGGATAAAAAAATGAGAGAGAATGAAGAAGAGAGGTGTAAGCGGAGAGAAAAGTAAGAGAAGGGTTTTGAGAGAAAAACCGAGCCTGAGGGCCGAGCGATGTGAGTATCACAAAATCAGAAAGGGTGGGGATAATACCGGAGGAATTGGCTCCTCGAAATTTGAGGTCTTTTTGTAAACATGTCCGTGTCGTGTCTCTTGACCTGTCGGTCTCGACTTTTAGTTTTGCGTCTTTTTCGAGTGGGTCTCGTTCTCTTAGGTTGTGTGCCTTTTGCTTATTTGTTTGAGTCTGTCTCGCTGTGGTAGGCTCGACACCCCGGTTGAAAACTCTTCCTTATTTCAAAAACCGTTGTGCTCAGAATGCTGTGCCGTTCTCCACATTCATACGAGGTGAGAGAGAGAGAAGAGACAATTTGGGACATCCGAGTGTGTTTCGGCTCCAACCGTGTTAGCTTTCATGGCCCGTCTTGTCAGATCGGGGCCGTTTGTTCAGAATTTGCCGTGTGCAGAATGAGCCGAGTGTGGTGTTATGAGCCACGTGCAGACTAATCCCCTACAAAGTACGGGCTGTGTATTCAGTTTGGTCAATGGCTTGTTTGAGTTGTTTGCTGTTAGTTGGTTGGTTATCCGATTATCACAGTGCAAATGCTCAAGTTTCAGACAACAGATCAATATCACTTACATTTGAGGTGTAACATGATGCAATGCAGTGCAAAGTATGAAATACGCAGATATATACAGATATAACATTCTTTTCAGAAAAAAAAAAGTTTGTTTCATATCATCTCTTTCCAGTACATCGTTTTGGAAACAAAAATCTGCTCGCGGCAGTACAAGGTAATCCAACTACCAAAAAGAGAAAAAGTACAAAGAGAAAGAAAACAGCAAAAATCTGTATTAAATATCAACAGGGCTCCGGGGCCGTCAATCTGTCCTGGTCCTCTTCCTGGACGAAGGTCCAGGAGCGTCATCAACAGGGGCACCACTAGGGGCATCACCATCTGAGCTCGAGTTCGAGCCATCATCAGTCTCCTCCGCCTCTGTCTCTGCCTCAGACTCATCATCCGGAACCGGAGCCCGTGAGCTGCTCCCGGCGTGAGTATGCCCTCCTCTGGTGCGGGGATAGGCTCTGCCGTCCCGAGTAGAAATGGGAGGTCCAGCTGGAGCGCCGCCCACCGGAGGAATCTAGAAGGGAGGCTGAAAAAGCATGAAAGGTGAACACATCAGAATACTGTTGAATGCCGTGAGCAGTGAATCAGTGCAGAATGCAGTGTATGAGTACAGTGTAGGTGAATGCCGTGAGCAGTGAATCAGTGCAGAATGCAGTGTACGAGTACAGTGTAGGTGAATGCCGTGAGCAGTGAATCAGTGCAGAATGCAGTGTATGAGTACAGTGTATGTGAATGCCGTGAGCAGTGAATCAGTGCAGAATGCAGTACACGGGTACAGTGTATGTGAATGCTGAGAACAGTGAATCAGTGCAGAATGCAGTGTATGAATAAGTGTGTGAGTGCCGTGAGCAGTTTATCAGGTTTTTCGCAGTACATCAGATTGTATGAAACAGTCAGAGAAAACATACCGGAATACTGTAAAGAGCCAAGATGTCGAAGGTCCGCTGCAGCATCCCCATCATGGAGGCATTCAACTCCACGGACTGCCGGGTGTACTCGGAGGACGCCTGCAAAAGTATCAGATGCATCAGTATTCTGTGGAATATCAAATAAACTGAAATGGAATGACAATGCAAGATACAAAATGAAGTGATACATACCGGAGGCAAGTCGGGAATACCGGCCAACTCATGACCAGCTGGGAGAGGAGCAAAGGGGATCTGAAAGGTCTCCCCACCCTGCCCTCTGTATGTCAGCATAGTGGGCAGAGCAGGCCAACCAGCCCCCCGCCCTCTCTGAACCCCGCCTCTGCCGCGAACTCGGGCCCTCCTCGGCGCTCCGCCTCCAACCCCAGCTCCTGCTCCGGCCGCTGGCGCCACAGGCCTCTCTTTCTCAGCTCGACGGCCACCACTCAGGGGCCGCATGATGAAGGTCCGGACGTACGCCGAGTAGTCGCCCTCGCCTCTGAAGCCGTCTGCCTCCCAACCGAGGGTGTAGTCCGCCATCTGCTCAGCAGTGAACCTCTCCGTATCCCGCATGTGCTCAGGAGGGTGCACCGGGACTATCTGCTCAGGTAAGCCCATGGTCTGGCGTAAGAAACGCTCGCCCAAGTACCAAGCCCGACAGACCGGGCCCTCGAGCAGAATCCGGTAACGCGAGGTGTCATCGGCACCGACAAACCGATCCCTCATCACCGCTGGCAGTGCAGCCCACGGCCGCCAGGTGATCTGAAATGAAATACAATTTGTTACCTACTAATATTGCAAATATACAGTGGAAAGACGAAGCTGAAATGAACTGCAAGTAAAACATACCTCGGCAGGGGTGATGGTGTCGAAGTAACGGCGGAAGAAGCTGAATGTCTCCCGGGGCCTCCGCACGCATCTCCCGTCAAAGCGACGTGAGAAGGGGACGACCAGAGGAGTCTCCCTCTCCGGCACGGGAGCGAGCCTGGGAAAGTAGGCGTAAACCCATAACTGCAAGACAGATGTCAATGCATCTATCAGATAAAGCAGAATACGGGAGTAAAAGCAGAAATAGCAGAGCCGTGTGTTGTGCAGTGTATTGTGCAGAGTGTACAGTGTGAGCAATGTACAGTCAGTGTGAAGCAGTATATTGTGCAGAGTGTACCGTGTGTACAGTATACAGCAAGTGTAAAAGCAGACTACAGTGTGTGCAATGTGCAGAGTACAGAAAGTACAGAACATAAATGTAAAGCAGAGAAGAAGACATACCTCCCAAGCCCGCCAGTAGCCCCCGAGCAACTGCCCGCTGCCACGGGAGACTGAGCTCATGTAGCCGTAGAGGGTGGCCAGAGCGGCGCCGCCCCAGTCATATCGCAGGAGGTCCCGGACGTCTACTAGTGCACTGAGAAGACAGAGGGGCACTGTGTTCGCCCGATCGGCGAAGAGGGTCGTCCCGAACAGGAACATGAGGAAGCCGCGTGCGTACCTCTCCACGGCCTCCTCGGTCATCGGAGCCTCGTCACCAAGGGTGGGCTGGACCCTGAACTGTACCTCGAACCACGAGTACCTGACAAAGCCAGGGCGCGCGAGAGGCGGTGCCGCGCTAAGCAAGTAAACCTGGGCCGTAGTCCATGTGTCCATGTCTATATCAAAGGGGATCGGATCACCCCCTACCCGACGCCAGTAAGCACCGAGAAATCGTAAGGGGTCATCGTCATGTCCCCGGTCACGGATAAGTGAAACGAATCGGTGGTGTCCCACCATCTCTCTGCTAAAGCGGCGAGAAGGGGCCTGCAGGCAGTAAGCCTAGAGAGTCCCCTGCAAAAGGAGCCAAAGCCCGCCTCGTCTATGATATGGCGGACTGCGTCTGGAAGCTCGCCGTACCACTCGCGAGCGGTGGTATTCCCATACCCGCGGATGGTATGGGAATCTCCCTGTTTTCAAACAAATAGTTGTGAAGCAATATAAATGTACAGTTTTGAAGGAACAGTCAAAATCAGTGCAAATTTGGCATGCGTGCAAGTTTATCAGATTCAAACAGATACCAGGTGCCGGTGTGCTTACAGTGAACTACAACGTGTGATGCGTCAGCGTGTTTTGAGTGGTCCAGTGTAAACATGGTGCACGTGTGCACGTTTTTCTGATGCAAGCAAATGTCAGGTTTCAGTGTACCAGTAGGTGGACTACGGCCTGTGATGTGTCAGTGCTCCTGTGAGGATCAGTATAAATCGAGCATGTGTGTAAGTTTTCGAAGTTTAAACAGATGCCGGGTACCGGTATGTTCAGTGAATTGCCAATGAGTGATGTTACAGCATGTCTGTGTGATTCAGTGCAAGTTTAGCATGCGTGCAGGTTTTTCAAGTTCAAATAAGCACCGGGTGTCGGTGAGTTCATGTTAAAGTGCAATGTGTGCCGTTTGTTTGGGTGATTCAAGCAGGTGCAGTGTGTGTGCATATGTCGGTCCTAAGCAGATACCAGTTGTGAAGTTGTCTACAATCAACTACAATATACGGCATGTCAGAATTAAGCAGTTAACGGGTGCAGTTAGCTACGGCAGTCGACAGAAAATTCTACATTGCAGAAAATAAAACAAAGTAGAGATGTTACCTCGGAAGCGCCGAATGATAGGTGAGAGGTCGGCTCGCGCAGGAGAAGCTCCGGGTCCAGCGCTCGGTCGAAGCCACGGAAGTGGCGGAGCCCATCTGGTGGAAGCACGTGAATCGCCGGCCGGTAGGTCACCGGGTCGAACGGGCGCTCACTCGGCGGGAGGAGCTCAACCCCAGGATCCATCTCGTGATCCGGGGGAGTCCCGACATGTGGAATGTCGTCAGCCATGGCAATGGGGATGAGAAAATGGCCGGAAAAGCCGGAATGTGAAAAGTCAACCGAAAAAGTCAACCCCGAGCGGGCCGAAAATGGCCGGAAAGGCCGGAAGATGAAAATACACGGAAATGTAGAGGAAATCGATGGGAACAAGTCCCGAAAAGACGAAAACCGAGAAGAGACACCGAAATGAGATTTCGATCGGTTGGAAATGTCCGAAACGCGATGAACTTCGCGAATCGAACGACAGAAAACACGCGGGAATGCAAAGAAACGGCGGAAAAGTGAGAGAAAAACACTTTGGAGAGAGAGAGCAAAGATTTTCGGCGGAGGCAAAGTGAGGAAAATAGGGTTTCAAGCCCTATTTTAAAGGACCCATAGCGAAATGCCGAATCTGCCCCCGATCAGCAACTTTTGGCCGGTCGGCACTGTTTTGTGCCAGTCGGCACAATATTGTGCCGATTAATGGTTTCTGCAGCCGGTGGCCAGCCGGTGACCACCCCACCCAGCCGGTGGTGTTCCCAAGGTCTTGTTTAGGCAAAGCAAGGGGTTTTGGGTCTTCACAGCTCAAGAAAGTGCAAGAAAGTGCATCCCCGATGCTCAACTGGCCTCCGTTTTGACCTCGGACCGTGTCTTCTGTGAGTGGCACTCAAATTCAAGTAAAGATTGTATCCTTTTGTATCCTTTTGTCTTTTACAAGGTTCAAAAGTTGCCCCGTGTGCGTTGCACGCATCCATCACGTTGTCCGGGGCGTCGCATCGCGCCATTTTGCACGTCCCTTGTGACTTGTACTGTTTTGCATATGTCGTGTGGCACGCGCCTCACACTTGCATCATTTTCCATCAAATGAGGTACGCGTGCCTCATTTCGCATTTCATTGTATTCCGAGGCACGTATGCCTCGTTTTGCACTTCATTTTCCATCAAATGAGGTACGCGTGCCTCATTTCGCATTTCATTGCATTCCGAGGCACGTATGCCTCGTTTTGCACTTCATTTTCCATCAAATGAGGTACGCGTGCCTCATTTCGCATTTCATTGCATTCCGAGGCACGTATGCCTCGTTTTGCACTTCGTTTTCCATCAAATGAGGTACGCGTGCCTCATTTCGCATTTCATTGCATTTTGAGGCACGCGCACCTCATTGCACTTCATTTTCCATTCTTACGCGGCACGCGCGTCTCATTCGTCTCATTTGCCCCATTTGCATTGGCACGCGTGTCCCATGTACATTGCCTCGCTCTCCCCCCCCTCTCGCGTGTACTACGCTGAGAGGTCTTTTTGTCTTTCCCCTCTCGCGTGTACTACGCTGAGAGGTCTTTTTGTCTTTCCCCTCTCGCGTGTACTACGCTGAGAGGCTTTTTGTTTTTCCTCTCTCGCGTGTACTACGCTGAGAGGCTTCCTTTTGTTTGTCTTTCCTCTCTCGCGTGTGTTACGTTGAGAGGTTTCTCCGGTCTAGGAGACCTTAAATCCTCGGGAGGTGCAAGACCTTCGGTGCATTAAGGTGTGCACCCCATCGCATTTGGCATGCATCATATCGCACTATCTTGTGCACTTGCGTTGTCTGACGCATCGCGCTATTTTGCGCATCTCATTGCATTTTGCATGCATTCAATCGCGCTATTTTGCGCATCTCATTGCATTTTGCATGCATTCAATCGCGCTACTTTGCGCACCACACCGTCCTGTGCACACATGGTCCGGCGGGACCGAAAACACGCACGGTCTGGCGAGACCTTAAACCCGCTCATTTGCATTGTTATGCATCTCAAAAGCCGTGCGTTGGCGCGCATTTCCAAAAAAAAAAAAACATCATGCATCATCTGCATTAGAAAAGAAAAAACGACATGCATTGTCATGCATCGCATTACGGTCTAGGAGACCTTAAATCCTCTGAAGGTGCAATTCCTTTGGCGTTTGTCGTGCCCGAACGACTTTCGGTGGTCTGGTAAAGCCACCTGCCTGTGTTTGCGGTGAGTTCCTAGAAGATCAACGGGGATGGTGGAAACTAGAGTTTGAATGGCTTATGCCTAGAACGCAAAGGTTCGGAATTTCCGAGACTAAAGTCTGGTTTAAATACCCAGGGGGTGTACCCTCGGCTTGAAATCTGTATGGAAGCCCCATAGGTTGAGGCGGCATGTTTACGCCTCAATTCTGGATACTGAACCAACCTAGTATATCGCCCTGCTGGTAAGATAGGGAAAGCTGCAGTCATGCATCATTGTAGATAGTGCATATGTCATGCATATCATTGTAAATACTGCATATGTCATGCATTTCAAACAAAAAAAACACACAAAAAAAAAACCATGCATATGTCATGCATATCATTGTAAATACTGCATATGTCATGCATTTCAAAAAAAAAAAAAAAATGCATATGTCATGTATTTCCATTTCCATTGCATCGTAGTTTGCATGCATCCATTGCATCATCTTCCATCTATGGCTTGCGCCTTTCCAGGTTGAGCTTGGTCTGGTATGTGCCCCTACTTTTCACGTCGAAGCACAGTTTTTGTGTACGCACCTATTCCTTGATGAGCTTGGTTTGAGGGTTGTGGCACGTTTTCTGTGTTAAACGCGGTTTGTATGCGTACATGCCTTTCCTAGGCAAGATTTGGTTTGGCCCGCATGCCATCTCCATTGTATCCATGTCCATTACATTGTAGTGTAATTATTGCGTCCGGCATTAGGATCATTGTTCTAGTCCCCAGTGGGTCGTTTCCCCACTTATGTCATTCCACCCAATACTTGTTCTTGTGTCCGTGCGAAGTACTCATAGATCAGACATCGTTCTATGGGAGACGGACTCGTTACCTCCATCAATCTATTTGACATTTGTGCGGTTTCGAACCACTCGCGATTGGATCATGATTCAATTGCCTTGCATGTAGTTTGCATTGCATATAGTTTCAATTGCATTGCATATCATTTGCATTATTCATACATAGTTTTGTATATATTGCATATTATTTAGCATTCGCATTGCATATGTCATGCATGTACGCTAACAATATTGTACCTGTTAGGTTTGCTTTCTTTGCAGGCACGATATTGTATGTACGGTTCATTTACCGCTGGTAGAACCAGGCGAACCGGACAGGTATTGTATCCTCCGAGTGAGACGTATCGAGAATTGCATAATTCTCTTACATCCTTTCTACATTGTAGTGTAGATTGGTGCATGCTAGCTTATAACTGTCGCACGTGTGCTTCATTACAGCTTCCTTTGCATGATCATAAGTTATGCTCGGCTTCTTGCATTGTCTTGCATCTTGCCCCCGCCTACGGGCGCATACCTTATCCGCGGCTTGTATGCCTGTGCCTGAACTACGCTGGTTTGATTCCTAAGGGATACGTAGGCAGCTTGCGAGTTCAACCATTTGCGCTTTGTATGTTTGTCCGAGTCTTCGGCCTTGTCAAAAATGGGTCGTCTCTGGGCTTTGACATTCACTCCCGTCATTGTTATGACTTTCGAGTTCTGTCAAAGAGGGGCAACTGTAGACACCCCATTTTTGACCGTCCTCAAGACTTGGACGTCACCGTTGGAACACTCGGTGATTATCCATGTTTGGGTTCGTTTGGAGTTCCCGGAGTTCTCGGCTCGCGCGCCTTGCCTCAGGATCTCCGAACTTGACCGTTCTGTGTCTGGTTTTGCACCAAACACTTGTGTTTTGCCTTGGAAGGGCAGGGAATGCTTTGTGAGGCACCCCCACATACCACCGGCTGTGGCTAGAGGCCACCGGCTGGCTGGTGTTGCCATCGGCACTTTATTGTGCCGACCGGCACTCTTTTGTGCCGACCGGCACTAAGTTTTGTCAAAATGACACTCTTTGCCGGCCGGACACTGTGCAGTTGCTTTTTGAGATATTTTCAGACAGCTGTATAGTTTTGGTTCCCCTCCATACACGTGTATGGAGGGATGACCCTCTTAGTTAGCTTAGCTTGTAAGCTTTGCAAGCTTTGCTTGCCTATAAGAGGACCACTCCTCTTCTTGGCTTAGGGTTACAAAATTTTAGACATTTTAGACAGAGAAGAAGCTCTGGTTTTAGGTTAGAAGTTTTGTATCTATCCTATCTCTCTTCTTCCCTCTTGTTTGTACACTAGGTGTTTGTGACTTACTATTGCTCATCAACACCTAGTGTTTCACCTTCCTTTGGTTACTGAGGTTCTAAGGGCTGGTTCTTGAAGTTTTTGGTTGGATTTGAGCTCAAGGAAGCAACAACATCAACCTTTGTGAAGGTGGTCATCAAGGGTAAGAAACTAGCTCTTTTTACCCCATTCTTGCACTCCATTTTTGCCTAGTTTTGAACTGTTTTTGTGCTTAGTCTTTAACACATAAAAGTTCTGTTTTTTAAGCCTCTTTATTGTTTATTAAGAGTGCTTGGTGGTTTGGGCAAGTTTGACCACCCTTAGGCCTTGAAAAGGCACCTTTTTGTGCTATTTTGTGAGAGATCCGAGACTTTGGTGCTTGGGCCTCTCTACCACTGAAATCTTGAGGGATTTCAGTAGTGGAGATGGTGCCTTGAAGTCTCCAAAAGGGGAGGGCCACCCCCTCTCCTTGATGTCCTTGGAAAGGGCAAGTTTTGGCCTCCAAATGAGCACCATGTTTGGTTGTGTGTTGAGCATGTTTGGTTTGTTTTTCATGCTTATATTGCCATGATATAACATGTTTCTAAGTTGGTTTAGGTCCCTTATGCATGCTTAGCATAGTTGCCTTGTAATGCCTCTTTGATGCCTTAACATGCCTAGCTTGTGTGCCTTAGTTTCTAGCATGCTTTAGGCTTAGATTTGTGAATGTTTTGTGCTTATTTTGCCATGTTTTAGCTCTGTCCATAGTCATTTGGGTTGATCTTGGCATGCATTATATAGCCCTTTGCATTTTAGGCTTGCTAGCCTTTGAGCATGCATGTGTAGCATGCGTTGTTTACCTCATTTTGATGGTTTGGAACCATCTAGCATGTCATTTCAGTCCCTTTGGTGTGCTTGTATGCTTGCCTTAGTTGCCTCTTTAATGCTTTAAAAGCATGTATTGAATGCTTCATGTTTTGGTCATTGTGCATGTCTTTGGTTTTATGTCATCTAGATGCCATCTAGGTGGTTCCTTAGGCTTAGTTTTATGTGTTAAAACTCTGTTTTTAAGTGTTTAAGTATTGCCATGTGTGGTTGTGCTAAGTGTGGTTCAAAGCCTCATTGATTTGCTTTGAACCTTAGACCATTTGCATGCTTTGTTTGGCTTGTTTTGTTGCATGATTTGGCATCATGTTTTGCATGATTTTCAGAGCTTTACAATGTGTGTTTATTGTCCTTGTTTGGTATCTCCAAGTGTGCTTGGGGGGTTGCCATGTTTATGCCTTGGGTTTGGACCATAACACTTGCATGTGTGTGTGTGTGTTTAGTCTCCATTTCTAGGCACTTTGGCCACTGATTTTAGGCCAATTAGGAGTAGTCTAATTCATGTTTTAGTCCACTCCATTGCTTGGTTTATATGCCTCTTTGCTTAGGTTGTTTGCCTAACATGTTTAGCTTGCTCGCATTGTTCATGTTGCATGCTAGATAACATGCTTAGAGTTGCATTGCATAAGCATGCATGCTTGGCCTCTTGAGATGAAAATGATAGAGGTTTGGCACCCTTTCATGTTTACTTGGTTTGCATGCATTTGAAAGCGAAGTTGCATTCTTGGTTCCTTGGGCCATCATGCATGGAGATGCGTGGTTGGTGGTCCGGGAATCGAGGCACATGCCCCCTTGAGTCAAAAACATGATAAGGGGTGTGTGTAGTGCATAAATACCTTGAATCACATTGCCATGCATGTTGTTGTCCTCTGCTGCTGTGAGTTGCAGGTTTTGCAGGCATTTAGTGCCGGCCGGCAGTGTTTAGTGCCGACCGGCAGTAAACAAGCTGCCGATGGATGAATTTTGTGCCGGTGGCCTCCTCCTTCAGCCGGTGGTGCTCTACCCCAGCCGGTGGTACTCCCCAGTGCCCTGAGAGGTACTTCTGGGACTTTGGAAATTTTCTGAGGAGGAGAGCAGAGGAAACAGAGGCAGTCCGTGCATGGCAGTGCGGTTCCGAGCCAGTCCCGAGCGCGTGTTGCATCCGGCCCTCATCCCGAGGCGATTTACCGTTTTAATTAGATTAATTATTTATTTGATTAATTTAATTAATTTGTAATATTTAATTAGCTTGCGTAGTTAATTATCTGTATTATTATTCGGTCCCTCCGAGTGAGGGCGTGCTTGTAATAAGTGTGTGTGAGTGGGTGTATGTCTTCCAATCCCCATTTCTTTCTCCCTTTTATTTACCTGCTTATGATGGTAGATTAGGGCACGTTTATTTTGGCATACCTTATGCAATGCATGCGTGCATTCATGCATTTGTTTACATGCACTGGGCTCGGTACATCATACAAACTGCATTGTATTTCCAATTCCAAATCGAATATATGCTACTTGAAAGCATTTCACATGTCATTTTAGGGTTAGCCGAGCCTACTCTAGATTGCATTCTGTATGTGATACATTAGCCACTTAACATGAACTAGGTCATGCATGTTTGCTAACTGGTTCACTGTTTCGACACGGAGTACGATGTAAGTATTTATGCTTTAGCATATCGCATGCGTGTGAGTGTTAACATGACAGTATGCTTACCATGCGGCTAAGTGCTTACATGAGATAAACTATTTGAATGCCTGTAGGTGGAGGTTGGATTGCTTGAGTTGGAAAAACTCGTTGAAATCCGTGTTTTAGCCTACTTGCGAGTAGCAAATTCCGAAATGCTTTTCAAAACAAACGGATATGCAATGCTTGTTTCCAAATTAGGCAATCTAGTCTATACTTGTTTGCTGTGCGCATAACATAGTAATTCTAGGCTAATAACTGGAATAAGAACATGTAATGTTTTCAAAAATGGATATCACGGTTAGTAGAGGCCGGTCTTCGGACCGGGCGAAAGGGGGTGCTCATAGCTGACCTTCCCCGATCGTACCCAAGCTCCCGAGCCAAGACATTTGGTGATGACGGACACGTGGCCTTCGGCACCGAGTCAGGGTTTCCTAAATTCCCCCATAAAAAATATTTAGGTGGCGACTCTGTAATCTGGCAAAGCAGTCCATGTTTGGCACTACTTTTCAAAAAAATCTGTTTTCTCAAAACGATTTGCCAGAGGTGGACTCTTTGGTTCAGATTTAGAACCGCAACACATAACAAAAAGGAGAGTCCGAATTGTAGAGTGAGGCCCCAAGGGCGTGTCTACAGTTTCTGGCGACTCTGCTGGGGAGTTTAGAGAGCTTGACTCGAACTCATGATATCCTGTTTTGACTACACTTATGTGTTTCTTTGCATTGCATGTGCATTGGTGCGCCAAGGACACCGTGTTGGCCATCTGCTATTCCTGAGCGGTTTGCTGGAGGCTTGTCTTGTCAAGGCATGACCATAAGGCTGACCGGTTGCGGGCTCTGCCAGTATGGGAACACAAACCCCGGTTTTACCGGGGCACCCTTTTTGACCATTCGACCTAGTGCATATTCGGATCCATAGTGACCATTCCAAACTAGGGCAGGTTGCTTACCCGATGTAGGTTGTGTGAAACCGCTGTGTGCGTAGTGAAATCCTAGCTCCTGACAAAATAGGACAGGGAAACCCTACCCCGACATAGGGGTGTATTGGCTCTCTCTTACATGTTATGTGCTTTTAGAGTGTATCTCTGCAGGGGGGAACGCATATATCCGTTTGCAAGTTTGGGTATCCCGCCTGAGGGCACTAGTATCAGTGTTGTTGAGAATCAGTTATGCCCGCGGGTATCAGTTCAGTTTTGAATATTAATTCTGGGGAACAGTGGTCAGTGATAGAGAACAGTTGCCCGGCTACATCCGTGTTTGATCTGTTTGGGGCTGAAATGCTGCTCGTTTTCCGTTTCAGTTTAGAGATTCAGAGAGCTGATCCAGAACAGTTGGTGTCTTCTCCTTGCTGAGGCAGGACTTAGCATGACGCAGAATTCGGAAGAAATCGTGGTCATGACGGCCGCGTTGGATCCAGGAATCACTGTACACGATGAGACTACGGTTGACATGCCACATCCACCCAGATCGCCGGCTACGCACCCAGTTTGGGCCCCTCAGCTATATCAGGCTCGCGAGCCCACTACATTTGAAATAATGGGGATGATAGGTGATCTTCAAAGATCCGTGACGGATCTCACCTATGGAATGTCTGTTTCACCGCCAGCTGCATCGTACCCCGGGAGCTTTGTACCCCAAGAACCCCCGCTGTTGGGCCGAATTGTTATTGAACTCAGTCAACCAGAGATGGCCTCCAGTTATAACAATGATATGTTAGCAACCACCCAAACCCTAAATCAGGCTGAGGCCGGAGACAAAGGCAAGATGAAGGCAGATGCCGACCCTATTGAACAACTGCTGTGGGCAGTAGAGGCTTTGAAAGCCGGGGGAATGAACAAGCAACAGATATCTGCAGTTGTGTCAAAAGCTGTGGATGATGCTTTCCCCATTCCGCCTGAGGGCAGTTCCAGTCAATCAGAGAACCGGGATAGGCCCCGTCATGCCAAAACAGTTCCTTCTGCCCCCAGCCCTGCACCCGGGAAGGACCAGAAAGTCAAGACGGCACCTGCCGACCCATTTGCTAGTGTATCTAGCAAGAGTGCTCAGGCTCCAAAATACCTGCCCCGAGGGCGCAGGGTCTTCCATGCTCTTTACATGCCATTGTCCAAGGCACTTCGGATCCTTGCAGAGAAGGGACATCTCAAACCCCTGGAACCTCGGCCCCTCCCGAAGGATCTCCCGGCCACACATGATGCTGCTCTGTACTGTGCGTACCACCAGCAGACTGGCCATGCCACTGATAATTGCTTCCGCCTCCGGCACGAGGTGCAGGATTTGATTGACAATGAGGTTATCCTCCCACCCACTTCAGCTAAATCAGTCACTACCCAGTTGTTGGATTTTGAGGACACCGACACTGCGGGTATGTAATTGGGATTCAACCGCCTGCGGGCAACGCCTCGAGTTTTTGATGTGGCGTCTGGCACGCATTTTTTTTTGAGCATCTGCGAATGCTAATCTTATAAATCCTGGCTTGGGTGCCGAGTCAGTCTTTTGTTTTTGTTTTGAGTCTGTCTTTGTCTTGAGTCAGTCATTTTTGCTTAAAGGTCTGTCTTGTTGTAACGAGTCAGTCCCTCTTTTGTATAGAATACTAGGTGACTTCGGGGTTGTTGCCTCAAGCATCGTTTTGTTTTGTAATTATTTCTTTTTGCTTTCTTTTTGGGTCTGCCTCTGCTGTGGAGCCAGTTTACATCCGGGGAACCTGAATGAAACAGCCGCGGCTACCGTGTTTCCATGTTTATTGATTGTGTTGGGCTAGTTGTGCAGAGAATTCGAATGGGGTGACAGCGCATTCCGCCTGCTCTTTTGTGCCTTAACAAAAATTATTTTTGCTTTGACCTAAGTTTTTCAAAACCTTTTAAGCACTGCGGTGAAAACGAAGAGGAAGGAATTCCTCGGGTTTTACAAAACTTTGATCAAATTGAAAGAAAGAAAGGCATGCTAAGCCCTTAATGATTGAAATCATGCTTGTCAGCGTAAGTACTGAGAAGGACCCTGGCCTGATCCAGACTGGTTCCACACTGTCTTTGGCATGAGCGATTCGTCGCCTTCTTAAAATTTTCGAAAACAAAATGTTTTGCGCGGTCCTGCGAAGACCTGTGTGGAATTGCTCTTGAGATCGTGCAGCCCAGGATCGCTCTCAGCCTCAAGATTCAATCCGTCTGTTGCAAACCGGAATCTGTTCAAAACATTCAATTGTGCCGTGAAGCGCCTGTGTGGCCCATTTTGAAGCAGCCCTCGAGCAAGAGGCACCAAAAACAGGTCAAGAAGATCAGATCCCACCCGGCAAGACTCGTGAAGCCACCGTGATGGACTTTTCTGCAAATCAACACAACAGTCACGCTCCTGGATACAGAGAGGCTTCAATCTCAAAACCATTTGGCATGGGCTTGCTACACTTTTTACCCTTTTGAGAGGCTCGCTGGGTCGAAAACCCGGAAGGGCGACCCAGGCAAAAGTTAGAGCAAAGAAAAAAAAAGAAAAAATACAAAAAGAAGAAAAAGAACAGAAAAAGAAAAATACAGAAAATGCAAAAAAAAAGAAATGATAATAGCAAAAGAAAAGAATGCAAAAGGAAAGAAAAGAAAAAGAAAAACATAGCTCGCAAGGTCGAAAACCCGCATTGGGCGCCTTGGCAAAAGTTAGAGCCTAAACAGTGAAGGTTAAAATACCCGAGTGTACCTTAACTGGAACTACGTAAGGCTTGATTCCCATGTTTGGGATACGTAGGCAACTTCATCCTGAAGTCCAGCCCCCAACGCTCTCATAGCGCCCTAGTCCATGTATTGGTCTTGATTATCCTTGCTTCCTCTGTATTCGACAACCCGGTTGTGACAACCGGAACTACGTAAGGCTTGATTCCCATGTTTGGGATACGTAGGCAACTTCATCTTGAAGTCCAGCCCCCAACGCTTCCATAGCGTCTCGGTCCATGTCATGGTTTTGATCACTTGTGCCTCCTCCGAATCCGATGTCTCGGTTACAGCGGCTGGAACTACGTAATCAACTTCCTCCTGAAGTCTAACCACCAACATCTTCCAGGTGACTGTGTCCATATATTGATTCAAACCGTCTTTGTCTCCTCCGCGTCCGAGGGTCCGATCGCCATCAACGAGGACTGGCTTACAGCATGCCGCGGCATCATCCAAACAAGGGGCAACTTTCCGTTGCCATTTAGTGCCATAAGTTGCCCTGAGTTGCCGTCCAAACCAGGGGCAACTTTCCGTTGCCTTATCCCCCTTTGAGCAAGGGGCAATTTCCCATTGCCTCCGATCCGAGGTTGCGCATCTCGAGGGTAAGTTTCGCGCTCGTCGAGCGTCGACTGTTTGCAAAAATAGTTTTTGAAAATTTTTACTGAGGTTGACTATTTTCTCGAAAACTATTTCATTTTTCAAATCGGACCATGTTTGGACCCAAAAGGAGAATTTTCAGTGCTCACAGCCTGATTCGCGTGATTTTCAAATCAAAAATCGAATAGGTGTGTTGATCCGACTCTCATTTTTGATCAAAACTGTTTTAGGAAGAAAACACAAAAAAATGGTCAAAATGACGAACTAGGGGCACAGTTGAGTCAGGTCTTCTGTCCTTCCCCCGCTAACATGCTTGCCAAGAGGGCACCCCATTCACCAGAAGAAATAGCCGTGAGCTAACAGTGTTGGGCGTGAACCTATGACTTTCTATTCATCCATCAATCACTCTGGGGAGGGATAAAAAAATGAGAGAATGAAGAATAGAGAGGTGTAAGCGGAGAGAAAAGTAAGAGAAGGGTTTTGAGAGAAAAACCGAGCCTGAGGGCCGAGCGATGTGAGTATCACAAAATCAGAAAGGGTGGGGATAATACCCGGAGGAATTGGCTCCTCGAAATTTGAGGTCTTTTTGTAAACATGTCCGTGTGTCGTGTCTCTTGACCTGTCGGTCTCGACTTTTAGTTTTGCGTCTTTTTCGAGTGGGTCTCGTTCTCTTAGGTTGTGTGCCTTTTGCTTATTTGTTTGAGTCTGTCTCGCTGTGGTAGGCTCGACACCCCGGTTGAAAACTCTTCCTTATTTCAAAAACCGTTGTGCTCAGAATGCTGTGCCGTTCTCCACATTCATACGAGGTGAGAGAGAGAGAAGAGACAATTTGGGACATCCGAGTGTGTTTCGGCTCCAACCGTGTTAGCTTTCATGGCCCGTCTTGTCAGATCGGGGCCGTTTGTTCAGAATTTGCCGTGTGCAGAATGAGCCGAGTGTGGTGTTATGAGCCACGTGCAGACTAATCCCCTACAAAGTACGGGCTGTGTATTCAGTTTGGTCAATGGCTTGTTTGAGTTGTTTGCTGTTAGTTGGTTGGTTATCCGATTATCACAGTGCAAATGCTCAAGTTTCAGACAACAGATCAATATCACTTACATTTGAGGTGTAACATGATGCAATGCAGTGCAAAGTATGAAATACGCAGATATATACAGATATAACATTCTTTTCAGAAAAAAAAAAAGTTTGTTTCATATCATCTCTTTCCAGTACATCGTTTTGGAAACAAAAATCTGCTCGCGGCAGTACAAGGTAATCCAACTACCAAAAAGAGAAAAAGTACAAAGAGAAAGAAAACAGCAAAAATCTGTATTAAATATCAACAGGGCTCCGGGGCCGTCAATCTGTCCTGGTCCTCTTCCTGGACGAAGGTCCAGGAGCGTCATCAACAGGGGCACCACTAGGGGCATCACCATCTGAGCTCGAGTTCGAGCCATCATCAGTCTCCTCCGCCTCTGTCTCTGCCTCAGACTCATCATCCGGAACCGGAGCCCGTGAGCTGCTCCCGGCGTGAGTATGCCCTCCTCTGGTGCGGGGATAGGCTCTGCCGTCCCGAGTAGAAATGGGAGGTCCAGCTGGAGCGCCGCCCACCGGAGGAATCTAGAAGGGAGGCTGAAAAAGCATGAAAGGTGAACACATCAGAATACTGTTGAATGCCGTGAGCAGTGAATCAGTGCAGAATGCAGTGTATGAGTACAGTGTAGGTGAATGCCGTGAGCAGTGAATCAGTGCAGAATGCAGTGTACGAGTACAGTGTAGGTGAATGCCGTGAGCAGTGAATCAGTGCAGAATGCAGTGTATGAGTACAGTGTATGTGAATGCCGTGAGCAGTGAATCAGTGCAGAATGCAGTACACGGGTACAGTGTATGTGAATGCTGAGAACAGTGAATCAGTGCAGAATGCAGTGTATGAATACAGTGTGTGAGTGCCGTGAGCAGTTTATCAGGTTTTTCGCAGTACATCAGATTGTATGAAACAGTCAGAGAAAACATACCGGAATACTGTAAAGAGCCAAGATGTCGAAGGTCCGCTGCAGCATCCCCATCATGGAGGCATTCAACTCCACGGACTGCCGGGTGTACTCGGAGGACGCCTGCAAAAGTATCAGATGCATCAGTATTCTGTGGAATATCAAATAAACTGAAATGGAATGACAATGCAAGATACAAAATGAAGTGATACATACCGGAGGCAAGTCGGGAATACCGGCCAACTCATGACCAGCTGGGAGAGGAGCAAAGGGGATCTGAAAGGTCTCCCCACCCTGCCCTCTGTATGTCAGCATAGTGGGCAGAGCAGGCCAACCAGCCCCCCGCCCTCTCTGAACCCCGCCTCTGCCGCGAACTCGGGCCCTCCTCGGCGCTCCGCCTCCAACCCCAGCTCCTGCTCCGGCCGCTGGCGCCACAGGCCTCTCTTTCTCAGCTCGACGGCCACCACTCAGGGGCCGCATGATGAAGGTCCGGACGTACGCCGAGTAGTCGCCCTCGCCTCTGAAGCCGTCTGCCTCCCAACCGAGGGTGTAGTCCGCCATCTGCTCAGCAGTGAACCTCTCCGTATCCCGCATGTGCTCAGGAGGGTGCACCGGGACTATCTGCTCAGGTAAGCCCATGGTCTGGCGTAAGAAACGCTCGCCCAAGTACCAAGCCCGACAGACCGGGCCCTCGAGCAGAATCCGGTAACGCGAGGTGTCATCGGCACCGACAAACCGATCCCTCATCACCGCTGGCAGTGCAGCCCACGGCCGCCAGGTGATCTGAAATGAAATACAATTTGTTACCTACTAATATTGCAAATATACAGTGGAAAGACGAAGCTGAAATGAACTGCAAGTAAAACATACCTCGGCAGGGGTGATGGTGTCGAAGTAACGGCGGAAGAAGCTGAATGTCTCCCGGGGCCTCCGCACGCATCTCCCGTCAAAGCGACGTGAGAAGGGGACGACCAGAGGAGTCTCCCTCTCCGGCACGGGAGCGAGCCTGGGAAAGTAGGCGTAAACCCATAACTGCAAGACAGATGTCAATGCATCTATCAGATAAAGCAGAATACGGGAGTAAAAGCAGAAATAGCAGAGCCGTGTGTTGTGCAGTGTATTGTGCAGAGTGTACAGTGTGAGCAATGTACAGTCAGTGTGAAGCAGTATATTGTGCAGAGTGTACCGTGTGTACAGTATACAGCAAGTGTAAAAGCAGACTACAGTGTGTGCAATGTGCAGAGTACAGAAAGTACAGAACAGAAATGTAAAGCAGAGAAGAAGACATACCTCCCAAGCCCGCCAGTAGCCCCCGAGCAACTGCCCGCTGCCACGGGAGACTGAGCTCATGTAGCCGTAGAGGGTGGCCAGAGCGGCGCCGCCCCAGTCATATCGCAGGAGGTCCCGGACGTCTACTAGTGCACTGAGAAGACAGAGGGGCACTGTGTTCGCCCGATCGGCGAAGAGGGTCGTCCCGAACAGGAACATGAGGAAGCCGCGTGCGTACCTCTCCACGGCCTCCTCGGTCATCGGAGCCTCGTCACCAAGGGTGGGCTGGACCCTGAACTGTACCTCGAACCACGAGTACCTGACAAAGCCAGGGCGCGCGAGAGGCGGTGCCGCGCTAAGCAAGTAAACCTGGGCCGTAGTCCATGTGTCCATGTCTATATCAAAGGGGATCGGATCACCCCCTACCCCGACGCCAGTAAGCACCGAGAAATTGTAAGGGGTCATCGTCATGTCCCCGGTCACGGATAAGTGAAACGAATCGGTGGTGTCCCACCATCTCTCTGCTAAAGCGGCGAGAAGGGGCCTGCAGGCAGTAAGCCTAGAGAGTCCCCTGCAAAAGGAGCCAAAGCCCGCCTCGTCTATGATATGGCGGACTGCGTCTGGAAGCTCGCCGTACCACTCGCGAGCGGTGGTATTCCCATACCCGCGGATGGTATGGGAATCTCCCTGTTTTCAAACAAATAGTTGTGAAGCAATATAAATGTACAGTTTTGAAGGAACAGTCAAAATCAGTGCAAATTTGGCATGCGTGCAAGTTTATCAGATTCAAACAGATACCAGGTGCCGGTGTGCTTACAGTGAACTACAACGTGTGATGCGTCAGCGTGTTTTGAGTGGTCCAGTGTAAACATGGTGCACGTGTGCACGTTTTTCTGATGCAAGCAAATGTCAGGTTTCAGTGTACCAGTAGGTGGACTACGGCCTGTGATGTGTCAGTGCTCCTGTGAGGATCAGTATAAATCGAGCATGTGTGTAAGTTTTCGAAGTTTAAACAGATGCCGGGTACCGGTATGTTCAGTGAATTGCCAATGAGTGATGTTACAGCATGTCTGTGTGATTCAGTGCAAGTTTAGCATGCGTGCAGGTTTTTCAAGTTCAAATAAGCACCGGGTGTCGGTGAGTTCATGTTAAAGTGCAATGTGTGCCGTTTGTTTGGGTGATTCAAGCAGGTGCAGTGTGTGTGCATATGTCGGTCCTAAGCAGATACCAGTTGTGAAGTTGTCTACAATCAACTACAATATACGGCATGTCAGAATTAAGCAGTTAACGGGTGCAGTTAGCTACGGCAGTCGACAGAAAATTCTACATTGCAGAAAATAAAACAAAGTAGAGATGTTACCTCGGAAGCGCCGAATGATAGGTGAGAGGTCGGCTCGCGCAGGAGAAGCTCCGGGTCCAGCGCTCGGTCGAAGCCACGGAAGTGGCGGAGCCCATCTGGTGGAAGCACGTGAATCGCCGGCCGGTAGGTCACCGGGTCGAACGGGCGCTCACTCGGCGGGAGGAGCTCAACCCCAGGATCCATCTCGTGATCCGGGGGAGTCCCGACATGTGGAATGTCGTCAGCCATGGCAATGGGGATGAGAAAATGGCCGGAAAAGCCGGAATGTGAAAAGTCAACCGAAAAAGTCAACCCCGAGCGGGCCGAAAATGGCCGGAAAGGCCGGAAGATGAAAATACACGGAAATGTAGAGGAAATCGATGGGAACAAGTCCCGAAAAGACGAAAACCGAGAAGAGACACCGAAATGAGATTTCGATCGGTTGGAAATGTCCGAAACGCGATGAACTTCGCGAATCGAACGACAGAAAACACGCGGGAATGCAAAGAAACGGCGGAAAAGTGAGAGAAAAACACTTTGGAGAGAGAGAGCAAAGATTTTCGGCGGAGGCAAAGTGAGGAAAATAGGGTTTCAAGCCCTATTTTAAAGGACCCATAGCGAAATGCCGAATCTGCCCCCGATCAGCAACTTTTGGCCGGTCGGCACTGTTTTGTGCCAGTCGGCACAATATTGTGCCGATTAATGGTTTCTGCAGCCGGTGGCCAGCCGGTGACCACCCCACCCAGCCGGTGGTGTTCCCAAGGTCTTGTTTAGGCAAAGCAAGGGGTTTTGGGTCTTCACAGCTCAAGAAAGTGCAAGAAAGTGCATCCCCGATGCTCAACTGGCCTCCGTTTTGACCTCGGACCGTGTCTTCTGTGAGTGGCACTCAAATTCAAGTAAAGATTGTATCCTTTTGTATCCTTTTGTCTTTTACAAGGTTCAAAAGTTGCCCCGTGTGCGTTGCACGCATCCATCACGTTGTCCGGGGCGTCGCATCGCGCC
The DNA here is from genome assembly GCA_030407325.1 of Camellia japonica. Lineage (NCBI taxonomy): Eukaryota > Viridiplantae > Streptophyta > Magnoliopsida > Ericales > Theaceae > Camellia > Camellia japonica. The sequence continues at coordinate 165,953,186 of JAPPVO010000059.1, read as the reverse complement.
ATTTTGCACGTCCCTTGTGACTTGTACTGTTTTGCATATGTCGTGTGGCACGCGCCTCACACTTGCATCATTTTCCATCAAATGAGGTACGCGTGCCTCATTTCGCATTTCATTGTATTCCGAGGCACGTATGCCTCGTTTTGCACTTCATTTTCCATCAAATGAGGTACGCGTGCCTCATTTCGCATTTCATTGCATTCCGAGGCACGTATGCCTCGTTTTGCACTTCATTTTCCATCAAATGAGGTACGCGTGCCTCATTTCGCATTTCATTGCATTCCGAGGCACGTATGCCTCGTTTTGCACTTCGTTTTCCATCAAATGAGGTACGCGTGCCTCATTTCGCATTTCATTGCATTTTGAGGCACGCGCACCTCATTGCACTTCATTTTCCATTCTTACGCGGCACGCGCGTCTCATTCGTCTCATTTGCCCCATTTGCATTGGCACGCGTGTCCCATGTACATTGCCTCGCTCTCCCCCCCCCCTCTCGCGTGTACTACGCTGAGAGGTCTTTTTGTCTTTCCCCTCTCGCGTGTACTACGCTGAGAGGTCTTTTTGTCTTTCCCCTCTCGCGTGTACTACGCTGAGAGGCTTTTTGTTTTTCCTCTCTCGCGTGTACTACGCTGAGAGGCTTCCTTTTGTTTGTCTTTCCTCTCTCGCGTGTGTTACGTTAAGAGGTTTCTCCCGGTCTAGGAGACCTTAAATCCTCGGGAGGTGCAAGACCTTCGGTGCATTAAGGTGTGCACCCCATCGCATTTGGCATGCATCATATCGCACTATCTTGTGCACTTGCGTTGTCTGACGCATCGCGCTATTTTGCGCATCTCATTGCATTTTGCATGCATTCAATCGCGCTATTTTGCGCATCTCATTGCATTTTGCATGCATTCAATCGCGCTACTTTGCGCACCACACCGTCCTGTGCACACATGGTCCGGCGGGACCGAAAACACGCACGGTCTGGCGAGACCTTAAACCCGCTCATTTGCATTGTTATGCATCTCAAAAGCCGTGCGTTGGCGCGCATTTCCAAAAAAAAAAAAACATCATGCATCATCTGCATTAGAAAAGAAAAAACGACATGCATTGTCATGCATCGCATTACGGTCTAGGAGACCTTAAATCCTCTGAAGGTGCAATTCCTTTGGCGTTTGTCGTGCCCGAACGACTTTCGGTGGTCTGGTAAAGCCACCTGCCTGTGTTTGCGGTGAGTTCCTAGAAGATCAACGGGGATGGTGGAAACTAGAGTTTGAATGGCTTATGCCTAGAACGCAAAGGTTCGGAATTTCCGAGACTAAAGTCTGGTTTAAATACCCAGGGGGTGTACCCTCGGCTTGAAATCTGTATGGAAGCCCCATAGGTTGAGGCGGCATGTTTACGCCTCAATTCTGGATACTGAACCAACCTAGTATATCGCCCTGCTGGTAAGATAGGGAAAGCTGCAGTCATGCATCATTGTAGATAGTGCATATGTCATGCATATCATTGTAAATACTGCATATGTCATGCATTTCAAACAAAAACAAAACACAAAAAAAAAAACCATGCATATGTCATGCATATCATTGTAAATACTGCATATGTCATGCATTTCAAAAAAAAAAAAAAAATGCATATGTCATGTATTTCCATTTCCATTGCATCGTAGTTTGCATGCATCCATTGCATCATCTTCCATCTATGGCTTGCACCTTTCCAGGTTGAGCTTGGTCTGGTATGTGCCCCTACTTTTCACGTCGAAGCACAGTTTTTGTGTACGCACCTATTCCTTGATGAGCTTGGTTTGAGGGTTGTGGCACGTTTTCTGTGTTAAACGCGGTTTGTATGCGTACATGCCTTTCCTAGGCAAGATTTGGTTTGGCCCGCATGCCATCTCCATTGTATCCATGTCCATTACATTGTAGTGTAATTATTGCGTCCGGCATTAGGATCATTGTTCTAGTCCCCAGTGGGTCGTTTCCCCACTTATGTCATTCCACCCAATACTTGTTCTTGTGTCCGTGCGAAGTACTCATAGATCAGACATCGTTCTATGGGAGACGGACTCGTTACCTCCATCAATCTATTTGACATTTGTGCGGTTTCGAACCACTCGCGATTGGATCATGATTCAATTGCCTTGCATGTAGTTTGCATTGCATATAGTTTCAATTGCATTGCATATCATTTGCATTATTCATACATAGTTTTGTATATATTGCATATTATTTAGCATTCGCATTGCATATGTCATGCATGTACGCTAACAATATTGTACCTGTTAGGTTTGCTTTCTTTGCAGGCACGATATTGTATGTACGGTTCATTTACCGCTGGTAGAACCAGGCGAACCGGACAGGTATTGTATCCTCCGAGTGAGACGTATCGAGAATTGCATAATTCTCTTACATCCTTTCTGCATTGTAGTGTAGATTGGTGCATGCTAGCTTATAACTGTCGCACGTGTGCTTCATTACAGCTTCCTTTGCATGATCATAAGTTATGCTCGGCTTCTTGCATTGTCTTGCATCTTGCCCCCGCCTACGGGCGCATACCTTATCCGCGGCTTGTATGCCTGTGCCTGAACTACGCTGGTTTGATTCCTAAGGGATACGTAGGCAGCTTGCGAGTTCAACCATTTGCGCTTTGTATGTTTGTCCGAGTCTTCGGCCTTGTCAAAAATGGGTCGTCTCTGGGCTTTGACATTCACTCCCGTCATTGTTATGACTTTCGAGTTCTGTCAAAGAGGGGCAACTGTAGACACCCCATTTTTGACCGTCCTCAAGACTTGGACGTCACCGTTGGAACACTCGGTGATTATCCATGTTTGGGTTCGTTTGGAGTTCCCGGAGTTCTCGGCTCGCGCGCCTTGCCTCAGGATCTCCGAACTGACCGTTCTGTGTCTGGTTTTGCACCAAACACTTGTGTTTTGCCTTGGAAGGGCAGGGAATGCTTTGTGAGGCACCCCCACATACCACCGGCTGTGGCTAGAGGCCACCGGCTGGCTGGTGTTGCCATCGGCACTTTATTGTGCCGACCGGCACTCTTTTGTGCCGACCGGCACTAAGTTTTGTCAAAATGACACTCTTTGCCGGCCGGACACTGTGCAGTTGCTTTTTGAGATATTTTCAGACAGCTGTATAGTTTTGGTTCCCCTCCATACACGTGTATGGAGGGATGACCCTCTTAGTTAGCTTAGCTTGTAAGCTTTGCAAGCTTTGCTTGCCTATAAGAGGACCACTCCTCTTCTTGGCTTAGGGTTACAAAATTTTAGACATTTTAGACAGAGAAGAAGCTCTGGTTTTAGGTTAGAAGTTTTGTATCTATCCTATCTCTCTTCTTCCCTCTTGTTTGTACACTAGGTGTTTGTGACTTACTATTGCTCATCAACACCTAGTGTTTCACCTTCCTTTGGTTACTGAGGTTCTAAGGGCTGGTTCTTGAAGTTTTTGGTTGGATTTGAGCTCAAGGAAGCAACAACATCAACCTTTGTGAAGGTGGTCATCAAGGGTAAGAAACTAGCTCTTTTTACCCCATTCTTGCACTCCATTTTTGCCTAGTTTTGAACTGTTTTTGTGCTTAGTCTTTAACACATAAAAGTTCTGTTTTTTAAGCCTCTTTATTGTTTATTAAGAGCGCTTGGTGGTTTGGGCAAGTTTGACCACCCTTAGGCCTTGAAAAGGCACCTTTTTGTGCTATTTTGTGAGAGATCCGAGACTTTGGTGCTTGGGCCTCTCTACCACTGAAATCTTGAGGGATTTCAGTGGTGGAGATGGTGCCTTGAAGTCTCCAAAAGGGGAGGGCCACCCCCTCTCCTTGATGTCCTTGGAAAGGGCAAGTTTTGGCCTCCAAATGAGCACCATGTTTGGTTGTGTGTTGAGCATGTTTGGTTTGTTTTTCATGCTTATATTGCCATGATATAACATGTTTCTAAGTTGGTTTAGGTCCCTTATGCATGCTTAGCATAGTTGCCTTGTAATGCCTCTTTGATGCCTTAACATGCCTAGCTTGTGTGCCTTAGTTTCTAGCATGCTTTAGGCTTAGATTTGTGAATGTTTTGTGCTTATTTTGCCATGTTTTAGCTCTGTCCATAGTCATTTGGGTTGATCTTGGCATGCATTATATAGCCCCTTTGCATTTTAGGCTTGCTAGCCTTTGAGCATGCATGTGTAGCATGCGTTGTTTACCTCATTTTGATGGTTTGGAACCATCTAGCATGTCATTTCAGTCCCTTTGGTGTGCTTGTATGCTTGCCTTAGTTGCCTCTTTAATGCTTTAAAAGCATGTATTGAATGCTTCATGTTTTGGTCATTATGCATGCCTTTGGTTTCATGTCATCTAGATGCCATCTAGGTGGTTCCTTAGGCTTAGTTTTATGTGTTAAAACTCTGTTTTTAAGTGTTTAAGTATTGCCATGTGTGGTTGTGCTAAGTGTGGTTCAAAGCCTCATTGATTTGCTTTGAACCTTAGACCATTTGCATGCTTTGTTTGGCTTGTTTTGTTGCATGATTTGGCATCATGTTTTGCATGATTTTCAGAGCTTTACAATGTGTGTTTATTGTCCTTGTTTGGTATCTCCAAGTGTGCTTGGGGGGTTGCCATGTTTATGCCTTGGGTTTGGACCATAACACTTGCATGTGTGTGTGTGTGTTTAGTCTCCATTTCTAGGCACTTTGGCCACTGATTTTAGGCCAATTAGGAGTAGTCTAATTCATGTTTTAGTCCACTCCATTGCTTGGTTTATATGCCTCTTTGCTTAGGTTGTTTGCCTAACATGTTTAGCTTGCTCGCATTGTTCATGTTGCATGCTAGATAACATGCTTAGAGTTGCATTGCATAAGCATGCATGCTTGGCCTCTTGAGATGAAAATGATAGAGGTTTGGCACCCTTTCATGTTTACTTGGTTTGCATGCATTTGAAAGCGAAGTTGCATTCTTGGTTCCTTGGGCCATCATGCATGGAGATGCGTGGTTAGTGGTCCGGGAATCGAGGCACATGCCCCCTTGAGTCAAAAACATGATAACGGGTGTGTGTAGTGCATAAATACCTTGAATCACATTGCCATGCATGTTGTTGTCCTCTGCTGCTGTGAGTTGCAGGTTTTGCAGGCATTTAGTGCCGGCCGGCAGTGTTTAGTGCCGACCGGCAGTAAACAAGCTGCCGATGGATGAATTTTGTGCCGGTGGCCTCCTCCTTCAGCCGGTGGTGCTCTACCCCAGCCGGTGGTACTCCCCAGTGCCCTGAGAGGTACTTCTGGGACTTTGGAAATTTTCTGAGGAGGAGAGTAGAGGAAACAGAGGCAGTCCGTGCATGGCAGTGCGGTTCCGAGCCAGTCCCGAGCGCGTGTTGCATCCGGCCCTCATCCCGAGGCGATTTACCGTTTTAATTAGATTAATTATTTATTTGATTAATTTAATTAATTTGTAATATTTAATTAGCTTGCGTAGTTAATTATCTGTATTATTATTCGGTCCCTCCGAGTGAGGGCGTGCTTGTAATAAGTGTGTGTGAATGGGTGTATGTCTTCCAATCCCCATTTCTTTCTCCCTTTTATTTACCTGCTTATGATGGTAGATTAGGGCACGTTTATTTTGGCATACCTTATGCAATGCATGCGTGCATTCATGCATTTGTTTACATGCACCGGGCTCGGTACATCATACAAACTGCATTGTATTTCCAATTCCAAATCGAATATATGCTACTTGAAAGCATTTCACATGTCATTTTAGGGTTAGCCGAGCCTACTCTAGATTGCATTCTGTATGTGATACATTAGCCACTTAACATGAACTAGGTCATGCATGTTTGCTAACTGGTTCACTGTTTCGGCACGGAGTACGATGTAAGTATTTATGCTTTAGCATATCGCATGCGTGTGAGTGTTAACATGACAGTATGCTTACCATGCGGCTAAGTGCTTACATGAGATAAACTGTTTGAATGCCTGTGGGTGGAGGTTGGATTGCTTGAGTTGGAAAAACTCGTTGAAATCCGTGTTTTAGCCTACTTGCGAGTAGCAAATTCCGAAATGCTTTTCAAAACAAACGGATATGCAATGCTTGTTTCCAAATTAGGCAATCTAGTCTATACTTGTTTGCTGTGCGCATAACATAATAATTCTAGGCTAATAACTGGAATAAGAACATGTAATGTTTTCAAAAATGGATATCACGGTTAGTAGAGGCCGGTCTTCGGACCGGGCGAAAGGGGGTGCTCATAGCTGACCTTCCCCGATCGTACCCAAGCTCCCGAGCCAAGACATTTGGTGATGACGGACACGTGGCCTTCGGCACCGAGTCAGGGTTTCCTAAATTCCCCCATAAAAAATATTTAGGTGGCGACTCTGTAATCTGGCAAAGCAGTCCATGTTTGGCACTACTTTTCAAAAAAATCTGTTTTCTCAAAACGATTTGCCAGAGGTGGACTCTTTGGTTCAGATTTAGAACCGCAACACATAACAAAAAGGAGAGTCCGAACTGTAGAGTGAGGCCCCAAGGGCGCGTCTAAACCTTCCCCAATCGTACCCAAGTTCCCGAGCCGAGGCAACTTTGGTGATGACAAACACGTGGCCTTAGGCACGAGTCAAGGTTTCCTAAATTCCCCCAAAATAAAATATTTAGGTGGCGACTCTGTATCGGGCAAAGCAGTCCATGTTTGGCACTTCTTTCTAAAAATCAGTTTTTCAAAACGATTTGCTGGATTTGGACTCTTTGGTGATTTATCGATCTTGCATTGCACTTTGCGAGATTAGATTTAGAACCGCGACATCGAGTCCGAACTGTAGTAAGCCCCAATGAACAAAACGGGATTTTCCCGGGACGTTCGGGGACGTCTACACACTACCACAAATTTATCCAGCTGGGGTTTAAATACTCTGTTCATCAAATCCATGAATGCGGCTGGTGCATTTGTGAGACCAAAAGGCATCACCAAGAACTCATGATGCCCATAACGGGTTCTAAAAGCGGTCTTAGGAACATCCTCATCCCTTACCTTCAACTGGGGATAGCTTGACATCAAGTCAATCTTAGAGAATACTTGAGCTCCTTGCAACTGGTCAAATAGGTCATCAATGCATGGCAAAGGATACTTATTCTTCACTGTGACTTTGTTCAGTTCCCTATAATCAATACACAATCTCATAAACCCATCATTCTTGTTCACAAACAACACAGGTGCTCCCCAAGGTGAGACGCTAGGCATAATAAAACCTTTGACTAGCAACTCCTGTAACTGAATTTGTAACTCCCTCAACTCCAACAGAGCCATTCTATAGGGCGTTTTAGAGATAGGTGATGTACTGGGGACCAAGTCAATGGAAAATTTTACCTTACGGTTTGGAGGAAGACCAGGTAGATCCTTCAAAAAAACATCAACAAATTCCCTCACTGTAGGCAACTCCTCTAACTTCTGCTCTGGCTGTTCAGTACTCACCACACAAGCTAAATAACCATGACACTCTTTTCTCATCATTCGGTTAGCCTGAAAAGAAGAAATAAAATAAATAGAAGACCCTTTCCTATCTCCCTGAAAGAAAAACTCATGTTGTGCCGGCATAGCAAAAACTACCCTCTTTCTAAAACAATCAACAGAGGCATGATACTTCATCAACCAATCTGTCCCCAAAATCGCGTCAAAATCCTTCATCTCCAAAGAAACCAAATCCACTGGAAAAATTCTGCCATCCATCTCTATCTTACAAGATCTACAAACATCTCCCAACACTACTGTTTCTCCTAATGGAGTAAACACGGTAATACAACATCAAAAGCTCACAACGAATAGACAATCCGTGTAGATATCTAGGTGCCAACTCTTAACCGTCAAAATGAAATCAAGAAAGATTGAACACAAGTTTAAACAAAACCAACTCAACCACACACTACTAAGGACTATAGGGACTCGGACCTCGCCTAACTGATGAAATGCAAGATATGTAACTCGATAAACCTATAGCTTTGATACCACAATTGTCACACCCCAAATCCGAACATGACCAGCCGTGGCCCACAAGGACTTAGCCCAAGACACACGTAAGCCTAAACATGAACCCAAAACCATAAAAAATAAATGTGATGATAGCCCAGAAATAAATAAATCAAAACCCAATCCAGTGACATGCCAAAAGTGCAAAACAAGCCATAACCAACTTCCTAAAATATATATATATATACTAAATAGGACACAAACCGCCCACAAAATAAAATAATCTTAAATAAAACCCAACCATAATGTATGCACAAAACCCAACATGACAACCTAAAACAAAATAAATGAATGCCGTAGAGGTCCATGTAATTGAGTCCCTGTTACGCCATGAGTTCACTCGTAGTCATTCTAACACCTCGAAATAATAAACAACTAAGTCAGCTAAAAGCTCAATGAGTAGCAACATGGATAGTAAATATAGTTTTGAAAATATGGTTCAATTCCAAAATAAGATATATATATATATATATATATCATAGAAACTAGATTGACATACACTTTTGATAAATGTTAGGTTTTATTCTTGGCAATCCCGTTTGACAAGGATTTCTATAAGTAATTGGATTTCTTCCAAAACTAGGATTACTTTTGTTTTCTTTAAGAAGTTGGTTTTCTTTCAAAACTAGGATTACTTTTGTTTTCTATAAGTAGTTGGTTTTCTCCCAAAACTATTTAATTCCTCCAGATCTTCTTGTGGATATTAAGGTTTATATCTGGGGATATTTTGTTAGTTTTCTTTGATGTTTTATTGAGTATTCAACTCATGGTTTAAAGAGAGTACATCAAAGGTTTTGTTTGTTATACACAAGAGAGAGAGAGTTGTTCTTCGGTGGATTCTGAAGAATTCGAGCCTGAAGCTTCGGTGGATTCTGGAGTGGCTCATCGTAAAGACAATTCCGAGGTGCAGACGGGGTTGGAAGAGGCACATAGAGGTTGGTTCAATTAGGCGTGGATTCGCTAGGTAATTGAGAGAATACCTGTGTAATTCCTTTAAATCTTCTTAGTGGATTGTTTTGTGACTATTGCTCGTGGTTTTTTAATCACAGTTGGAGGTGTCCAATTGTGGTTTTTCCACGTAAAATCGTTGTGTCGATTTGTCTTTGATTGTTTGATTGGGATTGTTATATTCTGCTTAAAATTGGTACATAATCACAAATCAACATCTAGGGTTTTACGTGGAAAAACCACAATTGGACACCTCCAACTGTGATTAAAAAACCACGAGCAACAGTCACAAAACAATCCACTAAGAAGATTTAAAGGAATTACACAGGTATACTCTCAATTACCTAGCGAATCCACGCCTAATTGAACCAACCTCTATGTGCCTCTTCCAACCCCATCTTCACCTCGGAATTGTCTTTACGATGAGTCACTCCAGAATCCACCGAAGCTTCAGGCTCGAATTCTTCAGAATCCACCGAAGAACAACTCTCTCTCTCTTGTGTATAACAAACAAAACCTTTGATGTACTCTCTTTAAACCATGAGTTGAATACTCAATAAAACATCAAAGAAAACTAACAAAATATCCCCAGATATAAACCTTAATATCCAACAAGAAGATCTGGAGGAATTAAATAGTTTTGGGAGAAAACCAACTACTTATAGAAAACAAAAGTAATCCTAGTTTTGAAAGAAAACCAACTTCTTAAAGAAAACAAAAGTATTCTTAGTGGATTGTTTTGTGACTGTTGCTCGTGGTTTTTTAATCACAGTTGGAGGTGTCCAATTGTGGTTTTTCCACGTAAAATCGTTGTGTCGATTTGTCTTTGATTGTTTGATTGGGATTGTTATATTCTGCTTAAAATTGGTACATAATCACAAATCAACATCTAGGGTTTCTAGATTTTTCAATAAAGATAATCTGTTTCGAAAAGATGGTTCCACAGTTCAACAGTTAAAATACTCATGTCTCTCAAGAACATGATAAATGACGAAAGAGAAAATGTTGCGTACAAAGGCCATTAAATTGGTTAAGATACTGTGGTGTAATCATCCAGTTGAAGAGGCGACCTGGGAATGTGAGGACGAGATGCGCGAGAAGTACCCACATCTATTCTCATGATTTACTCAAGTTAGTTTCGCGAACGAAACTTTTCTTTGGGGGGGGGGAGAATGTGAGAACCTGAATATAAAAATAAAGTAAATAATTAAATAATAATAATTTTACAATCTCAAATATTTTGATGGTGAATCCTAGAGTACAAATTAAATATTTGTTGGAGGGTCTTTTAATTAATTTTAAACCTAAAATAAATTCATGGTGAAATTCTTTAATTTAGAGGCAAGATTTTTTATTAAAATATATATATATATATATATATAGAGAGAGAGAGAGAGAGAGGAGGGTGTGACTTGAACTCTAGACTGCAAAGTTAATAAATAAGGCTTTTACCATTTGAGTTGCATATAACTTATATATGTATTTTGTATATTTATCTATTTATTTAACCTATGTGTGCCCACTACTAGTATAAAATAAAATAAATACAAACCCTACTCTATTATTTGTTCATCACATATAGCAGCAACAACAGCCGCACTAAAGGGAGAGAGATTGAAAAAAAAAAAAAAGAAGTTGCAATCAAAGAAGAACTTTTGGGCATGTGGTAGGGTTCTAGCTTTCTTCTTTATTTTATTTTTGTTCTCTATCCTTATTCTATTTTATGATTTAATTCATTGATAGAGAGGTTGTAGGTGTATGTATTTTGTGTATATATATACTGTTAAGAAATCTGAGGAGTTAAATTCATGTATAAAGAATGGATGTAATTCTTAGTCTAAAAATTCTGCACAGAATCACAAACTTTAAAAATCAAGAAATCATATGAAATAGATGAATTTTGAACTGAAATTTTTATAGTAGATTAATTACATATTGAATTACATATCTGAATCTTGTTATAATTTTTGGGAGTCAAAATCTATATTAACTGGTGTGTTCAAATCTGTCCAGAAAACTGGTGTAAAACAGTAACTTCGGAAGTGTCATTCTCTTTGGGTATAAATCTGAAAATTATCAAATAACCGGTTACGAGTCTAGTTTCTTAAATTTTTGGCCTTGCGTTGATTGCTCATGTATACTAAGAGAAACATTAATTTCTTTAAAGTGCTGCAGAAAACAACCTGTTTAGATATAATTAATTGTAAATAATTATTTTGATAAGCAAATGAAGTAAAAACAATTGGGTTTGAAACTTAGGATATATTAGTTGATATCTGGAGGGATTTGGAATTTTTCGAACAACGTGGAGCAGGTTTTGTAATTTTTAAAGTTAGCAAATAGATTAGGAAAACTTGTTCAAAACTTTGTTTTATCTTAAAGTTACTTTTGATTAAGTTTCAATCTGAACCCATGTCTTCGGTAATTTTAGACCTTGAAGAACATGAGCTTAGGTAATATTTAAGAGTAACGGTGAGTTGGGTTGAGCCATGTTAGTGCGCTTTAGTTTGGGTTTACTTAGTTCTTATTCTTTAGTATTTTTAAATTAGTAGTGACGTGTAATTTTCATACTTGGTTCAGGGCACTAGTTGGACTTTTATACTCTATTCGAGGATTACATTATTCCGTTTTTAGGTGAGTAGTTGCATGCTACATATTTTCATAAATGTTCCCCTACCCCGAACTGTTGGAAAATTAAATTGTTGTTTCAGGACTAAACTGTTTTGATAAATTATTATATTATTAATGGAATTAAATTATTTCTAAAACATGTGTAAACTTGGCATACTGTAAACTATTTGTTATGGTCTCATGTTTATAATGGTGAACTATCATGTTTTGCGAAACTGATGTGTATTGATTATTGGGACCATCTGTATATTTTAGTCTAGGGAAATTATTCCATTGTGTGTGGTGACTCTGGCCACTAGGGAACAGATCCGGGTTAGGCCGTGATGACTCTAGTGCTCAACGATTGTAAGAAAAAGACCTAGGCTAGGCTAAGTGACCTTCAATCGGATCATCTTAGAGAAAAGGCCCGAGTTGCCACCTCAAGGATGACTCCTGGTTCGGTATTGGATCCAACAGGCTTATTGCCTTGAAAACTGTGTGTCATGTTACTTGTTATTCTTGGTACCCAGAAAAATTATTGGTGTTCATGTTGTAATTTGTTTTAAGTGGAAAATGTCATTTATCATGTGCTTAAGAGATATGAGTATTTTAACTGTTGAACTGTGTAACCTTCTTTTTGAAACAGATTATCTTTATCAAAAGTGTATGCCAATCTAGTTTCTGTGATATATATCTTATTTTGGAATTGAACCATGTTTTCAAAACTATATTTACTATCCATGTTGCTACTCATTGAGCTTTCAGCTGACTTAGTCATTTATTATTTCCAGGTGTTAGAAGGACTTAGAGTGGACTCATGGCGTAGCAGGGACTCAATTGCATGGACCACTAGGACATTCATTTATTTTGTTTTAGGTTGTTATGTCGGGTTTTGCTCATACATTGTGGTTGGGTTTTATTTAGAATTATTTTATTTTGTGGTCGGTTTGTGTCCCACTTAGTATATATATATATATATATATATATATTTTAGGAAGTTGGTTATGGCTTGTTTTGCACTTGTGGCATGTCACTGGATTGGTTTTGATTTATTTATTTCTGGGCTATCGTCACATTTATTCTTTATGGTTTTGGGTTCATGTTTAGGCTTACGTGTGCCTTGGGCTAAGTCCCTATAGGCCACGGCCGGTCATGCTTGGAGTTGGGGTGTGACAACCTAGCTGTAGACTTGAAAGCGGAAGACGGCTTTGGACCAACCCAGAAACCTTTCAAATACCCTGACCTCTTCCCAAGGACTTGAACAGAAATTTGCTCCTATGTTAGCGGGGTTGCTCCAGGCAGTGAAGCTTCCTCACGAAGTTGGTCCATCTTCTCCTGTCAATTTAAAACAAAAAAAAGGAGGGAGGGTGTTAATTACATTTATTCTTGTTGCTTTACGATTGGAACAGTTTGTGTTGTCTTGGCAATTCATCTATTGGCAATTCATCACAGAACCTATTTTCTAGATAGGTTCATGTAAAGCTGTTGGGACTGGTTTGGCGGTTTGGAGGTGGCTGCAATAGGCGTCCTTCCATGGATAATGTCTCTCTTGTTCTTCAAAGGAATAGACTGCTAACTCGGTGGTGGCTACAACATGCGCCCTATCATGTTATTGGTCGAAAAATCTGTGTAGTTTTAATTTTTATGTGTAGATCTCTATTTCTGTTTTGGTGGTTAATTTGGTCTCTAGTATTAATACCTACTCGTACGGGTTGTGTAGGGATTATATGTGTATTTTTAATTACTATGTGTATATAATTTTATACTTCAAGTAGGTAAAGTGCTTTTGAATAACAAATATAGTGAAAGTATACTTACATATAACACCCTACAAACTAGTTCAATCCAATCATTCTGTTTTTTACTCTAATGTGAGGTCTTGTAAAAATCTACGATGTGAGGCTCCTTTCCATTTTCAATTCCCTGCATTAAAAATATAAAATGCAAGCTTAGCAATATTATTAATAAAAAAAATGCAGCATTAACTAATAGTTTTAAAACAAAAAATATGTTACCTCAATTGATATTGTTGTTGAAAATGACCTTGAACCCATGGTGTGATTATAGGGTAACTTTTTTCTGTTGTCTATGGCTCTTTTTGACTGTTTCTACAATGCAATACAAATATTATTATATTTATCAGTATCCATGCTTGTCTGTAACAAGAAATGAAGATTTCATTTTCATTGAATTATTCACATAGTCATTACAATGTAACACGATTTAATTGCAAGTAATGAATGAAGGATTGTACATATCAGTGGACTTGTTGAATACTCTTATCAGTGGACTTGTTCAGTACAGAGAGATGGATCATTAGAGTTCTGATAGCCCTCTCATATGATACTCGAACAAGATTCATTTTTAGGTGAAGATAATATTAGCAAACAGATTGGCAAACAGATTTGCAATTCCATCAAAGTCAATATTTTTTTTGATCTGCTAGCGAATGAAATTTTGCCACAAAGTTTGAGATATTTCAGTAATCCACCAGGTGCTGTAAAACTTGAAAAGGGTACTCAGTCACTGGATGTGAGCAAGGAAAAACAGAGTCTGGTCTAAAGGTCTAGAACTTGAAAAACTAATGGTTTAAAATATAGGAAACTGATCTGGACAGATAGCAGAGATAGCTAGTGCAGAAAGAGATGTAGGAGGTATAAATAGTTTAGATAAAGAGGTAGCAAATATAGACGGTGTAGAGCAAGAGGTAGCAGGTAAAGGAGCTGAAACTGGGACATATCCTAAACCCAAGTCACACAAAAATTTCTTAGCTTCATAAAGGGTCCATGGAACCTTTTGATCACTTTCTAGTAAAACATCTTTAAATTCACCCAACAACATGTCAAAAGAATTATTGCTTCACTTGTGTAACACTTTCATATAAAGCATCTCAATGGCAAATAGTAACAAAGTAAACTTTTGACATCCAAGGTATAACGGAAGTCGAGCATCCTCTAACAATTTATCAAAGTTCCATGCATTCTCTCTTTTCTAATTATCATGCCACTCATCCTCTTCATCATCATCAAAAATATTCGCCATGTCACAGTCTTCTAACATATCATACAATTCATCTTCAAGGTCAAGGCATTCATTGGTTGTCCCTTCATCAACAACACCTTCAACCTCATTGTCATTATTCCACACATGAGGTTGATTGACGGGAACAATTCCACATGGTGCACCCAAGTCCTATATGAAAGCGACATCCCTTTTCGGGGCAAATGATATTCCACATCCTTAATGGTATGATGTTCAAAATTTAGGCAATCCATACATGGACAATGAATTCTATTATCTAGGCCAACATTTTTCATTGCAAATTGGAGAAATGACTTAACCCCTTCTCTGTACTCCGAACTCAATCTATTTCTAATGGACATCCAACTCTTGTCCACATTTGGTCACCTATAAAGTGAAGATTATGCTAGGTGAATAAACCAAGAACAAATTAACTAAATATGAATTTTATTCCCATTTTTTAGGTCAATTTTGTTATACAGCAAAAAAGTTATTTACATGCTTTATGCAAGCGTAAAATCTTATGGACACCTAGTAGAAGCAAGAAGATACAAGTAGAAAAAGAAAATAGATAGATGACAATAATAGAGATGGAAAAAAATTAGACAGGAAAGAGTAGAGAAAACATAAATGAGAGATAGATAGATATATATATATATATATATAGAGAGAGAGAGAGAGAGCAAGTTCGATGACTTAAACCTAAATTGTTTTTCATCTTTTGAAGGCTAATTTTATTTTACTTTTTGTTTTCAAAAGTTTTTAAAAAAAAAAAATAGAAACAAAAATACCCTAATGTCATTCATAAAGCCAAGCAAAGAAAAAATCAACTTTATTAAATTTGTCAAAAAAATTACCAATTTAGGAGTAGAATTTAAGAACCAAAAGGAGAAAATTGTCAACTGCAAAACAAATTTTGTATTGTCGACTAAAAATAGTCTAAAGAGAGGAAGGGTGAAGAGATGAAATAAAGAAAAATAAAAACTTCAAGTACATATACATGTGTTATTGTTATATATATATATATATATGAGGAATTCAATAAGAGAAAGAAAAATAAAAACTAATGTTTAAATAATCTAGAACACTTGACACCCAAAAACAAAATAATACAATGCAAGCAATAGAAGTTGAGATTTGTTGCAAGTATTCCAGCTACATATTCTTATTCATTGGGTTGTCTTTTATGTGTTTGGACCTTCAGGTCATGTTAAATGTAGTGGTGCTAAAGTTGAAAAGTAAGCAAATTTGGACAAGGCTGCAATTTGTGCCTTAACAAGGCATGGCTTATGTTTGGAACTTGCTTTTTATTTTGGTTCATGCTGCCAGCAACAATAGCAGTGCTCCTACTGGTGCTTTATTGGTGAGGTGTTGTTGTATTCAAGACCTATACCTAATCCATTGCGGGTTGTGCTTAGGACTATTTCTTTTTTTATTTTATTTTATTTTTTATTCTATCTCTTTTCGCTAAGTATATATGAGATTTAGCTGGTCTACGGGCAGCGCTTGGGAAACTTTTTTAGAACTTGTTCAATACCCCTATAGCCTTTGTATGTGGAGATTGAACAGGTTTAATGTCATTTTGGTGATGCATTCAGGTAATTGAACAGGTCATAGAGAATCTTAATAGCAACTAACTGTAGACAAAGTACTAGATACAATGGCTCATAAATCTAAACTAAATAATAATTAATGGAGCCAAAGTTAGAGCCAACTAAATAAATGTCGCCTGGAGTTTGAAAGGTTTAAGAAACAATAGAGGTAATCAAAGGATCACACATGCAAAGAATACAATAAAAATGGCACATTGGAAAAATTTGAGAAAATTAAGTGGATCGATCAAATTTGAATTGAAAATGAAGGGTATGATTTAAATTTAAACACTTTTATCATGGCCTCATTTGAACTCAAAATAGACTAAATAAAAGCACAATAGACTAAATAATAAATTAAAAAAATAAAAAAACACTGTATTTCTTTACAGGCTAGTCAACAGCAGAGTTAAAACCAAATGAGAGGAGTAAATAATTCATTGTACAACACACAGTAGTGATGTTGTACACACAACATAGTCAATTACTGTGATATAATGAAATATTGTTTAGAACAAGGTCTTATATTAATAATGTGCAACAAGTGACTTCCTTTCTAACCCATAGAACAAAGTTAAAACCAAATGAGAGCAGTAAATAATTCATTGTGGCAGTCACACAGTAGTGCTGCTGTACTAAAACCAAATTCTGAAAGTAAAGAATGGAAGATGAACGTCAGGATTCTTATTTATCATTGTAGTTTCTTTAGAGGCTATATTCAACACCACCATTTTTGTTTCTATTAGTGACTCCTAATGAAAATTAACCAATCCATGTTTAAACTAAGTTTCAAACACATGCTTATTATTAACAGATCAAACACTTCTTTGCTCTCTCAGCAATGCCTCCACCGCCAAGGCATCCCTTGTATATATATGAAAAAAAGTAGTATTGTGAATTCAGTAAAGGAAGAAGGTGAGGAAGAAAAATTACAGAATATAAATATAAATGGTCCTACTATAGCGATTCGGGCTTAGACCCGATCCATTTATTGCTTTTGAATCCAGGAAACCATATTCGTGACGGTCGTTCTTTTCTCTTCATATTTGGTTTTGGCTTCGAGGGTCAACACTGCCCTTGTTAGGGTCGACACTACCCTTTTGCCTTTTTTTCGTTAAGCTCCAAGGGTCGACACTAGTGTTGGAAGGGTTAACACCATCTTGCTTCTATGTTCTTGGAATAGTTACTGAAATTTAGGGTCGACACCAGCCATGGTGGTGTCAACACTTGCCTTTTCTTATTGGCCTTTGGAGTCGACACCAATCTGGGAGGTATTGACCCTTGTCTATTGCAGAATCAGGGGTTTGCTTGCTGAAATTTAGTGTCGACACCAGTCTGGAAGGTATCGACACCTTGCCTGCTGCCAAGCACAAGTGTCTCAGCTTTTCTTCTTAAGGGTCGACACCACTATTGCAAGGGTCAACCCCTGTGACTCTTTTTTCCAGATTTTTGTTCGGTTGGGCCCTACTTTTTGGGAATTTTTCACTTGCTCCTTTCATTTAACCTTGGAGCTACTATTCTACTAATATCTAGTCACTATAAATAGACCCAAAGCTCTCTTTCACTCATTAGTTTCCTCTTTTTCCATCTCACCTGTAACTCTCTCTCTCTTTCTCTCAACATCACCTTTTTCCCACTTAAATCATTAGATCTACTCACCTAGAGGTGTCTTCTCACCTTGATCCTTTGAGATAAAGTGTAGATCGCGTCAAGAGCTTTCCTTTGACCCGAGTGGTTCGTGATTTCGTTGACATCGAGTTTTTCTGACTTCTTCTCTTTCTCCCTTCTAAGTTTGAGGTAGGGATTCTCCGCACTCTCTTATGAATTTTAACTTAGCTATATGTTATTTCTAAAACAACATTGTGATTTTTGGAGATTTTGGATAAATCTAGGGTTTTGGTTGGAAATCAAAAATTAGGGTTTTCAAATGGGTTGTTGGAAATGCTTGTAGAAATGTGTTTATTCTTGATCTATGATGAAATGATGGGTTTTGTAATGTCCCAAAATATTTTCTTTTAAATAGTCAATGCATAAATTAATTGAGTAATAATTGGATTGGAGTGTTGTGTAAAGTTATGTGCGAAAATGGTTCAATTTTTGTAATAATTTTTTTTTAAAATATAATTTTCGATCTCAGAAATTTTGAAATTTTTATTATGTTGTTCTTACAAGAGTCTAGCATATTGGATAAAAATTTTGGAATTTAATGGTGTGTATTTATTTTATGAGAATTTGCAGACT
Organism: Camellia japonica; assembly: GCA_030407325.1. Taxonomy (NCBI): domain Eukaryota; kingdom Viridiplantae; phylum Streptophyta; class Magnoliopsida; order Ericales; family Theaceae; genus Camellia; species Camellia japonica. The sequence continues at coordinate 165,934,802 of JAPPVO010000059.1, read as the reverse complement.
GATTGGCGTTCAGTTTAATTTATAGCAGAATTTGAAATTTGAGTTTTGGGTGTTTGGACCATGATTTGAGATAAATTTGTTGGGTCTATTTTGGTATATAAATGGACCATGTTTGGCTTATGGGTGAGATCCATGACTTAGATTTAATTTAAATTGAGTTTGTTTAACGACTCATGTTTAATAGTTTGGTTCTTTTTAATTGTGTGATTGGTAGTAATCACCTTGGGAGTTGTTATTATTTATTATATAGGATTATAATAAATATTTGATAGTTGATTTTACGGTGTGTACCACATGGTGAAAAATTATATATTTTTATAGTGAATAAAATGGGTGTACATTTTGTAGTGAGCAAAATTTTATATTTTGTGGTGTATAAAAATGTAATATTTTGTGGTGAAAAAAATTATATTATTTTATAATTTATATTATAAAATTTTGAGGTATTATTACAAAAATTATATATTTTTTTTTGGGAAAACCAAACTTGGGGAAAGCAAACCCACGTGGGGTTGCCCCCATTTTTTCCTTCCCATCTTTTTCTTTCTTTTCCCTTGCATTTGGCAGAGGGTGTAACGCCCCCAAAAAATAGTATAAATAATCCAACTCATAAGAAAAACGAATATAATAGAATTAATGTATTTCCATTCATCAGAGTTCGTATTACAAAAGATATTACATGCATTATACATTCATAAATATTCATCATGAATCTATAGCATGTAACACCAGTTAATGACAACAAAATAAATGCCCAACGGGCTTATATCTTTCCAAGACATTACTTGGTTAAAACAAAAGAGAGTCATAAGCTCCATAGATATAAAGCCCTTGGCTTGAATAAACATTAAGCACAAAATAACAAAATAGAGCCTCCAGCTCCTAGGTCCTCTCAAGCTACGTCCTTGGAGGAAGCATGTCATCGGTACCTGAAAATGGTTTCCCAAGTAGGGTGAGCCAAAGCCCAGGAGAAACAGTCTAACACAATATATGAGGTTTAACTAACATATAAGTGTCAGTTAAACATCCAATATTTATGACCAATGTACAATCTTCCCATGACCATTCGGTACTGATACTCACATCTAAATTCATTACCATTTATTCATTCCAAGTTAATTTGTTTCATTTCAATTCATATGCCAAGTGTATAATTTTCCAAATAACCCAACCGAGACTACAACTCAGTGGTTCTCAATCTACATAATTGTTACACAAGCACTTCAGCCTTGCCATTTTACGAAAATTTCATCCGCGAGATCGACACCCATGTATGCAAATGATTTCGGGACTTTCACCCTGGACACTCTGGCTAACTTAGTTTCAATGGACTTCATCCTCTATCTCCTCCCAAAACATGGAGTACATCCCATTTATTTTCCCAAAACATTATACATATACAATGTATTTAAAGTACCATCATATTCAATGACCATCAACTATGCACATTCAATGCCTTAACATACCATCATGTTTAATGACATAATTAAATGATTAGTTTCAATTCACCTAATCCTCATATAATTTCTACAAAAATCATAGCTATCCTCCACCGATAGCCCAATACAGTTATTTCTAAACAGATATACAATCTTTATAACAGATAATTCATCATATTTCCATAGGTAAGTGATTTAACAAATCCAACTACATCATTCATTCATACATCCTCCCAATTTCACATTTCTCAGACCTATTTCTATTATTTATACAAAATAATTATTTAACACATATTAGGGCGAATTTCCCCATTTTTCAAATATCAATCCAGCGGTTAAAATCCACCATTCTAACCCAAGATAACCTCATATTCAAAACCCCATATTCATTTATAGAACACAACATAGAAATCCCCCCCCCCCTTTTATTTGAATCCAAACCCTAGGTTTTCTCCAAACATCCCGAAACTCACCATTGATACATAACAACAAATAACTATGTTAAAGATCATAACAAAGTGTAGAATATCCCTACCTCAAGTGTAGAAGCCCAAGGGAGAAGTGGAGAAGCTTTAAAAGTGTCGAAATCAAACTCTATTCAGATGTAATGGTAGCCCTTGAGGTGTTCCACCTTTTTCTTAAAGGGAGTTCCTAGGGGATTTTTAGAGAGAAGTCAGCTTTAAGAGAGAGGAAGAGCCGATCTAGGGTTTTTGAGTAAAAAGGTGTCAAAAAAATGAAGAAGAAAGTGCTGCTGCGAACTAATATACGCGAGGCTCGCTCGAGCGAAGAAGTTGTCGCTCGAGCGCAAGAAGCGTCGCTCGAGCGCAAAATACATACCTTCAAAAGTTTTACAGACGCACACCGTTGCTCAAGTGCAAGAAGCTTCGATTGAGCAAAGAACATTACCCTCCCAGAACTCTGGAGCCCTGTAAAAATGCTGGGAGCACACAAAGCTCGCTCGAGCGCAAGAAGCCTCACTCAAGGGAAAAAGTAATTTTCTGGACAGTAACAACTTGAACAACTAGCAACCAACCTATCCCAAGCATGCCCAAGACACTCCAAAACTCCAATTCAAAGACAAAAGAGGGAAAACAAGACATGGATAACAATATTAAACCACGAAACCTAAGTCCGGACTACAACAAAGGTCGGGTCAAAACTGGAATCGTTATAGAGGCTTACTTCCCTCTTTTCAATCTCTAATCTACATCTCTCTCTTGCTCTCTGTCCGTCTCTCTCTCTCTCTCTTCCATGGTTGTTCAAGCTTTGAGCTTAGAGTGGGAGTCTTTAGAGTGAGATTTTGTAAAAGTGTTGTAAATGAAAGTCGGAGAGCTCGTCGTGATCTTCACAATGGTGGTCTCGGGTCCATGATCGGGCGATGTTTGCATTTTCGGATTTGCTTTTTTTCATATTTGAGGTAGAGACTTTCTTCATATTATTACTTTAAAACTATGTTAGGGTTATTTTGAGAAAATATGTCATTATAAGAGATATTGCATATATATATTAGATTTTTGTTTGGTAATTTTTGGAAGAAAAATTATGTTGAAATGTTAAGAATGTTGGCATTTTGACATTGATTTCGGAAAATCATTTTGTGTTGGTAATTTTGTAAAGAAATCTGAAAATAAAATTTAAAAGTTGTATGGATTGTATCTACATCATATTATGATTAGAAAATTTATTTTTGAGAAATATAAAGTTGATTTTTTTTTTTTCATCTTTGATTTGGAATTTATTTTTGAGAAAAATAAAGTAATGTTGATGAATATGGAATAAATGCTTAAGTTGGAATTATAGAGTTGTTTTGGGATTAAAAACTCTAAAAGTGTTATATTCATGATACTTTATCGAAGGTGATATTCTGATGATCAAGTTGTGTTCATTTTTGTGAAAATGAAAATGTAAAATGTGGACTTTTGAACTCACAACCTTGAAAATGTTACTCTTGGGCATATTTCATAACTTTTTATGTAAATATCATGTTGGTTAGGTAATTTTAGAAAAAGTTGTGAAATTATTATTGGTAGAAAATTTGGGAAAAATATTACCTCTTTAAGTAGCTTGGCATGAAAAATGGTTATATTGAAATATGGTTATGTTTGAGGAATGATGCATGTGAGGTTAAGTTTGGTGTTATTAATTTGGAAGATGGTGAATATAATGAACTTACTAATTTGATGAATTAAATTAGTTTGGTCAATATTTTAAATCCTTTGTAATTAAAGGGGTGCTATTGGGTTTAATTCCTAACTTTAATATTATGAGATTAAAAGTGACGAAGTTGACCAAGTATGAGATTTGAAGAAATAAGTGAGATTAAGTTGATGTGGTATGGTATTGGGTTCCTAGTTTTACTAGTTGAGTAATGTTATAATAATAATTTCATACTTCAAAATTTTTATGAGATATTTGAATGGTTTTGGCGGTCTTTAACAAGAAAAGAATAGAATGTGATTTTAGCTCGTTTGGAGCAAATGGATGAATTGGATTAAAACAAAAATAAGTCATCAAAATTTTTATTTATTTATTATTTTTCCTTGGTTTAATTCGATGGGGGTGGATGTAGATAATTGAAAAGTGAGCACACGTGTTATATTTTATAATTATAGTCAAGAGAAGATTTTAATATAATTGATTAAGTATTGGAATATTCACTTATGCTTGTTGAGAATTATGATTGAACTTGAAGATCCCGAGATTTCATTTGCATGAGAAAAATGGGAATTTGATTCTATTTAATGTTTGGGATGGGGATGAGTTTTGAAAAGATTGTAATTACCTTTCATTGATAAAGTAAGTGAGTTAGAAATTGATAAAACCTTGAACCCACCTTAGTGTTATATGTTATTCCCCCCAAAAAAAAAGTTTCAAAAACAAATAGAGGAATTAAAGGAGATGAGGGCAATCAAATTGGGTTAGATCTTTGCCAATCTTCACGTCTTAAAGGGGCTCTACAAACCTTTTCAGATGGAACATTTGTTGTTCCATGAACAAACCCATCTTCAAGAGGGGAGAACAAGAAGCAGTAGGCGTTTTTGTCCTCTAGCTTGCGAGAGATAATGCTAACCTCTTTACCAAGTCTAAAAAATCTAGTCATATGCCTTCTCCGAAATAGTAGGCGTTTTATCCTCCAGCTTTAGTTTCTTTTGCCTAAGCTCTCGATCAGTGAGAGTTTATTTTAGTGCTAGCCCTTTGAATGCTTCGTTTTGATGGCATGCTCGGCCATCTTTCTTGTCCCCCATGGGGGTGTATCGAGCCTCACTGTAACATTTTATTTTATTTTTTAGCATATCTAATCCGCTTACCTACCAAAAAAACTCAAATTTTCAAAATTAGAAGAGGGAATATTCAAACTGTTGGTTGAATCAACCAAAAAGGCGCCTTTAGCAAGCTTTTGACATTTCAAATTTCTTCCCCCTTTCTGTCATGATGAGGACTTCGATACATTAAGCAATCATGTAGGAAAGGAATCAAGTTAAGTTTTTAAATATATGAGGTAATTTTTGCACTTATCCCAAACAATTGTTCATGAAATGAATTTAAAAGGTTTTCAGCACTCAGTAATCCAGCCCGCCAACTGACAACCATTTCTGATCTCTTTGTGAGCCACATACATGGTAAAGAGACTCGTTCAAGCAAACCCGGAATTCACCACTTTTGGTTGTCTAAGAACCCTATTACAAATTGTATAAATGGTAAGATGTTAAACTGAACAAGAAATTTACCTGCTTCTCATGTTGATGCTTTATGTACAAAGCACTGACCAACTCTTTCTTTTCTTCCAACTCCTTTTTCAGCTGCTCATTGGTAGCTTCGGCCTTTGAATACCTCTCAAGCACCTCTGCGCGGTGCCTTGACAATACACCAACTTTATCAGCAAATACCCGGATACATTCTCGAAACTCAGCAGTACCATCATCTTCACTATCATTGACAGAACTGAAAAATCACAACAGAAAGCAATTTAAAGCAACTCATATTCAAATAACTATACAGATAACTGAGTCCACCATATGAAGACTACTAAAATGCTTTTTCACAAGAGTGCTAGATTCTAAGTTCAATACAGTTCAGCTTCATGCCAGCTTTGCAAGTTTGATAACTTAAGGTGCTTTAATCACGTTGGATGAGGCAAAGTATTGCTGTTGTTAGCTAATTTGAATTATTTCCATAGTTAAAAAATAAAACAAAAAGGGAATTGGAGAGATATAAAACTGTGAGGGGCCCCCAGAGGAAGCCACGATCCTCGGTTTTACATTTTTTCTCTCAAAACATCAATCTTTTTACCAACTGACCGATTATTCTTGAAGAGATTAAAAATGATCACATACATAGGATACAAGGCATGACATTTTGTCAGTACGTTTATAGAGAGAAAGTGAAGAGTAAGGAAGGGACAGAAAAAGATTTCCTGACTCGGACCATATTATATTGTGCTTGTGTTTGTTCCTTGGTACATAAGAGCTCCATACTACCTCACTTTTGAGGCAATTCTATTAGAAGGGCTGCTATATATCACCGAAATTTTCCACCTATGTGGTTTCTCATGTAGCATGGGGCGTCTCACTATTTTTTAAGCATGTAATAGATAACATTTCTCTTTTATTAGTGGCCTAGATAGGGTCCCCTTCCATTCCTACTTTAATATCCAAATGGTGCTTAGGAGAATTTAGAATGTTCCTGTTCCCTTGTCATTCCTAACCAAACAATATATTAGCAATTGAAAAATGAGAAGAAAAAAACTGGCCAGCAGCCTTTGATATCATGTTTGTACTTCAAGCAAGTGATGACGGTATAAACGTGCCTAGAGAGATCCATTTTTCTTGTAGACACTTAACTTCTTTTACTCTTCCTACTTGGACAAACCAATGTAGGATTGAGAATATATACATATATTTCATCTAAGGGTGGACTTTGGCTTAGTGGTATGAGTAAGATTGCTAAAAGGTTACCTGAGCGTCATGGTTCAAAACATCAAAACAGTCTCTCAACATGTAGGGGGTAAGACAGCATACATCTAACCCTTCCCAAACCCTGCATTGGCCTGTGCCCCATGCGCTGCACTGCCATTTATATTTTTCTCATCTCGTGTACCAAAAAAGGTTTTTGAAAAAAAAAAATACAACAAAAACCTAAATTTTATTTAAACACTAAACTAAGGCTAAGGATATTTTTCTTTTGTGCCTAACATTACATTGTTGATTTAGTGATCTCAAATAATGATTCCTTTTTATAGCAAAAGTTCATGTTGAAAAGTCAAGGAGCCACCCGAGTATTGGCTTGCTAAGCCAGACTCCAAGTGTTGTTATGGATGTTAAAATTTCGGGCTATGCCCTATTAACCTATATTATTAGGAATTCCTTATTGTCCTTGTGCATATATCAACACTATTGAAAATTTTGTGTTGTATGTGTATATATTTTGCTTTGATATATTCTTACAGTCGTGCAAGTGGGAAATGTTATCTATGTAATTCTAAAAAATATGTATTCATATTCGTGCAGCAAAGATGTAAATACAGTAAAGAAACTTGTGGATGACTGTCTGACCAGCCAATTGTCCTCTTCCCTCCGTCCTCATGATGCAGTTTCAGCCTTGGGTCCTATATATGATGGCCATGACAAAAACTACCTTCCAAAGATGCAAGCTTGTGACCGTGCAATTGCCATTCTGCTTAATATCTGCGAGGATAAAAAGAATGAAACAAACATCTTTGTGCATGATTACATGCAAAAGATAGCATATATTCAATACACCATCAAAGATGTACGTTTTAAGTTTTCGGTTTTCACAGAAGCAATGAATCGTCAGAGTGATCAATTTGAATACTTGAGGGTAGTCCGTGGGATTGGCCCTGCGTACAGGGCATGCCTTGCGGAAGTAGTGAGAAGAAAGGCTTCAATGAAGCTCTACATGGGCATGGCTGGACAATTAGCTGAAAAGATTGCAACAAAGAGGGAGGTTGAGGTCAGGAGACGGGAGGAGTTTCTAAAAGTACATAGTTCATTTATACCTAGGGATATTTTAGCATCCATGGGATTGTATGATACTCCTAGCCAGTGTGATGTCAATATAACTCCTTTTGACACTAATTTGCTTGACATTGACATATCCGATTTAGGCCGTTATGCTCCTGAATATTTAGTTGGACTGCCTTCAAAGAGTGAGAAGCGTGGTAGTTTGAAGAGTTCACTTTCCACGTCTCACAGTAGTTCTTATTCAGCTGAACTTGAAGAGAATGCCGTTGACTCTGAGAAATATGAGACGGAGGAGCTCCTTGAGGGTTCTGAGTTGGTGGAGATTGCCGGAACTAGCAAGTTGGAAGTTGAGAATGCAAAACTGAAAGCTGAACTTGCTTCTGCAATTGCCATCATTTGTACCTTCAGCCCTGAAGTTGAATATGAATCACTTGATGACAGTAAAGTGGATAGTTTGTTAAAAAATGCAGCGGAAAAGACTGCTGAAGCCTTGCATCTGAAGGATGAGTATGGGAAACATCTCCAATCTATGCTAAAGGTTAAGCAAATGCAATGTGAATCATATGAGAAACGGATTCAAGAATTGGAGCAGAGGTTATCTGATCAGTATTTACAAGAACAGAGGATTCCGGCTGATAAGATGGTGTCGAACTTTGCCCATTCAACTATGAAGGCTGGTGATAGCAAGTCAGAAATCTCAGGTGATGCAGAAGCCCACATGCCTTGCATACCCATGGATGAGGTTTCTTGTGTCTCTAATTCTTTGCATGCCAAATTAGGGTTTTTCTCTAAACAGTCAGTCAAAGCTTCTGAAGGCTTGGATGAGAATATGACAGATTCCTCTTCAATGCTAAATCCTCAGTTAGATTCATCAATGCAGGAACCACCTCATGGCGAGGTGCAGGCCCATGACAAAGATGGGAAAGATACTATGGCTTCAGGTTTGGGCACACTGGCAACCAGTTGCACTTCTGAGATCATGTCTCAGCCCCTAACTAATTTACCTGCCGAAACAACAGCTGAACAGGGTTTAGATTCTAAAGCTAGTGGTGATCTGGTCCTGGAATTGCAGAATACACTTGCTGACAAGTCAAATCAATTGAGTGAAACAGAAACTAAGCTGAAAGCTCTAGTGGAGGAGGTTTCCAAGCTTGAGAGGGAGTTGGAAATCAGACGGAAGCTTCTGGATGAATCTCAGGTATTAGTGGTTGAACTGCAAATTTTCTCTTCTCACTTTGATTTCTCTAGAAAATTGCATCAGAACTAATTGAATCTTGATTTTAGAATTATTTTCTTTTCTTTTTGTTTCTTACTAAACTTTTCTATTTGGTTATATATAAATATCTCGAGTTTGATTTTGGTGGTGTAAAGTTAGGAGATTCCCCATCCCTTGGTTAGTTCCTACTTTCAAGTTTCAAGATATTTACAGATTTGAACCCTGTTTTACAATCTTACTACGAATGCAATGACATTTAAAATGGAGATGTCAGGTTAGGTTTCACTCTTTTTTGTCAGGAAAAGCCTTTTTTTTTTTTTTTGATTGCATATTCTCTATGAGAAATGCTATTTATCACCAGATTTTTTTCATGATTTTATTTTATCTCCCATGTGTTTTTCTTCAATAATGATGTGTATGTGTAGGATCCACCATATTAGAAAATAGTGGGACTTACCATTCCACAACAGAAAACACATATGAGGTGAAGAGTTTTGGTGATACATAGCAACTTTCATTATTTTTTATTGACATAGTGTAATTTCTAGTTCATGTTGGAAGCCAAGAGGTAGTTTTTGTTTTAATTTTTTATGGTTGGGTTGATATATTGTAATGTCCCCAAATTATTACCATTTAGTAATCCCACATTAATCCGTCAATATGATCTAGTTTCTGCTTTATCACTTCCAGTATATGTAAATGGGATATAATACCTCATCACAAACATCATCATCAAATCTCTGCACTTGTATTCATTGCACTCAAGATGACAGAATAATGTCCCATGAGTTACAAGTTTCAAGGCTTATGCCCGGTTACACAAAATGGTTATCAAACCCATATATGTAAAGCGCTTGGCTTGTCAAAATAAAACCACAAACGTGAAAGAGCCTCGTACTCCCAAAACAAGTCCCCACGCCTCTACTTCGGCGGGATCACAACTTTTCCTGCAACAAATCCACTAGGGGTGAGCATTAAGGCTAGTAGATAAATCTTAACAAGGTATATATATTTTATACAATCTCAAGAGATGGATGCATATGCCATGTCATGCTATGCTCAAAATACATTACTTTTTCATTTGAAAATCTCATGCACGATGCTCGTTCGAAAACATAATTAATTCAATGATTTCAATATGTAATCAAGGGGTGGTAAATGCGGCTTAGGTAATCCTTAGGCTGGTGTCTGCAAATAGGTCCTCAAGCACTACCAAAAACTACTTTACCGGCTCCTAACTGAAGGAACTTGGTACCTATTTCGCGCGTGTTTTCGGATTTTCACCATGGACCTCAAGCCAACTTAATTCTCATCTCTACACTCTCTATCTGGACTTACCAAACGTATTGGACCCAAAACAAATCAAACGAAGGTATGTTTCACCAACAATTCTTTTCCAAAGTATAGCCTCAACAATGCCAATTTGAAAAGCAATGAGGATGAAATGAGATGACAATGCAATTTATCTGTACAATTGTAAATTGTTCACAATATTTCCACCATTCCCAATCTCAACAACACAATTCTCAATTATGAATGAACATAACATTTCTATCCAACAAGTATATATATATATATATAAGATATATTTAAGTGCCATGGATTAACGACGACAAACACCATTTCCATTCTCTTAACACTAGCATATCAACATACTAAACTCATCAATTTTTCAACAACTTCCCATTTCATCGGTATCCAACTATAACAATGAAATTGCCAAATTTCTTTAATTTGTGCAACACATGATATCACATTATTTCAACTTTTCTCCAAATTTTCCCAAAAATCTAGGGTTCTTACAAAACTAGGGTTTCTCATTTTTGAAAAGATTTTTCCCACATAAGACTCTCAACCATCAATGTAGTACATATCCTTGAAGATTTGAAGAGAACATTTGAGAAAACCCTCTTTGAACAATGAACAATGAACAATGAACAATAAACAATCTCATATAAATCCAACCCTAACCTAATATACACAATGTATATATATATCATCAAAACAGCCATATACTTGCAAAAATGTACATTTAACTCGAAGAATATCCCTACCTCAAGCTCTAGGAGAAAGATGAGTGAAAAATCCTAATTCCATGGAGTCATCCAATCTCCACTGCACAAAATGCTCTTCTCGGGATGCTCTCCAAAATGACCTCAAGAACTAGGGTCAAGAAATCAATGAATGTAGGTGGATGGAGAGATTTATGAGGGTTGGTGAGGGTTTCTCTAGAGAGAGATGAGAGAAAAGAGAAAAGTGGAGTGTGGAGAGAGAGAGGGAAATGAAAAGTGAAGGAAAAGTGGGTTTTGTGTCAGATTTTATGTGATTGGACACGAGTTTCAAAATTGAATTCAAACAGATTGCGTGAGCGGTAGCTCTTGAGCTCCAGCGGAGAGTTCAAACTCCTAGTATCTCTCTCCTTTGTAGAACAGACCGCTTGAGCGGTGAAACCACACTCCTAGCATCTCAGACTTCAGAACATAGAACTGGGTGGACTATAACACAATTTAGGAAAGTACCGCTCGAGCGGACTTAGGTTTCAACTTAGGCCAAAATCAATCTTAGGGTATTCCCACCCTTCCCCGGTTCACTCTAACACCCAAGGACTCAAATCTCATCTTGGAAATACACTTTAGGACGAGAATGAATTGGAAAAAAAGAATAGATGGCTGCACGTGATTCATAGAGTTCAAAAGAAGTAAAGGTCCCAATATGGAATAGAAATTTTAGATTAACATTTCTAAGTTGGTTTAAAAAGGCTCGGGACATCACATATATAGACTTATGGACTATAAAACATCAAAATCTCAATCCTTGTGACATACATAGACCTATCCAAAAAAAAAAATAAATAAATAAAGGAAAAAACCTGGGACAAACTTAGAGATTTATGTGGTGCGTTTGGAAGGAATATTTTTTTGGTTACCATATTTTGCCAAAAGTTTAGCAAAAAAGAAAAAACAAATTCTAGTCTATATGAATGAAAACAATAAAGTGATGCCTTGGACCAAATCATTTGGAATGGGATGGATTCAAATTATATTATTTGTTGCTTGTTTTTTAACCACTTGCAGCTGACACAGCATCATTTTTTTCATTATAATGGATACTAAATGTATATCACGACTTCTCATTTGGAATCTATTATATTATTGGTTGAATGTTAGATCTGTACCTTGTCCAACCCTCCCAGACCACCATTAATAGGGGCTAAACTTGTACTTGAAAAAGGAAAAAAAATGAGTATGGTGTCATACTCTCTGTGGTTCTTCCACATATACACTAGAATCTTACAATTCATGATTTGATTCATACGATTCGATATGAGTTTCACTCAAAATGATTCGATTCGTGCAGTTGAATCTTAAATTAAGTGAATCTTATGATTCAATACGATTTAAGCAATTTATTTATGTTTGCAAAAGAGAAAAGGAGAGAATTGCATGTTTTTGAAAGACTCAAGTATGATTTCCTTTAAAAACAATGAAATGGACACATTTCCCAATGCACACATGTTTCACTCAAAGACTCATCTTTTTGTCACTTTAAGTCCAGATAAGTTTAAAAATGGAAAACGAACATGTTTTTAAATGCTATTCAACTAAGGGCCTGTGGGCACATTTTACAAGGCAAAAACTTGATCTTGTAACTTAATGAAAATTGACTAAGAAAAATGATTTTGAAAATGAACGAAGTATGAAAATGAGTTTTCTATTAAAAATCCCATGCTTAGGTTAGGTTAATTAGTTTTCACCTAATTAACCTTTAAAAACGATGACCACTTGGTTGGATAATTCTTTTAATTGGGTAGATTGGTTACATTTACATCAATATTTATTGCATGCAGTAGCTAATTTACTTGATATCATTTTACAGATGAATTGTGCTCACTTAGAGAATTGTCTGCATGAAGCTAGAGAGGAAGCCCAAACCCATCTTTGTGCAGCTGACCGAAGGGCCTTAGAGTATAGTGCATTGCGTGCCTCTGCTGTAAAGATGCGTAGTCTTTTTGAAAGACTAAGGACCTGTGTTTCTTCAGGTGGGGTGGCTGGATTTGCTGACTCCTTGCGTGCTCTAGCTCAATCTTTGGCCAAGTAAGTTGTAAAAACTTGTTTTCTAGCATTTTTTTTAACCTTTCAGTGAGTTTGTAGTGTTTCCTGTATTATATTGGCATTTGATGTATATCATGCTTATTAGGTAGAGTCATTTTGAATTCATATGCCTTTTTAAAATAGTTATACCATGTTGCATGGAGTTGGGTATGTGTCTACTGCAGGTATATGTGCAGCGTAGGATTCTTCTAAATCCCCAAGTCCAAGGATATTGGGAGACAGCTAAATATCTGTAATATCTGTATTAATATTTTTACTCTCCGAGTCAGAGTAATATTTTTTGTTCGTGTAGCATGAATCATTAGACATTAAGCATGAGCTTCACTCATTCTGAAGCAAAAAGTGACATTATTAGGAATTTTGATGTACTATTTTATAATATAGATTATAAGTTACCCACATCCAATAAGACTTGTTGGACATGCATCCCAATCTCTTTCCCAACTGTTGTGCTCACCAACTGAAGTGTGTTTGACAAGTACTTTATGCATTTAAAGGAGTCTATTTAATGTAGTTTATACATATGTGTATCTATATAGTTGTTTAAATGCTTTTGAATGACATATTAGAGTCATGTCCCCTTATGTGCGTTCAAGCTTTGAGAGGGTGTTCGTTACTCCTTGAGGACAAGTGTTGAGTTTAAAATTGCAAGGTTTCAGATAATGTTGGTTTCACCCAAAGTTGTAAAAGGCGTGGGTTAAACTCTCGTTGTCTATTTATTTATTTTTGGGTAGTAAATTGGGAGGATAAAAGTTTCTGGAGTCCTTTTTGGTTTTTGTAGACATTTCAGATTCCAAGGTTGTGTTTATGTATTACTTATTTGTATTAGTACACCATGTGTACTTGGATTTTGCCCTTGTCTTGGTGCTTGTAATGTTAAACGGGAAGAAAAGGGTTCATTTATTTATAAAAAAACTTGCTAGAAATGGAAAATGAAATCAGGAGAGAACATCCTTCTTTAATACCTAAGGTAAACAAGTTAAATTCATTAACTTTTTTATTTTTTTATTTTTTTATCTAGTGTATTTATTCCACCTAAAATATTTAGAATTTAGAAATGGGATTCATGAAACGATTTATAATTTCATATACTATGTGTATGTATTTATCCATATATTTACTCCAAGACTATACATTTGTAGTTCATGATTTTTTACCAATATTTTTTTTTCTTGTTTTTCTTCTTCTAGCCTCGAAAACATGGAGAAATTGTGGCTTTGTTTGGTTTGTCTCTTGAGAGGCAATTTTTGAGACAAATTTTCAAAAATTTATTTGGTGGAAAAATTAAAAAAAAAAAAAAAAAATTCAAAATTATTTCTCTCTCTACTACACATCAACCAATCACTTTTTCTCTCTCTTCTCCTCTTCCCCTCACATCCCACACATCAATCAATCATTTTTTCTCACACCCATCTATTCAATTACAAAATAATAATAATCCCAAACTTCAAAACTCAAAAACTATTTTCAAAACATACAATTAAACAAATTTTCAAATTTTGTATACTTTTTCCAGAAAATTATTTTTGAAAATTATTTCACAAATACAAACCAAATATAGCCTGTAAGTTTTAACCCCAGAGTGGCACGTGGGGTGAACCATTGCCTTTCTAGACTTGTGGTGCCTTTCTAGACTTGTGGTGATTGA